>CADEHL010000956.1:0-600000 GCA_902827135.1 Harpagifer antarcticus
TGGTTTATGAGACCAATATTCAGGTTTACATACCAGCATTACAAGACCGATCAGGATATGAGACCAATTTTGGTGGTCTCGTAAACCTGGGAATTTAAATTCATATAATTATTGAACAATAATATTTTAATGCATAATTAATAATTGTATACTCAGTACCATGTCTGTATTATTAGGTAATATTGCTATTTGACTGTTTTCACCCCCCACACATGTTGTATTGTCTTTACAAATATTGACCTGATAAACCATGATGTGTGTGTGTGTGTGTTGATTTCTGAATTAATAAATGATACAAAATTCCGCCAAATGTTACACATTCCCCTGCCATTTTACACACAAAATGGCGGCAAATTTCAGCCTCGCGCATGTAAGTCATACGTCATACAACTAGGCCTCGCCCCCACGTCTGAGTGTTACCCGCGAATAACGGCATTATCATCCTGGATCTTCAACGAGTCGCCTGGATAATGGAACATAGTGAAGTAAGTCGTTCATATTTTATACTAAAAACTATATGTCTAGACACAACTGAATAAAGTGAACGTTAACTAAGTATTTGATCGTGTCCAATTGTCCATAATTTCCCTCTGCCTCGACTGTCAAAGCAGAACTTTAACGTCAATGTTAACATTAGGCTATACATTGTTTTATAAGCTACATAATACTTCATCACTTATTTTATTATTAAAACTTCAGTCATGAAAACAGTGAGGGCAGCAAAGTTACAGGTTTGTCATCATTTTAACTTCATTGCTGCAGGTAAATGAGCATTCTGCTTTTAAAGAAAAATACAAAGCTTTTAAATTCATGATGAGGTTATTTTAAAGTGATATTTCACCGTTCAATATTTTTCTTGGTGTCAAATAATCACCCTTAGATAGATAGATAGATGTGTGCTTATAAGAGACGGCAGTAAAATGCCCCCAGATATTAGTTCTCAATAAAGTGGCGAATATTTCTCAATAATGCTGTATTTGTGTGAACAGATTATAATATTACACATATTAATATTGTGTCCGTGGAGACTGATTTGTCATAATAGTTTTTAGTCAGCATGATGAGGAGTACAAGAGAACTTAACCCCTGCCAAGAAGCAGAACGCCAAATCCGAATGGGAAAAGATAAGGACAATTTGAGATGGGAGCACATCAACACCAGCAAAGGTAAGATTTTTTCTTCTGTTAACTTGTTTAACCTCTGTTATTTGATAAAGAATGTTCTGGAACGCACCGTTGCAGCGGGGGCTCTGCTCTGGACACATGCGCACGCGTCGACAGAGCGGAGGAGAGTAATTCCTTCTCAATTCAATAGCTTTATTGGCATGACCATAGTTATATATATATATATATATATATATATATATATATATATATATATATATATATATATATATATGGGCTTAGATATGTCTCATATTTATTTATGTGAGCATAAAAATAATTTGTGTGTAAAAGTGTGATTTGCAGATGTAAAATACCATCCACAAATGCATTTAAAAGATTTGCAAACTCACATACATTTGCAAATATAAAACGGATCATATTAATATTATTATATTGCATCCTTGGAGACTGATTTGTCCTAAGATTTTTTAGTCCGCATGATGAGGAGTACAAGAGACCCCTGCCATGAAGCAGAACGTCAAATCCGAATGGGAAAAGAGGGAAGAGGACAATTTTAAATGGGAGCACATCAACACCAGCAAAGGTAAGATTTTTCTGTTAACTTTTTTTTTCTGTTAACTTGTTTAACCTCTGTTATGTGATAACATAACATCTCTCTCGCTCTCCCTCTATCTCCCTCCCTCTCTCTATCTCCCTCCCTCTCTCTCTCTCACCCCTCCCTCTAACCCCTCCCTCTCTCTCTCCCCCCTCTCTCTAACCCCTCCCTCTCTCTCTCTCTCTCCCCCTCTCTCTCAATTCAATAGCTTTATTAGCATGACCATAGTTACATACAGTATTACCAAAGCTCTGTATAGTTGCAACATCTATACAAAAATACAAACAAATAAACAGTTATCACAGTTAACAGTGTCAAATAATCGCCCTTAGATAGATAGATGGGTGCTTGTAGAAGAGACAGCAGTAAAATGCCAAGACACATATTGAGCCCAGAAAATGAATGTTATTAAGGGTTGTAAATATAATAGGCCTATGTCTAAAATGGACAACATTGTTAGGAGATAAAGATAAGTGGTAAAATGCTAACTTACTTCCGGGTTTTAGGACGCGTCACTGTGGCACTCTATAATATATATATATATATATATATATATATATATATATATAGGGATGCACCGAATATTCGGCCACCGAAAATTATCGGCAGAAAATGGTTAAAGGCCCTTTCGGCTTTATCACCGAATGTCAGAGAACAGGGTTACGTTGGTAACCTAACGTGTTGTTGTGATGACGTAATCAAACGCGGCGACAAGCACGGTGCACGACCATGCTCGCGGCTGGCTCACAGCCAACATGTCTGCCGCTTGGAGATATTTCAAAATATCAGAGAAAGAGGCGCGGATTGCGATTTGTAAAACGTGTTCAGCTGACATTTCTCGAGGGGGTGTAACTGCAAAGACTTTCACCACTTCGGGATTACTCCACCACTTGAAATCAAAACACCCGGACAAATATGCGGAGTATGATCAAATCACTAGCGCACAGAAAAAAAAAGTCCTTCCCAGCACTCCGACTCCTTCTATGGCGGACCTTTTTGAAAAGGTAAAAAAGTTTCCCAGTGATGGTCCCAAGGCAAAGGGCATTACTCGGAAGTTAATGGAATGCATCGCCATGGATGATCAACCGTTTTCTGTCGTACAGGACGTTAGATTTCGTGGCTTATTGAGCACATTAAGCCACGTTATTCCTTGCCTAGCAGACGGCACTTAGCAGACGTGTGCTTACCTGAACTGTGTGAAGAATAATCTTCTGGGATTCAATGCAGAGCCGATGTTGAAGAAATGGAGACGTAGAACTTTCATCAAACACGGAGATTTATTGAAGTATTCGGCCGGAGAGGGCACATTCAGTTTCATACACTCAGTCTTCTACCGAACGGCACTCTAAAGGTTCACAGCATAATCACAGAATATATCGAACAAAGGCGGACCTCTTACGCGCCTTTTCTCTGCTAATTATAAACAGATGTACCAAAACTGCACGAGACTCAGAGGGACAGGAAGCCCCCCTTTCTCCAGAAAGCCAGGCATCTGACCTCTGAGTTGACCCTAAGGATGGCATGATCATATTTCACAGATTGAGAACAACACTTTAATTAGAAACAGAAGTTCTGCAGATAAATTCCCAATTCCATACAAAATACACAGACAGGATTAAAATATTCTCTAACAGCCCCTCCTTTTTATCACTTTATTGATAACCAATTAACACTAATCTAAGAATATTTCAGTCAATACTCAAATCAATAAACGCCTTCAGAGTCTGAGATCACACACATTAATCACATCATAAAGTAAGCAGAATTGAAACATTTCAATTACCTTGATTGAACGCAGTCAATCATAATAAAAATCCTCTCTCCTCCGTGTCTGATATCATTTGTCAAAAGCACAATAATAAACACACATGTAATACAAAATATAATGGCAAAATATATGTTTCAAAAATAAGATCTTTTATCATTTAACACTCAGTTAATCTCATTCTTCAAACACAAATGCAAAGTCAGCTTACATCTCAAAGATTTACTTCAAGGCAATTACTTAAGCACAATTAGAATTTAGGATTATAAGAAATCCAAATGAGGTATAAAAACTGAATCATGAGAGATCCAGGATAAAATTCTCAGTGATGAATCTGTAATCTGTAAAGTTCAATGTCCTCAATCTTAACATTATTTTACGTTTACTTTAACACGCTTCATTCAAGAGTAAGGCACTTTTAGTAGTTACATATATTTCATTCAAATACATTTGTTCAATATCTGAAAAGGAAGAATCAGATATTTATTGTATAACAACCTGAAAAGGGAAAATCAAAACATCTGTTCTTTATTCTGAAAGTCAACTGTAATCAATTTATTAATCACTGAAACGGCGGTACCCATGGGCCAGAAACTGCGATGGAGACCCATGGATCTCGCAATTCCTTGTTGTACATCAATATTATTTCATCTGCAGTTGAATACCCCACAACCCTCTGTGGGGCCTGGAGAGCAGTTTTGGCGCACCTGCGTATGGCCAATTTAACTACAGTTATCAAACAGGTAATTAGGATTAGCACACCCAAGATAAACACTGCAACAGTAACAACAAATTTAACCAACCCCGCTCCCCAGGATCCAATAGTTCCACTTAAATCTCCAAATGTAAACCCATGTGTTTCATGCAATTGTTTTATTCCCCGAGCAGTATCATGTGCCATATCCAGAACTTCAGGTGTAGCATCAGAGATGAAAGAACAACACTCAGACCCAATCACCTTACATGTGCCTCCCTGAGCAGCGAGGAGGAGATCCAACGCCATTCGATTCTGTAGTGCTACTGTCCTCACTTCCTGCAATTCTTTGTGTTCAGCCAACATCGCCGTGTTAGATACATTTAGATGTTTTTCGACCACTTCTGACAGGGCCACAATCTCCTGTTGAGTAACATAAATACCGTACCAAGGCAAAAATAGGCTCGCTATCTGTTGTCCTTGTGTAATTGATCTGCTATTCCGATGTAAAGAGGGAAGTATCGCTGCAATCTCACTAGCCTCTACTTTACGGATTAAAGGGATTAGATAGGCTAGATAACAGGTGCCATAGAAAATGTCAAAGGGTACACAGCCATAAGCGCGGTCTCCACAAACTAAGTAAACTCTCTGTGGGAGGGGAATTCTGGCTAATTTTACCCTCACTATGGCATTGCAGTCGCTGTGTCCCACATCTGGAGAAGTATGAGATCCTGCTTCATTCTGGAAACAGATAGACACATTCTTCCATTCATGTACAGTAATTGGTGGTACATAAACTGAGCAATCTCGTGTTAGGGTCTTGCCTAAGGGGATTGGTTGTGTACAGTCATGTATTTTAACTTTAATGGAGTCCACTGTTCTGGACCCAAACCAGGGCACAACTGTTACCACAGCTTCAACCAACAAAGATGGCGTGTGTGATTGCATTGTGCAATTTAGATTTGTAAGGTTAACTGAACAATTAGTCTGGGCTAGAGCTAACTGGAATCTGTATTCAAAAGCTAAGTTAACATATTTCTTCACGTATATTAGTTTTAAAAACATCAATCGTTTGAAGCCGTCAGGCAGGTAATTTTCATTTACTGTATCAACAATGAGGGAGACTAAACCCTTGTACTGTACATGTTGCTCTGAGTCTAAGGGGTAGGACGGAGTGAAGCAATCCTCAGCTTCATCGCTAATTCTGGATGCAATGTCATTCCAGCTTATTAAATCATAATCAGCTTTCGTGAACGGAATTGGGCTAAACATTGGAGAATGCATGGATTCTGGCATGTTTTGGCACAGCCAACAGTTGCTAACATTACGTTCATGTGCGTAGTCTATCATTAAACTTATTGCAGAATTAGTTTTAGCTCGTTTAAGTGGAGTGATTAAGGCCTTTTTTGAAGAATCTACATCACCTCCTGTTTGTTGAAGTGGAGTGGATAGAAAATCTGTTTTGCTATCTGGTCCAGTATATGTGCATTTAGTGACAGGTGAATTGGGGACTTTATAATCTGGTTTCCTCGATGTGCATTGTACCTCATTCATTATCAGTTTTCTTAATTGTTCCATGGTAGTACACCATAATTCTGAGGGCATGTTAAAGGGCATGGTGTTGAGTGCTATTCTTACCACCTCCTTTGTTCTCCCGAACCACTGGTACTGGTTTTGCGGATACATTCCCCATGTCAAGTAATCATCACCCTTGATTGAAGACACAGCAAACACAATAATACAGTTAGATGGGTTACATATTGAAGTTGAACAGTTAAAAGAAATAGTCTCTATTTCATGAGTGATGTCGACGATCCTCTTCACTCTTCCTCCTTCTCTCTCTCTCTGTCTCTCTCGCACCATACTGAATGTCTGTGTGGTGTTTAGATACAACCTGTCCTTGTCGCTAGGCACTGATTTGCCCGTTGGTGTTGTTTTGCCCTCAGGGTCTGGACCCTGAGTAGTCAAGTCGTCTGCGCTCTTGGATAAGAGCACCTTATCTTCTCTCTCAGAGGCGCGAGAGCCCTCGCCACCTGTCGTTGAGATTTCCACAGCTTCATCTAGTAGGGCGTTCTTGGCCAGGTACAGCAAACCCAGGATGACGATGATGATGACTGCCTTCATACGCCAGCATCCGGTAGAGGGGAGAGACGACATCTGGAAGCGTGGATCCACTCTGCTCTGCCTTGGACTCTTAGGGCGGTTCTGGTCACGATCAACACCTGGAACGGACCTTTCCACCTGTGTGACAGGGAATCTTTTTCAAGAGATTTGATTAGTACATTATCACCAATCTTAAAAGGGTGGGTGGGCTCTTCCCCCGGCTGAGGGAGCCTATCAGCCACCTGCCTGTGAAACTTTCTCAACATGTCAGTTAGATATTTTACATAGTTAGTCATGTAATCCTCTGTCCACAGAAGGGTGAGTGTGTGGGGTGATGCTGGGGGGCTAGACCCTGTGAACATTACTCTTCCCATCAATACTTCGTGTGGGCTGAGCCCTGTCGTTGCATTTGGTGCGCTTCTGATGGAGCACAGAACTAGCGGCAGCGCGTCTACCCATTTTAGTCCTGTGGTCAACATTGTTTTAGTGAGTTTCTCTTTTATAGTCAAGTTCATTCTCTCAACCTGGCCTGAGCTCTGCGGGTGATAGGGAACATGCAATTGCCATTTAAACCCTAACACTGTAGCTAGACTCTGGGTTATCTTAGAAATGAATGCTGGACCTCTGTCACTGTTAATCCCTGCTGGAACACCCAAATCTAGGGATAACATCTTTGAGAAGACACTTTACAACTGTTCTAGCGTCTTCTTTTCTGGTAGGGTAGGCCTCTACCCATTTGGAGAACTGGCACACTATTACCAAAAGATATTTGAATCCTTGGCATGGTGGCATATGCGAAAAGTCAATTTGCATATTTACAAAGGGCCCTGAAGGGGGCGGTAGATGTTCATGCTGAACCAGACCACTTCTTCTTCTTGTTTGCTGGCATATCATGCATCTATCTACTAGGGTCTGTGTGGTTAGTGTGATGCCTGGGGCAAACCATTGTGACTTTATAATCCCATTCATCCCTCCTTTTCCTACATGTGATTTGCCATGTGCAACATGTGCCAGAACATGGAGGAAGGAACGGGGACAGACCATCCGGCCATCTGGGTGGAGCCACAAGCTGGACTCAGCGTCAAGTGTACAACCTCGTCTTAGCCATAAATCTTTCTCCCTAACATCAGCGCGGGCTTGCATTACCGCGACATCATTAAAGGAAGGCAAAGAAATCGGTTCTGTGGGTTGTGTCAGGGGGCATTGGAGCACCATAGAAGAACATGAAACTGCTGCTTGTTTAGCCGCGGTGTCGGCTAACGCATTTCCACGCGAAATAGGGTCATCAGAATTTGTGTGAGCAGCACATTTCACTACTGCTAGCTGTGCAGGGAGCAGGATAGCGTCTAACAACTGAGCTACCAACGCATGATGTTGAATAGGCTTACCAGCCGATGTTAAGAAACCGCGCATCTTCCACAAGACACCAAAATCATGGCACACACCAAATGCATACCTGGAGTCTGTGAAAATGGTTGCAACTTTTCCTTTAGCCAAAATACACGCCCTCAGCAGAGCATGCAACTCTGCAGCCTGAGCCGACGTGCCATTTGGCAAGGCCTGGCTTTCCAAAACCTCCCAGTCGTTCACAACAGCATAGCCTGCTAAGTGTACTGTGTCAGACGGCCTGCTCGCAGATCCGTCTGTGTAGAGAATCATATCTGAATTAGGGATAGGAGTTTGCAACATATCAGCTCTGGGGGAAGAAGACATGTCAATCGTTGTGACGCAGTCATGTGTTATTTCAAAATCTGGAATTGGCACCAGTGTAGCTGGGTTTAGGGGGGGGGGAACGTTTAAGAGTGATGTGTGGGCTTGAAAGAATTACTGCCTCATAACCAGATCGCCTAGCTGCTGTCATATGCTGAGTAGCAGAGGTGTTCAGAATATGCAAAACTGCATGTGGGACATGTACTACACAGTCACTGGCCAGTACAATAGAAGAGGATTGTTTAATAACAATTGCAACTGCGGCTACTGCTCGCAGGCATGAAGGCATACCAAGTACCACAGGGGAAAGTCGAGACGAATAGTATGCAACAGGCCGGAAATTGGATCCATGCTTTTGTACCAAGATGCCAGTTGCAAAGCCCAACTTCTCATGGACGTGTAGATGAAAAGTTTGATGGTAGTCAGGAAGACCCAGGGCCGGAGCCGACGTGAGGGCTCGCTTTAAGTCTTGAAAAGCTGTGTGCATGTCCTCAGACCAGTGAACAATGTTAGGTGCGGCCTGCAGAGTGGCAGCACGCAGGACGGAATCCATCGCAGCATACTCATATATCCAATGTCTGCAGTAGTTTGCCATGCCCAAGAAGGAAAGCATTTCCTTTTTAGTTCTTGGTGGAGGAACTTTGTTCAACAGGCAGATTCTCGCAGGTGAGAGGAGGCGGTGTCCATCTCTCAGAATGTGACCCAAATACGTGACCTCAGTCTGGCAGTATTGCAACTTGGCCAGGGATGCTCTGTGTCCGCATTCAGAAAGTCTTTTCATGAGCAAAATGGAATCGATGCGACAGGCGTCTCTGTTAGGTGATGCAATCAACAGGTCATCAGCATACTGAAGGAGGGTGCTTCCTCCTGTCAGAATCAGAGTGTCCAGATCTCTTTTAACAGCTGCTGCGTACACAGTAGGCGACTCAACATAGCCCTGTGGGAGGCGCGTGTATGTGATTTGTTTACCTTTAAAAGTAAATGCAAACAGATACTGGCTTTCTGGATGCAAAGGAATAGAGAAAAATGCTGAACATAAGTCAATGACTGTGTAATACTTAGAGTCTGGGGGCAGAGAAGCAAGTATTGAATTAGTGTCAGGCACTATGGGAGCTGTTGGGATGACAATAGCATTAATAGCTTGCAAATCTTGGACGAAACGCCACTCATTAGGGCGATTGTGCTTAGGTATGGGTAGGATGGGGGTGTTGCAGGGACTTTCTGTGAATCTTAATACCCCTTGATCAAGCAGTGATTGGATGACTCCTTCAATTCCCAAAATGGCTCTATGGGGTAAATTGTACTGTCTGATAGCAGGCAATCTGGCATTGCTTTTAAGAGTCACTCTGTGGGGGGGAGCTGAACTGACAAAGCCCACATGATTCTTATGTTTTGCCCACAAACTGGGTGGCACATCAGCAAAGTCCGAAGGGGGGCCAAATTCTGTGGGTGGGGGTGGCTGTAAATGAAGGAACGTGCTTTGGGGGAGGGAAATGTCTTCAGTGAGACGCAGCATGTAAAAGTCTCCTCCAAAGTTGTTTACATTAGGTGTGTGTGTGTGGGAGTCAGAGACCATTGCTGCTTCCAACTGAGCATAGCAGTGGACTGCCATTGCCCCCACCTCCTTGGGATCACTTCCTGGAGTGACAGCTAGTATAACATGAGGGATGGTGTTTTTATCTAGAAGGGCCTGCTGTGGGGGTGTGAGCTTAAGGGGCAACACACATCCTTGTGGTCCCAAAAACAGAAATTGCTCGCATTCCAACTGATCTGAGCTGTTGCAAAAACCACTTACTGATAGCGCATAATTCTCTGATGGGTTAAAAGCAGCTGTGCAATGACATTTCAACACAGGCCGCATAAGAGACATTAAGGAGGCGCACACAGGAGAAGTACCAGCAATTTTCTGAATCCCTGTTGTGGAGAAAACAGAAATCATATTGAAATCTGGAAATGACCAACAATAAAGGTTGTCCTTAGATGATTGAATGAATTGGACAGCCTGGTAAACTTTGCTGTCAGGAATAGTTAAAAACAAACCATCCGGAGTACAATGTATTGTTGCCTGTAATTTACAAAGTAAATCTCTGCCCATCAAATTAATCGGACTTCCATCTGAAATAATGAAAGAATGTTGCACATTTGACCCATCGATTGAAACATTAGTATTCTCTGAAATGGGTTCGGACATAAGAACGCCAGAAACACCCATTGTTGTAACAAAATCATTTGTTGCTTCACACACTTTCTCCCTAGTGCGTACTGCTGACAATGTGGCGCCGCTGTCAATCAAAATATCTACAGCTGTTCCACTAAAATCAACGGGCATAATCGGATCTTCACGCGGGTTATTAGAAAGGCGAATTGTTGCTGCTTGAATGGGGAAATGTTGTGAATCTGACCGTATTTCTTCTCTATGGCAGCCCTATCTCCTATTAAACCCACTTTGCAGACTGTTTTGCTCATGTGGAGCCTGTCTGTCATAGTGTTGTGGGGACATTATTGCAGGTTGCCTGGGTGGCTGTGGGAGAGCAGGCAAAGATTGTGCATTTTGTTGTGCACCCCATCTCTTTTCACACTGACCAGCCCAGTGATCCATGGACCCACAAACGTGACACGGCTTTTTGGGATTTTTGTTCTGCTGTTGTCTATTCTTATCATGATAACCCTGTGATTTTCCATGATTTTGATACTGCTGTGTGCGGTTCTGTCCCTGAACCTGTTGGAAATTATCTGCGCCCTGATAAGCCTGTGTATTTTGAGGCAATTGTTGCATCATTTGAGTATTTCTAGGATGCAAAAATATCTGGCTCCTATGCAAGGCACGCATTGTGGCTATTGTGGCTTGCCAGGTCTTAATTTGCCATTCAGGTGTAGCTATCATGTAGGCACGAGCTGCCTCTGGAGTTAGGCTCTGCACTAAACTCTGAATCGCGAACAAATCATTTCCTTCCCTTTTAATGCCTGCATTATTATCCCATACGGTCATGAAACGCTGGATAAATTCTGGGACAGTTTCTGTTGGGTTCTGTACGCAAGCCAACACTTGGGAAAAATCTGTGTGAGTTTTAGCGCATGCTCTAACAGCCAAAGCAGCGACATTCTGAATCCACATATCGCGCGTCTGTGTCAAAGGCCAATCGCCTGCAGGCGTGCATGCAGGGAATTTAAACTCATCTTTGCATGTGGACCAATCTGCCTTGTACGTTAGGATTATCAGCTGTTTCACATCATGAACCAAACAGTTATAAACTGAGCAGACATTAGTCAACCATGACAGATACTCATCTGGACTTTTAGTGGGATTTGGAGCGTGATTAGTGACATCCATGACCTCCGCGGGTGTCCAAGGTTTATAAACTGGAACCTCTCCTATCAGAATTTTCGGGGCGGTTACAGTGTCGGCAGAATTATTATTTGGAGATGTTTGCGTTTGCATGATCCTTTTACGCTGGACAGCCCTCGGAAAACTGCTGCCGTACGGCGTGGCTTTATAGTCGTATAGACGGAGCGGCGGAGTGAAAGGAGGGGGGCTCCGTGGCTGGCTGCTGTCTGAAAAATCCCCCTCCGTCTCCTCTGCCCTGTTGTCTTCTTGTGTCATATCTAGTCCGTTATAATGTCCTGGCTGGTATCTCAATCTATTTTTATTTATGATAGCTGCCGCTGACATTAACAGATCATCATCGGAGTTTCTTGCAGCAGTATTTGAGAGATCTGTTGCGGGAATCAGTTGTGTACAGAGAGAGACAGCCTGCTGCTCTTCCAGCAGCCCTGCGTCTGTTAAAATGCAAATGAGCTGATCTGGGCTGGGAGACTTTCCTTGTCTTTTCAGCCAATCAAAAATGACAGATTTAGCTATTGCTCCTGCGTCTTCTCCGTGTCTTTCCCTAATTCTTGACATGTTTTCTGATTTAACATCGAACGCAGCCTCTAGACTGAGCAAATGACAAGTCGCCGCACATTTGGAAATTCTTTCAATTAAAGCTTTGAGCTCTGTGGAGGCTATTTCTTTACCAACTGATTTTTCATTCTTTCGTTCATCATATCCTCTTTTCTCTGCAATAGACATCCAAGCTTTGAGACAACCCGACATGTATCCTATATCCCAGGAAGGGTTCGGATCATTTTTCACAATTTGAAATGCTTGCCATAAAACTGCCATGTCAAAGCTCCCTGTCAACGGCCAGTCAAATTGAATCTTTCCTTTCTGATTATTTTGTTGTGAGTGCTCACAAAGTAAAGAAGTAAACGGCATAACTTTAGACCAATCCAAGCTTCTTCCTATAATCCCAGACGGCATATTGGGTGAAAACATATGAAGATAGTGGGTCTCTGTAACTGGATTTTTAGAAAAAGTTTTATTGCGTTCATTAGTTTTCCTCTTACCAACTGACTCCTTTGTGGACTGAGAATTACCCATGTTTAACGGTTAGTACAATCAACAAACACTGCAGATTAGACAAACAAACATAAAACCACAGCAAACCTCCGTGTGACAGAAAGTTTAATTTAATCCGAATAAAGAGAACTTCAGCGGGGGTTGGGAAATATAATTAATATGAGTGCCTTCTTACTCATATTAGCTTAGACTGGATCTGTTGAAGAGCAATAACGAATTTATCCTCAAATCAACAACCACTATGCTAATTTAGTGGTGGATTCCCTCTGTCCAGAGAATAAAACCATCAGTTTATCCTCCGTATTTATCAACCCATACTTTTCTTACAACAATGAAAAAAATGATCGTTTAATGACACATTCTCGCATTCCGCCCATATATGACAATCTTAGTTTAGTTCCTAAAAACGACTATGGTGCGAGGAAAAGAATATTATACCACTAAACTGAATTTCTTTCTGCTCTACTGCGCTCCGCAGGGGGGGGGAGGGACACATGCAGGCCCGTTCTCCTTCTCTGCAGCAGCACAGGGTCCGCTTTAAAACAGCTGCTTTATTTTATTTTGACCGCTGAAGTCTCCAGAATTCGGCGATTTGTTTCAATACAAATCCATAACATTGCTCTATTGCAGAAATCCACTTTACTGATTCTCTATTTTAAGGTCTCTCCGAAATTTAAATAGAGACACCGAGAAAAAAATGTGCAGCCTTTCAGCTTCACAGGTAATTTAGATATCGTCAATCACAGATCCTGGTAAGGCAATATTCAAATAGATTTGAAATTACACTTACCAGTATTCTGAAGATATATTTGATATCCTGTCGTGACGCCAATCTGTGAAGAATAATCTTCTGGGATTCAATGCAGAGCCGATGTTGAAGAAATGGAGACGTAGAACTTTCATCAAACACGGAGATTTATTGAAGTATTCGGCCGGAGAGGGCACAATCAGTTTCATACACTCAGTCTTCTACCGAACGGCACTCTCAAGGTTCACAGCATAATCACAGAATATATCGAACAAAGGCGGACCTCTTACGCGCCTTTTCTCTGCTAATTATAAACAGATGTACCAAAACTGCACGAGACTCAGAGGGACAGGAAGCCCCCCTTTCTCCAGAAAGCCAGGCATCTGACCTCTGAGTTGACCCTAAGGATGGCATGATCATATTTCACAGATTGAGAACAACACTTTAATTAGAAACAGAAGTTCTGCAGATAAATTCCCAATTCCATACAAAATACACAGACAGGATTAAAATATTCTCTAACAAACTGTACAATGTTGTTGCTAATCACATCCATGAGCTCTTGGCTACAGATATTACAGCCATCAGCTTCACGACAGACATATGGAGCTCAGACGTAAGCATCACCAGTATGCTCAGTCTAACTGCACAATGGATCGACAAGGATTTTAAACTGCAAAAGATTCTGCTGCATTCACAAGAGTTTAGGGGGTCTCATACAGCACAATCCATCTCCTTGGCATTCGCCATCACTTTAAATCTTCCATTTAAAGTGATGTTTAAACTCAATTAATGGGGCTCATTCACTGGAGCTTCCACAAACAACTATCAACAGCCTGTCAGTATCTCATGCAGCTCACTGATCCAGTAATGAGTGACCTGACAGTGAAGAATACATATATTTATAATGACTAGTTTAGCTTGTTCCAGAGGTAGATAAAATAGCTAAGTGTGTTAGGTCTAACTGTGTTTCGCTCCGTTTACCGGGCCGGGAGGCGGAGCTGCAGGATTTCTGCTTCACGTTGCATAACGACATTTAACAAGCGTTTAACATGTAATCCTGACACCCACTAAACAAACATAACTGGGAGAAGGTTTAATTGTAATCAAACATAATACATAAAAGTTTTGAAAATGACAGATTATGTCTTCTCTGCAATTCTAACACTTTGCAAAGTCCTCCTTGTCAGAACCGAACTCTGAGGCATGAACTGTTGCAGAAGGAGGGGGGGGGGGTTTAGAACCCACCTTGTCTCTGCATGTCTTTTGGCGAAAGGAGCACAATCATAACAGGAGGGAAATCATAAAAACACACCAAGATGCCAGGTTAAACAATAATCTGTTTTAATAATAAAAGGTAATAATACAATACACTTTCAAAGGGGTGGGGCGGGCCCCCACTCCCTGCTCTGGTTCTGATGCCGGGAGATCCTTTTATCTGGACGGCAGGAGTAAAAGAGAAAGAACCAAAAAATAGAATAGCTTATATGCAGAAAAGGAGGAGCTGTTGTCAGTTTCTCATTGGGAGATGCAAAAAAAGATGGCTTCTCTTAGCGAATCAGCGCGTGCCAGCAGAGATGATCCGGAAACAGTCGCATGAACCCAAACGCACGACTCGACGCAGAAGGGTGTTTTAAAAATAAAGTCCTTTACTGGTGTAGGAGCCATTTCCTTAGATTATAGTATTTTATCTTTTTATAGTACATCATCTGAGATTCTGTGGTGGATATTATTTATTATTTAATTTGAGTGCGTTACTCTGCAGGTCGAGATGCTGCAGCATAAAAGGAGAGGTGCTGCAGCCTAGTGGTGTGGCTGACTGAAGCAAACAGTTTTTAGACCTTGCTGGTTGGGAGCCTTTTTTGGAATAAACCATACCTCAGTCAAATCAAACTCCCTACCATTGATGCAGAAATCGGCATGTTGATTGGTACCAATGCACCCAAAGTTATGGAACCGCTAGAAATTATTAATAGCCAAGGAGAAGGTCCATACGCATGCAGGACTTTACTGGGATGGGTGGTCAATGGCCCGCCGAGAGGAGGAATCGCAAAGGACAGCAATACCGTCTCCGTGAACAGAATTTCTTTGGTCAATTTACAGGAGTTACTGATCACACAATACAACACAGACTTCAGTGTCTTCAAAAGGCCTATCAGGACACAAAGGAAATGTCAGCAGAGGACAAGCAATTCATGCAAATAGCAAAAGACTCATCAAACATTGTGGATGGACACTAAAGTCTAAGATTACCTTTCAGGAGGAATGATGTTTCAATGCCAGATAATCGCCACGTTGCTGAGCAACGTCTCTCCAGCCTGCAAAGAAAGCTTCGTAGGAATGCATAATAAAATAATAAATAAAAAATAATAAAAGTCTGGTATATACCTCATCATGGGGTCTACCACCCCAAGAAAAGAAAACTCAGAGTGGTCTTTGACTGTGTAGCATCATTCAAAGGCACATACTTAAACTCAGAACTGCTGCAGGGTTCTGATCTAACTAACAGCCTTTTAGGAGTACTAACCAGATTCCGCCAGGAGCCAATAGCAATGATGGGAGACCAAGCGATGTTTCACAAAGTCAAGGTGCACAAAAAAGATACAGACTTTTTAAGATTCTTGTGGTGGCCTCGTGGGGACACAAGCCTTCCCCCTTCTGAGTACCGCATGACTGTGCATCTCTTTGGCGCTGTGCCATCACCCAGCTGCGCTAGCTACGGATGAAAAAGAACAGCAATGGATAATAGGGAGTACTTCAGACCTGAAGTGATTGACACAATACTGAAAAACATCTGTGGATGACTGCCTAAAGTCTGTTGCTACAGAGGAAGAAGCTATCCTGCTGGCCAAAGAGCTCACAGCTGCATGTCAGAGGGGAGGTTTCCACTTCTCTAAATGGATAAGCAACAGTCGCAGGGTGCTGTCCTCTGTTCCCGAAGCTGACAGAGCTAAAGAAGTGAAGGAGCTGAACCTGGACAGAGATCCACTCCCAACTGAGAGAGCACTTGGAGTGCAATGGTGTGTGGAAGAGGACCATTTTACATTCAATGTCAGCATCAAGCCACAACCACACACAAGGAGAGGAATATTATCTATGGTGAGCTCCATCTATGATCCTCTTGGGTTCCTTGCACCCTTCACTCTGCCTGCCAAGTTGCTATTACAAGAGCTGTGTAGCACTAGCTACGGTTGGGATGAGAACATACCAGAGCAGTGTTCTAAGCAGTGGGTTACATGGAAGCTAGATCTTCAGAAGATGACTGACTTCAAGGTAAAAAGGTGCATCAAGCCCAATGACTTTGGCCAACAGATCCAAGCACAACTACACAATTTCTCGGATGCAAGTGAGCAGGGGTACGGCACAGTGAGCTACTTGAGACTGGTGAACCACAATAACAACATTCACGTGGCATTCATGATGGGAAAGGCAAGAGTAGCTCCTCTCAAGAAGATCACAATCCCCAGGATGGAGCTTGCTGCTGGGTGGACAGACCATTACTCTGGAAGATCTTGAGAAGGCAGAAAACTCCATCATATGCCAAACCCAAAGACAGTATTGTCCAGAGGAAATGACAGCACTGCAAACAACAAAACGTGGTGTCAAAAGGACAAGCAGCCTCTACAAGCTTGATCCAGTGTTAAAGTATGAAGTGCTAAGAGTGGGAGGACGCCTGAGGAGGGCAGCTATGCCAGAAGAAACTAAGTTCCCTGTCATACTGCCAAAAAACTGTCATGTGTCAACTCTCATATTAAGGCACATGCATGAAAGAACTGGACATGGATGAAGAAACCACATCCTCTCTGAAGTTAGGAAGAGGTATTGGATCATCAAAGCCAACTCTGCTGTAAGAAAGATATTGGGAGATTGTGTTTTGTGCAGACGACAAAGAGCCAAAATTGGAGAGCAGAAGATGGCTGACTTGCCACAGGAAAGGCTTGAGACAGACATGCCTCCATTTACCAATGTTGGTGTGGACTACTTTGGCCCTATTCAAGTCAAAAGAGCACGTACCACATTAAAGAGGTACGGAGTGCTGTTCACGTGCATGACAAGCAGAGCTGTGCATATTGAGGTCGCCAGCTCACTTGATACAGACTCATGCATCGACGCTTTGAGAATATTCATATGCAGAAGAGATCAAGTGAAACATATAAGATCTGACAATGGGACCAATTTTGTTGGAGCTCAGAGAGAGTTAAAGGAAGCCCTCTCCATTCTAAACAAGCACAGAATTCAGGAAACTGCTGCAAAAGGGCATAACGTGGAGCTTCAACCCCCCAGGAGCATCCCACCATGGAGGAGTTTGGGAGTGTCTGATAAAGTCTGTGAGGCAGGTTCTCTATTCTGTTTGAAGCAGCAGACTTTGGATGAAGAAGGGCTACAAACCCTTTTATGTGAGGTAGAGGCAATTTTGAACAGTGAACAGTCTCAAATGACCCTCAAGACCTGGAGCCTCTAACCCCAAATCACATCTTGCTCTTAAAAACCAAGCCAATTCTGCCCCCTGGAGTCTTTGACAAGAAGGACCTGTACGTAAGACGCCGACGGAAACAGGTGCAATACATGGCGGACTTATTCTGGAAACGCTGGTGCCGGGAACACTTACCCCTCATGCAAAAAAGACAGAAATGGTGCAAAGAGAAGAGAAGCTTTAAACCTGGAGATTAATGATTATATCATCTGATATTTGGGAAGAGTGTTACAGTAGAAATGGCAGAAAGTCTTGTTGCAATTTCCAGATATTGAAAGAGGCCCTGGAGTTTCTCTGGTAATTATCAATAGCAGCAGTTAAGTGAATACTGTTCAAACAATACCTGTGTTTGTGTTTTTGTATTGATTTCTCTGTTTTATCCTTTCATAAATGTGAGGACTAAACTTTCTTCAAACATTCCTGGGTGCTAGGTTTTATTACTCTGGGGGAAGGGAAGTTAAGCAGGCTGGGTGGATGAGAATTCTTCTGCTTAAGGTCTTCAGTATGTCATGTTTCAGGGAAGTCTACATATCTTGAATGGTATATATGTGTTTAATTACTTTGTATTAGTAATAGCAGTGTGTAAACAAAAGCTGGAAATAGGAGAAATGTAAAGATTATCTTTGAATAAGCGAAGAGGGTAGAAGTTAAACATAATTAAAAAGCCTCTGGAATGTGTAGAAAGGTGGTGGGGGAAGGCCTGTGCAGGAAGGATGAGATAACGGACACCAGATGTTTTATTATCAGCTCAGAAACAAAAGTATCACCTCTGCTGGCACGAGCTGATTCGCTAAGAGAAGATATCTTGTTTTAAATCTCCCAATGGGATGACCTGGGGTGAAGGAAAATTCAAGTCACCCCTCTTCTCTTGTTTTGGACTATATAAGTTAGTGTTGCATTAAGTTCGACCTCTCTTCTCTGGCTGTGAACGACCGAAGGATCTCAACGGCACGAGAACAAGAGCAGGAAGTACTTCCTTTAATTATATTGTATTGCATTCTATTATTACCTTGTTTAATTAAAACAGATTATTGTTTAACCTGGCATCTTGGTGTGTTTTTATGATTTCCCTCCTTGTTATGATTTTGCTCCTTTCGCCAAAAGACACACAGAGACAAGGTGGGTTCTAAAAACCCCCCCTCCTTCTGCAACAAGTGGTGATCCCCGACGTAGGGCGGAAAGGAGCACGGGAGGAGATCGCATCAGCAGCCAGCCAGCGGACGAAGTGTCCAGGGAAGGCACCTCGAAATAATTTCTGACAACTAAATACAGAGCTCTATACAAAAAATAAGGTAAGCACGGATACCCGTTACACTCAAAATCTGTGATTTGGCTATATTCAAATTCTTAGAGTTGTCAGAAATATTTTCTCAGTGCCGTAGTCATAGTAGATGGTAGGATGCAATGCATATTTTTAGCATAAATAAATAAACATAAAATTGATAAAGCAAGAGTGAGTAGTCTCGTGGATTTTTCAGAATCACACGACTGACTCGTTTGCTGCACGTGAAGCGGTGAAAAGAAAAGGTGAAAGGCCCCGTGAATTCTAGACATTGAGACGGTTAAACTCGCCGGGGAAGTTCAGTGGTTCTTAAAAAAAAAAGATTCCATCCAGAACGAACCAGAATAAGACTCTCCAGTTTTATAGAAAACTGTGAGCAGTGTTATATGATTAAATCCAAGGGGAGATACGCACATTTCAAAAAAACCATTTTGAAACGACCGGAATCTCGTTCTCTTGTTATGTTGGGTTAATCTAGAAGGCTAAACGTGACGATAAAGTGGTTCTGTTGACCTGGGTTCCGACTCCATGTGGACGCCACATAGCTGAAAAGCCGTGTTGAAGCGCGTCCAAAGGTCACGTTATCTGTTGAAATAAACATCGCACTATAAAAGCTGGATAGACTGTACGGGGAATAATTTTCTGTGAATAATTATTAATATATAGGTCAGATAAAAGACGCGAAGTTGAAGATTGTGGTTCTAAGCAAGTATATTTGTCCTCTCATAAGAGGGGGAATTTCATTCCTGGGGAGGTGCCGCCATCTGCTGGACTTATTTGGTAGTAATGTCTTGCATTATTACAGCTCACTGGCGCTTTTATCCAGAACGACTCACAATAAGTCTCCTCCACCAGGCATATACAATCAAAAACAAAACAAGATTATTAAAATATATCTGGGTTAATAGAGCCAAAACATTTCAAGTACTACTCAACTGCCTTTTGATAAGCAACTCCATTGTTAGTATCATACGTTTTTTTTTACACTCAAACTATTTACACATTTGGATTAAGGGCAGGGCAGTTAAATAAATACCTTAACTACGTTAGGATTAACGACAAGTATTGTCCATTATATTAATAAATACCACTGAACACAGGAAAGCCTTAGTCAGATAAAGAAATACGAAGTCATTCTTGTTTCAAGAAAGCCCCCACCTTCTGCTGGAATGCCATCTCACACGGTTGGATAAACACAGAGGTGATTTATGAGGGAAGCTTGTGTGCAGGCAGCTCCAGGGCACAGTGAGGATAGAGAGAGAGACAAGAGAATTAAGATGTTTGAAAAGATTAGAAAGAGTAAAAGTTATATAAAATTAACTACTATTCTGGACAATGTCATATTGTTTTATGAGTAAAAACATGAAATAAAATATATTACTAGATATAAGACCTACATGCTTATTGGATTAATAGGGTGTGTCTGTCATAAACATTAGCGCTTAGATGGAATAAAGTGTTGAAATGTTCTCAAGAGTGGGAGTTTTCACAATGCTTTTTGGTTTTTATTGAGACAATTAAGTGGTAAGGACAGAAAACTGTTCTGTGATGATTTCTTTAGGTTTTAGCTTTAGTAATGAAGATTACATTACGTGAGGAAACTTTTCCACCAATACTTCCTTTAAGGGTTAAAAAATATATTCATTAACTGAGAATTGTACTTAATTAGATTTCAGAGGAACTTAATTGCATACAGTAACGTTGAGGGAAAGTAAAAAGAGGTTTACTGAGTATATGAAGTACATTCAAATTAAATATAATAGTGGATTATTCTACCTAGATTAGACATACAAAGAGGACAATTTGTGTGTTATGAACTGGCCTTGTCTTGTTACATTTTTATTGAAGCCAGACTACAAGTCGTATGGTTTAATTTTTATTGAACTCAGTCTCCAAGCAGTGTGATTTCTCTCTGCACATGGTTGAGTCTTCTCTTCCCTTCCCCCGGTCATCCAAGTTATTTGACCCCATGAGGTCAAGAGTCATTCTGTTAGACTACAATCTTGTGTAAGACAAATCATTGTTCTTTTGTCACATTTTGAATCACATGAGAGTTCATTTTGCTAAATCAATTTATCTTTAATTTGTAGTTGGTGTTTGTTAACATTTTTAGGAACGACATAGACCGACACTTGGGTCAAATTACATAACTGTAATCAGATTACTTGTTTTTCAAATATAGCGCTAAATACAGTTAGTTTTGTATTCTGTTACAAATCTAACCATGCTTGTAACACAACATAGATAGATTTAACTTAGATTAAAGAAGATTTTAAAGATGAAGTATATTTTATTTTGCTGACTAGAATTTTAGAAGCAGGACACCAACTAGACAAAAGAGATTTTACAATGTAGTTTTACCACTTTTAATAAAGTAAAATAATCTTGGTACACTACTACCATTAGTTTGTTTTAACATTCACATGTTTCAGCATTCCTGACCATATAGACACTATAGACATTTTGTAACCCTTTGGGGGAGAGATTTAAATTGAGTTTTTCTCCAGTTGCTGATTTGCTGTGATTACAGCAGCACTGGGTAGTTGTGCGCCACCTTTGGGTTGTACTCTGAATCAGTGTGTTAAGTGAAAGGTTGCTCACTACAGAAACAGAAGAAGTGTACAAAGAACGCATCTCTGAGGAGGTATTGACATTTTGCTTGTGCCTCGTTGACAAGGCAACAGTGGTGTGAAGAGGTACTGCGGTTTTGGGGGGGATTTCTGCTGTACAGAGGACAACGTGTGTCTGCCAAGTGATTCCTTCCCTCATCCCAATGCCAGGGAGAGTTTCCTTGGAGCCCACTGACCAGGGCCGGTCCTAGCTTTTTTGGGGACCTTGCCACTGACTACAGCTGCATCACTGACTGTTCTCATTATGACAAGATCTTGAGATAGGCCGGTCTCAGACTGGTCACACTCTGAAGAAACTATGCAATGATTTGACAGCATAACTGTGCAAGAGTTTTCCAGAGGGTGGTGTACAACATTAGGTTTAGTGTTTTAGATGGGAGGCTGCTTGTTTAAATGACGGTCTGGAATGCTGAAAATATTAAAGTTTATTATTCTTGTTTAGCAAACAAGACATCTGATTATTATGTCACACATAATAATCTTGACATAGAAACTAGCTATGAGTAAAACGAGTGGTTTTATACCAATGTTATCATGAACTAAAAATAAATAGGGAAATAGTATCTTGTTAAAGATGAATGGATTTCATATCCTAGACAGGATTAGTTATTGTGAATACTCCACAAGGTATCTACTAATGTATTTTAAAGAAACAAATTTAAAGAAATTGAATTGACTTGATAAATAAGTAAAGATAAAAAGTTGTATTACCCATGAATTAATCAATTGGTAAATTAAAAATAGAGTAAAAGTAGAAACAGCACATTTGATTTTGTAGAAGCCATATAATTGGAAGGAATGTGGGGTCACTGAACCCATCCTACTGTGATTCTTAGGTCTTACTTGCAGCTTCACAGGGAGCGCAAAGCATCATCTTATGAGTTTTAAAGACATGCTTCTCCACCTTCAAAGGGACATCCATTTTCTACCATAGGAGGGTTTAGGATGGACTTCTGTTTTTGGATCCATGAGTTGTTTCGTGTTCGGACGCCCTGGGTTCCACACACTGCTAAAGAATTTAACATTGTTTTTAAGTAGACCAGAATTGAAGATAAATGGGTTTAATGAGCTATGAAATGCAGAGCTACACAGATCCTAGTAATGTTTTGACACAAGATAATAATTAAGTACACAAGTTTCTGAAGTAGATCTATTAGACATTTTAATATAGATTAGGTGTTAATAAACTGTAGTAGAGTACTATAAGGAAGTGACATTTTTTGGCTAACACTTTTCAGGGAATGTGGGGAACAGCTGTTCCAATGAAAAGTTAGATGTAGCTTGAACATTATAGTTGTAATCGTGAATTAATTAATGATGGCGCTCCATATATGACAGATTTTTGTAGACAAAGGATACTGGCCTATGCTGAAATATCAAAGTCTCTGCAGAGCACACACATGGCCAAAAAGACTGAGACCAACTGACCTTTGACCCTGACTGACAGTGTAACTTGAGAAGACACTGTCAAGGACTGACTCTGGGGTGACTCTGACCAAACTTGACTTTACAACCTGTGAGTGTGAGTGTGAGTGTATGTCTGCATGTGATCAGTGCAACTGCATGATTTAAAACAATGACTAATCAAGCATGCTTTTGGACTAACACATTATTCTGGGGCTCCGTGGGAAATGAGAGGTTTTCCTAAAATTCCAAAAAAATTGGAAAACCGTACAGGTGACCCGTTTCTAATCTACTTGATATTTCACTCCCACAGGAGGTGGCAGTTTGCAGAATGTGAAACTCAAACTAAAACATGAAGATTCTGTTTCTTTTAGGACTGAAGGATGGAGAGAAACACTTAATTTCACTGAAGTGTTTACTGTGGAAATGATGGATGTATATTTGGGAAAAATGTTGGGTATTTTTTATAATCCCTTATTACCTGAAGGTTTTCTTCCCATACAGGATTTTGGTTACACATGAGTTATGTGTAAAAAGGGGGAGTGTAAACTTTACAATGTACATTTTTCATTTAGGGACTGAAAGGAACCTTCTGCCCCAACTCGGATGTTCAATCTGACCATTGATTGACAGTTTTAGAATGGACCTGCTCCATATCTGGGGATAAGATACTGTTTGATGAATGTTGACATGTTTCTAATATTGATTGAGTTATAACAGGTAACATAGATGCAGAATCAGTGGCCAAGGGGCTACTGTGAGAGAGGTAATTTCAGAATGGAATACTGAGGAAGTTGACCGGTGAGTAATGTTTCAACAGGTATTAAAGTAACTGAGGTTTGAAATGTACAAAGAACATATTACAGTTAAAGCTAAAACATTGTAATGTAATGAGACCAAATTTAATTTAGACAACATCATGTAATTAGCCTGGTAAATAAGTAAAAGCCATAGACTTTATTGTTTAGGTCATTATGGGGATATACATTTAATCTAAATTCATAATGGAAAGACATTTGATGACAGTTTGTTGGAATTCTGTATTCATTTTTTCAGCTTGATAATATCTAAGCACTGACAGGTAGAAGCAGTATCACCAGGAAATCATTCACTTTGTCAGTATCATGATTTTGGTTGTTTCTGAATCCATAACATTAGTGTGTTTCTTTACCAGAAACATTAGCAGTTCATATTATATTTAGATTTTAAAATGGGATCTCAGGGATTTCATTAAGAATAACACAGACGCTTGTCAGAAACTCAGAGCTATTGAAATATGTTATTTGGTTCACCTAGAGATGTTGGAGTTTTGTTTTGTGGCCACACACCAAGTATTAAGATTCTGAAGCTGCACTGGCAGATAGGAGGTCTACAATTAATTTAGAAAACCTGTTCACAGACGTCTGTTATTTTTAAGAGACCCCACCAACAGGCTCCAAGCTGCTTACGCAATGGTGGGTCAAACAGGGGCCCCGGAGCCCTGAGCATAGGCTTGAGGGATTTGTATCAGATTTCTCCACACAGGTTGGTGATGCCAAAGGGGGACACGAGACGCAGGAGGCGGACACAGCAGAGTTCGTCTGGCTGAAGGTCATCAGGACAAAGTGGCTCAACCCTAGGCTCTCCGGCCCCGACCGAGTGACCCAGCGGATCTCTCATGCCGTCCGCGTGGGAGGAAAGGGGGACAGCTCGTACCACGGGAGCCAGAGTGCGGCGAGGAAACCACCTGCTAGGACCGGGGATGACATCAGGATGGACGTGATCCTCGCAGAGGAGGTCGACTCGGAAGCTGTCATCAGTGGACGGGAGGAGCAGGATCCGGAGGACATCTCTACAGCAGACGACTCGGAAGCGGCTGTCAGCGGACAAAGGGGGACTTGTCGAGGCAGCAGAGCAGTCTACTTCTCTCTGATCAGTTCCACCAGTGAAGGGAAAGCCGCATCTCCCCCTCCCTATCAGCTGCCCTTGTTGGCGTATTCCTCGGAGGGGGGGGGGGGGGGGGGGGGGGGGGGGGGGGGCTGATGATTTCACCACACAAGGAGACTGCTTCCTAGTACTCAGATCGCCCCCTAATGGTTCCTTTACTGCAATGGAAGATGGTGTTCTGTTCCCAAACATTCAAGTACTTTGGGTCTGGGTTTCTGATAGATTTATACAATATTGGGGGACAGACACAGTAGAACAGAATGATAGTAGATATGTTTCAAAATGTCTTGTGTAAGTTTATCTCTTGAGAGATAAAAAGGGGGATTAATGATTATATCATCTGATATTTGGGAAGAGTGTTACAGTAGAAATGGCAGAAAGTCTTGTTGCAATTTCCAGATATTGAAAGAGGCCCTGGAGTTTCTCTGGTAATTATCAATAGCAGCAGTTAAGTGAATACTGTTCAAACAATACCTGTGTTTGTGTTTTTGTATTGATTTCTCTGTTTTATCCTTTCATAAATGTGAGGACTAAACTTTCTTCAAACATTCCTGGGTGCTAGGTTTTATTACTTTGGGGGAGGGGAAGTTAAGCAGGCTGAGTGGATGAGAATTCTTCTGCTTAAGGTCTTCAGTATGTCATGTTTCAGGGAAGTCTACATATCTTGAATGGTATATATGTGTTTAATTACTTTGTATTAGTAATAGCAGTGTGTAAACAAAAGCTGGAAATAGGAGAAATGTAAAGATTATCTTTGAATAAGCGAAGAGAGTAGAAGTTAAACATAATTAAAAAGCCTCTGGAATGTGTAGAAAGGTGGTGGGGGAAGGCCTGTGCAGGAAGGATGAGATAACGGACACCAGATGTTTTATTATCAGCTCAGAAACAAAAGTATCACCTCTGCTGGCACGAGCTGATTCGCTAAGAGAAGATATCTTGTTTTAAATCTCCCAATGGGATGACCTGGGGTGAAGGAAAATTCAAGTCACCCCTCTTCTCTTGTTTTGGACTATATAAGTTAGTGTTGCATTAAGTTCGACCTCTCTTCTCTGGCTGTGAACGACCGAAGGATCTCAACGGCACGAGAACAAGAGCAGGAAGTACTTCCTTTAATTATATTGTATTGCATTCTATTATTACCTTGTTTAATTAAAACAGATTATTGTTTAACCTGGCATCTTGGTGTGTTTTTATGATTTCCCTCCTTGTTATGATTTTGCTCCTTTCGCCAAAAGACACACAGAGACAAGGTGGGTTCTAAAAACCCCCCCCTCCTTCTGCAACAAGATGTAGTAATGGTAGTTGAGCCTACTGCTCCCCGTAGCTCTTGGATCCTGGGAAGAGTGCTAGAAGCTATGGCAGACACTAAAGGACTGGTTCGAGCTGTCAAAGTAAAAACACAGACCAGAGTGTTGGAGAGGCCAATTACCAAGATCTGTCTGCTGTTAGAATGTGAAGAGTGACGGCAGCAAAGAGTCTTCTTCTGCTGATGGCACGATGACAGGGCCGTTTCTATCTTTTTGGGGGCCCTATGCAAGATGCTGTTTGGGGGCCCTAGTTTTGACTGTTTTTTAACTACAATGGGGGGGATTCCGAAGCCTTTAAGATAATCTGTGGAGATGCATCAATCTGTTACACTTTAATAGGAAAACAGGCTAATTTCACGAAAACCAAGCAATTGAAAATTACAAAAAATGATATTAAAAAGGTAAACAATAAGGCTCCTCTATGTCAATAAATGCAAGAGATGCAGCATTTTCTCAACAATGTTTAATTTACATTTTTCATCTTTCTCATCGTTGGGCTGCCATTAGGGGCAGCACGGTTAGCAGGCAGCACGGTTTTTTTCCTCTGTCCCAGATGTGCCTACTACACACGGTCGTAATGAGCCCAGGGCTGTTATTACGCACTGTGTGAATAGCACTGCACACACCTCCGCTCATTCCTCAGTCTCCTAAACAGAGACAGGATGAGAGCTGGTGTGAGATGCAGCGTGTGGAGGCCCCCTCGCAGCTTTTCGGTCCGGGCCCCTCTTGGGTTGAATCACGGGCAATGGCGGCGAGGGCTCTGACGTGGCTTGTCACCATGACAACCACAGCACATCCAGAGCATGTCGCACGCTCTCAGAATATTACTCAGAGTGGCGACGCATGTGTTCGATGGACAGATGAATAATATTAAGCAGCAAGGCCCACCGGGTAAGCCGGCTGCCCCTAAACTGTCGGTTATAGGCAGCATGGCTCGCTGCATAAATTGGCTGTCTTTAAAACCTATTGGTTTTTAGGCAGCTCGGTTTTTCTCCTCTGTCCCAAACCTACCTCCTACACGGTCGTAATAAGCCCACGAGTGCCATTATTACAGTGAGGACAGCACTGCACACAGCTCCGCTCATCCCTTAGGGGTGTTGAGCGTGAACGCACCTCAGTGTCCAGTTTAACACTGTAAGCAATTGCTGTTATTTTACAGCCAATTTTCAACACTAATCTACTGGCAGCCCCCTAACCAGAATGTTACGGTGACATCTTTTAATTTTTTACAGTAATAAACTGAAATTGTCCAACAGTATGAATACTGTATAATGTCAGTGTATTGCTGGCGTCTCTGCTGCCGGTATTTTACTGTTAATTGAAAAATACAGCAGTATGCTGTATTTTATTTTTACAGTAAGAGGCTGTGAAGTCATTTCACAGTATGAGTACTGTGGTATTGCAGTGAAGTGCAGGCGTCTGTGAAGAGACTGATGGCTGTGTTGCAGTGGACATAATGAGAGCCTGTGTGAAATGCAGCGTCTGGAGGGCTCTGGCGTGGCTCGTCACCATGACAACCACAGCACATCCAGAGCAGGTTGGCGCGTTGGTTATGAGTCTTCTCCTAAACGGCGACATATTGAGAGCCTGTGTGAAATGCAGCGTGTGGAGGGCTCTGGCGTGGTTTGCCACCAGCCACAGCACATCCAGAGAATGTACACCCGGCGCTATCAGAGTACTGGATGGTACTCAGGGTGGCGGCGAGTGTGTCTGATGGACAGATGGATGAGCAGGTGGATGGGCAGAGGGTAGTCTCTGCAGTTCGCCTCTCCCCCCGCAGTTCTACGGGATACAGGGAACCCTGTTATCCCGGGAACAGTGTCTCGCGCTCCGTGCAGAGCAGCAGGAACTCTTGTTAAAAGAAAGCTTTTTTCCAGGGTTCCTCATGGGGAAGAAAATCAGGGTTTTTTACTCCCGGTATTTTATGGTCCCGAAGGAGACGGGGCGGGGGGAATGAGACCCATCCTCGATCTGTCAGTGTCCAACAAGGGAATGGCCTTTTCCCATGTTGACAATCAAACAGGTGCTGGAGTGTGTTCACCAGGGAAACTGGTTCACATAATCCTGAAGGATGCATTCCTCCACGTAACCATCATCCCGAAACACAGCAATTTCCTGTGTTTCTCATTCCTGGCTCCAAAAACTTTTTCAAAGTGGGTGGAGACGGTTGGAGCAGCTACTCAGAATGGGGATGAGAGTGTTATTGTACCTGGACAACCGGCTGTGGCTGGCTCGCTCCAGGAAGGGAAGAAGCGTCTTACAGACGATACAGGGAGAAAGTGACAGCTCTTCTCCGGCAAGTCACACCCCGCAGGGCGGTGACACCCCTCTCTGTGATGCAGCTGTTAGACATGATATCAGCTGGTCACGTGGTGATTCCCCTGGGTCTCCTTCATAGTGAGGAGACTCCAGGTGGTTTTATTCGCCAGAGGAGACGCATGGTGTACATTCCTCCTTCCGTGGTTTTGGATTTGACCTACTGGAAAAATCTCCACGTCCTGTCAGTGGGGGTGCCCCTGAGCAGAGTGACGTCACACACTGCAGTGTTCACAGACACATCTCTCGCAGGCTGAGGAACGTGCATGTCGCAGGCAGTGGGGGGACAGTGGCTGGCTCACATGTCTCTCCATATAAACGTGCTGGAATTACTCTCCGTATGGAAAGTGCTCCAGCACATCGTCCCGTTGCTGTACAATCAACATATGTTGATTCAAACAGACAACAAAGCAGCGGCGGCCTACATAAATCGCCAGGGAGGTGTACGATCAGCGCAGCTGCTGAACACACATCCTACACAGCCAAATGGACAGCGCTCCGTTTGGTGTGTAGGGAAAAGCCTGGACCCCGTTGGGCCCCCTGCCTCGTGCTGTCGTTCCTCCTGGAATTGGCTTATAGCACGGTAAAAACATATGCTGCTGCCATTTCATCTTGCCACGTAGGTTTGGGGTCAGCACGGTGTTTAGTTACCCGCTGACAAACCGTTTTCTACGGGGAGCACAGAGACTCAGACATGTGTCACGCGCTTTGGCGCCTCAATGGATTTTTGGCTTAGTATTACGCGCACTGAGTAAAGCTCCATTTGAAACTTTAGATCAGGTCCCCCTAAAGTTCTTGTCAGACAAAGTAGCTCTGCTCTTGGCTCTGACATCAGCTAAAAGGGTGAGTGATTTGTCTGCTCTCTCTGTGGCTCCGTCATGTCTCCAGATCCAAGGAGATGGCAGCTCAGCTGTTTTGCGCCCTAATCCGGCTTTTATGCCAAAGGTGATCACAAGCTCTTTAGATCGAGAGTGATACCTTTGGATGGCTTCTTTCCTCCTCCTCACACATCAGAGGAGGAAGCCACATCTCATCTCCTCCGTCCCGTACACACTGTCATGCTATATTGCACGCACGGCTGCTTTACGCAGCTCGTCTGTTTGTGCATTACAGAGAGCGCTCAATAGGGCAGCCTCTATCTGCACAGCGCCTGTCACACGGGCTGTGTGAGGCTGTGTCACAGGCGTAGTTCTCCTCTGGGTTGGATCCCCCGGAGAACATCAAAGCGCACGGCACCAGAGGAATTTCCTCCTCCACGGCGTTGCACGGAGGAATGACAGTGGAAGACATTTGCACTGCTGCATCTTGGTCTTCCCCCTGTTCTTTTATTTGTGTGTATTTTGAGGGATGTCTCCCATTCCTCTCTGACACACTCAGTACTGAGTGTCCTGTCAGAGTGAGTAATGTCGGGGACTCAACTGATTGCCCTCTCTCCTGCCTGTCGGCACTTAGAGAGCTCCCCTTTTCCCCCTCTTTGATCGTTTTAACAAGTGGGACTTTGGTCTCTACTTTTTACAAGTAGCCTATTTAGCCTACCTTCTTTCCCGTATGGAGAATATTCATTTTTTAAATGCTTTATTCCCTGGGAATGTGATGCTCCATTTACGTATGGCAAAATGGACATGGGTTATTAATTGAGTAGGTGTGTTTCTGTGCTTCTGGTAACGGACGGACCAGTGGGGCGTGGACTACATCCTGCTTCACCCTTAACCCAATAGCGATAGTCTTAGAGGGAGAAGCGTTATACGAAATAGAACTGGGGTTACGTACTGTAACCCAGCTTCTATGAGTATCGGCGCAGCCCTCTAAGGTTCGGGCCCCACTGACTCCGCGAATAGCTGAAGAAAAGCTGTTTGTGTGGGAGCAGATTGTAGGGACTACTTCCTATTTATACAGAAGTTAGTCCGTAGGTGGGGCCTATAGGTGGGCGTGGATTAAGTCTGTCAGTGCTGCATACGTGTACTATTACCCAATAGCGCCTATACTCATAGAAGCTGGGTTACAGTACGTAACCCCAGATCCTGGCTTGGCTAAAGGTTCTGGTTTAGTCTGCACGATATAACAAGACGAACTGGCACAAGACAAAGGGAGACTAGGGATATATGCGAGGTAAGGGGGCACAGGTGGACATCATCAGGACCGGGTAGACAATCACAGTCAAGGGTGACACACGGGGGCGGGGGTGCACAGAGACCTGAAACGAGAGGGAGAGTTACTTTTCCAAACAAACCAGGGAGACACGAAACAACACAAAGACAGGACAACACAAACTTAAATAATCTTCAGAGACACGGCACTACTGCGGGCCTGATTGGACCCTCTTGGCAGGTTCTTGCCTGCGGGCCGGATGTTTGACACCCCTGATCTAGGACATGGCCAGAGCAGCAGTGGCAGTGTGTGTAGAGTGTGTGTAGAGTGTGTGAAACACCGGTTCTGAGCGGGCCAGCAGCGTTAACCCTGCCGCTCCCTCTGTTTGTGATAGTATGGTATCTCCATTTGGATTATGGGTGCTTATATTCAGCCTGCTGATTCATTTGCCTGAGCGCTGCAGCTCCGCAGAGAGTGAGCTCGTTCATCTGCTGCCATGTAAAATTGCTTTGAACTGAGGCAATCTCTCAGCAGAGGCCTGGTACAGAAGTTTAATCAAGTTTACTGCCACAGAGAGGAAGCGCTGTGCACAGCATTTACATATTGATATTGGCCCATCCTGGCGGAGAGGACTTTAGTGAACAAGCCTCATAAACATTTTAATCTACCACAGGGCATGTTGATATTGTCACAGTTTAAAATAGCTTTGAGTGATCATCTCACTATGAAATGGTTATTGGTTGTGGAAATGAATTACTGGGTAAAAGGGCTATGGAGCAGCACCCACACTGGATAGTAACATTTTTAAGTGTTGCCATATTGATATGTTGTTGCTCAGAGGAAATGATCAGTAGCCTACATTCTCCTCTCTTTCAGAATCAGAAATAGGTTAATTGACAAGCAGGTTTATACTTACGAGGAATATGCCTTGGTGTATATGGTGCATACATTAAAACAGTAAAAGCAGATACAATTTAAGAAAAAACACAAAAAAAAGAACTATTATATGGACAGATATTTACATAAAATCTGGATTTACCAAAAAACGACATACAGTATACCATGAAAAAATCATCATAATAAAAAAATGTACAGTATTGTTATGAGAAGTGGAAAGCTGTCCAGATACTGATATTGTTGATAGAAGTTTTTCCGCCGGACTGATATTGCGACATAACAGGGGGTTACGTATTGTAACCCTAGTTATATACAGTGGGGCAAAAAAGTATTTAGTCAGCCACCAATTGTGCAAGTTCTCCCACTTAAAAAGATGAGAGAGGCCTGTAATGTTCATCCTAGGTACACTTCAAATATGAGAGACAGAATGGGTGGAAAGAATCCAGGAAATCACATTGTAGGATTTTTAATGAATTAATTGGTAAATTCCTCGGTAAAATAAGTATTTGGTCACCTACAAACAAACAAGATTTCTGGCTCTCACAGACCTGTAACTTCTTCTTTAAGAGCCTCCTCTGTCCCCCACTTGTTAACTGTATTAATGGCACCTGTTTGAACTCGTTATCAGTATACAAGACACCTGTCCACAACCTCAAACAGTCACACTCCAAACTCCACTATGGCCAAGACCAAAGAGCTGTCAAAGGACACCAGAAACTAAATTGTAGACCTGCACCAGGCTGGGAAGACTGAATCTGCAATAGGTAAGCAGCTTGGTGTGAAGAAATCAACTGTGGGAGCAATTATTAGAAAATGGAAGACATACAAGACCACTGATAATCTCCCTCGATCTGGACACAAGATCTCACCCCGTGGGGTCAAAATTATCACAAGAACGGTGAGCAAAAATCCCAGAACCACACGGGGGGACCTAGTCAATGACCTGCAGAGAGCTGGGACAAAAGTAACAAAGGCTACCATCAGTAACACACTACGCCTGCAGTGCCAGACGTGTCTCCCTGCTTAAGCCAGTACATGTCCAGGCCCGTCTGAAATTTGCTAGAGAGCATTTAGATGATCCAGAAGAGGATTGGGAGAATGTCATATGGTCAGATGAAACCAAAATAGAACTTTTTGGTAAAAACTCAACTAGACGTGTTTGGAGGAGAAAGAATGCTGAGTTGCATCCAAAGAACACCATACCTACTGTGAAACATGGAGGTGGAAACATCATGCTTTGGGGCTGTTTGTCTGCAAAGGGACCAGGACGACTGATCCGTTTAAAGGAAAGAATGAATGGAGCCATGTATCGTGAGATTTTGAGTGACAACCTCCTTCTATCAGCAAGGGCATTGAAGATGAAACGTGGCTGGGTCTTTCAGCATGACAATGATCCCAAACACACCGCCCGGGCAACGAAGAAGTGGCTTCGTAAGAAGCATTTCAAGGTCCTGGAGTGGCCAAGCCAGTCTCCAGATCTCAACCCCATAGAAAATCTTTGGAGGAAGTTGAAAGTCTGTGTTGCCCAGCGACAGCCCCAAAACATCACTGCTCTAGAGGAGATCTGCATGGAGGAATGGGCCAAAATATCAGCAACAGTGTGTGAAAACCTTGTGAAGACTTACAGAAAACGTTTGACCTCTGTCATTGCCAACAAAGGGTATATAACAAAGTATTGAGATTAACTTTTGTTATTGACCAAATACTTATTTTCCACCATCATTTGCAAATAAATTCTGTGATTTTCTGGATTTTTTTTTCTCATTTTGTCTCTCATAGTTGAGGTATACCTAGGATGAACATTACAGGCCTCTCATCTTTTTAAGTGGGAGAACTTGCACAATTGGTGGCTGACTAAATACTTTTTTGCCCCACTGTAAGCACAGGCGGAGCCCTCTACTGGACTCTATGGGTACTACTCTCTATCATGCTGTGCGTGCTTTCACCTACTGAGTTTACGTAAACGTAGCCGGCCAATCGGGTCGAGCCTACCTGAATGTGCTTGCAAGCCCACAGTATATAAAGGTGGCTACACCCGCCGCCCACTATCCTATACACTCTTCAGCGAGCGGACTAGGAAAGACAGGGCCCCCAGGTAGAGGGCTTTGCCTGTGCTTATATAACTAGGGTTACAATACGTAACCCCCTGTTATATTTCACACAGGCTCCGCCCTCTGCTGGACTCTATGGGTACAGTGGGTGGAGCCCTGATGTATACACGCCCTGTCATCCAACAACATCGACCCACCACACCGTCCCTGACCGGCTTTTGGCTAACATCCATTGCATCCCCACTTCCTCCCATCCGGTTGTAACCGTAGAGAAGTCGGGGCCGCAATTTGGATAAGGCACACTCACACACGCTTACCTCGTGTAGAGTGTGCATGGAAAAGATCTGTGCGGAGACTCCGTCTGGAGCCTACCGCGCACCATGTTCCCCAGGTCCCTCAGGAGCATGGGAAAACATAAGTGCACCACGTCCCCCACACTCACACACGCTCCGTGTAGAGTGGTCATGGACAATAGTGAGGAAGGCTCTCCCAGCCTGCCTCCAGCCCTGTATGGGGCTGATTGTGCACCATGTCTCCCGAGTCCCTCAGGAGCATGGGAAACACAAGTGCTTTATGTCGAGGGGGGGGTCAGACACCTGCTGACTCACAGCCACCCCCCCTCTCACCAGTCATGCGTTGCCTCGGCAAGCACAGACGACGAGAAGGAGCCATACATGTCCGTCCGCTCTGTTAATACACCACTGATTTTCCATTCCCCATAACATTGTGTTAGGGGATGTGTAATCAGCTGCGGAGCCGCAGCTATGAGGCTGTGGTACTCTCGTGGCCCACTCCGCCATCAAACCCTCCATAAAAGGAAGTTTGACCCATGAGGGGCTGACACAGAAAGGGCCGTTTTTCTATAATGCAGTTTCCACTCAGAGAATAAAACGGCTGATTTTTCACTGAGGTCCCTGAACACACCACGGCCCGCTCCCGTGAGAGCACTCGCTCCGCCATAATGCTGTTTTCTCTCAGAGAGAAAGAGGCATTAATCTGAGCTTCTTCTGTCCATGAACGCACCGCGGCCCGTCTCTTTGAAACGGACATTATGGGGAAATATGGAATGTGGAGAGAGATGACTCTTACTCTGGGATAAATGCACTCGTTTTTTCTGAATGCATTTTACACACACATATCACTCTAGAACTAGAGTTACACTACGTAACTCACCGTTCATGCAACAGGGCCTTTCAACTTTCTGTTGAAAGGAAACCTATCTCCTCCAAGGATGATATATTTGACTCTCTATTGCCCCTGAATGGAGGAGGGACGCTGCAAAGCTGGAGTGAGTAACCCAGTCTCAGTGTCCTGCCCCTCTACTCTGTCAGTTCGCAGCTTTTGTGGGGCTTCCATTCCCCACAAAACTGTGTTCAGGGGACATGCCAGCAGCTGTGGAGCCAAAGCTAAGAAGCTGTAGTATTCTCTGGTGGCCTACTCCGCTGCCAAACCTTTCCATAAGAAGGGAGTTTTGGCATGGGGGCTGACACAGAAAAGGGCCGGTTTTCTACTGAGGTCCTTGAACGCACCGCGGCACGCTCCCGTGGGGCCGCGGCTCTGTCCTAATGCCGTCTCTTTGAAACGGACATTATGGTGAAAAGTGGAAATGTGGGGAGAGATGACTCTTACTCTGGGATAAATGCAATCGTTTTCACTGAATGCGTTTCTCACACACACATCACTCTCTCCTGAACCCGCACAGTGTTTTGACAGCACTTCGGTTTATTCCACTCACGTGCACGCGCCCACCTGCTGGCTCCTATACTGGAGTTTACAGAGGGGGCGGGGAGTGTGGGACAGTGATATTTCCTCTGGGGATGAGCAAGAAGCAGCCACGTTGCGACTACTCCTCACCCACGTAACCAAGGAGATCGATCCAAAGAGCCCTTCCGTAAACGGGGGCTCCCGGCCAGGGAGATCAACAACACGGTCCTTTTGGAAAGTGCCATGCGGCGTGATCCCTCACCGGGATATCACACGGCAGACAACGGCGGCGGCCACGATCAAGCTACAAATAATCGCTCTGATCTGGTGAGGTGGGGGCATCTCCAGCAATGAGCGAGATGCCAAACACACCCATGTTTATTTGCAGTCACCTTGTCACGCGGTAGCGTGGCAGAGCTGTTTTCAGCTCCCTGCCCAGCCTGCTGCCCGCTGGGATCAGCTGCGCTCTGCCGCCATGGTCATCACCTAGGGCGGTGGACCTCCATGGACCGGACCCGGAAGTGCCCGACAACGGCAAACGGAGCCATCTGCCCCACTGGAATGGCGAACGTGAATGGCACCGCCTCGGCCATATCCTGGTCCCCCAAACACTCTAACCAGAGGTGGTGGAGACCGGCGCCCGCGATCAAACCAGGGCAGGTGCATGGCCGAGCTTCCAGTAATGGTGAGTCCAATTTTCGTATCTTCTAATCTTCGTTCTTTTAACTCTTCGGTTGTCAGCTCGTCTGAAGAGAAAAAAGGATAGTGGTCGGCGGGTGTAGCCGCCTTTATATACTGTGGGCCTGCGCGCGCATTCAGGTAGGCTCGCCGATTGGCCGGCTACGTTTACGCAAACTCAGTAGGTGAAAGCACGCACAGCATGATAGAGAGTAGTACCCATAGAGTCCAGTAGAGGGCGGAGCCTGTGTGAAATATAACATTACCACAGGCACCTACAAAATACTTTGTCCGTATGGGAACTTCTATTTGGGGACAAAGCAGTTGCTTGTACTACGAAGCAGGATTTTAGGTTAGCGAGGGGGTCTGAGTTAGCGACGTAACTTCAGGGTTAACCTTGGGTTTCCAGTCCTGCTGGTTCACTTCTTACCGGGGTAGATCTCCATAGTAACTTATGCTGAACGGTAAACCTGCTCCGGAGCAGGTTAGGTTGCAGGCTAAGAGATCAACTCAGTGAAAGCACCGCCTGCTGACCAATCAGAGCTCAGTGTGCGGAGTTTAAAGCCATCAAGTGATATTACAGGAGAAAGGAAATACAGTTTAAACTGCCGTATGCAGGAAAGACGGCCGGCAAAAATCACAGACTGTGTGAACATGAAAATTAATTGAATATCACCTCCCATCTTCAGAGCAATTTCACTATTATTACATTTGCAGCAAGCAGAGCATTGCGTTCAGTCCGAGACACTGTGAGTGCAGACACTGAAAAATCACACTTATCATTCATAGCACATAATCAATCACATCATATCACATCATAATATCATATATTTCCTTATCTGAGTCAGCTTCTTGAGCCGTATCTGGCCGCGCAATACTTAAATTGTTGCATACTGTATGCAGAAGTATTATTTAAATCAAAACATTAAGTTGACGAAACACTTGAGTCAAATGTAATTAAATTCAGATCCACTCGTGTCTTACATGGGGCAGTGATATCATAAACCTGTTAATGTACGCATTCAAACACAGGTTTTTTTTTTTTTTACAAGCTGTTCTGTATTCACCTTGCAGGTGCAGCTACTGTGTGCGGCTTTTATCCTGGATGATTTGTTTAAATCATGGATGTTTAAAGTTTCACTTCTTCATATTTGTCTAACATGATAGTTTACTCTTCATTCATGAAGTATGAAGCAGCGCTGTCACCAGTGGCGGCTGGTGGAATTTTTTCTAGGTAGGGCTGTGCCACATGCAATCAATTTCAGCAAACATCCCAGTATGTTTTCAGTGTTAATTTACCAGTCTTAAATGTTAATGCCTCCATAAACAATTTAAGCATTTGAGACTGAGGACTATGTACAAAAACTTAAAAACAATGGCATTAGCAATACTGTGGTTAGAAAATGTGCATTTTTTTTGACAGTTTATTTGTAGAACCTTCTTATTAAAGTCAGGAAAGTTTCTTCTCCATGGAGAGCATAGCCAGAGCATTCCGGCAGTGGCTCAGTCAGTAGGGGCTTGGACTGTGAGCCGTAGGGTCCCCGAACAGACCTAAATATGGAGTGTGGACTGCTACTTGGAGAGGTTCCAGTTCACCTCCTGCCCTGCCGTGGTGCCCTTGAGCAAGGCACCGGACACCCCCATTCCCCCCCTCACTCCCACAGCTCCGTGCAATAACTGCCCACTGCTCCTAGAACTAGACTCCTGGTACTAGGATGGGTTAAAAGCAGAGAACACATGTCACTGTGTGTGCTGTAGTGTTAATTTTTTTTATTTAGTTTTAGTCCTGTGTTAAATTTCCTTTTCAGTTTTAGTCATATTTAGTCACCTTCATCCTGTCTTTATTTAGTCAAGTTTTAGTCGACTAAAAGTCTGAGCATTTTAGTCTTATTTTATTCATGAAAACATTAACTATTTTAGTCAAGATTTAGTCGACTAAAAGTCTGAGCATTTTAGTCTTATTTTAGTTAAAGAAAACAAATTATTTTAGTCTACTTTTTGTCACTGAAAACTGTTGAGACTTTTTTAATCATCAGATTATAAAGAACATTTCAGTCAAAGGGTTAGCCAAAACCAATAATTTGTCATTTTAGTCAAACTTATTTCACAATAAGATTATATCTTGTCCTTATTTGATGAAAAACACGGGTTGAATGATTAAGAATGCAGCTTTGCTCTCTGAGAGAGTATCTGGTCAGGTGTGTGGTGTTATATCTCTCACGGGCTCCACCCTCTACTGGACTCTATGGGTACTACCTTATCCTGCGTGCATTCTCCCACTGAGACTTCTATAGACGTATGCTCTTTGGGTTGTTTTAATGCACTGATATCATGTGTGGCTCTGAACTGTGTATGACCTTGCAGCTGCCTCTTCTTGTGATAGGAGAAGGCAGGGCATTTCAGGTTGTTGATATTTATGAGAAGACAGACTTGCTGTCTCCTAAATATCTCATTTCTATGAAGCGTGAAGGAAGTACGTGACTCTTTCCAGAAGACGTCACAGATGACCCATCGCAGATGACCCGACTTTCCGACACCCGCGGCTGATATTAGTGCCACCTCGATTTACGAGTTTGTTGTTATCCTCTGTGTTTTGGACTATATAAGCCTGATGTTTTTTGCTGCTCCGTTGAGCAACATACCTCATGTGTGTGAGTTCATGGCCGTATCCACCATTGAGGTCACCGAGGTCCGGACCTCGGTAATATTTTCCGAGCTGTGTATACAAAACTTGTGAAATAATTGCACTAAACGGGGTTCTTTGGAGTACTTCCATTTACTGACCATGGGGGCGCTGCATAACTACGTAGCCTCGATTAAAGCAAACAGAAGAAGACGACATGTATCAACAAACCACCGCAGCCCGGACTTGTACCGGAGCAGCGGAGGAGTGATGAACAGTGGCGTTTCTATATGTACAAAAGTGGTGGGGCACAAAAAACTTAGATGCCTATATATAAGCTTCTGCAGTGAGGTTCATGGCTCGTGAGGCACTGGCACTGACTCTTCAGGTTTACAAATATTATATTTTGACCTAAATCAAAATATAATATTATTTTCAAAAGCCTCTTTAGTCTAATGCTTCAATTAATTTTAAACAGACAGTTCAACAGAAGGATACTCAAAAAATGTAATTGTATCATTTAAATATTTAATTGTTCTCTGTTAGTAAAATCCCATTTTCAATAAAATTGCGGTCTTACCTTGACTTGAAGATGAAGTCTATTTGTCTATCCTTCTGGACAAAAATCTCTTACTTTTTTGTAAAAGTCCTCCTTATCTTCTTGTAGTTTCAAAAGTCTATCATAAATCTAAATGATGGATTTATGATTCAAAAATTATAAAAGTAGGGTAGACATGTGGATATTATCCGGCTGAACAAAATGTGCATTTATCTAACAGCTACGTTTCCCACATATCTTATTGAGCTATTTTCTAAAATCCTATGGAGAAATCTCATTGCTTTTTTGTAGAGGGAAGCCATGCGCAGCTTACTTCCTGGCTTTAGGACGCGTCTCTCTCCTCCTCTTCACCTGCTCTTCACACACCACACTTTTCGCGGCACACGTACTTACAGCCAATCAGCTCTGAATTATGTGAGATGACGTATGGTGGGGATGGCAGCTCTATGCCCCTATGGTCATTATTTGTTGCCACACACATTAAATAGGAAAATACTCTGAGCATGCGCAGTGTAGTTTTTACAGTCACCGTTCACTTAGACAGTGAGAGAAGGGGCAGGATCGGGTTTTGTCCCACATGGCTCTAAACAGCTCAATAGGCACACACTGTAGACACTAATTAGAAGAACACATACTAAAACAGCAATGTACAGACGAATCAGATGATCTTAAAATATATTTGATATTATAGTGCCAGGAGATATGGGAGTTGGAGGCGGTGCATCGAAGGTGCAGAAGGGTACTTTAATAAGGAGGTGTTGTCGGGTCGCAGCCCGGGACAACAAGAGAGCGAGAAGCAAGGAGGGCACACAATATATACAGTAAGCAACACATATGTCCGTGCGGAAACAATACCCCTGACTGTAGTTCCATGAGTGAATTATGTCACGTTATACAGTGGTCACTACACAAGCCCCCCCAGAATTCAACCATGGACACTATCCCCGTGTCCGGGAGGAAGCACCACAGGGGCCGAGGAGGGTGGGGCCGGGCCATGGAACGGGCCGTCGGAAGGGGGCCGCAGGAGAGGGTAGGGACTTAAACGAAGGCGAGGGCATCCTTACCGGGGGTGGGAGACGGGCCGGAACGGGGCCGCAGTAGGCGTCGTAAGGGGGCCGCAGTGCTGCGACGTGGGGACGGCGCGAACATCCCGGTGGTCCCCAGCAGGGAGGAGCGCTGCCCGGCCGCAGGCGAGGGCACAACGGCAGCGGGCACAAAGTCCTCGGGGGGAAAGAGCCGGGTCCCCGGGGGGCAGGAGCAGCATCCCCGGGAGGAAAGAGCCGGGTCCCCGGGGGGCAGGAGCAGGGTCCCCGGGGGGCAGGAGCAGCATCCCCGGGAGGAAGGAGCCGTGGACAGGGGAGAGGCCAGACGGGGCGCCGTCCGGAGCCGCCGTCGAGATGAACCGTGAGCCGCGGTAAGAGGAGAGGCCAGGCCGGGTCCCGGAGCGCGCCACCCACGGGCCGATGAAGGCATGGGGACGTCCGAAACCGCCGAGGCGAAGGAAGAGGCCAGACAGACTCCGGAGCGCGCCACCCACGGGCCGATGGCCGCATGGGCGACGTCCGAAACCGTCGAGGCGAGGGAAGAGGCCAGGCAGGGTCCCGGAGCGCGCCACCCACGGGCCGATGTAGGCATGGGGACGTCCGAAACCGCCGAGGCGAGACGGGGTCCAGGAGTGCACCACCCAGGCGTCGATGAGCGTGAGTGGCGTCTGAAGCCGCCGTCGAGGTGGTGAAACAGGTGAGAGTGTCCACACGAGGCCGACCAGACATGGTCGAACCTCCTCTCAGGCACCAGAAAAAGCTCAAAAAGGGCCGTACTGTCCACGGTCAAAAACAGGTGGGCGAAATAGTGAGAGGATTCACACGAGGCCAACCAGACATGGTCAAACCTCCTCTCAGGCACCAGAAAAAGCTCGAAAAGGTCGATAGCCGTTAGCAGCTAGCCGTTAGCTGAGGCCGTTAGCTGGCAGCCATCGGTAGCTGCTAGCCGTCGTTAGCCCCACGTGGATAGCTGCTAGTCGTGGTTAGCTAGCGCCGCTGGGACGTGCAGCCGCACGCCCCGAAGAAACAGCCCCATGAGGTAGCCATGGGGTTGCTGGTCGACCCAGCAGGTCGTGCATCGTCCCCCCGATGCGGGAACGGCGAGCAACGTCTCCAGCCTTCTGCGGAGCACGCACCGAGCCTCAGTCCGCGTGCCGGTGGCAGCCACGGACGTCTCCAAAAAAATCCCCGGCATTTCGAGAAAGGAACCTGAGTTCCTTTTGCCGTGTTCGGCTTCGTCTCGGAAACTTCCCCAGACGTGTCAGAGTCACCAATATAGTGCCAGGAGATATGGGAGTTGGAGGCGGTGCATCGAAGGTGCAGAAGGGTACTTTAATAAGGAGGTGTTGTCGGGTCGCAGCCCGGGACAACAAGAGAGCGAGAAGCAAGGAGGGCACACAATATATACAGTAAGCAACACATATGTCCGTGCGGAAACAATACCCCTGACTGTAGTTCCATGAGTGAATTATGTCACGTTATACAGTGGTCACTACAATATATATTTTAACATTTTGTTGTAATCATTATTTTAATACTTTCTGCTGTCAGATGCAGTGGGGTGGGAGCGGGTTTCGAAATGGAGTTCCCCAACGCCCCCTTGATCTGATGATCAAACGCACAGACCACTGCGCCACCCATCCCATGAATGAACATGCACACTAACATTGCAGCTATAGGCTATACTTTGGTTTAAATTGCGTGAATAAACTAGCTAGAGAGCTAAAGTTAATTACGTTCATCCAATGTCAGAAGGATTACCTTTTAACAAACGTTGTAATGCTTTTCTTTCATTTCAATTTGAGTATAACATTGAAGATATAACATTGTATTGTTTTCTTTTTACACTGACTCAGATATAATGAAAAGACTACGTCAGTCGAAGCTCAGCTTTGGTAAGGAAGAGACAGGACAGGCAGAAAGAAAGAGAGAGAGAGAGAAAGTGATGGAAGTCAGGGAGGAACTGGAGTCACACAAAAATAATGTAGGCTTAATAAGCCCATCTATTTATCTATCTATTTATCTATCTATGTATCTATAACAATAGTCTTCATTTACAATAGGCATAATTTTAAAACATACATCTATTGCAGTTATGATGTCATAATAACATACAATTGTATAAAACACAATTTGCTTACATCTTTGTTCTCTTTTGAGAATCAAACACAACAGATTTAAATAAAAAAAGAATGCAAACAAACAAGTGAAATTAACTAAATTGCTGAATTGCTTTTAATTCACTGGCAGGAGCGACAAGTGAGGAGGAGCAAACAGTGAACAACGAGGGAGAGATTGAACAAAGAGAAAGAGTAGAGGACAGAGAGAGTAATGAACAGGAAGAAGACAGAGAGACTAAAAACGATGGAAGAGAGGGTGCAGGTTATGGAAAGGAGAGAGACATGGAAAATTAATGTTGACAATGTGTTGTGATCATTTTAGCCTCTTCTGCATGTCCAGATCATTAATAGTAACAATCAACTGATTCTTATGTATTACACTTTAAAAATAATTGATGCTGACATTGTCAGCCCACTGACATGGGTTGAAATCAATATATTATCCAATTTGTGACCTCCCACAGGACTTAAAAAGCACCTAACTAGATCATGAACATCCCAAAAATCTTGGGGGGGTATCCCCCGAACCCCCCTAGCATGTTTGGACCTCGGTTTAGGAAATCCTGGATATGGCCCTGTGTGAGTTAACCCATATCATTTGTATGTGATTTAACTCTGCTCCTTCTTGCAAGAATAAATTAGTTACCTGATCATTGATTCTCAACCTGGTGTCGAGTGATATTTTTTCTAACAACGTAGCCGGCCTAGGGCGGGCCTACCTGAATGCGCGCGCATCACACCGTATAAAACAAGGCCTCGCCTCCTGACTATCATCCTTTTCTCTTCAGCAGCGGAAGTGATTCCACAAGGAGCTTCGAGACACATCACTCCTGTTCTCAAGTCTTTACACTGGCTTCCTGTGTGTCAAAGAATAGATTTCAAAAATACTGCTGCTGGTTTATAAAGCTGTCAATGGTTTAGGCCCAAAATACATTTCTGACCTCCTGCTAAATTATGAACCATCCAGATCTCTCAGGTCTTCAGGGACTGGTCAGCTTTCTGTCCCCAGAGTCAGAACTAAACATGGTAAAGCAGCGTTCAGTTATTATGCTCCAAATATCTGGAACAAACTCCCAGAAACCTGCAGGTCCGCTGCAACTCTAAATCCAGGCTGAAGACTTTTCTTTTTGTCGCTGCTTTTAATTGAACTATTCATATCTTAGACTGCACTGTAACTTGTATCCATGTATATTTTCTTTTAATGTTTATCCATGTATTTCTTCTTTTAATGTTTATTTTATTAGCTTTTCTTTTTAATGACTGATTTTAAATGCCATTTTCTGCCTTGTGTTGAAAAGTGCTATATAAATAAACTTGCCTTGCCTTGCATTATTGCCGCCCCCACACTATGACAGACAGGCTCAACATGGGCAAAACGGTCAGCAAAGTGGATTTAATAGAAGATAGGGGTACCATGGAGAAATAGGATCAGATTCACAGCATTTCCCCATTCAAGCAGCAACAATTCGCCTTTCCAATAACCCGCGTGAAGATCCGATTATTCCCGTTGATTTTAGTGGTACGGCTGTAGATATTTTGATTGACAGTGGAGCCACATTGTCTGCAGTACGTACTAAGGAGAAAGTGTGTGAAGCAACTAATGATTTTGTTACAACAATGGGCGTTTCTGGCATTCCTATGTCCGAGCCCATTTCAGAGAGTACTAATGTTTCAATCGATGGGTCAAATGTGCAACACTCTTTCATTATTTCAGATGGAAGTCCTATTAATTTAATGGGCAGAGACTTACTTTGTAAGTTACAGGCAACAATACATTGCACTCCAGATAGATTGTTTTTGACTATTCCTGACAGCAAAGTCTATCAAGCTGTCCAATTCATTCAATCATCTCAAGACAACCTTTATTGTTGGTCATTTCCAGATTTCAAAATGATTTCTGTTTTCTCCACAACAGGGATTCAGAAAATTGCTAGCATTTCCCCTGTGTGTGCTTCCTTAATGTCTCTTATGCGGCCTGTGTTGAATTGTCACTGCACAGCTGCTTTTAACCCGTCAGATGACTATGCGCTATCAGTAAGGGGTTTTTGCAACAGCTCAGATCAGTTGGAATGCGAGCAGTTTTAGTTTTTAGGACCACAAGGATGTGCGTTGCCTCTTAGGCTCACACCCCCACAGCAGGCTTTTCTAGCTGTAGAAATTATCCCTCACGTCACACTAGCTGTCACTCCAGGCAGTAGTCCTAAGGAGGTGGGGGCTATGGCAGCCCACTGCCATGCTCGGCTGGGAGCTGCAACAGCTTCTCTCCCTCCCTCACACACACACACACCTAATCTAATTAACCTTGGGGAGGAACACTACATGCTGCGTCTCCCGGAGCACATTCCTCTTCCCCAAAGCACATTCCTTCACTTACAACCACCTCCTCTCACAGAATATAGACCCCCTTCGGACTTCTCTGAGGTTCCAGCCACATTATGGGCCAAACACAAGAATCATGTGGGGTTTGTTAGTTCAGCCCTTCCACACAGAGTGACACTTAAAACCAATGCCAGATTGCCAGCTATCAGACAGTACAATTTACCCCATAGAGCCATTTTGGGAATTGAAGGAGTCATCCAATCTCTGCTCGATCAGGGCGTATTAATCTACACGACCAGTCCGTGTAATACTCCAATTCTACCCATACCTAAGCACAATCGCCCTGATGAGTGGCGTTTTGTCCAAGATTTGCAAGCTATTAACGCTATTGTCATTACGACAGCTCCTATAGTGCCTGACACTAATTCGATCCTTGCTTCTCTGCCCCCAGACTCCAAGTATTACACAGTGATTGACTTATGTTCAGCGTTTTTCTCTATTCCTTTGCATCCAGAAAGCCAGTATCTGTTTGCATTTACATTCAGAGGTAAACAAATCACATACACGCACCTCCCACAGGGGTTTGTTGAATCACCTACTGTGTACGCAGCAGCTGTTAAAAGAGACCTGGACACTTTGGTCCTTACAGGGGGTAGTACCCTCCTTTAGTATGCTGATGACCTGTTGATTGCATCCCCTAACAAAGATGCCTGTCGTATCGACTCCATTCTGCTCATGAAAAGACATTCTGAATTGCGGACACAGAGCATCCCTGGCCAAGTTGCAATACTGCCAGACTGAGATCACGTATTTGGGTCACATTCTGAGAGATGGACAACGCCTCCCTCTCACCTGCGAGAGTCTGCCTTTTGAACAAAGTGCCACCACCTCGCACAAAGAAGGAGATGCTTTCCTTCTTGGGCATGGCAAACTACTGCAGACATTGGATATATACGAGTACGCTGCTATGGACTCCGTCCTGCGTGCTGCCACTCTGCAGGCCGCCCCTAACATTGTTCAATGGTCTGAGGACATGCACACAGCTTTTCAGGACTTAAGGCAGGCCCTCACATCGGCTCCGGCCCTGGGGTTCCCTGATTACTATCAACCTTTTCATCTACACGTCCATGAAAAGGGGGGCTTTGCAACAGGCATTTTGGTACAGAAGCATGGCTCTAATTTTCGGCCTGTGGCATACTATTCGTCTCGACTTTCCCTGTGGTACTCGGTATGCCTTCGTGCCTGCGAGCAGTGGCCGCAGTTGCAATAGTTATCAAGCAATCCTCTCCCATTGTACTGGCCAGTGACTGTGTAGTACATGTCCCACATGCAGTTTTGTATATTCTGAACACCTCTGCTACGCAGCATATGACGGCAGCAAGGCGATCTGGTTATGAAATTCTTTCAAGCCCACACATCACTCTTAAACGCTCCCCCCCCCCTAAACCCAGCTACGCTGGTGCCAATTCCAGATTTTGAAATAACACATGACTGCGTCACAACGATTGACATGTCTTCTTCCCCCAGAACTGATATGTTGCAAACTCCTATCCCTAAGTCAGATATGATTCTAAACACAGACGGGTCTGCGAGCAGGCCGTCTGACACAGTACACTTAGCAGGCTGTGCTGTTGTGAACGACTGGGAAGTCTTAGAAAGCTGGCACGTCGGCTCAGGCTGCAGAGTTGTATGTTCTGCTTAGGGCGTGTTTTTTGGCTAAAGGTAAAGTTGCAACCATTTTCACAGACTCCAGGTATGCATTTGGTGTGTGCCATGATTTTGGTGTCTTGTGGAAAATGCGTGGTTTCTTAACATCGGCTGGTAAGCCTATTCAACATCATGCGTTAGTAGCTGAGCTATAAGACGCTATCCTGCTCCCTGTACAGCTAGCAGTAGTTAAATGTGCTGCTCACACAAATTCTGATGATCCTATTTTGCGTGGAAATGTGTTAGCCGACACCGCGGCTAAACAAGCAGCAGTTTCCTGCTCTTCTATGGTGCTCCAATGCCCCTCAACACAACCCGCAGAACCCATTTGTTTGCCTTCCTTTAATGATGTCGCAGACGTGCAAGCCCGCGCTGATGTTAGGGAGAAAGATTTATGGCTAAGACGAGGTTGTACACTTGACGCTGAGTCCAGCTTGTGGCTCCACCCAGATGGACGGATGGTTTGTCCCCGTTCGTTCCTCCATGTTTTGGCACATGTTGCACATGGCAAATCACATGTAGGAAAAGGAGGGATGAATGGGATTATAAAGTCACAATGGTTTGCTACAGGCATCACACTAGCTACACAGACCCTTGTAGATAGATGCATGATATACCAGCAGACAAGAAGAAGAAGTGGTCCAGTTCAGCAAGAACACTTACCGCCCCCCTCGGGGCCCTTTGTAAATATGCAAATTCACTTTTCGCATTTGCCACCATGCCAAGGATTCAAATATATTTTGGTAATAGTGTGCCAGTTCTCCAAATGGGTAGAGGCCTACCCTACCAGAAAAGAAGACGCTAGAACAGTTGTAAAGTGTCTTCTCAAAGATGTTATCCCTAGATTTGGTGTTCCAGCAGGGATTAACAGTGACAGAGGTCCAGCATTCATTTCTAAGATAACCCAGAGTCTAGCTACAGTGTTAGGGTTCAAATGGCAATTGCATGTTCCCTATCACCCACAGAGCTCAGGCCAGGTTGAGAGAATGAACTTGACTATAAAGGAGAAACTCACTAAAACAATGTTGACCACAGGACTAAAATGGATAGATGCGCTGCCGCTAGTTCTGTGCTCCATCCGTAGCTCACCAAATGCAACGACAGGGCTTAGCCCACACAAATTATTGATGGGAAGGGTTCACAGGGTCTAGCCCCCCAGTAACACCCCACAAACTCACTCTTTTGTGGACAGATGATTACATGACTAACTATGTCAAATATCTAACTGACATGTTGAGAAAGTTTCACAGGCAGGTGGCTGACAGGCTCCCTCAGCCTGGAGAGGAGCCCACCCACCCTTCTCAGATTGGTGATGATGTATTAATCAAATCTCTTGAAAAATATATTTTGTCTCCCAGGTGGAAAGGTCCTTTCCAGGTGTTAATAGTGACCAGAACAGCTTTGAGAGTACAAGGTAGAGCGGAGTGGATTCACGTCTCCAGATGTCGTCTCTCTCCTCTACCGGATGCTGGCGTGTGAAGGCAATCATCATCATCGTCATTCTGGGTTTACTATACCTGGCCAAGGACGCCCTGCTAGATGAAGCTGTGAAAATCCCAACGACAGGTGGCGAGGGCTCTCGCCCCTCTGAGGGAGAAAATAAGGTGCTCTTATCTAAGAGCGCAGACGACTTGACCACTCAGGGCCCAGACCCTGAGGGCAAAACAACACCAACGGGCAAATCAGTGCCTAGCGACAAGGACAGGTTGTATCCGATCACCACACAGACATTCAGTATGGTGCGAGAGACACAAAGAGAGAGAAAAGGAGGGAGAATAAGGAGGATTGTCTCCCTCCCTGATCATGAATCAGAGACTATTTCTTTTGACTGTCCAACTTCAATATGTGACTCATCCAACTGTATTATTGTGTTTCCTGTGTCTTTAAGCAACGGTGACGGTTACTCAATGTGGGTGATGTATCCAAAGAACCAGTACCAGTGGTTTGGGGTCTCCTCAGAGGTGGTAAGAATGACTCTCAACACCATTGAAAGTATGCCCCTAGAACTGTGGTGTAGCACTATAGAACAGGTAAAGACACTGATAAGGAATGAGGTAGAATGTGCAACGAGGAAACCAGATTACAAGGTTCCCAATTCAGCTGTCACTGCATGCACATTTACTGGACCAGATAGCAAAACAGATTTTCTATCCACTCCACTTAAACAATCAGGAGGTGATGTAGATTCTTCAAAAAAGGCCTTAATCACTCCTTTTAAACAAACTAAAACTAATTCTGCAGTGGAATGTTAGACTACGCGCATGAACGCAATGTTAGCAACTGTTGGCTGTGCCAAAATATGCCAGAATCCATGCATTCTCCCATGTTTAGCCCAATTCCTTTCACGAAAGCTGACTACGATCTAGTGAGCTGGAATGATATATCATCCCGAATTAGTGATGAGGCAGATGATTGTTACACTCCTTCCTACCCCATAGACTCTGAGCAACCTTTACAGTACAAGGGCTTAGTCTCTCTCATTGTTGATACAGTAAATAGAAATTACCTGCAAGATGGCTTCAAACGATTAATGATACTAAGAAATATATATGTCAAGAAATACATTCACCTAGCTTTTGAATACAGATTCCAATTAGCTCTAGTCCAGACTAATTGCTCAGCTAATTCTACAAGTCCAACATGTACAATGCAACCACACACACCTTCTTTGTTGGCCGAAGCTTTGGTAACAGTTGTTCCCTGGTTTGGCTCCTGAACAGTGGACTCCATTAAAGTTAAAATACATGACTGTACGCAGCCAATACCCTTAGGCAATCCCCCTACACGTGATTGTTCAGTATATGTTCCCCCAATTATGGTGCATGAATGGAAGAATGTGTCCATCTGTTTCCAGAATGAAGAAGGATCTCACACCTCTCCAGATGTGGGACACAGCGACTGTAATACCATAGTGAGGGTAAAATTAGCCAGAATTCCCCTCCCACAGAGAGTTTACTTAGTTTGTGGGGACCGGGCATATGGCTGTGTGACCTATGACATTTTTTATGGCACCTGTTATCTAGCCTACCTAATCCCTTTAATCCGTAAAGTAGAGGCTAATGAGATTGCAGCGATACTTCCCTCTCTACACAGGAACAGCAGGTCCATTACACAAGGACAACAGATAGCTAGCCTATTTTTGCCTTGGTACGGTATTTATGTTACTCAGCAGGAAATTGTGACACTGTCCAAAGTAGTGGAACACCATCTAAATGTATCTAACACTGCGATGTTAGCTGAACACAAAGAATTGCAGGAAGTTAGGACAGTAGCACTACAGAATCGTATGGCACTGGATCTTCTCCTAGCTGCTCAGGGGGGCACATGCAAGGTGATTGGATCTGAGTGTTGTTCTTTCATCTCTGATGCTACACCTAAAGTTATGGATATGGCTCATGATACTGCTAGGGGAATAAAAGAATTGCATGAAACTCATGGGTTTACATTTGGGGATTTAAGTGGAACCTTTGGATCCTGGGGAGCGGGGTTGGTTATATTTGTTGTTAATGTTTCAGTGTTTATCTTGGTTGAGCTAATCCTAGTGATCTGTTTGATCACTGTAGTTACATTAGCCATACGCAGGGTTGCCAAGACCGCCCTCCAGGCCCCACAGAGGCTAGTGGGGTATTCGACTGTAGATGACACAATGTTGATGTACGACCCAGAGATTCCAGATCCATGGGTCTCCATCACGGTTTCTGCCCCATGGGTACCCCTATTCAGTGATTGACAAATTGATTACAGTTGACACTCAGAATAAAGAACAGATGTTTTGATTTTTCTTTTTCAGGTTGTTATACAATACATGTCTGATTCTTCCTTTTCAGATTTTGAACAAATGTATTTGAATGAAATATATGTACTACTAAGTGCCTTACTCTTGAATAAAGTGTAATGAAGTAAACGTAAAGTAATGTTAAAAGTTGAGGACAATGTAACTTTGCAGATTGCAGATTGATCGATTCATCACTGTGAATTTATACCTTAACAGGGAATTTTAGCTGGATCTCTCATGATTCTGATTTTATACCCCAATTGGATTTCTTATAATCCTAAATTCTAATTGTGTAAATCTTTAAATCTTTGAGATGTAAGCTGATTTTGAATTTGTGTTTGATGAATGAGATTAACTGAGTGATAAATGATAAAAGATGTTATTTTTGAAACATATATTTTGCTATTATATTTTTGTATTTCATGTGTGTTTATTATTGTGCTTTTGACAAATGATGTCAAACACTGAAGAGAGATGATTTTTTCTATTATGATTGACTATGTTCAATCATGGTGATTGAAATGTTTTCAACCTTGTTTTACTTTTTGATGTAATTGATGTATGTGAGCCCATACAACTCTGAAGACGCTTATTGATTTAAGTATTGACTGAAAATATTCTTAGACTAATGTTAATTGGTTATCATAGATTGATAAAAAGAGTGAAACTGTCAGAGAATATTTTAATCCGATCTCTTTGTGTCTTGAGTTTCTCAGCTTTTCTGAGAAACCTGTCAAATTAGAAACATATGCTTTGTGTTAAATCGCAGCTCCTATCTGTAATGTGTGGAGGACACAGGTCAAGAGGTCCTCTGCCTTCCTGTGGGGGAGAAGTTTGGCTCATGTCAGTTTGTAACACAAACTGGTCTTTGTTCCCATGTCTGGTAATAATTAAGATAGGAAAAGGCGGGCTTTCTAAGTCCCTCCTTTTCTCTCTAACAGATCCATGTTTAACTTAGAGTCTTCAGAGTTTGCTTGGTAGTTCACATGTAAAGTGTGAAATGCTCTGTGACCTCTCCGGCCGTATTCTACTCTCAATAAATATCAGTGTTTGACTAAAGCCGCTCCTGCTTCCATCCTTTCCTGAGCCTTGGCTCTGCATTGCTGCACAGAAGTTTTCTTCACAACAGGAAAGACCTGTCTATGCTGCCCCAGAACGCCTCGTTGGAGATTTCTCTTTTTCCATTGTTTACTTCCTGGGTATAGTGACGTATTTCGGGTATAGTGACGTAACGTAACGGCTATGCAGATTGGTCCACCACAGAGCCGTTACGTTTGGACCAATCCGCGGACTTCCTCACACATACACACTCGGCGGGACGTTGCAAGGCTCGCTGCTGCGAGGAGCGGGACACTGTGAGCTGGCTCACTGGTGTGGGGTCGGCGAGATAGCGAGACACCGCGGAACTCAGCCTGGGCACACACACAAACTCCCAGCCAGGCTGCTGAGGTTAGGACAGAGAGTGAATAGACATACTATACAGAGATGCTGTATGAGAAAATCTCTCAACCAAACTACTACTCAAGCAGCATGCGTTAAGCCATCATCTATGGCAAATGTGCATTCAGGAAAGCAAGTTCCCGTATAGGCTAGTGGATTTATGGCAGGCAGTGAACCAGCTCTCACCAAGTACGACTCGGTTCACTTCGTTCGTACCAAAGAGCCGTTCAAAAGAATCGGATTGTTCGCGAATGTAACATCACTAATACTGATATACACCTGAACATCAGCAGGAGAGGACTCTTTAAGGCGAGACACGGCAGGCAAAAACATCGTTTTCAAGTACTGGTCAATTTTGAGATGTTATGCTATTTTGATTCTATAACATGTTTTCTTTCAGGCTTTTGGAAGGAAAACGTACAAAATACACATTTAAGTGTTTATTTTACTATAGTTTGTCTATTTGCATCTGTAGATTTCTCCTAAATTCACCAAAAGTTAGCATTGTAACGTAACATAAAGTACCGCGACCGCTGTGTGCACCATGTCAACAGAGATATCGTTGGAAAGCTCCGTCTCTCCTGCACAATCTCATCGGATCCAAATATGGTAATTTCCTTTGTATCAGAAACCAATCGTGAAAGCACAAAGGGGTCTTAAACCAAGAAACAAAATCTCATTGGCTGGTGTCAATTTCTGACAACGTGATTTGTTCAGATGCGTCACGTGGTGTGCTAAAACACTTCCTGGTTAGCTTTCCGCTAGAAATTGAAATCTCAAAATGGCAAAAGAATGGCGAAAAAGACTTTCACAGAGAAGACGACAACAATTGTCACTTCCATGAAGCAAGGTTATACAAAAAACAAATGACCCCGAACATGAAATACCTTCACGGAGTGCGTCGATGCGCAAGCTATCATCCAAAGAACAGGAGGGTTTAGCTAGCGCTTTTTTCTTTCTTTTTTTAGTGTTTTCTCAAAATGAGTTTTTTCTCCTACTCTGAGTTCGAAATGTCAACTTCAGTAGCATGTACATACACCAAACCTTCCAGTTATATTCCTATCAATATTATGAAGGCTTTTACAGAAGGGTTGTTCATATATCATTCATAGCCTGAATTATACAACATTGTATACCTAAAAACATGGCGAAAATTGATATTTTAGGGCTGTTGACAGTATTTTCTGATTTATGGAGTGATAAAAAGAGATATCCAATATCCCTTCTGTAAAAGCCTTAGATACTAATATGACTACAAAATGAAACGAGAATTTTGAACCTGGCTTTATTCAAAGTTCAGATTTCGATTCCTGAAATGTGTTAAAATAATGATGAAGACATGAAGAAGACTTAGACTCATGATGAAGACATGATGAAGACTCAGACTCATGGTGAAGACTCAGACTCATGGTGAAGACATGATAAAGACTCAGAATCATGATGAAGACATGATGAAGACTCAGGCTCATGGTGAAGACATGATGAAGACTCAGGCTCATGATGAAGACCTGATGAAGACTCAGGCTCATGATGAAGACATGATGAAGACTTAGACTCATGATGAAGACATGATAAAGACTCAGAATCATGATAAAGACATGATGAAGACATGATAAAGACTCAGAATCATGATGAAGACATGATGAAGACTCAGGCTCATGATGAAGACTCAGAATCATGATGAAGACATGGACTCAGGATGAAGACTCATGCTCTGGAAGACATCAATGGAAACGCTTCACTCCTGTTCAGCCTGAAGGACCCTGCACTTAGTCTGGGTTTAATACAAACATTTGTACTCCTCTGTATACTTTCAAGTATGTTATTCTATAGGATTTACAAATAAAAACAGGTCACCGAGCAGCAGGCATCTGCTGCTGAGAATTCAAATTAAAAAAATATTAGTTTGAACTGTTTGCATCAATGTTCTTTACTGATGACAATTTCTAGAACAATTCTAAAAACGAAACTCTTATCTTTTTCAGATTTCCTTTTTTATTCACACTGGATTATCACAAAATGCCTTCAGCAGCCTCAAATGCTCTTTTTACTTAGTTAGTCAGTGAATCTATTAAAAAACACTTAACATGTAACAGTTTTAGTGCTTGAATGCATCCTTGGCAATCAATCAGTGAGTGTTGGAATTTGGTTGCATAGACCTTTCAACTGCAGTACAGTTAATTGAAAATCTTAATAATATGTGTAGCATTTGACTAAAAACATTCATGCAAAAGATTGTGGCATTGTAAGCAATATGTTTTCTCATGAAAACACTGATGCATTCCACCATAAATACCTGATGGATCAAACTGCATCCTAATAGAGGCAGAGAGCGAGTGATATCCACTTCAGAGAGCCACAATAAGAGGTCAATACCAGCAGAGTGGCATATCATGCTAACCCCATCACACAGAGCAGACTGTGGCCACGGGAAGCTGCTGCCCCCCGTCCCCCAGGAGCCTGTGGTGGGGGGGGGGGGGGGGGAAACAGGAGATGACAGTAATGCCTTACATCTCAGTGCTGCACCCAGGGGTTAACTTGGGATTTGATATGCAGGGGCGCTCTGTTTGGAGGTGCGAGGGGGGGGGGGGGGGGGGGGGTGTCTCATTATTAGACCTTAAGGGCTATACTGTATATGAGGCCCTAAAGCATGGGTCGGCAACAGGCGGCTCTCTGGAGGAGCTATAACCAAGGAAACACTGATGGCTCCTCCGCGGAACCTCCGGGGATGTATTTCCGGCAACAGTGATGTTTAAAAGAGTTGTGACGGACTTATCTCAGCCAATGACAGCTCTGCATGCATCCCCTGGATATTATTGTATTAACTGCTTGAATCGCGACTGTGTTTCCAGTGAGAACAGCTGTGAGGTCCGTGCAGAAAGCAGAGCAGTGTGTAAAATATATATCACTCAGTATAACAGGCCTACTCTCTGTATTTGTATGCTGTAGTTTAGTAGATATCTACAAGCAAAGAGTCAATATTTTTCTAAGACCATTTAGTGCTTCACATAATAAAATACACAACGGCTGTATCCTGATATATATTATATGCTTTAGGAGCTGTGTGTGTGTTGTACAGTGTGTAGGTACATGTTGTACAGTGTGTGTGTGTGTGTGTGTGTGTGTGTGTGTGTGTGTGTGTGTGTGTGTGTCTGTGCGTAGATGCGGTGAACAGACAGGTCTCCGTTGCTTTGGTGTCCGATGTTTACTTTTTATAATTGCAAATACAACTTTTGGCCCGTAATCTCAATTCCCCATTGTAGTGACCATGTAGTGATATTTATGTATTTATATATATAAATACATTAATATATTTATTAATATATTAGCAATTAAACAACATCTTCCATTTATTTTCACACAATACGTCTCCTTGCAGTATCAACAAGGCCGGATTAACCATATGGGCAACCTGGGCAATTGCCCAGGTTGCCCATATGGTTGAGCAAAGAGGGCCTTCAGTTTTTTTTATTATTATTTTTTTTTTTCGGGCACAACCTCACTCATCATACATTGTTTTAAATGACACTCACTCTTCACTATAAATAACACAGCTTTTCTATAGGGTCAAATTAATATATTTTCTAAACCGTCTCTGTAATGTAGGTCTCACTATGTATGCGCTCAAATGTATTACTACGCCGCGGTGGTGTATAGCCGAATCACAGCCCCACCCTCACTCGTGTCACATTTTGTCACGTGAGCAGAAAAGATGGATGGTGCCGGTAGCCAAACGCCCAGCGGGGCTGTGAAAAGAAAAAAAAAGAAGAGAGAGTGGCGGCTGCATTAAAAAATGTGCCAACAATAAATAGCTTTTTCAAAAAAGCAAAAAGTGACGAAATAGGCCAGCAACAACCACAAGGAACAGTGGCGGCGGTTACAGAGGATGTTGATGAGCTAGCGAGCAATGTTAGCCTTGAACCTAGCATGCTAACGCAGCAGCGAGTAGAAGAGGAGGAAAAAGATGAAGACGAGCCAGACGAGGACGTCACAGAGCAGGGTGAAGGTTCGAGTTCATCGGAAGTTCCCTGTGTCTCTCAGGACCCTGCACAATGGGGATTAATTGCTGGAAATGTCCGGGAGGAGACTTTGATGAAAGGGGTTTCATACTTTCATAAATCGGGCAACGAAGTATCTAGCATCTCGGAGGGAGACCGATGCTAGCGGCCGGACACGCCCACTGACCAACGATATGCTGACCAGACAGCTTCACAATGGAGAAATCGTTCAACGCGATTGGATTATTTATTCTCCATCTACCGAATTTATTGTTTTGCCTGCAAACTTTTATCCACTCACAGCCACAGCAATGCATTTGTTCTCGGCTTTAGTGATTGGAAGCATCCCGAGAGGATAACGGAACATGAGACGAGTGGTGAGCACAGAAAATGCATACTTTCACTTATGCATCGCACTAAACTCATGGGCAGTGTGGATGCTTCTCTAGGGATGCAGGTCGACACAGAAAGTCAGTACTGGAAGGATATATTGAGACGTGTAGTTGCGGTGATTACATTCTTGAGTGAGAGGGGGCTTCCTTTCCGGGGAAATTACGAACTTTTAGGATCCGCACATAACGGGAACTACCTGGGAATCCTGGAGCTGCTCGTGCAGTTTGATCAATTTTTAAAGGATCATTTGCAGAAGTTTGGCCAGAAGGGACATGGTAGGACTTCATACTTTTCATCAACTATCTGTGAGGAGTTTATTGGTTTGATGGGTGACAGAACAAAGGAAGCAATAGCAACAGAACTACAGCGAGCAAGGTATTTCTCTGTCATCGTAGATTCTACACCAGACATGTCTCACGTCGACCAATTAACTTTTGTTTTCCGATTTGTGAGTGAGAAAGGAAAAGTTATTGAGAGATGTATTGGATTTGAACCCATTCACAGTCACACTGGGTCAAGTCTGGCTGACTGTGTGATGGAGATGGTCATTGATATGGGGCTGGATCTCTCAAACTGCCGTGGCAGGCTTATGACAACGCATCCAACATGTCAGGAAAATATAATGGGCTGCAAGCTCATCTCAAGAAAAACAGCCCACTTATAGATTACATTCCGTGCGCAGCACACTCCTTGAATTTGGTTGGTGTCAACTGTGTTGAAAATAGTTGTCGTGAAGCAAGCCAGTTTTTTTTATATACAGGACTGTCTCAGAAAATTAGAATATTGTGATAAAGTTCTTTATTTTCTGTAATGCAATTAAAAAAACAAAAATGTCATACATTCTGGATTCATTACAAATCAACTGAAATATTGCAAGCCTTTTATTATTTTAATATTGCTGATTATGGCATACAGCTTAAGAAAACTCAAAAATCCTATTTCAAAAAATTAGAATAGTTCCTCAGACCAAGTAAAAAAAAAAGATTTATAACAGCAAAACACAATCAAACATTTGAAAATGTCCATTAATGCACTCAGTACTTGGTTGGGAATCCTTTTGCACGGATTACTGCATCAATGCGGCGTGGCATGGAGGCAATCAGCCTGTGGCATTGCTGAGGTGTTATGGATGCCCAGGATGCTTCAATAGCGGCCTTTAGCTCATTAGCATTGTTGGGTCTGGTGTCTTTCAGCTTCTTCTTCACAATACCCCACATATTCTCTATGGGGTTCAGGTCAGGGGAATTTGCAGGCCAATCGAGGACAGTAATGCCATGGTCAGTACACCAGTTACTGGTGGTTTTGGCACTGTGGGCAGGTGCCAGATCATGCTGGAAAATGAATTCCTCATCTCCATAGAGCTTTTCAGCAGACGGAAGCATGTAGTGCTCTAAAATCTCTTGGTACACAGCTGCATTTACTCTGGGCTTGATGAAACACAGTGGACCAACACCAGCAGCTGACATGGCTCCCCAAACCATCGCTGACTGTGGGAACTTCACACTGGATTTCAAGCAACTTGGATTTTGCTCCTCTCCAGCCTTTCTCCAGACTCTGGCGCCTTGACTTCCAAATGAAATACAAAACTTGCTTTCGTCTGAAAAGAGGACTTTGGACCACTGTGCAACTGTCCAGTGCTTCTTTTCCTTAGCCCAAGTCAGACGCCTCTTCCGTTGTCTTGAGTTCAGAAGTGGCTTGACCATGGGAATACGGCTATTGTAGCCCATTTCCCGGATACGTCTGTGAACAGTGACTTTTGATACCTGGACTCCAGCTTCAGTCCACTGTCTTTGAAGCTCCCCCAAATTCTGGAAGCGACTCTTCTTCACAATGCTGTTAAGGCTGCGGTCATCTCTCTTGGTTGTGCAGCGTTTCCTGCCACATTTCCCCCTTCCAACAGACTTTTTGTGGATGTGCTTTGAAACTGCACTCTGTGAACAGCTTGCTCTTTGAGAAATTTCTTTTTGTGTCTTACCCTCCTGATGGAGGGTGTCAATGACGGTCCTCTGGACAGCAGTCAGATCAGCAGTCTTCCCCATACTTGTGATTTAGTTTACTGAACCAAGCTGAGTGTTTTTCAAGGCTCAGGAAACCCTTGCAGGTGTTTCGAGTTAATTAGACGATTCAAGTGATTCGTTGAACACCCTACTAGTATACTTTTTCATGATATTCTAATATTTAGAGATAGGATATTTGAGTTTTCTTAAGCTGTATGCCATAATCAGCAATATTAAAATAATAAAAGGCTTGCAATATTTCAGTTGATTTGTAATGAATCCAGAATGTATGACATTTTTGTTTTTTTAATTGCATTACAGAAAATAAAGAACTTTATCACAATATTCTAATTTTCTGAGACAGTCCTGTACTTCAAGCACTTTATGCTTTTTGCTCTGCTTCTACCCACCGATGGAATAAAGTGTTCACTGAAAACGTCACACTGACGCTAAAATCTCTCTCTTGTACAAGATGGAGCTGCAGAGGAGACTCTCCAAGAGCTCTTTGTGAGAATTACACTGCAATAAGAGGGGCTTTACAAATGTTGGCGGCTGATGACGAAGAGCGCCAGGACACACGGCAAGAGGCCTCTGCGCTGTGTGGCAAACTTGGGAAACTAAAGACTGCTCTGCTGACAATATTTTGGGACACTGTACTGCACCAACTCAAGCTTACGAGCACTGGCTTGCAAAAGAAAGACATTGACCTAATGACAGCTGTGCGACTTTTGGAATCGCTGCGCACTTATGTTGCATCACTACGAGGGACATTTTCAGACTTTGAGACATCTGCCCGGGCCGTCACCGGCGTGACACAGACATACCAGCACGAGACTCACCGTGTTGGTAAAAGACGAGTATTTGATGACGAGACAGTGGAGCACTAGGTGGTACTGACTGGCAGTACAACATTCCAGGTTGAGACATTCAATGTAATTATTGACAGGTTGCTCTCAGGACTTAGCAAGCGCCTGGATGCATACAAAGACATAAATGATCACTTTGGAGTCCTATTTGACATGTGCTGTGATGACACTGATCTCCGCAGACGGGCCAATATTCTCTCCTCATCATATCCTACTGACTTGGATAAGTCATTAGGAGATGAGCTGATCCAGTTTAGGGCTTTTGTCAGCACAGAGCCAGATAAAACTCCTGCAAACAGACTGCAGGTGGTGCTAAAACATGGACTACAGACAACATTCCCCAATGTTTTTGTTGCGCTCAGGATTTTTCTCACACTGCCTGTAACCAACTGCGAGGGTGAGAGGTCCTTTTCACAGCTTAAACGCATCAAAAATGAACTTAGGACAACCATGGCTCAGAAGAGACTTTCAGCCCTTTCTTTGATGGCCATCGAGTCTGATCTTGTGAGGGATCTGGATTTTGATGACCTGATCACAGACTTTTCAAAGAGAAAGGCAAGGAAGAAACACTTCTAAAAGGTAAGATCCACTGTCTCTCATACATTCATTCACTCTCTCTCTCACACACGCTCACTCTCTCTCCCTCTCACGTACACACACACACACACACACACACACACTATCTTCCATCACATATACTGATCACTTAGTTGAACCACACCATTTCACTACATATTTTACTTTTGTTACTCTCAATGTTTGTAACTAATAAAACTCCTTGTGTACGTGTACAGCCAGCCAGTCATATGTTGGCATTAAGTGGGGTGCTACTCTGAGGTTTTGAGTGATATTACCTAGGTATTCCTGAGCCATACACTGTCTTGGAATCTTATCCATTGTATCTTTGTCTTGTGATGTTTGACTGAAAGGGCAAAAGGCTATACCTACTTTGGTTGAACTATGTGGCTGAGTCCCTGCTTTTGACAAATAGGTGTTCGATTGACATGCCAGATTGACTGAAAATTCTAAATATTGGTCATGTTGGTAGGATTGGGTAGGCGTGGTGTTACTTGTTGGTACGTGGGTTGGGGGGGGGGGGGGGGCCCTGGAGGTACTAATCCGGCCTTGAGTATCAACACTAATTCGGCTGACTTTTATATTTGATCCAATTATATCCTATATCCAAATATAGGTTATATTTACACCATAACGGTGCACAGCTGATATAAAGGTATTTTTTTTGTAGTTTTTTTACTGAACTACCTTTCCAACTCCTCATGCAGTTGACTGTTACAGGTCTATACAGGTTCATGGTACAATGCATAAGCTTCAAATCGAGAGACTGAAACTGTATTTTCCTTTACCGTTCTGTTTTAATATCACAATAAAGTTAATAGTGATATTATGTTTGATATTATTATGTTTTATTAACTACACCACTGGTTTTTTAACCCGCGCCGCCTAGTGGTTAAAGCACGTTATTGAATTGTTGTTGAATAAGTTTTAGTTGATGAAAACATTTAAATATTAAGAGTAGCCTACATACAAAATTGGGGGAAAGTAGAAGGCATGATAGAAATATAGAATAGAAAAAAGATACTGGAGTGATCTCTACAATAAAACAGTTTAGTGCAGGACGTCTTAACAGGAGGATGTGCAAAACAGACAAACTAATAAGGCTTTATTTAAACATTAAAGATTGCTTTAAGTTAAGGTTTTCTTTTGAATAAGAAAAAAAAATTGGGGTTATCCACAGATAAATATGAAGTCTGACAAAGTACTTAACGTCCAATATATTGCATAGTTTATGTTGGCACTTGACAATCACCTTCCCTGAATTTGACTCAGGTGTAACTAAAGTCTGATTTAAGGGTTGTTTATATTTCACATCATTAATCAGAATCTGCAAAGTAACTAAAATACATGTAGTGGAGTGAAAATACCAGGTTAACCTCTGAATTGTAGTGGAGTAGAACAAAGTAGTACATGCTGCTGTAACAAAAACATTTCCCAACTTGGGATCAATAAAGTATATCTTATCTTATCTTAAGATGATCGATGGCTCCTGCCATATTTGCAAAATGTGCCTCTGAACCTTGACAAGTGCATTTTTCAGGCTTATCAATGAACAACAGGAGGGGTCACAGACATAAGACCAGCTGTTAAATAAAGTTCTTCTGACCTTAGCTGTCATGTGGGTATATTAATTCACCCATTTATTAATTATATGTTTTAAATTTGATAACACCACAGTGTTTCGTATCCCCTAAACCTCCACGGTGTACACAGTTTAATACTGGCAACTTCTAATTTTGGGAAATACGAAAACGTCTTATAAAGAGACGTGCCATAGAACATGTTGCGAAACACACAATAGCCAGCATGTGTAGTTCTGGAGGGGGGGCAACATCCAATCACAGGGCTTGATGACTTGACTTTGTAAAGCAAGGCGGATGTTGTAGTCCCAAACGATAGCTGCGGATTCGGGGTAGTGTAGTGTCTTCGGAAACTGCAATGTCTTAACTCTGTAGTGTATTTGTTTCTCTGAATCGAAGGTTAAAAACACAAAAGCATTGTACACAATTTAAACTGATCAAGATTGTGTAATTAACAAGGATAAACTGATGTTTTTTAGTGGATGAGTAATGCAGATATCACAGTGTAATCATATGACAGTGAGGGGAATATATCCGGTTTTATTATGAAAACTTCAAGACCGGAAAAACTGTTTTCACCCACGCTAACTGTACATGGAAGCTGTATACACGTTATCCTGGCGACACCTCAAATCATCTTCGTAATATCTATCAAACTATAGATCCTACACATCGACTGGACGTGGATTCTAAGAGTACAATATACACTTCTCGCCAGAAATCTAATCAAAAAGCATTTTAATGGCCAAACTATTCCACAATTTAGGATTTTCCAGAGAGGGTTATTTGTGAATAAACGTCCCTCCGGAGCGTTTGCAATGAACGGGCGGGGAGCATGTTGTTTCTTACACGACCACTAGAGCACAACATACACTTTAAAAACGTGTCTCTGGGTCGTAATAAGGGCATGAACAATCGGCCTATATGGTCGTTTCTTGTAGGAGGACAGGCTGATCCGCATCTGTAGCCTGTTATTGTCTCATTACCGCACTGTGAATGAATCAAAGTAAATATCTAAGTGGTCATGAACACATCTGTCCATCAGACAGAGGGCTGCTGTGCCTCCTGTCATCATTAATGGACGTCTCTTTAAAATGACCGCTCAGAGGAGAGGAATTCTCATTTCTCTAACCACCTGCTGCTTCCCCTCCTCTCTCCTCGGCTCCTCTCCTAGACTCCTCCGCTCGCATCTCCTGTGGGCGGGACTAAGACGCGAGGATAGGAAATTAGAGAAATGGGAAACCTTCAGTGTGTGTGTGCTGTATTTATCATTCAGGCCCTCTAAGCTAGGCTGGCTGCAAACAATTCATCTTCCAAATCTGTCGAGGGGGAAACTCATTTGGAGTCCTTTGTTACTTGATAAATGGCAGTTGATCAGTTTCATTGTCAGTACCCCATATCCCTGATATGTGGGTCTAGATCAAAGCAATGGATATCAGGATCCTGGATTAAGACACGCTTGTAGATCACAAATAAACACTTTAACATTGTTTTAAATATTACTGTAAACACATATTTTCCATTAGCATTTAAACCATTTTTACATTAGCATATACATTGTTTAACAAACATGTTTTAATCAATTACATTCGCTTCTTTTAAGATTTCGTAATCTCTGCATGTGTAATGTAATATATGATCATTTAACCACATTACATATGTTATCACGAAAATATCACTCGACACCAGGTTGAGAATCAATGATCAGGTAACTAATTTATTCTTGCAAGAAGGAGCAGAGTTAAATCACATACATAGGATATGGGTTAACTCACACACATGAGGTATGTTGCTCAAAGGAACAGCAAAAAACATCAGGCTTATATAGTCCAAAACACAGAGAGTAAAGCCGTAAAAGGACGGTAGCTAAGGGTGTCGGAATGTCAGCCGTAGGTGAAGGGGAAGGGACAACTGGATGGTTCATCTGTGACTTCCGGACTCTCAACAATGTGAGATAATATAGGAGACTGCCTCCTCAGAATAGAACAACAACCTGTCTTCTGTTATCATTACAGGAGGCAGCTGCAAGGTCGTACAGTCTCAGAGCCACACATGATATCAGTGCATTAAAACAACCCAAAGAGTGGAGAAAACAGTATTTCTCCAACAACATACTATCATAGGAAATCATGAATTGACTCCTTCCTCATAAAATCAATCCATCACACTGACCCTCCCTCACACTCGTCTACATGTGAGGTTGACTTTCATTGCAGTTTTATAGAGAGGACAATTGCAGAGTTAGCATTGTGGTAAATAATCAGAAGTGAAATGATCAGGCATCTGGACAGATCTAACATTTCTTTATTAAATGACTCCTGGACGAATAATTAGGGTTCAAATCAGCTTAGCCCATAGTGTCTGCTCAGCTGTGTGAATGCGTACACTTTAGTTTCCTCTTTCTCTCCTGATGCACGCACACTTGAACATTCTTGCTATCGCACAGAATCAGCAGCTCTTTCCCTCTCTGTGTTTTCAGTTTTAGAAGCTTTCTGCCTCCCTCAGCATTTCCACAACGCCCCCCCCCGAAGGCCCTGGAAGCTCATTCTCTCTGCAAAGAGTTAACAACCCCCCTTGGGAATTCTGACAATGCTATCAAGCAACGCAATATGTCTACAGCACGGAGAAAATAAAGACGGAAAATAAAGAATGAAGAAAGATTGGCCGCTGTCCGTCCCTCCCAGGCCCGGCGTCATGGGCGGGCCCCATGGGGCCGGGCCCACCCATCCAGGATTTGGGCCCGCCCATGAGAAATCAGGGCTGATTAAAAATATATAAAAATATTTTTTAAATGTTTGTATTATTATGTTTATTGTTGTTATTTGTAGGGCTTTGTCATACCATTTATTTTTGTATTAAACTATGTTGAAACATTAGTATAATATTTTTATTTTATTTTGCTATTTAATTCTGAATGAATCTCTGTGCGCGAGACAAAAGGATTGTGTTAGAACGGGGTACAAAAATACTGGACTCAATTGCGACGGCTCAGATTTTAATGAAAAAATAAAACAAAGTTTTAACAAAAAATCACTCAAGCGAGGACAAAACAAAACTTCTCGATTTCAAACAAACAAAAACTCTTCTCTCTGGTTTTAACGCTGGGTCTCTGGACATGGAAGCACACTGAAACAAGACGAACTGGCACAAGACAAAGGGAGACAAGGACTATTTATACATGAGGGAATAGGGACCAGGTGGAAACAATCAGGGGCGGGGCAGACGCTGACGATGACGGAAAAACACCCAAAGTGAGGAATTAACAGGGCCTGAAAGGAAAGACAAGAGGTAAGTACAAAATAAAACAGGAAATGGGAAAACGAGACAGACATAAAACAAACACGACTAACACAATTGACGAGACACCACAGATTGTGGCAACTCAGCACCAGATGCTGGCAACTTGACGTGTCCCCCGCCACCACCTATTCCTTCTCCTCCACCAGGTCCCGAGTCAACGTTGTCAGACGAAGCCTCTTCGGAGCCGGGCAGGAGCAGCAGTTCATCCTTTAGCAGCCCAGGCCCAGCTCCCATTCTAAACGCTCGTGATCTTGGAGATTTTAGTTTTCTAGTTCCAGAGGACCTTGGCGTGGATAGTGTGTGAGAAATTGTGGAGAGAAAAACAAATGCGCATCGAGACCGGTCAGGAAATCACAACTCTTGTCAACAAAGATCAGCTGGCTCGTAACAAATATTATGTGTGCTCCATTATTGACATTGTGACTTTTCTCTCTACCAGCAATCTTCCTTTCTGAGGTGACCACGACTCTTTAGAGTGTATATCCAAGTCTGGCAGTGGGTTATTTTTGTCATTGTTTGAGTATACCATCGAAAAGGACCCAGAACTCGCGAAAATTGCCCCCACCATTCCCAAAAATGCTACCTACATAAGCCATGATATACAAAACGAAATAATTGACCCGATGAGCAAAGTTGTAACGGAGCATATTGTTGAGGAAATAGGCGACTCCTTTTACACTGTCAAAATGGATGGAACCCGAGACCCAACAGGCTGTGAAAACATTTCAATTGTACTGCGTTTTGTTGATGAGAACTATGTCATAAAAGAGAGGCTCTTGACAATCGCCACAGCAGTTGCAGGTGATGTAAAAACCCTCACACAGACACTCATTGATGAAATACGCAAAGCTGGCCTGAGCACAGACAAAATTATCAGCCAAGTATACGATGGGGCAAGTCTTATGTCGGGGAGACACGGTGGGGTTCAAAGACTCCTTCAAGATGAACTGGGCAGAGAAATCCCATATGTGCACTGCTTCAACCACCAGCTGCACTTGGTCGTTGTTCACGCCATGTCCGGTGAGAGAGCCATTGAGGATTTATTCAACATCTGTAATGTCCTCTACAAGTTCACACGAAAGCCCACCGTTGCTGCACATTACCAAGGAAACACGCTGAAGCGTTTACTCGAACAGCGCTGGACAGGGCACCTGGCCACTGTTCAGATTATTCTGAAATCTTTTCAGGATATAGTGGAACTACTACGACACGTTGAAAACTCTGCATCATTTCCAGCTGACTTGAGGATGGAGGCAGCAGGCTTGCTGAGCAGAAATTTAAAGCCAAGCTTTAAATTCCACACCCAGATAATATGCAAGATATTGTCCCTGCTTGAGCCAGCTAACAGGATGATGGAGTCAAAGGAAATGGACCTTCAAACGGCAGTACAGCTTGTCAACACTGCCAAAGAGTGTGTTGAGGCCTTGCACACCGAAAAGGTGTTCACGGAGATGTGGAGTGAGTGCGCACAGGAGAGAGCGGATGATACTATCCATCCCGGTCCCACCAAGAGAAGGCGAACTCTTAACACAACTTCGGAGGATTATGTTGTTGAAGAGACAGTGGGAGTGGGAACACAAGAAAACTACCAGATGACAGAGAAACGGTGGCTGTTTTACAGCTGCATTGATGCAGTTACGGGAGAAATTGCGCGCCGCTTTGGAGAGCGAAACAGCGCATTCATGGAGTCTATTGCTTCACTCAACCCGGAAAGCAGCTTCTTCCTGGAGCCCGAAAAAGTGTAACTGTTGCTTAAACTGACTGGAACCACGCTCATTGATGCTGAGTTCATTGTGGCTAAAAAGCTGATTCTTAAACACGTGGACCGCATCACACCACCAGAGGATGGGAAATGGACATTGAAAAACATACTTGGTCATCTCCACACGACGCTTAAGGCAATGCCAAGTGTTCTCACCGCATTTAAGGTTTCACTTACCTTTGGAGCTTCGACAGCTTTATGTGAGAACTCTTTTTCCACACTGAAAAACGTTTTCAGTGAGCACCGAAGGAGCATGTCTCACACTCGGAAAGCACATTTAATCCAACTTGGTTTCGAGAAGGACCTGACAAAAAAATGCAAGAATGAGTGGAAAGAGATGTTGCTGAGGAGGTTCCATTCATCTGTGAAACGTCGGATACAGCTTTATTAGGCCCACCCTGCCTGAGTACATCGTGTAAGTAGCAAACAATCATATCACGATGTAGACTAAGCCGTTGTTTTCAAGCTTTAATGTGAACAAAATATTGGGTATTTTTCAGTGTGTTCTTTTCACTGTATGTTTGCCAATATATTTGTTATTTGTTTAATTCCACTTCTTTACGCCAAGAGACACACCTCTGCTTTAAAGTAGTTCGTGCAAACTGATGTTTAACAGGTAATTTCCTCCTGATGCTCATCCTCTGAAATTAAAATACATTTGCATATTATATTTGTATATTTTCTGGCAGTATTCTGTTTTTTGCTGCATAACTAAAGCTGTCTGATATTCTATTAAATCTTTAAATGTTAACAGCCTTGACTCAATACATTGTTTTTTCTTAGTAGCAGCATTCTCACAGCTTTTTTCTGTAATGTAATTAAATGTTTTAAATTACTCATAGGTAATCCATCCATGGTGCTGAAGTAGCGTTATTTTTGTGCCTCTATCCTGAGCACATGTGTACATTTCCTATGCTCAAAAGGTTTCATTGCGTGCACAAACATAACGCCTAAATCTGTCTGCAACTATATATGCACATATGTTACGTTAAAATGGGGTGGGGCATGGTGGTCAGGGGAAATGAAATGCCCGCCCACAGATGTATGTCTGCCGCCGGGTCTGGTCCCCCCGTCCACGGCATCCCTCTCAATAGCAGTGCGAGCCGTGACTTTTATACCTAGGCCCTCTGACCACCCCCTTCCCTCGAAAAAAAAAAGAAGAGTTATTACGTCACAGCGTATACTTCAGCGGAATATCAAAACAGCGGCCCGGGGTGCCAAACGGATCAATGACAGCGTCCCTCTACCACACAAAACGATAGTTACGTATGTAACTACGGTTCTATGAATACTGGATGACCGCCAGAGGCGGTGCTTTAGCACTGGATATCTTCCGTCTTGCGCATGCGTAGGTCGAATATTTATATCAACAAAGTCACGTGTGACCTCGTATGACCCCTGAAGGCATAAGTTCCGGTGTTGTCAACGAGTTCAGTCCTATGGAACCTTCTCGCGGAAACACGAGATTCCGAGTGACCAAGAAACTCTGGCGGTCATCCAGTATTCATAGAACCGTAGTTACATACGTAACTATCGTTCTATTTCATCCTTACTGATGCTTTAGCACTGGATGACCTATACCAACAGAGTCACAAGGAAGTCTGAATACTCCCCCTGCTATAAGGATGGACTAGGCTGACTCTGCAGGAGGACCACACCCAGCAGGTGAGGGGCAGCAAATTTCACCCTGTAGTATCTGGCGAATGTGCTCTGGGATGCCCATGTGGCCGCAGCACATATGTCCTTGCACCTTAGGGAGGACCGCTGTGTCCGGCCATAAGGTGACACCCGAGCCATCTGAGTTCCACCTCAGACACGAGCTGTTCACGGACAAGGCCTGAAGCTCGCTTACACGCTTTGCTGAGGTGATGGCAAGAAGGAAAGCAGTCTTAGCTGGGAGCCACTCCAGTTCTGCCTGTAACAAAGGTTCAACGGGAGGCGAGCATAGGGCATCCAGCACCAAGGGCCGGTTCCATGTAGGGGCCCTTGGGATTTTCGGGGGGGCGAAGCCTCAGAGCTCCCCCTTAAAAAGAGGGATACCAACCTATGGCTCCCACTGTGCTGTTGTCAGCCCTTGTGTGTTGAGCTGATATAGCAGCTACATACACCCTGACGGTAGCGGGAGGCCGTCGGCCGTCGTCCAGGAGGGACTGCAGGAACTCAAGGGTCCTAGGCACCGAGCAATATACTGGGTCCTCATTTCGCCCTTGGCACCAGTCAAAAAAACAAAACAGTTTCCACCTGTTTTCGTACTGCCTACGAGTAGATGGTGCCCTGGCATTTGAGAATAGTCTTCCTGACAGACTCGATGCAGTCGCTCAGCAGTGGGTCGGGCCCTCCAGTGGCCAGACCCACAGCTGGAGGCAGCAGGGGTCGGCGTGCCACATCCGACCCTCCAACTGAGACAAGAGATCCTTCCTGTTGGGGAGACGCAAGACCCAAGGCGTCCCACAGCAGAGTCTGTGCAGCAGATGGACAGGCCCGCACCTAGCTGGGTTAAACAAGGAAGTTTAACAGGACAGCCTAGCCAGGCGGCTCCTGCTAGAATCAAGCAACACGCCTACCAGGAGCAGGGGCGAGAACACTGCCTTCACTGGTTGAGTTGATAACGAATTCCAGATGCAGCGTAACCGGGAGCGGGTGCAAGAACACAGCCTCCGCTAGCTACCTGCTGAACATAGAGAGTAGAGCAATGCTCCTACACGCCGAACACAGAGAGGGATGTAAATGTCCTACCACACGTTACTAGCAGAGAGAGCGGGAGCGAGCACTGCATTCACCTAGGTGGATTAGATAAGGACATTTAACAGGGCAGTTTAGCCAGGCAGCTGCTGCTAGAATGAAGCAGCGCGTCTACCAGGAGCGGGGGCGAGAACACCGTGCACTGGTTGAGTTAATAACGAATGCCAGATGCAGCGTAGGCGGGAGCGGGGTGCGAGAACACAGCTTTCACCAGCTACCTGCTGAACGGAAAGAGTAGAGCAACGCTCCTATTCGCCGAACACAAAAGGGATGTAACTACACCCATGTTACCAGCAGAGGGAGCGGGACATGAAAATAAGCGTCCTTCAAGTCGACGGACGTGAACCATTCCCCCCTGGCCACGGTACGAAGAATGTCCGCTGTGCTCAGCACACGGAAAGGTAAAATCTTTAGGAACTTGTTGAGTCCCCTCAGATCGAGGATTGAGCGAAGTCCACCGCCTTTCTTCCTTACCAGGAAGTAGGTCGAGTAGAAGCCCCCGGGCTGTGAGATGGGGTCCACAGGCTCGATTGCACCCTTGGCAAGGAGGACTGGCAGCTCCTGGTTTAGGGCGATTTATTTTGCCAGGTCGCTTATGGTGGTCATCTTGACCCGGCTAAAGACCGGGGGCCAGCGTCAGAACTGAAGCTTGTACCCTTGGGTTAGGTGGAAACCACCCAGGGGTCTGAAGCTTGAGCTACCCGGTAGTTGAGCTGCTGCTGGGAGAGATAACCAACAGCCGGCCCCAGACCCTCAGTACCTTGCCCCCCGGCCTCTGGCTCTGGGGGGGCGACGGTTAGGCACCGGATACCGAGGCTGCCTTGGGGGCGAGTTAACAGGACCGTAGCGGGCCAGCCCCCTCGTGGGGCGCTGAGGCCCATGGCGGGCACCGGGGTGAGCCGGTGGACGGAGAGTCCTACATGTCTCTGATAAGGGTGACTGTGTCAGCCAAACCTGGCGACGAGTCTGGACGAGAGTGGACATCAGGCGCCCAAGCTCTCTAGATATCAGAGCGAATGCCAGTAATGAGGTGTCACTGAGGCTGGTAGAGGAAGCGCTAAGAGCATCCTGCTGCGGGGAAGCTGAGAGGGCGTGAGAGAGGGAATTGCCTATACGGCCCATGCGCGCCGCTGCATCGTAAGCCTTAGTGAGCAGGTCATCAGTGACCCGACATTGGAGTCGAGGGCACCTGGCCTCCGACCTCAGAGCTTCGTCAAGGAAAACTATGAGGGAAGCAATGGTAGGTTCAACAGCCGGCGTGTGGTCAAGGCCAACTCTTGCCGCATCCTGCATGGCTGCCAGGGCTCGGCCATCGGACATAAGACTGTAAAGAGCCTTAGTGTCCTCCAGCATGCATGTAACTCCCTCAGATACTCACAAGGGGGAGGAACAGTAAAGGTTGCGAAGAGTGCGCCTAAAGAACACACTGGCAGGCGCTGTTTCGGGCTTCTGCGCATCCAGCTGCTGGTGAGCCAGTGCCATGCGAATGACGGTACCCATGGAGCAGTCATCTGCCTCCTCCGAGGGACCATGAGCTGAGGTACAGGAGCCAGGCCCGGAAGCATGGGATGGGCTCCCCCGTCATACTCATCAAATTGAGTGGCTGAAGCTGCCATCGAGAACACATCGTCATATAGAACCAGCTCAGCCACGGGTGGGCAGCGGCGTGCTCTGCACGGGCACCAGAATGGAGAGCCAAGAGGAGTGACTTCATCTGGGCTAGCTCAGTAGTGAGTAGGTCCACCCTGGAGGACAGCCTATCAGGCTTAGTCCTCTTCTTGGGCGGTGCACCCGCAGCCTCTGCGGCCCAACGCCTAGGATGGTTAGGTTGGGCTGTGCAGAGTCGACTGTGCAGGAGGAAGGCCACCCTCAGTCAGTAGTTCAACCTCGGCTAGTCTAGCAGCTCCTACCGCACGAGGCATGATCGTGCAATTCGAAAGGCCCTCCCTCAGATGCTCGAGGCCAAGACAAGAGGGACAAAGGTCATGGCCATCCTCTGGTTAAAGAGGAGCCATACAGGTGTTAGAGCCGTTAGACCTAGCGATAGCTAGAGCACTCAGCTGACTGTAAATAACTGGGCCAGGAAACAAATATGCAGTGGAGGGGAGTGAGCACAATAGTAGTTAGCTTGTGCGTGAGCACTCTGCTAACTGGGGTGAGAACAATGAAGTCAGTTAATGGTTTTATGCCGTGAGAGGAGAGCGAGAATACTCTCTCCACTAGCGCCGTAGCAAGTTAGCCTAAGCGAGATCACTCTGCTAACTGAAGGATGGAACGGGCATTAAACCAACTGTGTGCAGTGACAGAGGAGCGGAAACACTCACTTCACTAGCGCTGTAGCAAGTTAACTTTGAGCGACAGCACTCAGTTAACTGGAGGATGGAACAGGAACCAACTGTGAGCAGGGAGAGGGGAGCGGAAACACTCTTCACTAGCGATTGTAGCAAATATTTGAATAATATAGTGTAGGATCATACCTATATAAGGCATATTTATACTTTTTTATTTTTCAAAATACCGGATCATGCTGATGGGCTGATTCTGTGAGAACAGCACCATCTACAGGCCTGGCATATGTACTACAGCGTCTCCAGCGCCTTCTAACGGCAATGTCCGTGGCTGTCTCCTCCTGATTGGTGGAGTTGGCCCAATAGCCATAGCGCCACTTCTGTGACGTCATAGAAGTGTTCAAATCTGGATCAGTCTGTATCAGAACCGTTGCAGCCGCTTTTTAAGAGATTTGGGTATCGAGGAAAATAGAGAGGGTTGTGTTTTCTGACACTTGGTGAGTTCCCTGGAACACCGGGGACACATATTCATGTATATAAGACGTACAAAAGTGTATTTTGCATGATAGGTCACCTTTAACTTTGAGCGAGAGCACTCAGTTAACTGGAGGGTGGAACAGGAACCAACTGTGTGCAGGGAGAGGAGAGCGGAAACACTCTCTTCACTAGCGCTGTAACAAGTTTTGAGCGAGAGCACTCAGTTAACTGGAGGATGGATGCACTTTATATGTCGTTGTCACTCCTTGCAATATCATGTATTTTGTTTTTTACCATGTTTGTAAAATGTAATTTCCTTAAATGTTTTATGTGAGGGAATGGAAAGTAGCTCAAAGCTAAATCTGGCACTGTTACGCTTGACATATTTAAATGTCTTAAGTGTTTATTACAGTGCATGTCCCTGTCAAATAAACGATTAAATAAAATAACCAATTGTGCGCCGTGAGAGGGGAGTGAAGACACTCTCTTCACTAGCGCTGTAGCAAGTTAGCTTTGAGCGAGAGCACTCTGCTAACTGGGGATAGAACAGGAACTAATTGTGAGCTGTGAGAGGGGAGCGAAGACACTCTCCTCATTAGCGCCGTACCAGTTAGCTTGAGCGAGAACACTCAGCTAACTGGACAATAGAACAGGCAAGGAGCCAAATGTATGTAGTTAGAAGGGGGCGGAGACGCTCCCTTTACTTGCGCAGTAACAAATTAGCGAGAGCCCCCGGCTAACTTGTACACAGTTATCTCATTAGCTTGAGAATAGATAGCACAATCAGCGATAAATGGTAGCGATCTCACCGGCTGACGTGCAGGAGCGTCCGCTCTTTACCGGTCCGGAGCTCCTAGGGTCCGAGCGGTGAACACCGCAGTCCCCTCCCTTAGGACGGCGGACAGCTAGCTCGTCGCAGCCTTTGGAGGGCGAGCGTTTTCCTAGCCCGCAGCTCCAATCGAGACGATCACAAGGCTACAGGTAGCGATGAGCTAGAATCTTAATTTTCAATAAACTAGCTTGGCTTCTACTCAAAAAGTAGTAACCTGCGCAGCGAGACGATGAAAAAGGACTGAACTCGTTGACAACACCGGAACTTATGCCTTCCGGGGTCATACGAGGTCACACGTGACTTTGTTGATATAAATATTCGACCTACGCATGCGCGAGACGGAAGATATCCAGTGCTAAAGCACCGCCTCTGGCGGTCAGTAAGGATGAAATAGAACAACACCATTTATATAAACACCTATCATGACAGGGCACCCACAGCCAAGTAACAATTACAAATAAATTAAGTCGGCATGGCGGCCCGCATTGAAAATGACTCAATTGATGATCAAATCACTTAAACACAAAGTCCATCCTCCTGTCCTTTTGGATGAAAACATCAACATGCTGGCTAAGCCCTTACAAACTGAGCACTTCTAGCTCCTCTTTACGTTTACCAGTGGTGGAATGTAACAAAGTACATTTACTCAAGTAGTGTACTTAAAACTCCTCTAGAATTATTTGACATATTTACTTGTTCATTGCCAAATTACATTATTAATACAAAACACAAATCAACTACTAATTTATTATATCTTATTAAAGGTTAAGTTACACAATAATACAACAAAGTAATTCAAATGATCCCCCCTTTTAGTAAGTGCAACATCAAAGGGATGAAAACATTGATGCATCAATAATTATGAAACAATCATTTAAAAGATGTGGTGCTTAAATGGGCCAATCTGCATAATGAGTACTTTTGGCACTATAAGTATTAGGGATGCCAGCGATTATTCGATTATTCGATTATTCGTTTCAGTCTCCATAATCGAATATTATTTTTAAAAATCGATTTTATTTATATATTTTTTTTTATTATTTATGTTTAATTTTTTTTTTTTCTGGCTTAGTTTCAACCAAAATATAGACTAATGCTAATAACAGTAATAGTATTAATAATTGTAAATGGCCATTGGTCACACCACCAGTTTGTTCTACTGTAAACTTGGAGGAAGCCTGCGTGCAGAGGAGACTGCTGCTGCAGCACGCTACACACCGACCCCGCCCCCCCCCCCCCCTCCTTTCCCTCACACGTGCGACTAAAGATGAGCAAAGCGGCAGGTAAAAAGAGTTCCTTGTGGAACTACTTTGAACTTACAAGTCCAAAGGAAGTGAAATGCAAGCTCTGCGAAAAGACGTTGGTCTATCACAGCTCAACCTCAACAATGCGTTCGCATTTGAGTGCGAAGCCAAAGAGGTTACAGAGAAAGACGCAGCACAGCCGGCCATTAACTTTCCTTCGAGGCCACGTCGTTGTGATGACATGCGTGCAGGTGAAATAACTGCACTAATCACCAATATGCTAGTGAAGGACATGTATTTCAATGCTGCTATTATTAATACAGGCTACATGATGGTGGTTTATTTTCTAAAGTGCCTGTCATTGCCTTTATTTGAAGATGCGCGATGCGCGCACAATGTATTTATTGCAATGCTGCTATTATTAATAATACAGGCTACAGCATGGTTTAATAATAGCATTGCAGTAAATAAATTGCTATAATAATATGTATTGCAATACTGCTATTGCAATAAATACATTGTGGCGCATCGCGCATCTCCAAATAAAGGTGATGGCAGGCATTTTAGAAAAAAAAAAAAATTCTTCTGCGGAGGGGGGGGGGGGGGGGGGTCGGTCGAATAATCGATTATTATTCGCCAGGGCTGCCGAATAATCGATTTTGATCATGGTCAGTTTCTGGCAACCCTAATAAGTATATGTTAATGCTAATACTTTTTACTTTAACAATTCAGACGACAGGACTTTTAATTGTGCGTTTGTATTTTTCAAACTGTAGTATTTCTATTTTTACTTCAGTAAAAACAAAATCAGAATGAGTGCTTGAGTAAGTCTTTTTTTGACAAAATAAAACTTCACATTACAAACCCTGTGATCTGCAAAAATGTGTCCTGTAAAAATGTAGATCTTAATTTGTTTCCAATGAGTGGGAATGTGCTAACCATGTGCAAACAACACAACAGATCTTTCTACTTTCATCAACCATGGCTGCTCAATGGCCTTCACTTCAAAAGTCTTTCATTCATCACTGTTGTCTTGCAGCACTGGGCCTCTTGTATCCCTCGCTGCCGACTTTCAGTATTCACTTACCTGGCACGTTATGAATCAGAATATAAATACATGCAGAGACAGTAGGGAAGATATCAGAATCCTTCATGTTTGCCTGAGAGGTGAGAGGGCGCTGACAACAGCTTTGTCATTTAGATATGATGTAATGATTATCATAATGAGTGTCATGAAAGAGTAGTGCCATTAATACAAAAATAAAATGAGAAAAATGTCTATGATGAACATATTTATTTTAAAAGAATGTCATAGTGAATTGAGTTTTAATAATGTATTCAGATATTTTATAGACATTTTACCAAATGTAATCGTGGGATTATTTTTATTTTTAAATGTAGCAATAAAACTCTGTTTTTAACCTTTAACACTTTATAATATGGTCTGGCATTTAGACAATTACAGTTGTTTCAGCAACAATACATATAATACAGCAGTCCAGCATTAAAGCAGCTTATTAGAAATCATGATAATTTTGAGTTTAGATTTTTGTTCACCATTCTCAACATGACTTCCAGGAAGAGGCCACCTTGACACTTAAGAAACATGCAACACGGAGGATATCCATTTTCTACTGTCTCTTTTTTCATTAGAGATGAAAGGTGTATAAATAGCGTGTGGTGCCAGGACGAAGTGAAGCAGCCTCAATAACATAGCCAGAAGTCGCGTGGTATCTCAGTGTCAGCAAAGTGTTAGCATTCCCCCCGGGCTCCTGACTCTCAAATGGGTCTTCCTGGAAATAAGTTCCACACATGAGGCAAGTAAAGTGGGTCTGGTGCCAGCATCCTCATAAATATGACCTGAATCAATGCTAATATGGCTGTTTGGAGGAAGGGGGGGTGTAAGCAAGAGTGTACGCTTTGACAGGAGCCCCCTGCAGCTATTGGTCATCCTGCTGCTGTATGTCCCGCCTCCACTGCATTAGTGGATCTAACAGCTTCAACTGATGTGTGAAGCTGAAAAAGGACAGGGCTAAAATGATAATAATCCAGCAGTACTGCAATAATGTCTTCCACCATGAAGGGGGGCAGAACTGATCAAACGAGAGGCAGATATCAATACCAAGAGCATGTCCATTATACAAATATCAGATTGAATCATTGTTCCTCCTAAAACTTGTGTCATGTTGACCAGTTCAGTACTGTACTTGTACTATATTACATCCATATTACATTGTTAGGACACCATTTTTACACCAAACTACACACACACATATATATATAACTCCAATATTACACCCATTTCGCACCATTATTACAACATATAACATCGGTATTACACTTTTATTGCAGCCATATTATACCGTTATTACACCGTAACACATAGACACCGCCTGTCAAATGACTGTATCGGTAGGGCTTAAGAAACCTTTAAAGGTTAACTGTTCTTTACATGGTGATCTGTTTGCTGTGGGATCAGGAAGGCATAATATTGGGTTGATTAAAAAACAAAGAAAAATAATGGCAACACAGTGATGTATAATATCTGATGTCTAGTGATACCAAATTCAACATTTAATATAGACAATTTCTTGAGGAACAGATGATTAAGAATAACAATGTAAATCTGTTAAATCAGGAAACAATATAAATTATAATTTATTTTATCGCGATATTTTATAGTGATATTTTCCTAGCTTAAATCAATTCAAGCAAGATAATTATAACAAATAAATCAATTTCGACAAGATAATTTGAAAATATACATACATTTCAAGCAGATTTTCAGTGAATACAAATACATTTTGGTTAGAAATGCTTGCTTTAATACAGGGGTACTCAAATACAAATCTTAAAGGTCCAAAATAAATGTTTCAATAAGACAAAGGTCCGTTTATTACGGTCATTCAAACTTTTAAACAATTGCAACAAGATTCTTAACACGAGGTTGCAAAAACAAAAATAATCTGTATGCAGTCAGTTTTCATTGTTATTGTGTCTGTGCCAGCGACGTGCAGTCAGGGGAGGCAGAGCCTCCAATGTAACGGTAAAACAACTAAAGAAAAACCAAATAGTAATAATAATAAAATGTCTCCACTGATCTGTGTTGTAAGTGTGATTTCTGTATGATTCCAATCGCTTTTTATAGTCAAAATCAGCAAATGTGCCGAGCTCCGCTACAACTACGGTAGCGATGAGAAGTGAGGCAGGGACGAGCTCTGCCTCTCGTAAACTCACAGTAACACGGGTACTAATTTAACGCGGGCACTTATTTTGTGAGTGCGCTCAAGCCAGTTACTGTGGGGTGAGGTGAGGCACAGATGAGCTCTGCCTCACCTCAGAATGCGTCACCCCACAGAAACTGGCTGGAAAGCGGGCCCTAAGCGCATGCCTGCACCATCTCACTGTATGTCACCAATGTAATGTGTGTAGATCCCTTTATTACATTTATCCTCGCCATCCATAGTCTCTAAATAACTTATTTCACGTATATATGATATTTAGGCCCGCTGGTCTCATCATACAACGGCAATGAAAAAAGCACCAGGGGAGGCAGCCATAACCTCTGCCGCACTGAAGGGGGCGCAAGTGAGCCCACAGGTTCTTGTTGTTACTGTTATTCTACGCAAACAACAAACTAGGCTTTTGAAACTAGAGGAAGATAAGGAGGACTTTTACAAAAAAAGTAATGGAGATTGTTGTCCAGAAGGATAGCATGGACTTCATCTTCAAGTCAAGGTAAGACCACCATTCTAATGAAAATGGGATCTTACTAAGAAAAAACAATCCAATATTTAGATTTTGGGTATCCTTTTGTTGAACGATCTGTTTAAAATGAATCGAAGCATCAGACTAAAAAGGCTTTTGAAAATAACCGAATATTTCGATTAAGGTCAAAATATAAAATTTGTAAATCTGACTCAGTGCCTCACCAGCCATTAACCTCACCGCACGTAACTGGTCTGTGCTTGATCCCTCAGAGTCACAGTGTAAGAGCTGCACAGTTATGAATAAAGGCAGCTGCACCCTCTTTCATTCAGCATTCCCATTATTGCTTTATAAATGTCTTGCCCCCTTGTGTGTCCACTGAGGTTCGTCAGGCCCAACACATCTTCAACAAACTCCCCCTTTGCCTCATCATAAAATGATGAGGCGGGGGAAATAGGTGAACATGTGACAAAAGCAGCATTATAAAGTTAATAGCTTAGAGAAATAAAGCTTACAATCGTCCACATTTGTTTCCCCCCCCCTGTCACACACACAGGAGAGCACCGCAGTGTTCACTTGCCTTCGTTCTCTGCTTCGGTAGGAGGTTGCTGTCGGGTGGTTGCTAATTGCAAGCTAATAATGCTACCGTCGACGTCGACTCATACGCCATAATCCACAACCTTACATTTTAACAAGATACCAGTTTCAAGATACCATTTATTTAACTTCTCCTTTTCGCATATTGTAAAAACTATAGGTTACTAACGTAACCCCAGTTCTCAGAGTAACGGCCCGTCCACACTACAGCTTCAAAAAAAGCTTGGAGCTGGGGATTTTATTCGAGCACCGCGACCAACAACCAATCACATGAATGTCCCGCCCCGGACATACAAAGCAAAAAAACCCGTTTCTTCTCCACTATTGCTAAAATGGATGCCGGTGTTGTAGCAAGGGTAAGAAGGGCAAGAAGGGTAACACGTGTGTGTGCAAGGTTGCATAAAGTGTATACATTGTCTCGCAGGAAGCCATTTAGTGTGCGTCGCTGTTGGGTACATCCTATACTCCGAAAACGTTTGCAACGGGGAGAATACCACGTTCTGGTCCAAGAGCTCCGTCTGGATGACAACCTCTTTCAGAAGTACTTCAGGATGAGCAAAGACGTGTTCGACGAGTTGCTCGGAAAAGTGGGTCCACTGATTACAAAGGCTGACACCCATCTGCGTTTGTCAATCGGACCCGCCGAGCGACTCGCCATATGCCTACGGTACGTTTTGTGTATTTCTAATTCTTTCATCTGACTCTGTATAGAAGGCAAGGCAAGGCAAGTTTATTTATATAGCACCTTTCAACACAAGGCAATTCAATGTGCTTTACAAAAAACGAAAGACATTAAGACAATGGCATTTAAAATCAGTCATTAAAAAGAAAAGATAATAAAATAAACATTAAAAGAAAAAAAAAAAAAGAATAAAAAATACAGACTCTGGGGACAGAAAGCTGACCAGTCCCTGAAGACCTGAGAGATCTGGATGGTTCATAATTTAGCAGGAGGTCAGAGATGTATTTTTGGCCTAAACCATTCAAAGCTTTATAAACCAGCAGCAGTATTTTGAAATCTATTCTTTGACACACAGGAAGCCAGTGTAAAGACTTGAGAACAGGAGTGATGTTATCCACTTTCTTAGTGTTAGTGAGGACTCGAGCCGCAGCGTTCTGAATTAGCTGCAGCTTTCTAATAGATTTTGTAGTGAGACCTGTGAAGACACCATTGCAGTAGTCGAGTCTACTGACGATAAAAGCATGGACACGTTTTTCCAAATCCTGCTGTGACATTAGTCTTTTAATCCTAGATATGTTCTTTAGGTGATAGTAGGCTGATTTAGTAACTGTTTTAATGTGACTGTTGAAACTCAGGTCAGAGTCCATGACTACACATAGATTTCTGGCTTTATCTGTTGTTTTGAACATTGCAGACTGAAGCTCAGCGCTAACTTTTATACGTTCTGCCTTGGCTCCAAAAACAATTACCTCAGTTTTATCTTTGTTTAATTGGAGAAAGTTCTCACACATCCAGTCATTGATTTGTTCAATGGACTTACTCAGTGTTTGAATTGGAGCATAGTTTCCTGGTGAAATTGTTACGTACATTTGTGTGTCATCCGCATAGCTATGGTAACTTATGTTGTTGTTTTTCATTATCTGAGCCAGTGGTAGCATGTAGATGTTAAAGAGAAGAGGCCCCAAGATGGAGCCTCGAGGTACCCCACATGTCATATTTGTCAACTCAGAGGTGTATTTACCTATAGAATCAAAGTGTTCTGCCACTGTCTGTGTTTAAGTGGATGTCATTGAAGACCTTTTCAAGAGCAGTCTCAGTGCTGTGGTTTGGACGAAAGCCTGACTGGAACACATCGAAACAACTATTTAAATGCAAGAAATTACTCAACTGTTGAAAAACAACTTTTTCAATGATTTTACCTAGAAATGGCAGGTTTGATATGGGCCTGTAATTGTTCATTACTGAAGCATCTAGATTATTCTTTTTTAAGAGCGGTTTAATGACTGCAGTTTTCAGGGCCTGTGGAAAAATACCTGAGTGAAGAGATTTGTTTACTATATGAAGTAGATCTGAGGCCATGCAACGAAAAACATCTTTGAAAGATCCTGTTGGAATAATATCAAGGCAGCAGGAGGAGGATTTCAGAAGTTGAATAATGTCCTCTAGGTTTTTATCATTAATCTGATGGAATTGTGTCATGGTGTTTGAATTGATATTAGGTGGACATAGGGACAACACATTTACTGTACCTGATGCAGAGGCACTGACTGCTTGTCTGATTTTCTGAATTTTGTCAGTGAAGAAGGAGGCAAAATTATTGCACGCCCTGGTGGATAGAAATTCAGAGGCTACTGACACTGGGGGGTTAGTTAGTCTGTCGACGGTAGCAAACAAGGCACGTGCATTGTTTTTGTTTTTAGTAATGATGTCAGAGAAGAAAGACTGTCGTGCGTTTTTCAATTCCAAATTATAAAGGCCAAGTCTCTCTTTATAGATTTCAAAGTCAACCTGGAGATTTGTTTTTCGCCACCTACGTTCAGCTTTTCGACACTCTCTTTTTTCTGCTCTCACGGTCATGGCCTTTCTCCATGGAGATATTTTCTTGCCAGTCACTTCCTTTACCTTAGTTGGAGCAATGGCATCTACAACATTTTTAATTTTTGAATTAAAATGATCTACTAGCTCATTTACTGAGATGTTAGCAGGGGCAAGTGTGGAAGAAAAATTCTGAGTAAACATTTCCCTAGTATTTTCAGTTAAATATCGCTTTGTGGTTACCTCTTTTTGAACATTTTTGTGAACAGAAATAGAGCTCTCAAAGAACACACAGGAATGATCAGAGAGTGCAACATCAGTCAGTCAGGAGAGAGAATGCATGACTGAAGTCTGTGATTTAGTTCAGATGGATAACATTAATTAAGATAGCTAGGTAAACACAGTATGTGGGGGGGGTTGTGTGTGTGGTCTGTGTGTGTGTGTGTGTGTGTGATCAATGTGTGTCTGTGATCTGTGTGTGTGTCTGTGATCAATGTGTGTCTGTGATCTGTGTGTGTGTCTGTGGTCTGTGTGTGTGTGTCTGTGATCATTGTGTGATCTGTGTGTGGGGGGGATCTGTGTGTGTGTGTGTGTCTGTGATCAATGTGTGTCTGTGATCTGTGTGTCTGTGGTCTGTGTGTGTGAGGGGTCTGAATAAATATATTTTGTAATCATGTATATTTTTTTTTTCTCAGGTACCTGGCAACCGGTGACTCGTACAGGACCATAGCATTCAGCTATCGGGTCGGGCATGCAACAATGGCTGTCATCGTGAAGGAGGTTGCGGGTGTCATCTGGACCGCCCTGGTTGAGGAGTACATGCCGGTACCACAGATGGAGGACTGGAGAGCCATCGCTGCTGGGTTCCAGGAGCATTGGGACTTTCCCAATTGTGTTGGTGCCATTGATGGGAATCACGTGGTGATCCAGGCTCCGGCAAATTCTGGGTCCCTCTACTTCAACTACAAGTGCACCTACTCCTTGATACTGCTGGCTGTCGTGGATGCTGAGTACCTCTTCAGGGTAGTGGATGTCGGAGGCGTGTCATCACCACCAGCCCCGAGGTAACAGAGTTGTGTGTGAAGGCCGGCTGTGTGTTGCACAACTTCCTCCGCAGGAGGACGATAGGAAGACCATCACGCACACCTATCGCAAAGTCCACGGGTGAAGCTACTCCAACCCTGTGTGATGCACCGAGGATGGGCTCCAACAATGCCACATGCAGATCCATCCAACTGCGGGAGACCTTCAGCTCCTATTTGAATGAGGAGGGTGCAGTGCGATGGCAGCATAGAGTGGTGTAGGGTCACCATTGTCTACAAACCAAAAGCTCTAAATAACATGTTTCCTGAATTGATATTATGATATGACTAACAACCTTTTTCCTTCAGTCCTGTTTTTAGTGATACAAATTACAACAGGTTTTCACCTGAACAATTACAGAAGACAGCACATTATATATCGACATACATGAAGCTTCTGGTATGTTGCAACTGACAAACCACATGAACAAGTCAAGACACAGTATAGCCATAACATACTTTAAATAACTTTTATTTATGTAATGTTGTGAGTGAAGTGTGTGATGAGTGATGAGTGTAAAAACATGTCATGTGGATCAGTATCAGTATGTATTTAATTAATTCTCCAGCTCTGCTGCCTCCGGGACCGCCTCGTGTATAGTCAATCTGAGCCTCAGCCTATTTCTCCTGCTGATCAGCCTCATGGTGGGCAAGAGACTCCGGAAAAAGAGCAGGTCCTCCTCCACCACTGGTGGTGGGGGTGGTGGTGGTGGCATATCCAGCATTGGACCTACGGTCAAAAGCAGATTCTCCTCAAAGGGGGACATCTCCCTTCCCCTTCTCTTTTTCCCCCGGAATGCGACTCTCGCCTGTGCTGGCTGACTTCCCGGCTGACTGGCCGGCTGACTGGTTGGCTTCCTGGCCGGCAGACTGGCCGGCTGACTGGCCGGCTGACTGGCCGGCAGACTGGCCGGCTGACTGGCCGGCTGACTGGCCGGCTGACTGGCCGGCTGACTGGCCGGCTGACTGCCCGGCTGACTGGCTGGCTGACTGCCCGGCTGACTGGCCGGCTGACTGGCCGGCTGACTGGCTGGCTGACTGCCCGGCTGACTGCCCGGCTGACTGGCTGGCTGACTTCCCGGCTGACTGGCTGGCTGACTAGCAGGCTGACTGGCACCTGGCTGGCTTTCCATGCTGTCATCCCGGCTCTCTTCCAGGCTGTCTTCCTCTTCCTCTTCTATGGATGTGGATGGAGGCAGGGCTTGCCGGGGGAAATTGCTGGACGTCTCGCGGTCAAGCATGAATGGCTTTAAAAAGCTCATGATTGCCACGAGACGCCAGGGCTTAGATCCCCCAGAAGACCCTGCCCCGCTCCTTTTCCCTTCCTTCTCTAATATCCTCTCCTTCCTGTATCGGTCCCTGAGGGACTTCCACCGCTTTTTGCACACTTCCTCTAATAAAATGAAATGAAAGAATACAGTTAATTTCTTGAATTTAAGAAAATGATTCCTCCATTAATGAAAACCAAATCCCTTTATCACTGTCAATTGCATAAAAGGTTTTACATGTCACACTTTATCAGAATCAAAATCAGAAACAGGTTTATTGCCAGGTAGCTTTGCACATACTAGGAATTTGACTTGATGTCATGGTGCATACATAAAAAACAAGAAATCTAATATAAAACACAAAATGTTTTACACCGTAATAAAATACAGTTAAATTGCAAAAAGATAAAAATTAAATAAAGCAGTAATTTACATGGAAATAGAATGCATATATGAAGAGTTTGGTTCCAAAACGCCATAAATCCATGTTGATTAATTTGAGTAAAAATGTCTTTTCTTTACCAAGAAAAGTGGCAAGTGAAAACCACTATTTTCTGTTTCAAACTTTCACATAGCATCTTGAGGTTATAATAACATTACAAATTAAAATCCAGAATTTGATTTTCAAAGATTTATTTTAAAAACTGAACATTTTTTCCCCAAAATGCAATAAATCCATGACGTTTTTTTCCCTCCAAAATGCAATAGATCCATTTTATTTTTCATATTGAAACTGTGCAAAAATACATAACAGTAAGTACGTTGATACATATGAAAACTTCTGAACTTGGTCAATACTAAACTTATATATGGGCACTGGGCCAAAAATACATCAATCATCGCTCCCAAAACATTCAATAACTTATCATTCATTAACAGTGGAATGGCCACTCTCAAAAGGCTGGCACAATGGGCAGCTACTCTTCATGACTGTCACAGTCAACCTCATTCATCTGTGACTGAGAGTGCATCATCATAGAAGGCACGCACATTGTCACTCACACCAATTTCAGAGAGCAAGTTCAGGACATCCTTCCTTTTTGCTTCGTTCACTGTGCTTTTTTTGGGAAGCTGACTTGGCTTGAAGTTTGCCCACTTCTTTCCTCTCTTCAACACTGAGTGGTAGCAGTATTCACCGCTATACACAGCCTTGAATCCTAGTTTCTCCTTCCTGAATTCCAGCATTCTTGCTTCACTTAGCTTAAATGACTTCCGTGACTTTACAAAAGCCTGTGTTTCTGTCTTGAAATCATAAGCCTCCCAGTCTTGACCATAGACGTGTACATTGTCATGACTGCGTAAAATCTGGTAGTATTCCTCTGGCATAAGAATGGTGTCCTTCTTTCGAACCTGTTGCTCAATCCTCCCAAACACACGATCCACGGGCAGAAAACTGTGCCCCCTTATAGGAAACACATACTCAGCACTGATTCTTGTAAAGGGCTCCTTCATAAAGGAAAACAGCATGGACAGCAGGTTAATATTTTTGTTCTGACCAAAACAAGAATCGCTGAACAATCGCAGCCGCTGAGCGTGGTGAAGAGCACCACTCAACTGTTGACGTAAACAGTGGTCCAGAGCTGAAGCAGTCATATTGCTACCTTTTCTATTCTCATGCTCCATCCATGTGTACAGATGAACATCATCCACAGCTTGCTTACTTCCCGTCCCATGGTGAATAACGACACCAAAGAGATACATGTAGAGCTGTCTGGAATAGTATGCCTGACCTATGGCGGTTTTAGGGAGTACCAAATTCTGCATCATGTCAAAGCAAAGGGTCACTGCATCATGATCTACCTGCCCCAGCAAATCATAGAACACCTGTGCTCGTCTCCTGTGTAGGATGTAGGATGCAGACTCACTGCGTTTCTCTTCTTCAGTCAAGCTGGGGTCCTTGACACTCAGTTGAAACCTGGCACATGAAGAACAGGCATCTGTGGCAGGATGCCCGAATCCAAGGTTGAAGTGCTGTCGAAAAACAGTGTAATACAGGGAGTAGCTGACTACATCATGGTTTTGTCGGTCGAATAGCTCGTGCAATCTTTTCCCACTGTGGTCACAGGGTAGGTATTTCCGGCCAGGTGCTCCCCTTCTTCCATAATGGCTAGCCCTACATGTAAACGTTTTGATGTGATCCATCACATGCTGCTTCTTGGCATCATTTTCTGCCACCTTACGAGCACCACCCCTGAGTTCTGGTCTGGCTGTAGCGTTGAGTGCATAATACCTTGCCACTCGAGACACACGATCCTTGCCAATACCTGCAATGACAGAAAAATGAGAAAAAATGTGTATGTAAGTGTGTTTGTAGTATGTATATGTGTATGTATGTATTTATGTATTCATCTATATATGTATTTATCTATCTATCTATCTATTAATTAATTAAATAATTAATTAAGTCATCCATTGCTTCATTCATTGCTTCATTCATTGCTTCATTTATTAATTCACAGTATCCATTCACAATGACAGATGACATGGCCAAGAAGGGCATTGTGATTAAGCAGTGCATCAGACAACTAAATAGCAGTTATTCATACATTTTAAATGCAAACCTATAGCCTGATAGTCCTATTTAAGTAGCCTATGTATTGTGTGTGTAAGTACCTACTTAGGCTACTGCCTACTTTTCTACATTAATTCATCTTGCAGTACCACTATATAACTTACCGTTATTTAGGGGAAAAAAACGGAAAAGCAGATTTTAGTATTAACTGGTGTGTTAATAAATCAAATCTTTGTGCGAAGCAAAAGTAGCCGGCAAGCATCCGGCGACCGAAGGTTAGCTTGTGGTTCAGTCTGTGGACAGTTAAGCTAGCCCGACTACTGATATTTTTGAGATGTGCTCCGAAGCGAGAAGAGGTGTTTGAATGACGCTGCGACGTAGCGCAAGCTACTTAAAGGGTGGGTGGATTCCCTGACGTAGTCGTCAAGATCACTAGCCAATCAGGATTGGCGTAATGAGATTGATGCTTCTGATGCATACGCGTTGAGGCGCATCCCATAGTGAGACATCGAACAGAGTGTTATGAATGAGAACAACTCACCTCTGTCCTCTCTGTCCCCTAATGCGTCTCCTCTTCGTGTCGAATGTAGGTCTACTCTCCTGTAATTCAAGTTTACTCATCAGTAGAGTTGCAATGGTCAAATTCGAAACATAACAAACTATTTCAAATTGGATTAAAAAGTTACAGATACAAGATATACATATTAAGTAAAATAATTACAATTTACAGACATTATTCATGGTTACATCAACCGCAAAACATACATTTAAATCGAGTGAAACTTACCGCTTCAGTTAGAAAAATGGCTGTCGAAGGTCTTGGATGGCGCTCCTTTGCCGGAAATGAGGGGTGTGGTCAATTCAACACTCGGGGTGTGAGAGTCCTCACAACGACCAAAATGTACACCAACACTTTCAGGAAAAAACTCTCTGAGTGATAGCTTGTCTAAATTAAGTGTTTAAAAATAACACTGAACCCTGCTGATTAACACTAACACTGAAAATATAACACTGGCACATTTGCTGTCTGCGCACCTACCAAAGAGAACCAAGTCTAAACCACGGTATCTCTTCAGCTAGTCTTGACCAATCATAAATGTACGGGCAACGCCCTGTGTAATAAAATGTATTGACGCACGAGGATCGCGGCTCTACGGATATGGTGGTTACAGATTACAGCTCTGCTGCCTGTGATTTCCAAGACGTGATGAGTCCTTGGCCAAGTGAATATATATATTTTGCTCTCTTATAATAAATCGTTAAACTTAGAAGTTGTCTGTCTTTCCTGGAATTTCCTGAAAAACAGGTACCTAAATCAACAGAGATGAAAAAAAGGTATAATATAAACAGAAATGCTCTAGCGCCAAAGCATACATTATTAATGCATATCTTAAGAAACAACATGTTAAAAACATATCAATCTAACCAAGAGCCATTGCCTTCTAGCCAAATAAAGATGGTTAAAAAAGTATGTATGATGTTAAACTGATACAGAAAACATAAACTTTAAGATAAGATATACTTTATTGATTCTAATTTGGGAAATATTTTAAGATACGGGTTAGTGTGTGATACTTGTAGTTAGCCGTAACAGATTGACTGTGCAGTTCTGCACACTGGCTGATGTGTGTGTTTGTGTGGGAGACAGCTCAGAGAGGCTGATTTCAGAACATTCATAAAGAATTGTTAAAAACCCGGAGTAACCCACTTTTTTTTACTCATGTAACACATGTTGAGAAAGTAGGCTACATCTGCATCTGTTTGACTCCATTCACTTTGTGCATTCTCCTCTCCTTAAGTTTTGCTTCACTATTTTAGTGCTGCATTCAATATTTTTATTAAACAACGGGTCAGATGACTATTTGTAATAAACAGGATTTGCTTGTGGGATGACCCAATGATAATGGATGCAGCTGAGTGTGTTAGCATCTTTCATCTATTTATTTAGTTTTTTTTGGCAACTTTACTTTTTTGTAACACTGATCTCAACTTTGTTTGCAAGCAGCCATGTACCTGTCCAACAATAAACAGTACACAGATGACAGCCAGCTGGTGAATTTCTCTCAGGATTAGGTGGACAATAAAAAAATAAAAACAGCCGAAAGTACAGTTTTAGCCAGATGGCTCTGACACAAAAAATGAATGCCAATATTGCTCTGTGTTTGCTGGATATGTTTAACATGCCCACCACAACACAGGAAGCAGCGTTTTTTTTCAGTTTTTATGTCAGTATTTAAATTGTAGAGCGTACAGGTATCAAGAGTCCAAATAAGGCAGGTAACAGGCAACAAAAAACACAGGGCAACAACAGTGATCCGACAAGGGACCAAAGGAAGTGAACCAGTACATGTGGAGAGGGGCTGATGGGGGAATATGGTGCGGTCGAGCGGGTGAAGCCAGGCCGAACGTCAGAGCAGATGGAGGAAGTGAGAGCGGTCAGGTGACAGGAAACAAAGGAATGTCCAATGGTACCTGGTGGATGGATGAGAGTGAGGGGCCCTGCGTAGGGGGAGAGACGGACTGCGATGGATAAAATGTCATCGTCTTGTTCTGCTGTCCATATTATTTAAATTGATTGAACGCCTAAACATATTCGAGAAATAAAAAAGAATTCTGATATTCACTCAATCCTTTTAAACAGCTGCTAAAAACGCCATAATATGCCACTAAGCACTTAAAGCCATACTAATGAAACTGTGTAAGGGGATTAGAGGCTTGTTAAGGTAGGCTTTAATGCAGCTATAAAAAAGAGCATATGAAAATCCTGCCGAACAATATCATTTAGGACTTTTTGTTGGACAGAGAGCAGCTGGTACTGTGGCAAAGTGCTGTTAACAGATTATGATTTGATAGACCAGAGGAAGCATTCCCTGCAGCTTTGCTCAGCACACCGCCTCAGAACAGAACAGCTCTCCACTTAATGTCCGCTTCATTAATTATACTTACAGTCTCTGTCAGGGAGACTCACCGTAAGAGAGCGAGTGCTCACTGATCAATTACTGCAGTGTAAGGGGAGGTGGTAACCATGGACACCAGGTGGGTAATTTACTTGTGGGCATGATGAATCACCATGGCCTCTTCCACTTGTCATATTACTCTGACAAATCAATTAACCCAGTAAACCAGTTCAGCGTATCCGTCATAACAACAGTGGATTGCTTCATCAAGATGACAGGAAGTGGTTCAACTCTCACAGTAATGACTGTTAACCAGTTCCAAAGGACTACAACCACATATACAGATGCATCAATTTCAAACAAATGAATAAAAACATTTTGGGCATTTTTTTCTTTGTCAGGCCTTAGAAAATCGATGGTATACATTTATAAATATAGATTTTCGTCTGGTCTCCGTACAAATATGACGAGGTCTGGGTGTCAACGGCTGATGTTGATTGAACTTTAAGGGTTAGTGGACCTGCTTTTGACCTTTCAAACTTGCATCCAGGACACCGTTCTGACCGACTGATGAGGAGTTCCGGGCATTCTGTATGTTTGTTTATCACTTGAGTCATTGAGACAGTCAGCTTTATCCAGGTAGCTGTAGCCAGGGGGACAGACTTGATTTAGGGCACAGTAAACCTCTGGCTGTTGCCACGTTTCCGTGAGTCACATAAAGTGACTCACGACCGGGTGACGACACTACCTGTTGACGCAGCAACCACTGTAAGTTATATTCTTGTTTAATTAGACTTCTCTGTTTCATTTATTCTACTCTGTATAATTGTTCTGCAGTTATTGTAGCTAAAACGGCGCTTTTGAGAGATTTTACATCTCAGATCTGCTCAAGGGAACCTGTAACACAGGTCTCAGTCGGGCACTCAAGCCTGCATTACAATATAGGCAGGGCCACTCTGCTGTCGCCCATCAGCTGTAGAGAGTTAACTAATTAGAGGGGCGTGGCCCCACAGCTGTGAGAACTCAGCAATCAGGCTCCATTTTAGGTAGCTATTTCCTGGAGCGTCAGCTTCAGCGTCAGACAGCCGAAGACATTGGAGTCCTGCTGGAGTAAGACCGACAAAGACATTGGAGTCCTGCTGGAGTCACGAGGGTGGCAAAGAGGAGGCAAATCCTACTTTGATTGAGCTAAGCTTTGGTTGTTTAGCCCCTCATGCTATAATCATGTGTATTTTCTCCATTCCTGTTCATGTGTCCTCTCGCAATCATCGCTGGCCCCGTGTATCTCGTAATCGATATAACCGGCCTGCTCTCGTCTATCCCATATGCTCCACTGAGATCCAACATCTAGTTTCAGGTGGCCTGTGGAACTGCCAATCAGCTGTTCCTAAGGCTGACTTCATCTCTGGCTACGCTTCCCTGCAGTCTCTGGATTTCCTTGCTCTCACTGAGACCTGGATTACTCCATCCAACACATCAACCCCAGCAGCTCTCTCCACAGCATATTCCTTCTCCCATACACCCATACCCACTGGCAGAGGAGGTGGCACTGGTCTCCTGCTCTCTCCCAAATGGAGCTGTTCCCTCTTCAAGCTACCTAACTTCACTCCTTCCACCTTTGAATTCCATGCCGTCACAGTAACCCATCCTATACAATTAACCATTGTTGTTCTCTACCGTCCACCAGGTGCCTTGGGGGACTTCTTGGAGGAATTAGATCATCTCCTTGAGTGAGTCGTGGCTGTGGTCCTGGATCATAGGTCCTGGATGGATATCCTCGTGGATTCATCTTCCTATTATACACACATGCATTTCCAAACATTTGGACTACCTATGTTGCAAATGTATTATCTTTTCAATTTACACACGGCATCTATTGCACGACTGTCCGTCCTGGGAGAGGGATCCCTCCTCTGTTGCTCTCCCTGAGGTTTCTCCCATTTTTCCCTTTAAACTGTGGGTTTTCTTCGGAAGTTTTTCCTTGTACGATGTGAGGGTCTAAGGACAGAGGGTGTCGTATTGTCATACTGATATTTTGTACAAACTGTGAAGTCCACTGAGACAAATGTAACATTTGTGATATTGGGCTATATAAATAAACATTGATTGATTGATTGATTGATCTCCTCTCACACATCCCTGAAACTGGACCTCCCGCTGTACTTCTCGGAGACTTCAACCTCCAGACAGGGAAGATAGACGAACTAACATCTCTGTTAACTGCCTTTGCTTTCTCACTGTCTCCATCCCCACCAACTCATAAAGCTGGCAATGTCCTTGATCTCATATTCTCAAGGAACTGCACTACTTCTAACCTCTCTGTAAACCCGCTCCACACATCCGATCACTTCTTCCTTTCATTCTCTCTACCCCTTTCCAAACATAACAAACTAATCCCTTCTCATCCTGCACCTGTCCGCCGTAACCTTCGTTCCCTCTCCCCCTCTACCTTTGCCTCATCGGTGCTCTCAGCCCTCCCTTCCTCTGACTCGTTCCAACTCCTACCTCCAAACTCTGCTGCAGAAACTCTCCTCTCTACTCTCTCATCCTCTCTGGACTCTCTCTGTCCTCTCACATCTCGGCAGGCTCGTCAGTCCCCTCCTGCTCCCTGGCTAAATGACGCACTGCGTGCTAATAGAACCGTCCTTCGGGCAGCAGAGCGCAAACGGTGGAAATCCAAACACCGTGACGACCTCCTAACCTATCAGGCTCTCCTCTCCTCTTTCTCTGCTTCGATCTCTCAAGCAAAAAGCACGTTCTTTCAAGATAAGATCCAATCTTCCTATTCCAATCCCAAAAAACTATTTTCCATCTTCTCCACCCTCTTGGACCTTCCCAAAGCCCCTCCCCCCTCCTCACTTCTGTCAAGCGACTTTGTTAACCATTTTGAAAAAAAGGTTGATGATATTCGCTCTTCTTTTTCTGACTCACCTTTACTCACCGCTGGGTCACCAGACCCTCCTTTCACCCACACACTAACCTCCTTTTCCCCTCTCTCTCCAAGTGAGGTTCTTACTCTCATTACCTCTGCCCGCCCTACCACCTGTCCTCTGGACCCTATCCCTTCAAACCTCCTTCAGACTATCGCTCCTGATATTCTACCGTTTCTCACCCATTTCATCAACACTTCTCTAACTTCTGGTCACTTTCCAAACAGTCTCAAGGAGGCAAGAGTAAACCCTCTCCTAAAGAAACCCACTCTCAACCCGTCTGATGTTATAAACTACAGGCCAGTCTCTCTCCTCCCGTTCCTGTCTAAAACACTTGAACGCGCTGTCTTTAAATAACTTTCCTGTTATCTCCATCAGAACAACCTTCTGGATCCGCACCAGTCTGGTTTCAAGGCAGGTCACTCCACAGAAACTGCTCTCATTGCTGTCACTGAGGAACTGCACACTGCCAAAGCAGCATCCCTCTCCTCTGTCATCATCCTGTTGGACCTGTCAGCTGCATTCGACACGGTGAACCATCAGATCCTCCTTCGCACTCTCCAAGAACTTGGAGTTTCAGGCTCTGCACTTTCCCTCCTCACCTCATACCTCAAAGACCGTACCTACAGGGTAACTTGGAGAGGGTCAGAGTCCGACTCTTGTCAATTAACTACAGGGGTCCCTCAGGGCTCTGTTCTTGGTCCCCTCCTCTTCTCCCTGTACACAAACTCGCTCGGATCAGTCATTAGCCCGCAAGGTTTTTCATACCACTGCTACGCTGACGACACCCAATTAATTCTGTCCTGTCCCCGCTCAGAGACCCAGGTCGTCGCACGCATCTCTGCTTGTCTAGCTGACATCTCTCAGTGGATGTCTGCTCATCACCTCAAGCTCTACCTTGACAAGACTGAACTGCTTTTCCTTCCGGGAAAAGATTGTCCCACTCTTGACCTGACAATCAACATCGGCACCTCTGTTGTTTCCCCGACTCAGACTGCAAGGAATCTGGGTGTGATCCTAGATAACAACCTGTCCTTCACTGCAAACATCGCTGCTACAACCCGTTGCTGCAAATATACGCTGTACAACATCAGGAAGATTCGTCCCCAGCTGACCCAGAAAGCCATGCAGGTTCTGGTCCAGGCTCTCGTCACCTCACGCCTAGACTACTGCAACTCCCTCCTGGCTGGCCTAGCTGCATGTGCCATCCGACCTCTGCAGCTCATCCAGAATGCAGTGGCTCGTCTGGTCTTCAACCTTCCAAAATGTTCCCACACCACTCCGCTCCTCCGCTCCCTTCACTGGGTAACTGCTAGAATCCACTTCAAGACACTGGTACTTGCATACCATGCCGCGAATGGATCTGGCCCTTCCTACATCCAGGACATGGTTAAACTGTACACCCCAGCGCGTGCACTACGCTCTGCATCAGCCAAACGACTCGCTGCACCCTCGCTGCGAGGGGGACCCAATTTCCCATCAGCAAAAACACGTGGGTTTGCTATCCTGGCTCCAAAATGGTGGAATGAGCTCCCCATTGACATCAGGACAGCAGAAAGCCTGCACATCTTCCGGCGCAGACTGAAAACTCATCTCTTTCGACTCCACATCGAGCGATATAATTACTAACAAGGCACTTATATACTAATAAAGGACTGGCTTTTCTATAGCCAGTTGAGTAGCACTTGAAATGTTTGGCTCTATGATACCTGATGTACTTATATGATTCTGTTTTCTTCAAGGTTGTGTCTTCCTGGTCGAATGTACTTATTGTAAGTCGCTTTGGATAAAAGCGTCAGCTAAATGCAATGTAATGTAAAAGTCTATTCCCTTGTCCATGATGTGGTCTTGTATGAATGCCAATTAGTTTGTAAGGGATTATGAATTACACAGTTCTATTTTGACTGTAGATGAAATGCTGGGTATCTGTAGGCTCCGGAGTAAACTAGAATTCATTCGTTTTCCGCACAGCTCAGTGTGTAGCAGTCTCGCGGTATTTCCTGTGCTATTTACACCGAGAGCGTCTGTGATGGCGCGGCAGACGTGCGACAGTGGTCCAGATGGAAGGAATGGATGATACAGGCGGCACGGTTGGTTGTAATCAAACTTTCTACGAGAGCCTCTGTGGATGTAACGAGGTTGTCGTAGTATTGTGGAGTCTATTTTTTTCTAACATTAGAAAGACTGATTCTTATTATTACATTATAGGCAAGGCAAGTTTATTTATATAGCACTTTTCAACACAAGGTAATTCAAAGTGCTTTACAAATAATGAAAAACAGTAAGAAAATGGCATTTAAAATCAGTCATTAAAAAGAAAAGCTAATAAAATAAACATTAAAAGAAAAAAATACATGGATAAAAGTTACAGTGCAGTCTAAGATATGAATAGTTCAATTAAAAGCAGCGGCAAAAACAAAAGTCTTTAGTCTGGATTTAAAAGTAGTGAGAGTTGCAGCGGACCTGCAGGTTTCTGGGAGTTTGTTCCAGATATTTGGAGCATAGTAACTAAACGCTGCTTTTCCATGTTTAGTTCTGACTCTGGGGACAGAAAGCTGACCAGTCCCTGAAGACCTGAGAGATCTGGATGGTTCATAATTTAGCAGGAGGTCAGAAATGTATTTTGGGCCTAAACCATTCAAAGCTTTATAAACCAGCAGCAGTATTTTGAAATCTATTCTTTGACACACAGGAAGCCAGTGTAAAGACTTCAGAACAGGAGTGATGTGATCCACTTTCTTAGTGTTAGTGAGGACTCGAGCAGCGGCGTTCTGAATCAGCTGCAGCTTTCTAATATATTTTTTAGTGAGACCTGTGAAGACACCATTGCAGTAGTCGAGTCTACTGAAGATAAAAGCATGGACACGTTTTTCCAAATCCTGCTGTGACATTAGTCTTTTAATCCTATATATGTTCTTTAGGTGATAGTAGGCTGATTTAGTAACTGTTTTAATGTGACTGTTGAAACTCAGGTCAGAGTCCATGACTACACCTAGATTTCTGGCTTTATCTGTTGTTTTTGAACATTGCAGACTGAAGCTCAGCGCTAACTTTTAAACGTTCTGCCTTGGCTCCAAAAACCATTACCTCAGTTTTATCTTTGTTTAATTGGAGAAAGTTCTGACACATCCAGTCATTGATTTGTTCAATGCACTTACTCAGTGTTTGAATTGGAGCATAGTCTCCTGGTGAAATGGTTATGTAAATTTGTCTTGTGCGTTTCCAATTCCAGCGTTATAGTTATTGGCATTGTCATCGTCCATAGGTACAGTAATCTTGCATAGATAGCTAGATTAAAGGTGGGGTAGGTCATTTTGCCACTTCCTTACAGAGCCCCTCCTCCAAAACACACGAACGTGCACATGACCAGTGAGGGCACAAGATAAGTTTTTGATCCGATTAACAGGAATGTCTTTACTGGTCTAATGAGATGTCTGATGTGTGCTTTTTCATAATGTAGGACAATTTGGTTTGGAAATCAGAGTCAATATCCCGCTGTCCATTATCACAGAGTGATTGGAGAAGCCACTACAGATAACTATGCTGAATCACAGGTGATAAAATCAGGACACGGAGGCCGACCTGTCGGCTCAGTGGGAGAGGAAGTTTAGAGACTATTAAATGTGCTGCGTTAATGGTGCACTTAGTTGAGCTCTGCACCACGGATACATGATGTCCCTCTAATGAAGAGAGTGACAAGAAGAGGTTTACTAAACAAACTACAGAGCCCATTCCGTGTTCTGTTATTGTTTACTTCCTCTCTGCCTTCTTCTGGTGATTTATCTGACGTCCAGCGCTCCGTCTTTTAACCTCTTTTCCTTTCTCTTTCTTGATCCTCCTTAGCAACCTTCATTATAGTCCTTGACAGTGGTCTGTACTGTATTAACACCGTGTCACATGCTAAGAATATACAATCAGAATCGAGTATTCAACTAAGCCGTGTAATACAAGTTGTTAGTAGCCTTAAGGGCCTACACAGTTGTTATGCTATACCACATTGCCCTTCACTGGATGTATAATGAGCTGCACTAAACTACATTTTAGCATTTATAATACCTAGCCATTCTTTTGCGGTTATTTTGGTAAAGTAACTCAAAATACAGTGTTGGGTGTAATGCGTTACAGTAACATATAACGTTTTGCTGTAACGAAGTAATGAAACGCATTACTAATGAAATGTGGGTAATATATTACCCGTTACAATGCTCAGTAACGCAGTTACAACACATTTTAACCCAAAATGAAATGGTGTTTTGTTTTTTAAGAATGTACTAACATAGCGAGACATTCCAACACCAGAGCCAAATTGTGCTTGTAGATTAGTAAACCTGGTGTGTTTACCCTTCAGGCTTCGCGTCGGGATCTTCGGGGCAGTTTGTTACGTTATCCGAGAGGACCCAAACGCAGGACAAGGCAGAGTGTTGGGAAAAGGTTTATTTTGAGGTGGAGGAGCGTGGAGAGTAATCCGGCTGGAAATGGCTACTGGTGGCGGCTGGTGATGATAGCACGGCGGCCGGAGAGTGATCCTGGAGCACAAGAAGAATATACTGTGTTGAGGAAAATAGCTAATAATGCTAAGGCTAAGAAGGCTTTTACCACTGTGGGTTAAACAACGATCTGGCGCTGACAGGTTGTGGAGCCTCCGCTGATATGGCATTCGTAAATGCTGATGGGAATCAGGTGTGTAGTGGGGGAGGGTGCACAGTTGATTGCAGCAGGTGGAGGTTTGAGCCAGGAGTGACAGCCACCACGCCCACACAAACAGGGAAAGGGAAAACAAATACAAGGGAGGCGGCTGGAAGTGTACAGCCACCGCAGTACCCCCCCCTTAAGGGACGACTCCTGGCGGCCTACTAGGTCTATCCCGGTGGAAGTCCCGTACCAGGGACGCGCCCACGATGTTTCGCTGGGGAACCCAAGACCTCTCCTCTGGACCATAGCCCTCCCAATCCACCAGATATTGTAATCCCCTTCCACGGCGACGAACGTCCAACAATCGCCTGACGGTGTAGGTTGGGTGATCATTGATGATGCGGGGGGGTGGGGGAACACTCACTGGAGGAGACAAGGGGCTGCTGGCAACAGGTTTTAACAGAGAGACATGGAATGTCAGATGAACCTTCATGTGTGGGGGAAGCTTGAGCTTGACTGCAGAGGGATTGATAACGGAGTCGATGATGAAGGGGCCGACATAATGTGGCGTGAGTTTCTTCGACTCTGTTTTGAGTGGGAGATCTTTGGAGGAAAGCCAAACACTCTGACCTGGTAAGTAATTGGGGGCCGGGGTCCTGTGGCGGTCTGCGATGAGGCGGTTGCGGGCAGCGGAGCAGGGCGGCTCGGGTGTCCTTCCACACCTTATGACAGCGACGAAGGTGGGTTTGAATGGAAGGAACCGCAACTTTCCCTTCCTGGGCAGGAAACCGGGGTGGTTGAAAACCCATGGCACAATGAAAAGGTGAAATACCTGTGGCTGCATTTGACAGGGAGTTGTGGGCATATTTGATCCTTGGCAGATGTGGGCACCATGACGAAGGGTTCCTGAAAGCCACACAGCGAAGAGCCCCCAGATCCTGGTTGGCCCGTTCCGTTTGCCCGTTCGTCTGAGGATGATAGCCAGATGACAGACTCACCGATGCTCCCAGAGCCTGACACGAGGCCTTCCAAACGTGGGAAATGTTAAGAACTTGGATACACAAGGGAAAAAGGACTCACATGCACGACCCAGGAGCCAGAGATAAAGTACAAGTAATATACTTTATTTGCCAAAAAGGATATTCAAAACAGATAACGGCACTCTTAACGAGTCGAACAAAAATAGGCTTCACAAAGGCACAACAAAAAATCACTCACAACGTGAGGAACAAACTTACAATAAGTTTTAGGAGCATGAATAAGGCAGATAACCGTGATGGGCAGAGTTCTGGCATGAGGACAGGACAAGACGAACTGACACTGAACGCTGGGAGACTGGGGACTTTAAACACTCAACAACAAGACACAGGTGAACACAATCAGGGGCGGGGCTGATACTGATGAGAGCGGGAGAACATATGAGGAAAGGGAGTCAAGGGACCTGAAATGAGACGTGAAACAAACAAAACAGGAAGTGAGCAATAATAAAACATAAACATGAAACATGATTACTAACACTTTTGACGGTGCACAACAGTACCCCCCCCCCTCTAGGGCCGACTCCTGACGGCCCAGGCCGATCATACAAATCCTGAATCAGGGTTTTATCCATAATAAACCTCGCAGGAACCCAGCATCTTGCCTCGAGACCATAACCCACCCAATCCACCAGGAATTGTTTTCCTCGACCCCTATTGCGGACTTCCAGCAACTTGCAGACCTTGTACGTTAGGCCACCTTCGAAGAACTGGGGTGGTGGAGGGGACTTGGAGGCGGGAATCAGCGTGTTCTCATGAACTGGCTTTATCTTGCTGACGTGGAATGTAGGGTGTACCCCCATGGGTCTGGGAAGTCTTAGACGCACAGACACCGGATTGATGACTCTTGACACCGGAAAAGGCCCCACAAACCTTGGAGTCAACTTCTTGGAAGCCATCTGAAGTGGTAGGTCCTTGGTGGAAAGCCACACCTTTTGACCCGGTTTGTAGATGGGAGCGGCCCTGCGGTGGATGTCCGCTACATCCTTCATCCGAGCCGAACTTCGTAGCAGAGATTGGCGAGCTCCAGCCCAAACTCGGCGACAGCGCCTAATCAAGGCGTGAGCTGATGGTACCTTAACTTCCCCTTCGTCGGTTGAGAACAGCGGCGGTTGATAACAATTGGCACAATGGAAAGGCGAGAGACCTGTGGCCGCCGTGGGAAGAGTATTGTGGGCAAACTCCACCCAAGTGAGGTGGTCGCTCCAGTTGGTCTGGTTCTGGAAAACGAGACAGCGTAGTGTAGTCTCCAGTTCTTGATTCAGACGCTCCGACTGTCCATTTGATTGAGGGTGGTAACCTGAAGACAAGCTGACAGTAGCGCCTATGAGTCTGCAAAACTCCTTCCAGAAAGCTGAAATGAATTGTGGACCTCTTTCAGAAACAACGTCATTTGGAAATCCGTGGATCCTGAATATCTGGTTCATCATGACCTCTGCGGTACTCTTGGCAGAGGGGATCTTAGTTAGAGGAATGAAATGAACCATCTTGGAGAACCGGTCCACCACTGTCAGAACCGTAGTTTTGCCTCTGGACGAGGGAAGACCTGTCACAAAGTCCATAGATATATGTGACCAGGGATGTTGAGGAATCGGCAGTGGTTGGAGCAAACCCATCTTGACCTGGGACGAGGTTTTATTGCAGGCCCACACCGGACAAGTCGCTACGTACTCCTGCACATCCTTCTTCATGGCTGGCCACCAGAAACGCTGCTTAATCCTGTACATAGTCCTTTTAACTCCAGGGTGGCACGAGATCACCGACGTGTGGGCCCAGTGGATGACCTTAGAGTGGAGAGACACAGGAACAAAGAGCAGGTGGTTTGGACACTTGCTAGGTGCTGGGTTTAATGTGTTAGCCTGTTTAACTTCCAATTCTAGTTGCCAGGAAAAGGCCATACGGTTTAATGGAAGGATGGTCTTGGGCTCTACCGAAAAAGGTTCTGGATCGAAAAGGCGAGACAAGGAATCAGGCTTCCGATTCTGAGATCCGGGACGGAAAGAGAGAGTGAAGTTGAACCTATTGAAAAATAGAGTCCACCTGGCCTGCCGAGAGTTGAGGCGTTTAGCCTTTCTGATATACTCCAGGTTCTTATGGTCTGTCCAAACTAAGAACGGCTGTTCTGCCCCCTCCAACCAGTGTCTCCATTCCTCCAGAGCAGCTTTTACAGCTAACAGTTCCTTATTTCCCACATCGTAGTTCTTCTCTGCCGCCGTCAGCTTCCGCGACAGGAAGGCACATGGGTGTATCATGTTGTCTTTCAAGGATGTTTGGGACAAAATGCCTCCAATTCCCTCATTGGAAGCATCGACCTCGACCACAAACTGGCGCTGGGGATCCGGAATGGTGAGAATCGGCGCTGTGGTGAACCTCTCCCTGAGGAGCTGGAAAGCGCAGTCAGCCTGGGGAGTCCACTTGAAGGGAACTTTGGAAGAAGTCAGAACATGCAGAGGAGCAGCTACAGAACTGAAGTTTCTTATAAACTTTCTGTAGAAGTTTGCAAACCCTAAGAACTGCTGAACCTTCTTCCTGGAGTCTGGTGTTGGCCACTTGGAAACGGCACTGACTTTAGCAGGTTCCATCTGCATCTGGTTTGGTGAGATTATATATCCTAGAAAGGCCACCTTTTCTACGTGAAACTCACACTTCTCTGCCTTGACATATAATTGATTTTCGAGTAGTTTCTGCAGAACCTGACGGACATGGTGAACATGGGACTTAGAGTCTGGTGAGAAAATCAAAATGTCATCAAGGTACACAAACACAGAAACATTCAAAAATTCCCGCAAAACCTCATTCACAAAACCCTGAAACACAGCCGGTGCATTACACAGTCCAAAAGGCATTCATAGTGACCGCTCTGAGTAATAAATCCTGTTTTCCACTCATCCCCTTCCCTTATTCTAACCAAGTGATATGCATTTCTTAAGTCCAGCTTGGTAAAAATCTTGGCAGTCTGAAGTAGCTCGAAAGCAGAGGACATGAGTGGCAGAGGATAGCGGTTTTTCACCGTAATGTCATTAAGAGGGCTGTGGTCTATGCAAGGTCTCAGAGAACCGTCCTTTTTTCCTACGAAGAAAAACCCCGCTCCAGCTGGGGAAGATGAAGGACGGATAATCCCTGATTTAAGAGAAGCGGAAATGTAGTCGTCCATTGCCGCTCTCTCTGGCTTTGAGATCGAATACAGTTTTCCCTTGGGAATGGGAGCCCACGGTAAGAGATTAATGGGGCAATCAAAAGGTCGGTGAGGAGGTAACGACATGGCTTTTGATTTGTTAAAGGCTTCCTTAAGATCATGATAACATGACGGTACTTTCTGTAGGTCAGGATAGTCTGGGTGATCTATGACGATCCTACTAGGGTCTGTTGGTGCTTTAACAGAGCGTGAATGTTTACACCTGTTAATGCAATCCTCTCCCCAGTCCTTAACCTTTCCTGAGCGCCAGTCAATGTGTGGGTTGTGGATTTTTAGCCACGGAAAACCCAAAATAACCTGATGCTGAGCCGATTCAAAAATGTGAAACTGCATAACTTCAGTGTGGTCATTATTTACAGTGATCTGGATAGGTTCTGTGCAGTGGGTGACTGTAAACAACAAACGTCCGTCTAAAGCACTGGCGGTAATGGGAGAAGATAGAGGGACAGTTTTTATACCAAGCTGTTTGACTATGCCCCAATCCATAAGACTTTCGTCTGCTCCTGAGTCTATTAGCACTCCTTGGGAAATGACCTGATCATTAATAAAAATGTTTACCTTGGTAACTGGACGAGGAGGAAAGTCTGTGGAAAACTTGCTCACCAGCGCCCTCCTCTTGGCTGGTAAGCTTGCTCTTTTCCCGGACATGACGCGAGTTGGTGACCCGGCTGGCCACAGTAGAAACAACACCCTTCTCGTAGCCGGCGCTGTCTCTCCTCCACGGAAAGCCTGGTCCTTCTGCAACAGGCGGAGGTGCTGTCCTCCAACGGACCGAATCCGCTGGCTGGAAAACCTCCTCTGGTGGAAAGGCTCGTGGAGAAAAGCCCTGGAAACTGGGATGTCCGTCACGGCTGCGTCGACGTTCTCTCTCTCTTTCCCGAAGACGGTTGTCGATCCGGATGGAAACGGCGATGAGAGATTCCAGGTCCCGGGGTACCTCCAGGGGAGCCAGCTGGTCCTTGATTGAATCTGATAATCCAGTCAGAAAAGCGTTGCGAAGAGCCGGAATATTCCACCCGCTGTCCGCTGCTGCCGTGCGAAACTCGATAGCATAATCCACCACCTGGCGCTTATGCTGCTGCATCTGAAGTAGTCTTCGGCTGGCTTCTGTTGCAGGTGATGAATGGTCAAAAATACGACTCATAGTGTCTCTGAAGTCGGGTAATGAGTAACATAGTTCCGTGTCTCTGGACCATTCTGCAGTAGCCCAGGCTGCAGCTCTTCCCGTTAAATGGGACACGATGAACGCCACTTTACCATGGTCTGATGTAAAAGCGCCTGGGTTGTGTTGGAAATGCAGGTCGCACTGCACCAGGAAAGCTCTGCAATTGATGGAATCACCGGAAAACCTCTCCGGGAGAGCCAGCCGTAGTGCAGAAGACACAGCCTGGCTTGGATTGACAGCGTCAACAGGATCCGCAACATGTATGCGGTCAGCTGTGACTGACGTCATCGGCGGAGCAGTCTGAAGTTGAATGCTGAACTGCTGCATCTGATTCGCCAGCTGTTGTATCTGTGCAGAGACGGAAACCTGAAGTTCGGCCTGGTTTCCTACCAGTGTCTGCACTCCTTGGCTGATTAATCCCAGCTGTTCCTCGTGATAAAAAATCCTCGCGCCTTGGGCTGACAGGGCGGCGTGAAGAGCTTTTGGGTCGGCTGAGTCCATTGTGGTCAGTTCGGTCTGTTAAGAACTTGGATACACAAGGGAAAAAGGACTCAAATGCACGACCCAGGAGCCAGAGATAAAGTACAAGTAATATACTTTATTTGCCAAAAAGGATATTCAAAACAGATAACGGCACTCTTAACGAGTCGAACAAAAATAGGCTTCACAAAGGCACAACAAAAAAAATCACTCACAACGTGAGGAACAAACTTACAATAAGTTTTAGGAGCATGAATAAGGCAGATAACCAAAAGAGCAACCGTGATGGGCAGAGTTCTGGCATGAGGACAGGACAAGACAAACTGACACTGAACGCTGGGAGACTGGGGACTTTAAACACTCAACAACAAGACACAGGTGAACACAATCAGGGGCGGGGCTGATACTGATGAGGGCGGGAGAACATATGAGGAAAGGGAGTCAAGGGACCTGAAATGAGACGTGAAACAAACAAAACAGGAAGTGAGCAATAATAAAACATAAACATGAAACATGATTACTAACACTTTTGACAGTGCACAACAGGAAATGAACTGGGGACCCCGGTCAGAGACGATGTCGGTGCGGATCCCATGGAGTCGAACAACATGGTTGACCAGAAGATTTCATTCCATTTCAAACCTTTATTTAGACAGATAAATCCCATTGAGATCATTGATCTCTTTTCAAGGGAGACCTGCTCAAGTAGTTCCACATGAAACATAAAAACATAAATAGAACAACAAAAGGACATCATACAGCATCATTTACATAAACAGTTACCAATAGCTTCCGATTGAGTAGCATCCAACCGAGCTTTAAAAACATTTAGTGGCACCAGATTGTTCAGTTTCCATTTAATTTGCAGACTATTCCAAGACAGAGGAGCTGCGCATCTAAAAGCTGTCTTCCCTAAGACAGTCCTAGCAGTTGGCACATTTAATAAAACCACAGCATTCGATCTCAGGCAGTAGCCACTTACAATTTCCCGAGAGATCAGGGAGCAGATATAAGATGGAAGTTTCCCTAACATGGCTTTGTATATACAAATGTACCAGTGACTGAGCCTCCGTACAGTTAGTGAAAGCAAACCAGCCCTTGCATACAGGTTACAGTGATGGGTTAATGCTTTACAGTTAGTCACAAATCTCAGTGCACTGTGATACGCAGCATCTAACTTGACAAGGCAATTGGCAGGTGCATTCATATAAATCAAATCACCATAGTCCAGCACAGGTCAAAAGGTCACAGTGACTAGCCTTTTCCTGGCCTCAAGCGAGAAACAGGACTTGTTCCTGTAGAAGAAACCTAGCCTAACACTCAGCTTTTTAAGCAGGTTATTGACATGAAGTTTAAAAGTGAGAAAATCATCAAGCCAGATACCAAGGTATTTGTAACAGGTAACCACTTCAAGTTTTATTCCTTGCGTAGTTACAATATCTAAAACAGGCTCTGGTGTCTCTTTAGCTTTAGAAAAGAGCATTACCTTGGTTTTCTCAACATTTAAAAGAAGCTTTAGTTCAGAGAGCTGAGTCTGAATAATGTTAAAAACATCCTGTAATTTAACACCAGCCTCCTTAATGGAGGGACCTGCACAGTACATCACGGTATCATCCGCATAAAAATGTAAAGTAGCTTCATCCACATTTTCACCTAAACTGTTGATATATATGGAGAATAAAAGTGGACCTAAAACAGAACCTTGGGGAACACCATTAGCAATGTTTAACCACTCAGAAGACAGCCCATCAAAGTGAACATATTGGGACCTTTCAGAGAGGTAGTTCACAAACCACCACCCTACTGCATGGCTGGACATGCCTATACTGGCTAGCCTCTGCTTTAAAATGTGATGATCGACGGTGTCAAACGCTTTTGAAAGGTCAATAAATAGAGCTGCACAACTCTGCTTATTATCTAAAATACTCGCCATATCATTCACCACTTTCATTGTGGCAGTGATGGTGCTATGTTGTTTTCTGAAGCCTGACTGATGTTTAGACAGGATATCATTTGTACATAAAAACACCTTTACCTGTTCACTCACTAAGCGTTCAAGAACCTTAGCCAGAACTGACAACTTAGAGATTGGCCTATAGTTATTTAATAAGGTGGCCTCCCCTCCTTTTAGCAAAGGCAGGACATACGCTGACTTCCACAATTTTGGAATTGTGTTAGTGCTGAGGGAGAGGTTAAAAAGAGTAGTGAGAGGTGCAGCAATAAAATCTGCAGCTATCTTTAAAAAGAAAGGTTCTACGTTGTCCGGGCCAGACGGTTTCTTAGGATCTAAATTGGTTAAAGCTTCACGAACAACATCAACAGTAAAAGGGGTAAAACTAAAAGGGTTTTCCAACACACGTTTTTCAAAGTCACATACTGTAGTGTTCACAGAAGCAGAGTTAGTGACATAATCAAATAGAGAACCACAGGACACAAAATGCTCATTAAAGCAATTTAGCATAGTAGCCCTGTCCGATATAGTGCCAGATGCTGTGGTAATGCACGGAGGTAGCTCATTATGGATATCGCCGGTGGATAACGATTTAATGGCTTTCCAACATTTTCCAGGATTATTCAGATTCTTTGTGGTTACTGACAGATAGTACTTTGATATAGCACTTTTGATATGTGAAGTGAAGCTATTTCTTAGCTGCCTAAAACGCAGCCATTCTACCTCTGAGCCTGATTTCCTAGCCTTTGCCCAGGCCTTGTTTCTCTCATGAAGGAGACTGGACAGATTAGCAGAAAACCAAGGATTGTCTCGTCCCTTTACTCTAAATTTACGCAGGGGTGCATGTCTATCAATGATCTCCATAAAACCAAGATAAAAATAAGACCATGCGGTTTCTACATCAGCACACAGATCGATTTTACCCCAATCAAAATCAAACAGATCATGCACAAAACCCTGCTCCACAAAATGTTTTTTGTCTCTCTTAATGATAATGCGAGGTTTAACCTTTTGGACCTTAGTGTCCCTAATTGTGGCTACAACACAGTGATCACTCAGATCATTTGCAAATACTCCCACAGATGAATATTTATGGGGAACATTAGTTAAAATGAGATCAATTAGGGAGGATTTATTAGGGGACTTAATGTTAGGGCGAGTAGGACTGTCCACAATCTGAGTAACATTTAAAGAGATACAAAGGTTTTTAAAATCCTCTGACACTGCAGTTAACCAGTCCCAGTTCAAATCTCTAAGTAGCACTATTTCCTTGTAGTCTAGTTGTGATAAAAGATTTGCTAGTGAAGACAAGGAGTCTTTGACAGCTGAGGGGGGTCTGTAACAACTCACTACCATGACCTGTTGACCCTTTGCCACTTCTATATTTATGGCTAAAAATTCAAATTGCTTACTGATCGATTTGGAAACTAATGTGGTTACACTGAACTTATTCTTAACATAAATGGCAACGCCACCACCTTTATTAGGCCGGTCGGTACGATACACATTAAAACCATTTAAGGCAATGTCAGAGGCCAACATAGATTTGTTTAGCCATGTTTCTGATAAAACAATGACGTCAGCGTCAGTTGAGCTCGCCCAGATACGGACAAAATCTAGTTTACAGACTGCGCACATTCAAGTGGATGAAACCCAACCCAGACCTAGCTTTAACATCAGCAGGAGTAGCGATCTGACTACTACTACTGGGCGGACCAGGGTTAGGTTGTACATTTCCTGACAGTAATAACAACAAAAAAACCATGCATCTTTTCCTCTTAAACGACACACATACATTGTTATCTAATTTAGAAACACCGGAAAATTCTGCGAGAGTGTGATTTAAGCTTAAGAAGCAGTCCTGAAGAACCATCATCGCAGGAAAACAAAAAAGACAAACATATTTTGTCGAGCAGATTGTCTGTGACAAGGCAACCGGTAATTGTTTGAGCAACACATCCGAACCTTTGCAGGGGAAGCCCACTGCGGGTGGCAGAACAGACCTGAATCCAGTAGACTTCTCAGAATGACTAGAGATCTTCTCATAGTCCAAAACAGTTAACAGGCACAGCAGAATCCCGATATGGGCCATTTTCCCAGACCAGCACACAGTATCCGCGATGTTCCTGGAGCAAATCAGCACAGCAGCAAAGGACAGGCGAAAACAGCAGCGTGGAAGCGCTCCGGTCCCTCCGTGGTATCCCCGGGGTGAAAGCAGGCCTCTGCAACAGCAGAACCAGGACAGGTGGAAAGCGGGCCCCAGCGGTGGTAAAATCCTCCTCCGTACAGCAGCACACGCCCGGTGGAAGCAGGCCAAGTCCGAAGTGTGGATCCACTCCGTCTCTCCGCGACGATTCCGGGTAAAAACCTCTCCAGTACAGCCGTATTCTACAGGTGGGAGCAGGCCTCCGTAGATCGCAGGCAGCAACAGGTGGAGCCGCTCCGTCTCTTCGCGACGAGCAGGTCTCCGTAAATCGCAGATCGCATGCAGCAACAGGTGGAGCCGCTCCGTTTCTTCGCGACTTCTCCGGAGGAAAAACACCTCAGTACAGCCATACTCGACACGTGGGAGTAGGCCTCGGCAGATCGCAGACAACTAAAACTACTACTTGTATAAGCAGGGATGGCTAAAAGTTTGTAAGCAGGAGAGCTAGATGCTAACAGATGCCAGATGCTAACAGGTAGTGCGAGCCTGTAGAAATTGCGACTGCCTCCAATGACGAATGACAGTACATAGTTGTCAATGACTCTCACAGTGCGTCCCTGCTTCTCAAGATCCGCAGTCTCTCGGGCTGTGGGAAGTCTCCCAGGTAACAGCCGCCACCACGCAGGAGGCAGGCAGGATAGTGTCTGGACTGGCAGCTGGTCCTTCGGAAGCGAACTGGCGAGAGAGAGCATCCAGCTTGAGGTTCCGTGACCCTGGAAGGTAGGTAAGGGTGAATGAGAAGCGGCCGAAATACAGGGCCCATCGAGCCTGGCGGGAGTTAAGGCGCTTGGATGTATGCCAAGTTCTTGTGGTCCATCCATACAATACAAGGGAGTTCAGCTCCCTCCAGCCAGTGCCTCCACTCCTCGAGGGCAAGTTTGACAGCCAGCAGCTCTCTGTTACCCACTTCATAGTTCTTCTCAGCTGGAGTGAGGCAGCGAGAGAAAAACGCACAAGGATGCAATTTTTGGTCTCGTTCCGAGCGCTAGGTTAGGGAATGCTCCGGTATTGGGACACAATTAACATGGGATCACTCCGGTCATTATACGTACTTCGTCTCACTGGAATATTAACGGTCAGATTGAATACAACATCGACCCAATTTCTCCGGTCAATGACGGGAGAGTTTTAAAAGTGACAAAACACTGTTTTCACACATTTAAAAACACTTAAACAATTAAACAATGTTTACCCAGGATTCAATCACTTTTCCTGGCTTGCAAAGTGCTGTGAAGCAGCCTCTTCTCTGGGTGCAGTCTGGGTGCAAGAGCCATGCGCTGCAAGGAGATCTCTGGGTGTGCTCTGGGGCTCTCACAGGCAGCTTCTCTCTGGCTGCTCTCTCCCTGTATTCACATCACTTTCCCCGCCTTTCACACACTTATTCCTGGGTAATTAAACCAGTTTATTGCACTTTTTAACACTGACATACCCAGGATTTAAGCTTCTTTCCTGGGTTACATAGTGCTGTGAAGCAGCCTGTCCTCTGGGTGGGAGAGCGAGGTGCTGGAAGGAGCTCTCTGGGGCTCTCACAGGCAGCTTCTCTGCTGCTGCTGCTGCTGCTGCTGCTGCTGCTGCTGCTGTTGTTGTCTCCCTCTGTTCACATCACTTTTACCCAGCTTTCACACACTTATTCCTGGGTAATTAAACCAGTTGAATGCACTTTTTAACACTGACATACCCAGGATTGAAGCTTCTTTCCTGGGTTACATAGTGGTGTGAAACAGCCTTACATAGTGCTGTGAAACAGCCTCTCCTCTGTGTGCACTCTCTGGGGCTCTCACAGGCAGCTTCTCTGCTGCTGCTGCTGCTGCTGCTGCTGCTGCTGCTGCTGCTGTTGTTGTCTCTCTCTGTTCACATCACTGTTCCCCAGCTTTCACACACTTATTCCTGGGTAAGAAAGCCATGTGCATCACCCTGGATCTCTGCCTGTGAGTGTGGGACCCTGCTTACAGCAGTGACTCTGCTGTACTTATGTTCTTGTACATTTCATGAGTCAAATGTGGATGAAATGGACAGGTTTCAAGCTGTTTTCCTGGGTTGCATAGTGCTGTGAAGCAGCCTGTCCTCTGCGTGGGAGAGCGAGGTGCTGGAAGGAGCTCTCTGGGTCACAGCCCGCTGCTGCTGTCTCCCTGTATTCACAGCACTGTTCCCCAGCTTTCACACACTTATTCCTGAGTAAGAAAGCCATGTGCATCACCCTGGATCTCTGCCTGTGAGTGTGGGACCCTGCTTACAGCAGTGAACCTGCTGCCAGCATTACAAACATATTAATCAGGCATTTTAACACTTTTTTCCATGAAAATGATTTTTATTCACTATCATGGGGCTATACAAATCAAATTCCGGGTAATTAGGAGCACATTTGTACCTTTTACTATTTAAATGTATTTGTATTATATATCTTTGGGCTATTAAAATGACATTTCTGGGTGACTTTGTCAGTTTATGGAGCTTAGCCTACAATTCCCGGAGGAGAGATGCTGGAGCTGCTTAGTCCGTCATTTGGGGCTCTGTGAGGGGCTACAAATAGGTGATTTTCCCGGTCTATTTCATGATTTTCGAAATTCTTGAAAAAACGACAGAGTGCCAACGGAGGAGGGGCTCCAAAGAGCGCAAGTCTTCGGCGCTTCGGGCGGAGGCCCCGGACACTTTTTCACTCCCCCGTTGCATTTTACAACGGAGAGGCGAATCGAGACCTCCCTTCCTCCGTCCGTTCATTCATGTTTTCCAAGCTACCATCTGCACGAAATCGGAAACCCGGTTTTTGAGAGCACTTAGAAAAAAAACGGCTGTTTCACATCATGGAGGAATGTGTCCGCTACATGACTGCTTTGGCTCGGATACAATTGCTGCCTGGAGGACCCCAATCATGGTTCTTACCAAACTTTAAGTTTTTGAACTGGTCTCTGGAGGAATGCAAGGGGAGTTTGATGGACTCTACCTGAATTATGATGCACTATTTTCAGATACATTTGGCCCGGTTTCATGGTTCTCCCAAAAGATAGCATACTTTTTCTGACTCAGGAGGAATGTAAGGAGACTTGTCAGGGGACTCTACCTGCCTTAAGAGGCAAGGCAAGGCAAGTTTATTTATATAGCACTTTTCAACACAAGGCAATTCAAAGTGCTTTACAAAAAATGAAAGACATTAAGAAAATGGCATTTAAATCATTAAAAAGAAAAGCCAATAAAATAACATTAAAAGAAAAATACATGGATAAAAGTTACAGTGCAGTCTAAGATATGAATAGTTCAATTAAAAGCAGCGACAAAAAGAAAACTCTTCAGTCTGGATTTAAAAGTAGTCAGAGTTGCAGCGGACCTGCAGGTTTCTGGGAGTTTGTTCCAGATATTTGGAGCATAATAACTGAACGCTGCTTTACCATGTTTAGTTCTGACTCTGGGGACAGAAAGCTGACCAGTCCCTGAAGACCTGAGAGATCTGGATGGTTCATAATTTAGCAGGAGGTCAGAAATGTATTTTGGGCCTAAACCATTCAGTGCTTTATAAACCAGCAGCAGTATTTTGAAATCTATTCTTTGACACACAGGAAGCCAGTGTAAAGACTTCAGAACAGGAGTGATGTGATCCACTTTCTTAGTGTTAGTGAGGACTCGAGCAGCGGCGTTTTGAATCAGCTGCAGCTTTCTAATAGATTTTTTAGTGAGACCTGTGAAGACACCATTGCAGTAGTCCAGTCTACTGAAGATAAAAGAATGGACAAGTTTTTCCAAATCTTGCTGTGACATTAATCTTTTAATCCTAGATATATTCTTTAGGTGATAGTAGGCTGATTTAGTAACTGTTTTAATGTGACTGTTGAAACTCAGGTCAGAGTCCATGACTACACCTAGATTTCTGGCTTTATCTGTTGTTTGAACATTGCAGACTGAAGCTCAGCGCTAACTTGTATACGTTCTGCCTTGGCTCCAAAAACCATTACCTCAGTTTTATCTTTGTTTAATTGGAGAAAGTTCTGACACATCCAGTCATTGATTTGTTCAATGCACTTACTCAGTGTTTGAATAGGAGAATAGTCTCCTGGTGAAATTGTTACGTACATTTGTGTGTCATCCGCATAGCTATGGTAACTTATTTTGTTGTTCTTCATTATCTGAGCCAGTGGTAGCATATAGACGTTAAAGAGAAGGGGCCCCAAGATGGAGCCTTGAGGTACCCCACATGTCATATTTGTCAACTCAGATGTGTATTTACCTATAGAAACAAAGTTGTTTCTGTCCTTTAAGTAGGATTCAAACCAATTTAGAACTGTTTCCGAAAGTCCCACCCAGTTTTCCAGTCGGTCTAGTAATATGCTGTGGTCAACAGTGTCAAACGCAGCACTGAGATCTAATAATACTAACACTGAAGTTCTGCCACTGTCTGTGTTTAAGTGGATGTCACTATAGACCTTTACAAGAGCAGTCTCACTGCTGTGGTTTGGACGAAAGCCTGACCGGAACACATCCAAACAGTTATTTAAATGCAAGAAGTTACTCAACTGTTGAAAAAGAACTTTTTCAATGATTTTACCTAGAAATGGGAGGTTTGATATGGGCCTGTAATTGTTCATTACTGAATCATCTAGATTATTCCTTTTTAAGAGCGGTTTAATGACTGCAGTTTTCAGGGCCTGTGGAAAAATACCTGAGTGAAGAGACTTGTTTACTATATGAAGTAGATCTGAGGCCATGCAAGGCACAACATCTTTGAAAAATCCTGTTGGAATAATATCAAGGCAGCAGGATGAGGATTTCAGAAGTTGAATAATGTCCTCTAGGTTTTTATCATTAATCTGATGGAATTGTGTCATGGTGTTTGAATTGATGTTAAGTGGACACAGAGACAATACATTTGCTGTTCCTGATGCAGAGGCACTGACTGCTTGTCTGATTTTCTGAATGTTGTCAGTGAAGAAGGAGGCAAAATCATTGCACGCCCTGGTGGATAGAAATTCAGAGGCTACTGACACTGGGGGGTTAGTTAGTCTGTCGACGGTAGCAAACAAGGCACGTGCATTGTTTTTGGTAATGATGTCAGAGAAGAACGATTGTCGTGCGTTTTTCAATTCCAAATTATAAAGGCCAAGTCTCTCTTTATAGATTTCAAAGTGAACCTGGAGATTTGTTTTTCGCCACCTGCGTTCAGCTTTTCGACATTCTCTTTTTTCTGTTTTCACGGTCATGGCCGTTCTCCATGGAGATATTTTCTTGCCAGACACTTCCTTTACCTTAGTTGGAGCAATGGCATCTATACAATTTTTAATTTTTTAATTAAAACGATCTACTAGCTCATTTACTGAGATGTTAGCAGGGGCAAGTGTGGAAGAAAAATTCTGAGTAAACATTTCCCTAGTATTTTCAGTTAAATATCGCTTTGTGGTAACCTCTTTCTCAACATTTTTGTCAGAGAGTGCAACATCAGTCACCACAACCTTAGAGATATTCAGACCCTTTGAGATAATTAAGTCCAGAGTGTGCCCCTTATTGTGCATTGTGTGAATTGTAAATTGATTGTAATTGTGCGTGGGCTCCGTCACATGCTGAGTCAGTCCATAGCTATCAAGAACACAAAACAGTTATTTTGCCCCTCTGTCCTGGGGGTTGTCAACATGGATGTTAAAATCACCAACAATGACTAGCCGGTCAAAGAGACACTATTTTGGGATACAATTTCTCCATTTTCACTCCTTTCCTCTGAAGCATCGGACCCATTGTTGCCATCACCAGCCCCGCGTTGATGCGGAGGTGGGACCATTTAGCCCGGTGGTAACCCAAGTCCTCCCATGGTCCGTGTACCAGGCATTGAAGCATCTAACCCATTGTTGCAATCACCGGTTACGCTAACGCATATAAACGGAGAAACACAAAATAATTGAAATACAATTCACTGTGTCTTTTTCAGTAAGGATGTCGTCCGAATTCCCGGTGTGCAGACTCTTCTATCTGGCTTTGAACAAGCACCTTAAGCACAAACATGCAGTGCGGAACTTGGAGGAAAGAGGAATCATTCTTAAAATGACCAGTGGCAGAATAAATGTTCAGACCAAACCCTGTCCCATCACAGGGTGTTCGTATGCTGGGAAGAAACTGGACCGTCATGTCACTCATGGCCACCCTGAGTTATCCCGAGATGAGGCACATCAGGTCATGACAAGGCTGAAGCATAGTGTGGCCCTGCAATTGCTCCATGACCTCAGAGAGACTAATTCCATCATTGGAATGGCTACATCATTGGATATAGACAATGATGAGGAATACCCGGTGCACCCTCCACCCCTTCTCCCCACATACTGAGTGTGACGAAGAGGATTGCAGGCAGGTGATGCTGGAAAATGTGGCATTGAGAGCTCAGAAGGATGCCCTCATTGATGAGGTGAAGACCCTGCGCTCCAGGCTGAAAAAGGGGCTAAAACCCAGGAAGCAGAGTGCCACTGCTGCTGTGCTTTAGGAAGAGGAAGAATGTATACGATTTAAGGGCCTGGCAATCTCAAGTACCTCCGGCATAAACACAGCAGCCTCCGGTAGTCAGACTCCTCTCAAGACTGTCATGCGGTCCCCAGCAGCCTCCGGTAGTCAGACCCCTCTCAAGACTGTCATGCGGTCCCCAGCAGCCTCCGGTAGTCAGACCCCTCTCAAGACCCCGGTCAAGACTCTCATGCGGTCCCCAGAAGCCACCGTTAGTGAGACCCCTGTATGCCAGAAGACCCGTGCGTCCGTCTACAATAAACTGAAAGCTAATCTGGCTAAGGACGGGCCCTCTCCTCACTGGTCCACTGGGAAAGGACGGGGGAATACCATCGGAATGAATGGTGAAAAAAAATGGGGTTTTGTCAAACAGAGCACATGGTGTAGTCCAAACGATAGCTGGGGATTCTGGGTAGTGTAGTGTCTTCTGCCATCTTTTACTCCGAAAAAATATTTGTTTCTCCGAATCGAAGGGGCAAAATACAAAAGCATTGCACACAATTTAAACCAATCAATGTTGTGTAATTAACAAGGATAATCTGGTGTTTTTTAGTCGATGAGTAGTGCAGATATCGCTGTAAAATCAATCGACAGTAAGGGGAATACTTACTTCCGGGTGTACAATTCTCCGTTATCCAATGAGAATGGACGCTCACATTGCCTTAAGGACAGCCGACACAAACGAATGCCGTGCTTCCATGAGCGTCAATTTCCGCCGCAGATGGGAATACATTGCAATCTGTTGAAAGCTATTTGCGTCCCTTTATGACGCTGAAGGAGCCTAGGAGCGTCACAACTGGACGCCACGGACACTGACCAAACGTCGCTCCTGGACGCTTAGGGAGTGAGAGTGTGTTGGTCCTGCCGTCCTCTCTTGTGTCATGATGAGGTTCATGTAAAGCAGGCCAGGCGACGCCACTGGGCGTGTCACTGATTACTCCTCAGCAGGACACCCCCACCTCTCCGTCTCAGGATCAGAATGATTATTTGGACCGCAGCATTGGGCAGATGAATAATCTGATCCATGGTCTGGCCGCCGCAGCTGGCCGTGTGATCTCCCTGGCCACGGTGGGATCACGCCATGTCTGGTTGGGACTCACGGCTCTCTCCATGAAGGATCGTGATGATCTCCTTGGGGCCTCCGTATCCGCGGAAGGGCTCTTTGGATCGATCACATCGGTCACACAGCGCTTCAGACGCTTGAGAAGGAAGGAGAAGGGGGGGTGGATGTGGTGCAGCATGACAGGGGACGACAAGATGAATTAAGTGCAGAGAGATAATAGTAAGAGGTCACAAATTAAAGCTATTCACCCAAAAGACATGCAACACATGGCCGTGTCAAACTGCCTCAGCCTGAGCAGATTTACCAGCATATCCTGCTGGGGATAAAACGTCCAAAAGGCTCATTCACCAACATGTAGCATTTTTCTTTAATTCATTTTTGAGTAGGGTCCTATTAAACTCTGGAGCAGATTCAGTGTTGTCTGAATCCTGCTGGGCCTGCTGATCAGGTGTGCATGTGTGTAACGTATCTGTAACGTGTGTGTGTATCATCTAACAAAGCTCTGACAAAGTGTTTGTGTTGGAACAGCCAGGCTTTGTTTGTGTTTGGACACACAGGGAGACATCTGTGGCCGATCGTGCTTCCACCTTTTCTCTCTTTATTTGGTTAGACGCCTGATTGGGCACACCTGCAGGTCTGCCAAGCCGCACCGCTGAGAGCTGTTTATGTTCTGCTGCCCAGTCTCTGTGTGTGTGTGTGTGTTGTGTGTGTGTGTGTGTGTGTGTTGTGTGTGTGTGTGTGTGTGTGTGTGTGTGTGTGTGTGTGTGTGTGTGTGTGCATTCACTAGACACAGATTGCTGTGAAAGAATATGATTTTGAACAATTGACAGACACAGAGGTGGTGAAACGTGTGGCTGCAGTTTGATGAACATTATGCTAACAGGAAGTGCAGCTCCACCTTTGGGCCTCTGCTCCCCCTATTTCTCACTGACAGTAGTAGCCTTTCATCAGCTGGTGTCAGCAGCAGCCTCTCTGAATAACGTCCTGTCTGTTGGTTTGGAGAGGACTGAGGGTCTTTCCTCTGTGAGGAGGACCAGGCCTGATGGAGGAGCCCATGCTGGGCATAGCTGATAACAACTGCACAGGCCTAGTCTGTCACTTTATTTGACTAAATGTGTTTACTTATACATTTAATAGGTTTACACCTTCTGTCCATGTGTGCTTTTTATTTGAAACATTTGATTAACTTTTGGTTCACATTTCAATAAATTGTATTTGTATTTGCACTCCTTTTGTCCATTATTCTTACTGAAAATGTTAGATTACACATTCACATTTGACTGAAGATTGGCCCCATTTATTTGTGACGTTGCAAACTCTGCGGTACAAGGCACAAGTGTTGTCAAGCTCATAAAGTGAGGCAAATAGAAATAATCAGCTGATGGAGTGTAGATGTGGAAATAGCTGCATTCGATCAGCTGACTGTGTTTTCACAATAAAAGTAGTTTCTAAGTGAATGTCCTGTACTGGTCTTAAAATCTCATAACATCAGCTTTTAATGTTCCTCTTGGATGTTCTTCTTGACCCTCAGAGAAGGAGAAATTGTTGTGTCATTTAAGGTATGTCCTTTCCTTACAAAAATGACAGGAAACATAAAACATATGATTGCAGAACAAGTGTGTTATTTATGAAAGCAGTGTGTTTGTGTGTTTAGGGGCTGTAGATATAATTATTTTGTAATTGTAATGTTTTTTTTTTATTTCAACAGAGCTACAAAGACAATCAGATTATGAATGAACAGTATGAAGTTCATCAACATTGAAATATATGTTATTATAAAAATAATATTTAACTGTTATCAAAACGTAGAAGCTTGTTCTGTTGTCTCACTGAAATAATCACTTTTACCACGTTTTTTCAGACAACATTGAGAGATAAATAGTAGCAGTTCTCACTATGTGTTAAATATCTTTGCCTTCAATACATTAAATTAGAAAGCTGACAAAGTCATATTGCTAAATATCTAAAATGTAACTTGTTGCATGGAAAAAACCCTCAACTTAACTGATGTGTAGGTGATCTAGTATTTAGTATTGTTTAATGGAATGTATATTAGTGTATTCAAGTCAATACTTCATTCATTTAAACCAATATCTTTCTTGATTCTTTGTACAGTATGAAAAAAAGAGTCTTTGTACCTGAGCTGAAGTTCACTGCTGTGAGGAGTCCAGTTCTGTCTCTCACTCTCTGGTGCAGCCTGTCTGCATCACCTGGACACCTTAAACAAACAGATATATATGTAAAGTACCATGTGTACAAACAATATAACTGATTATCTTTTGTTGAACATGTTGGATTGTGTATTGTCCGAGTCAGGGTCCTTTTTATTTTACTGTAACTTTGGAAGTTGTGTTACCAATGCTTACTGTTTATTTGATACCCATTTGGTAATGCAATTAATAAAAACAAGGTTTGGGTTCGTTCTTCAGATGACTGTGACGTTAACGTGTAAGCTCAATAATGAACTCCAGCTCAACCAACAATATTGTAATATCTAAGTAATCATCTTGAAATATGACATTAATAATTGTAATATACACACATCTTATTGTGAGGTTGCTTTCACATACACTACTTCGACGTTAGCTTGTCTACATACTTGAACATAGCCAATTTAAATTAACCTTAGCGATGCATACAGTTCCTACCTACATAATAAAATATCTCTCTAAGTTACAAGGATGACCTTATTTTATCAACCTCAAACAGAAGCCGTTTGTTCTACAGTATTATCCCACTTAATACTGGTCTATTTCGTTTTAACCTTTATATATACAGTCTATGATTTTAACTTGTAGGCTTCGATTAGCATTGTTAGCACCGATGTAGCTACCACTCGCTTACACACTAAACCAAGCCTTAACATTAATTACGTAGCCGATTAAAATCATTAACACATAAATAAGTACTCGATTTTCACTTACCGCATGCATGCACCGTCTGTTTCAACCGCAGAGCGAGTCACAATAGTCCGATATATAAGCATGAAGAACAAACAACCACGACCGGCTTCAAGTTGTGTTCTCTGGATGAGCTGAGCAGGCAGAGTCCCAGTAGCTTCACGGAGCAGCAAGCAGAGAGACGAGAAGCTAGCAGCAGCAGTCACTTGACAGAGCCGTCACTTAATGTGACCACGCCCTAATTTATGCAAAAACTTTAAGACCTAATATAAATAAAAGGGTCGTGTTAGAAAACAATTCACTCACAGATCCATAATCATGAAGGTGGAACCTAACTATATTAGGCACTTCCGTATTGGCGTCCCGGCTCTTCCCCAGAGTTTGCCGCTTGGTGAAAGCATACAGCACGATGTGAGGTGTGTGTCTCTCGACATCTTTAGACTGGAATAGCGGGGCCCAGTACGTGAACTCGCCTCGCAGGTGCACACGCCAGGATAGAGGACATCAGACTCCAGAGAAAACTTGCTCGAGTCCAAGTCAGAGCGTCAATGTACAAGTCGAGTCCGAGTCATCGTGGGGGGAAAAATTCACGAGTCCAAGTCAGCGTACGCGATAATTCACGAGTCCGAGTCGCGTCAATCAGTGCGCGAGTCCGAGTCGAGTCCGAGTCGAGTCACGAGTCCCGAAAATCGGCACTCAAGTCCGAGTCTGGGACTTGAGTACCCTGAGTCTCCATCTCTGGGTAAAGATGCAATTATATTCTGAAGTTTAATTTCAAGTGTTATAAATGAACACATACTTCATCACACACAGATAGAATTGCAAGTGGTTTCTAATTTTAAGATAAGAAACCTTACCTAATACCTTTCAACATAGACTGTAGAACATTCAAACACCATTTTATTGAAGCTAACACAGTTTATGACATTTGCATAATTCCATACACTTCAGTGTACACAGTACACAGCAGATTTAGATTTTCACCATATCTCTATTTTCATATTTGAAAGTCAAAACCATACACTGTTCATTTAAAAAATGTATGTAATAATAATTTTAACAATTTTTAATTACATTTTTCCAATTTCATAAATCTCACAATTTTGAATTTCATTTTTCCAATTTCATAAATCTCAAAATTGTGAATGTAATTTTTCCAATTTCAAAAATTTGAACCCAGTTTTACCGATTTCTGTTTAAAAATGATGACAAAGGATACTTTTATAAGGAATACAAAGGTACTAGTCAGAGGATTTGTGCTTCATCTTTGATAACTTAATAATTGAATTCAAGTAGTTAGAGAACATGTCACCAAAAGAAACTAAGTTGAGACCAGACGCAGAGTCAGGCTCAACTACATTTGATGGGTTAAATGCAGCTGTGCAGTGACAATGTAACACAGGCCTCATAGATGACATCATAGAGGTGCATGCTGGGGAAATGCTAGCAATGTTTTGAATTCCCTCTGTGGAGAAAATGGAAAGCATTTGGAAATCGGGAAATGACCAACAATAAAGATTGTTTTGAGATGAGTGTATGAATTGAACAGCCTGATATACTCTGCTGTCCGGAATTGTCAAATACAGTCCGTCTGGTGTGCAATGTATGGTTGCTTGTAGCTTACACAGTAGGTCTCTGCCCATTAGGTTAATTGGGCTGCCATCTGAGATAATGAAAGAGTGTTGCACCTGTGATCCATCAACTGAAATATTAGTTCTTTCCGAAATAGGCTCTGCCATTGGAACGCCGGAAACGCCTACAGTGGTAACACAACTGTTGCTTTACACACTTGCTCCTTTGTTCGTACTGCTGATAATGTTGCACCACTGTCAACCAAAATGTCAACAGTTGTGCCATTAACCTCAACCGGCATCATTGGATCTTCGCGGGGGTTAGTGGAAAGGCGAATAGTTGCTGCTTGAATGGGGAAATTATGTGTTGCTGATCCTGTTCCTCCATGGCCTCCCTATTGTGGATTATAGCCATCCTGTGCTGCGGCATACTGCCCCTGCAGGGCCTGCCTGTCATAGGGTGGAAACTGGCTGTTGGACAGAGGTGGGGGTGGTGGAGGAGGAGGAGGAGGAGGAGGGGGGCTTTGCGCTGGAGATGGCTTCGTCTATGCTGAAGGTGGGCTGCCTAAATAACCATAAGCCTCACCTCCACTAGGCTCGCCTGCGCTCTGCTCTGCGTGTGCGTATAGTATTTCTTGTTCCCTTCTCTGTTCCGCCTTCACTTCTACCTGTCTGTTGTTTATGATAGCTGCAGCTGCCATCAGCAAGTCGTTATCTGAGTTTCTGGCAATAGGATTTGTTTCTTTTGTGTCTGTGGTGGGGATCACTTTGGGGCAGAGAGTTACAGTGTGCTCTTTGACCATGCTCCGTGTTAGTGGGACCCCTGCGCCTGCCAAGATGCTAATCACTTGCGACGGGAGGGGAGCTTTGCCCTGGCGTTTAAGCCAGTCAAACATCACAGCCTTAGCTATGGCCGCAACATCGTTGCCATGTCTCTCTCTTATTTTGGACATGTTTTCTGCTCTGACGTCAAAAGCGGCTCTAAGCTGAGTAAGTGACAACCCGCAACATATTTGGAAACATTATCAAACAGCGTTCTGAGCTCACTGGAGCCCCATTCGCATCCACCTCCACTCTTTTTTTTTTTCTTTTTTTTTTCATGAAATCCTTTTCTGTCTCCCAGAGCCATCCACGCTCTCACACATTCTTTCATGTACACTGTGTCCCAAGAGGGATTTGGGTCATCACTCACAATCTGAAACGCCTGGCACAGCGCACTCATGTCAAAAGTGCCCGTGTATGGCCATTCAAACGGGGTTCTCCCTCTCTGATTGTTCTGTTGTGAGAATTCACACATCAATGCTGTGAAGGCAAGGCAAGGCAAGGCAAGTTTATTTATATAGCACTTTTTAACACAAGGCAATTCAAAGTGCTTTACAAAAAATGAAAGACATTAAGAAAATGGCATTTAAAATCAGTCATTAAAAAGAAAAGCTAATACAAATGTGAAAGGCATCACATGATTCCAGCCTACAGCTCTGCCAACTATCCCAGACGGCATATTTGGGGAAAACATGTGTGTGTAGTTCTGGTTGTCTGTTGCGAATTGTGGTGGGTGCGATGGTCTAGCTTGAGTCGGTCTTTTATTGTGTGTTTGTTTTTTAGTTTTAACAACCGGCTCAGGTGTGGACACATCATTACCCATTTTTGTGGTTAGTACAAGAAAACCAACACTGCAATTTGGACAAACAAACATGAGCTCGTAATAAATACCAGCGTGACAGCAAAGCTCATCCAGCTCAATTTAGTCCGAATTAGGAGGTTTCAGAGGTGTTGGGGAATTGCAGATGGGGCGCCTTGACTCACGCACCCACCCTTGTATACAAGTCATAGATCGGTGCCTGAAAGCCGTCCAAGAGCGATAACTAGCTTATCCTCTTGCGACACCACTATCCTTTTCTAGTGGCGCTGTGCCCCCCCGATCGGAGCTCACACTTTTCCTTTTTTTGAGTAATATTATCCAAGTTTTGTCTACACAGGCTAGGAAAGCTACAGAGATACCAGACGAGACACCAGAAGAGACTCCTGTTCGGCCAGGTGAATGGGTGAGGGTGAAAGTTCACAAAAGACAGTGGGCTGATCCCGGTGGACGGAACAGTGAGAGGTTGTAATGAACTTCACACGCGCTCCGGTTTAAAGGTAAAGAAAATGGAGCAAATTGACACCACCTCACACATTGTCACCCTTCACTGGCAACTTCCAGAACATTATTGGAAGTTAGGACTGATTTGGCAGAGCTGGAACAAAACAATAAATAGAAATATGATTAAGATAGAAACAGCTAAAAAGGCGAATTGTCTTTAGATTTTTATAGATTGTACACTAAAGTGAAAACCTATTTACTCTAATACTCACTAATGTAGTTTTCCCTGTCATGTTTTGTGATTTAACAAGACTTCACTATGCTCTTTGGCGAGGAAGTCTCTGGTAAATTATTTTGAGAAATTCCCCTCCAAAGCTTAATACTGTGTTGATGAACATTCATCTTGTATGTCTCTTTCACTCAGAAGACTTAAAGAAATATGGGTTTGACGCTATTCAAAAGCCACTTCTCGACTATTTAAAGATTTTAGAAGTTGAAGGAATGCAGGTGCCTTTTTCAACCACACCTGTGAAAGGTTCAGTGTTTCAGGTTACAGGTGACAACTTGGCTATACATGGCCTTTTTGGTTTTGTTGAATCATTTAGTGCAAAGTACTGTTGTCGTTTTTGTTTAACTGAAAAGGGAGAGATGCAATCAGTTTTCAGTGAAGATCATCCAGGTTTAACTTTACGTTCTAAAGCCCTTCATTCAGAACACTGTGCTGCTATTCAACAAAATCCTGCTTTGGCTTCAACATTTGGTGTTTAAAAAAACCTGTCCACTCAATTCCCTATGGCTGTTCCATACTTCAGACAACTACGCAATAGATATAATGCATGATTTACTGGAAGGAGTGGTGCAGTATGAGTTGAAGCTTGTGTTTCAGTACCTGATAAGGAACTTTATATTGAGAAGTTCATTGTCAGAGAGAATCAGGAGCTTCAATTATTGGTTTACACAGAGGAAAAACAGGCCAAGTGGGCTAAAACTGGATGATGATAGCAACAATCTTGGCCTTAATGCTGTTCAGTCCTGGTGTCTTTTGCGCAATACCCCATTGATGTTTGGAGATTTAGTTAGCAGGAATGATAGCTGCTGGAACTTGCTGCTCCTCTTAGTACAGATTGTGAACATTGTCTTTTCACCCATTGTAACCCGTGGTATGATCTGCTATCTGAAACATCTTATTTTTGATCATCATACCCTTTTTAAATCTCTGTTTCCAGAACGAAATTTGATTCCCAAGCACCACCATATGATACATTACCCAAGCTGTATTAGGAAGATTGGGCCACTAATAAACATGTGGTGCATGAGGTTTGAAGGCAAGCACACATTTTTCAAAACGTCTGTAAAGAACTTTAAAAATATCACAAAAACACTGGCAAAGAGACATCAGAATCAGTTGGCTTTTCATTTTGAGAACTTTTATTTTAAAAGATTCCAATTTGGCCCCATTGCTGAAGTCTTGGTCAGCAGTTTGGAGGGCAGTGAGGTGCTGAATGAAACTTTTGATATGTCTTGTATTGTTCCCACAACTTCCTGGGTCAAAAGCTATGGCACAGAGTACCAGCCTGGGATGTATGTATGTTCTGGTGTTGAAAATGAGATGCCTTTGTTCAACAGGATTGTCAGTGTGATTGTTAAAGAGGACAATGCTTATCTTCTAACTTCTAAAGTCTCAACAACATATTTTGATGATCACTTAAATGCATTTAGTATCGAGGAGAAAAGCGATGTATTCACACTGATCTGTGTAGATGACCTGCCATACTAGACCATATGATAGGCAATTTTCAAATGACACTGATTACCAAATGTGTATTGTCTCATACTGTAATTTTGTGTCACTCCATGCTGAACTGTTGTAGGTTTATGAATGTAATGAATTGTGGTGTCCTTGCCTTGTAATACAAACTATTTTGTTAAATTTGTTGTCTTGTATTTTTTGTAAAGTGGGTTATGGGGTTTTGGCTGGGAGGGATTGGATCTTCACAACATTCTACACTCAAGTGTTAATTTTTGTAACACCCAATAGTGTTACTAAATTGAGATCCAGTGTAGTCTGGTAGTGTTGATTCTTTAACACTGACACTAGTGTAGAGTAATATACTAGTGCGTGTTGATTTTCAACTTGTTTCAGTGTTCCATTAACTACAGGTGAGTGTTAAAATATTAACACTTTCGAAAGTGTTAATTTTACACTGACAAGAGTGGACGCATATACACACTTTTCTGGTGTTAAATTCAACACTCAGTGTTAATTTAACACTGGCATTTTTGCTGTGCAGACTCAGAGTCTCTTGGCAACACGATCCTCCAATCAGCATTCGGCCGGCCTGTGAAGGTTCCTCCCTACTCTATCCGCTATCCTACGTAATTTGTTTTGATGAAGCTTCTACAGAAAAGGGAGAGAGAACTGTCAACCGGGGGGTGCACGCTTGTGAACTGTTAGCGCCGTGTTATGCATGCCCACTGCACCTTGCGGGAGCGCGCACAGTGTAAAGCCAAAACTCACAGACATTTCAATGATTTGTTCGGCGAAGTTTGGTTTGGAAACGGTATCATTTCCTTTTTGGCGGGCATGCATAACACGGCATGACACCGTAGCCTCGCTGTGGGGAAACTTTGGCGCTGTTCCGAGTTTGTTCTAATCCGTCAAAATGATGGACTGCTTTCAGATTTTTCCGTCATTGTTAAAAAAAAAGACTAATAGAATAAAATGTATCAACAAACAAAGTTTGGGGTTCTCTCGAAGAACACTGGTGTCAGCTAACTGCTTGCCGACTTGCTTGTGGACTGTGATTTGTGGACTTCGAGGGAAACCTCAACTGAGAAAATATATCTTTTGCTATATTAATAAAAACCTTAAAAGCTAGAAGTAGTTTGTCTTTCCTGGGATAAAATAATGCAACATTTGTTTGCCTCACTTTGAACTTCAGCGACACGATTCCACTGTCAAAGTGGTCAACAAATCTCCATAGACCAGTACCAGTGGTTTGGGGGAGAACATCGGAGGTGGTAAGAATAGCTCTCAATACCATTGCCAACATGCCCTCAGAATTGTGGTGTACCACTATGGAACAATTAAGGAAACTGATAATGAATGAGGTACAATGCACAGCGAGGAAACCAGATTATAAAGCCCCCAATTCAGGTGTCACTGCATGCACATATACTAGATCTTCTCCTAGCTGCGCAGGGAGGCACATGTAAGGTGATTGGATCTGAGTGTTGTTCTTTCATCTCTGATGCTACACCTGAAGTTATGGATATGGCTCATGATACTGCTAGGGGAATAAAATAATTGCATGAAACTCATGGGTTTACATTTGGGGATTGAAGTGGAACCATTGGATCCTGGGGAGCGGGGCTGGTTACATTTGTTGTTACTGTTTCAGTGTTTATCTTGATTGTGCTAATCCTAGTGATCTGTTTGATCACTGTAGTTAAATTAGCCATACGCAGGGTTGCCAAGACCGCCCTCCAGGCCCCACAGAGGATAGTGGGGTATTCAACTGCAGATGAAATAATATTGATGTACAACAAGGAATTGCGAGATCCATGGGTCTCCATCGCGGTTTCTGCCCCATGGGTACCCCCGTTCAGTGATTAATAAATTGATTACAGTTGACTTTCAGAATAAAGAACAGATGTTCTGATTTTTCCTTTTCAGATTTTGAACAAATGTATTTGAATGAAATGTATGTACTACTAAAGTGCCTTACTCTTGAATATAGCTTAGTAAAGTAAACGTAAAATAATGTTAAAGATTGAGGACATTGAAACTTTACAGATTACAGATTGACCGAGAATGAGAATGAGAATTTTAGCCTGGATCTCTCATGATTCAGATTTTATACCTCATTTGGATTTCTTATAATCCTAAATTCTAATTGTGTTTTAATAAGTACTTGCCTTGAAGTAAATCTTTGAGATGTAAACTGACTTTGAATTTGTGTTTGAGGAGTGAGATTAACTGAGTGATAAATGATAAAAGATCTTATTTTTGAAACATATATTTTGCTGTTATATTTTTGTATTACATGTTTGTTTATTATTGTGCTTTTGACAAATGATATCAGACACGGAGGAGAGATGATTTTTTGTTATGATTGACTGCGTTCAATCAAGGTAATTGAAATGTTTCAATTCTGCTTACTTTTTGATGTAATTAATGTGTGTGATCCCAGACTCTGAAGGCGTTTATTGATTTGAGTATTGACTGAAATATTCTTAGACTAGTGTTAATTGGTTATCATAAATTGATAAAAAGGAGGGGCTGTTAGAGAATATTTGAATCCTGTCTGTTCCCATGTATCGAATTGGGAACTTATCTGCGAACTTCTGTTTCTAATTAAAGTGTTGTTCCCTCAATCTGTGAAATACGATCATGCCATTCTCAGGGTCAACTCAGAGGTCAGATGCCTTGCTCTGTGGAGAAAGGGGGGCATCCTGTCCTGGTTAGTCTTTGTCCAGTTTGTTGCGTCTGTTTATAATTAGCAGAGAAAGGGCGCGTAAGTTTGGGATCCGCCTTTGGTCAATATATTGTGTGATTATTCTATGGATCCTTTAGATGGCTACTCGGTGGAAGACTGGTCATGTGTGAAACTGAGTGTGCCCTCTCCGGCCGATACTTCAATACATCTCCGTGTTAGATGAAAGTTATCCGTCTCCATTCTTCAACATTGGCTCTGCATTGAATCCCAGAAGATTATTCTTCACAATGTGCATGTTCGATGTCTGACAGACGACCCGGAATCACCCTTTAAGCTATAATGCAAGTCATTCATTTTCTTTCGATTTCCTTTATGTCTTTTTTTGTATAATATATGAGCACAGGCCTGGGATACAGCCTTGTGCAGAAGAAGGCTGTAACACAACATTATCTGATCATGGTAAAGTATAGTTCAAAATCAGTTTTCCCATCCTATAACAAGATCTCCTTTATCTTATTATCCCATCTTATTTCGTTAAATATTACCAGGGACATTTTCACTTGTTCTTTTGGCAGATCTTTTCACCTTGTTTTCCTTTACTTGTAATAGAGGGGGTTACTTCTCCATGTGTGTTGAAAAAGCAGCAGACAGAGCTGGAAACAGGCTGAGTATTCCCAGTCACTCTGATGGAGACGCTCAGACATGAATGGGGCTCTCTCTCCTGCACAGTGTGTGTGCGCTACACATTATCTGTGAGTGCTGTACAATATCCCTCAAAGTGCTTTAACTATGGAAATAAAAAATAGATATCTGAATTGACTTGTGATGTAACCTACATTAATGTGAAGACCAGGGATGGAAATATAGGGCAAAAGGCTTCAATACTTAAACAGTGTGTCCGTTAAAGTAGGGCTGAACGATTAATCGATTTTAAATCGAAATCGCGATTCGAGATGATGCGATTTTCGAATCGCAAAGCCTGCGATTTTTTAACTTTTTTTTTTCTTTTACTTTTTAAAAAAGTATTTTTTTTTCTTCTTGTGTGTCAGTCATCCACACCAATCAGAAGTGCTGTGCTCCACATGTACCAACCATTGTTAACAAATCAGAAGTGGCCCAAGGTAACTAAGTATACGCCCAACAACAACACTTCACGTGAAACGCCCACGTGTGAAGACATTTCTAACACCCTAAAATGTCTGCAGCCGCGCCAGAAGAAACGTTGGATAATTTAGTCCCGAAAAAAAGCAGCACTTCAGTGGTCTGGACATATTTTGGGTTTAGGACCACAGATGTGGGACAAAAGCAGGTTTTGTGCACGACATGTCAGGGAAAAGTCGCTACATCCCGAGGCAACACAACAAACCTTTATCAGCACTTGAAAAGGCACCACAGGCAGGTATATGACGAGTGCACAGCCAGAAATGCAGTGTTTCGTCCCGTAGCCCAGTCTAGCGCTAAGCAAGCTACTGTTTCAGAGTCATTTGCGGCCGTTTACGCCGTATGAAAAGGGCTCACGAAGGCACCGTGAGATAACTAATTCGATAACGCACTACCTCGCTAAAGACATGGTTTCAATTAACACTGTGAGCAACGAAGGGTTTAAAAAACTCATCCGAACGCTGGATAAAAGATATGCTATTCCCTCCCGCACGTACTTTAGTCAAGTGGCCATCCCAGAAATGTACACTCAATGTAGGAATAAACTTGAGACAGAGCTGAAAAATGTCGAGTACTATGCGACAACAACCGATCTGTGGTCGAGCAGAACGACCGAGCCGTATCTCAGTCTCACCGTGCACTTCATAAATGACGACTTTGAGTTGAAGAGTCATTGCCTGCAAACTGTATACTTTCCTGCTGACCACACGGGAGAGAATATTGCGCATGGACTAAGAGAGTCCTTGTCCAACTGGGGTCTGAAGGAAGAGGATCAGACGTGCATCACCACTGATAACGGATCCAATGTTGTAAAAGCTGTGGAACTGAATCACTGGACAAGGCTTCAGTGCTTTGGACACAGGCTGCATCTTGCGATTGGTAAGTGGGTCTCCCTCTCTCACCTCTCTCAGTTCCATAATTATTGTTATTACATTTTCTATTTGAAAAATGCAATACTGTACCTTACTCAAATAATGTTTTGATTGAACCAATCCATTATTTCATAAAGTCTTGCACCTTAAAATGTGCTGATATATTTTATAGTAAAACTTTAGAAATAGTTTTTCGTGTTGGGAGCAAAAGCCTGCCTGTTTGTATTCTAAATATGTTTAAATTAATAGAAGGACATGATAATTTAAGAGGGTTATGTGTTTTTAAAGCATGTAAAGCAAGAATACATGTTAATTCTTATTGTGTTTCAGTTTTGGGAGTAAAAATATGGAATCATCTTAGTGATGATTTGAAATTGAGACTTTTCTAAATTTGAACAGAGAATTACACAAAGTAAAATAATACAGTATTATAATTTAGCATGAATGCTTGGTTTGTCTTTTTTTTCTTTCTTTCTTTGAGATTTTCTGGGTTTTGTTTTAGATTGTATTGTACAGTAAAACATAGGCAAAAATAAGCCTTGGCTTCAGCATATTCCTTTTTTCGGTCTTAAAATTGTTTCAGTTTTATTGTGTGAAATGGTTTTTGATATGTTAGATTTTTTTCTTACTGTATTTTCACACACATTTGTATGAGTATGACCGAAAATTATCCAAACCATTCATTTATTAATTAATTCATGATTTTATTTTTCAGAAAATGCTCTGAAAGAGAAGACCGTGAAAGACCGTATAAATCGGGCAACAGGACTTTGTAGGTCTTTGGTTTGCCATTTCTCGCACAGTTGGAAAAAGAAGGCCGCACTGAGTGAGGCCCAGCGAGAGTTGCATCTGCCGGAGCACTCGTTGATCACAGAGTGTCCAACAAGATGGGGCTCAAGGCAGAAAATGATCGGGAGGGTGTTGGAGCAGAGAAAGGCCTTGTCTCAGGTTCTCTCTGAAGACAGGAAGACGCGTCACCTGGTCCCCAGTTGGCAGGACATAGAAGTCCTTGAATCCATCAAAAATGCCCTGCGTCCTCTCCAGGAGTTCACAGATGCCCTCTCTGGTGAAGTTTATGTAAGCGTATCGTACCTGAAGCCAGTCCTGCATCTCCTGAAAACATCAACGCTGGCTGCAAAGGACGAGGACACGGCCCTTACCAAGAAAATAAAGTCACTGGTCCTTGGCTACATGGAGAATAAATACAGCGACCCAGCCACACAGGTAGGGATGGGAATTGATAAGGTTTCAACTGTTTTATTGTCTCTGAGGTCATTGTTTTGCTATTAGAAAAACATGCCTGCATTGATGAAAGGAATTGATAAGCTTGGAGGCATACAATGTAGATTCTTTGAGTTAACTATTCTCTAATAATTCTACACACAGGAGCTTCTGGACATCACTTCGTTTGTTGATCCAAGATTCAAGACAGACTACATGAGCGCAGAGAAAGTCCCAGACATCAAAGCAAGAGTGAAGATTGAAATGGAACAGGTGGCACGAAAGGTAACTTTTTTTTTTTTTTACAATTCTTTTTATTGCAAACAAGTCACAATCAGCAAATGACAAGAAGCAAGAACAGCAGTAACCAACAGAAAACAGCACAGATGTCACAGTTGGCAAATGTATACAACGGGATCACCACAAAGGACCTCCCCGAAAACAAAGTAAAGCAATGCACTGCTCCACCTTCACTTCAAGGCCCGCAGAGTCCTTGTTTACAGCATTTTTTCTTCCATTTAACCACCCCACCCCCCACCCACAGGCATGGCTGGCCCCAAACAGCAAAACAACCGAATTAGTAAAAAATAAAAAATAAATAAATTAAAATAAATAAATAAATAAATTTAAAAAAAAATAATAATAATAATAGTAATCACATTAATACAAATACAAATAAAAAGAAAGTCGAGAGCGAAAACAGTCTGCAAGAATCCGGTACAAGGGAAGAAAACAATAGTAAACATTGCTTTCTTGGCAAGGAAAAAGGGCCCCACCAAGAGGGAAAAGGAAATATATCAGAGAGCTACCTGCGACTCAGCGTCAGAGGTGATAGGGAGTTCCTTGATAAGGCCTAATAGTGGGTCCCAGGTAGTGTGGAAGGATTTCAGAGATCCTTTTAATGAGAATCTTAACTTCTCCATGTGAAGGCATTGCAAGACATCACGTATCCACTGATCATGTGTTGGTGGGGAAGCATGTATCCATTTTAAGAGAATAGAGCGTCTAGCTAATAGAGTGGTGAAGGCAATGACACGGCGTATAGTATTGGACATATTCTCAGATGGAGGAAGGCCGAACAGTGCAGTCATAGGATTAGGGTCTATCTTTGTGTTAAAGGCCCGCTCAATGGTTCCAAATATGTCAGACCAAAATGTGTCCAACCTCGGGCAAGTCCAGAACATGTGCAGATGGTCAGCTGGGGATTGATTGCATCTGTTACAGGCATCACTCCGATCTGGGAATATTTTAGCCAGCTTAGCATTAGTAAAGTGAGCTCTGTGGAGCACCTTGCACTGGAGTAGGCCATGTCTAGCACAGATAGATGATGTATGGACTAGGTTGAGAATGTCACTCCATTGATCATCGGAAATGTTGCTACCTAGATCACGCTCCCAGAGCTCCTTAAGAGGCACCATAGGGTCCGGACTCAGGGAACCAATCTGACCATAGAGAACTGAAACCAAGCGCTTTTGATCAGGGTTGAGTGTGAGAAATGTATCAATTGTCGATTCGGGGGGGCAGTTAGGAAAATGGGGAAACTGCTTTTGGATGAAGTGCCTGATTTGGAAAAAACGGAAGAGATGACTGTTGGGCAGGTTGAATTTGACTGAAAGGGACTCAAAGGATGAAAAGACTCCATCCTCGTAAAGGTCATTAAGCGTTGTGAGACCATTGTTCGACCAAACACAGAAGGCCGGGTCAGTACACGATGGGGAGAATAGGTGATTGTTTGAAATTGGGGTGTGAACCGAAGCTCCATGTAACCCGTGCTGTTTCCTGAATTGGAGCCAAATGCTTAAGGTGCTAGTAACAATTGGGTTACTCAAATGTTTATGGGTAGCTGCAGGGAGCTGAGAGCAGATTATAGAGTGCAAAGGAGCAGAGGATGACAGCTCGATATGTACCCAAGGTGGGCAGGGGTCTGAAAGTTTATATTTAGCCCAATAGAGGAGTTTGTTAATATTAGTGGCCCAGTAATAGTGACGAAAGTTGGGGAGCGCCAGGCCCCCTTCTGATTTAGGGAGTTGAAGACACAACCTTCTAATACGCGCAGGCTTGTTGTTCCAGATGAACGCATTCAACTGCTTATCAAGATCAGTGAAAAAAGATTTATTGATGCGCACTGGGATGTGTTGGAAAAGGTAAAGAAACTTTGGCAGGATGACCATCTTTATAAGGTTTACGCGACCCGCAAGAGACAGGGGAAGGGAGGCCCACCTAGACATATCGGCTTTGCATTTATCTAGTAGAGGCTGAACGTTTTTAGGGAACAGGTCTTTAAAAGAGTTTGCAACAAACACCCCCAAGTATTTGAACCCCTCCACAGCCCTTTTAAAGGGGAATAGAGATTGCGGAAGTGCCTCAGCCATTTTATTTACAAAAAATACTTCGCTCTTTTGAATGTTTAGTTTGTAACCTGATATACGGCCAAATTGATCTAAAATCGACAGTATGGGAGGGAGAGAGGATAAGGGGTTTGAGATCATAAGAAGAAGGTCATCAGCATATAGAGACAGTTTATGAACCATGCCATGACGCGTAATGCCCTCAAACCTATCATGGCTTCTGAGCCAGATAGCGAGAGGTTCAATGGCTATATTGAACAACAGCGGCGAAAGAGGACACCCCTGGCGAGTACCACGTTGGAGAGAGAAAGGGGGAGATCTAATGCCATTAGTATGTACAGAGGCAGATGGAGAGGCATATAGGAGTTTAATCCAGGAAATAAATTGGGAATCGAAACCAAATTTATCAAGACTAGAAAATAGGAAACCCCACTCAACCCTATCGAAGGCCTTCTCTGCGTCAAGTGTCACTATGACTTCGGGGGTGTTAGAGGAAGGAGAGAAAATGATATTGAGCAACCTCCTTGTGTTAAAAAAAGAGTGTCTCCCCACCATAAAGCCTGTTTGGTCCAGCGAAATGATATCTGGCAGTACACGTTGGAGGCGGATAGCCAGTATTTTGGCCAGTATCTTACAGTCTACATTTAACAGTGAGATTGGTCTGTAACTGCCACACGAAGTAGGATCTTTGTCTTTCTTGAGAAGCAAGGAGATAGACGCCATGGACAACGTTTCTGGCAATCGGCCTGTCTGGCGAGAGTCATTGTACATCCTAGCCAAAATCGGGGCTAACTTGGAAGAATATGCCTTATAGAATTCAACTGTATAGCCGTCGGGCCCAGGAGACTTCCCACTTTGCATAGATTGTATTGCTTCATGTATCTCAAGGGTGGAGATGGGGCCGCCCAATTCGCTAGCGATGTTCTCGTTAATTTTGGGGTAAATTAAGGAGTCAAGAGGATTGGGGGTCGTGGCAGGGATCGGGGGACAATCCGAAGTGTAGAGATTGGTGTAAAAATCAGAGAAAGACCTGTTAATATCAACTGGATTAGAAGTAAGGTTGCCATCGGACAATCTGATTTGGGGAATCAATCTGGACGCACTGACCGCACGAGCTTGTTGAGCTAGGAGTCTACCAGCTTTGTCGCCCTGCTCAAAGTAACGCTGCTTACACTGTCTCAGTTGTCTCTCAACAATACCTGTCATCAAAAGGTCGTGTTCTGAATGTAGCAGGAGGCGTTTTTTATAGAGAGAAGGAGAGGGAGAGGAGGAGTATGTTTCATCGAGTAAGCGAAGCTCAACACAGATTTCTGAAAGCCTAGCCTTTTCATCTTTTCTCTTACGTGAAGTGTACGAAATGACCTGTCCCCGCACAGTGGCCTTAAGAGCCTCCCAAAGAATACCGCTACTAACGTCGGAAGTGTCATTAATTTCAATGTAGGAAGAAATCTGAGTGGAAAGATAGTCTCTAAATTCACTGTCTGACAGCAGGGGAGAATTGAATTTCCATAATGGAGGGGGGGACATACCAAGAGGGAAATTAATGTCAACCGAGGTGGGAGAATGATCTGAGATGGCTATCGGATGGTATTCGCATGAATTGACTAGATGAATCAAATTGTTATCGAGTAAAAAGAAATCAATTCGTGAAAAAGTGTGGTGCCTGTGCGAGAAGAAGGAAAATGCTCTACTTTGCGGGTTAATACATCTCCAGGGGTCCAAGAGTCCTAATCGTGATGCATTGTGCATTACTACCTTGGCCGACTTGGAGAGAGTGGCTTGTGTAAGCGATGACCTGTCGAGACTCACATCCTGGACCAAATTCCAGTCACCAGCCATAATAATACGATGGTTGTCGGCGTTGGGAATTTGAGCAAAGAGGTTCACAAAAAAATTACCATCATCCCAATTGGGAGCGTAGATAGAAGCTAGTATCACTGGTGTGTTCTGTAGCATGCCCGAAACTATGACATAACGACCATTAGGATCTGATATCGAATTTGTCAATTCAAATCTGACATTCTTGTGAATAATAATAGCTGCCCCTCTGGCTTTGTGGGAGAATTTTGAGTGGAACAAGTGACTCATCCATGCCCTCTTAATACGAAGGGTATCAGAAGATTTAAGATGAGTTTCCTGCAGGAATATGACATCTCCATTCAGATGTTGCAACCGTGTCATTACCTTACCAATTTTAGTAGCGTTGTTCATGCCCTTAGTATTCCAGGAAATCAGGCGCACTCCTCTACCTGTCGTTGTCATGGCAGACACCATCTAGGAAGTTCCTCAAAGACAAGTTTACCTGGACAAACACTGTCTTGCATACACAGGAGAAAGAGACGAGAGGACGACGAAAAATAATAATAGTAATGATAATAACAAACAAAACAAAAAAACAAAAAAAAAAAAAAACCCATGTGGCCATACCTATAGCTAAACCCAAAATGCACAGCATAATCAAGCGCTCTAGCTTAGATCTTTGTAATTACACTAACACTAGTCTTCCGGGGACCTAGTCCCTATCTAAACAGTAAACCATCCCCATATTATCCCACACAGAACAGGTGGATGGGTAAGTGAATAGGAAATTGTCAAATATTATGCAGATAAATCTTATTCCAATACCAAACCACAGAGAACAGAACACACATACAATTTAGTGCAGTACAAATCAGCATGAACAGCCGGTCCAACAAGTAAATACAATGTATTTTATCCATACAGATACCCTGAATGAGACATAATAAGAAATAAAATAAAGTGCAAAAGAAATCTCTGAATGGTAAAGGCACAGGTGGACAAGAAAATAAGCTAGCGCAACAGCTCCACATCAATGGAGCTGTGGCTCCCTCTAGAGGCAAAAGCGATACTCTGCGGATAACATGTCGTGTGACCTATCAACAGGCATTCATGACGGCAAGCAACACACACAAAAAAAGGAAAACATAAGAAGTCTAGCCGTGGAAAAACACATGTCTGTCTGCGTGTTAACGGCATAATTAGAATCCATGTGAACTAACAGGTCAGACAAGTTACTTAGGTAGCCAGTAAGGCTAGTAAAATGGGCTAACGTTACCAACCCGCAGCAGTTAGGCGGAGGAGGAGGCATGAGAGCCGATATCAGGTCGGTTAGCTGCAATAAAGTCCTTGGCCTCAGAAACGGAAGAAAGTCTCTTCCTGGTCCCGTCCTTCAGTGTGATGTTAAGCCTCGCAGGGAAAAGTAGTGCGGGCTTGAAGCCCCGTTGGTAAAGTTCAGACATCACCTGTTGGTATTCCCTGCGCTGCTCCACTATCTCAGAAGGATAATCCTCGTAGATTGCAATGGGGGTCCCACGGTACTGCAGCTTGCCTCTCTTAGCTCTGGCCTCACGGATGATTTTATCTTTCTGCTGGAATCGGTGGAGCCTGATGACCACGGGTCTCGGTCTCTGACCCGGTCCTGGCTTGTTGGAGAGTGTACGGTGCGCTCTGTCGCACTCCGGTGGAGACTCAAAAACGCTGTCACCAAGGACCTCAGACAGAAGTTCAGAAAAGAAGGTGGAGGGGTGAGGCCCTTCGATGGACTCAGGTAGACCAATGATCCTGATATTATTACGGCGGCTGCGAGACTCGAGGTCCGTCAACTTAGCTTGTAGCTTAGTATTATTCTCAGCTAGCTTAGCACACATCGATTCCAAACATTGTATGCGTCCGTCTTGCTCGTTAGCGTTGGATTCAAGCAAATTAATTGAGTGGGTATGATCGGAGACTGTGGTTTGAATGCAGTCTAGCTTGGCTTCGAGTGTAGATATACTAACCTTGAAATCTGCAGAGATAGCATTCCGGTGTTGTTCCAGTTGGTTAGCCAAGGCCGCCATGCTGAAGTCACTGCCATTTGCCGCCGGCACAGTAGACTGCTCCTTCTTGCCCGATCTCTGCTGCTTGGAAGCCATAATCCAGCACCAGAGTGTTCATAGAGGAATAATTATCCACCTGGAGATGGCCAAAGGCAAAACTATGGGGATTTAAAATAGTCAATGAATAAAAGTTACGGGAGCTAGATTCGACACTGCCTACTCCATCTTGCCCCACCGGAAGTCTTTTTCACGAAAGGTAACTTGTATTTATGTGCAGTTTAGTGAACACAAGATGCCACATGCAATGATATTGTATTTTGATTTAATTGATTGTCAATTTTTTTAATGTTTACATAAAATGCCCAATTGCTCAGAATTACATTGATGCAAAACTTATGTTCTCATCTCTACGCTCATCTGTGTTTTGCAGGAGAAGAGGGTTCAAGCCAGCACCACAGACGCCGTGCTTCCGAATGCAGGAGAGGCAGAGCCTTCCACTTCGAAGAAGGCAAAGCGGTCATTGGGCAGCTTCTTTAAGAGCAGCACTGCTGTGCCCCCTGGCCCTGCTTCAACCGCTGTGCAGTTGGAGAGTGCCATAGAAGCTGAGGTGAACACCTACCTAATGACTCCCACCATCGATGGAGAGGAAGATCCCCTGGCCTGGTGGAAGGTACACCGTGTTAACTTTCCCATGCTGAGCAAGCTGGTTAGCAAATTCTTGTGTATCCCAGCAACGAGTTCCCCATCAGAAAGAGTGTTCAGTGCTGGAGGCAACGTGGTCACATGTCAGCGTTCATGTCTGAAACCAGCAAAGGTTGACATGCTGGTTTTCTTGACAAAAAATCGGTAAAAATTAGTTTTGAGAAGTAGAGATATCAGGGAAGTGGCAATCACAATTTTATTTGTTCTGCACTTTATCTATTTCAATTTTAATTACATTTGTATTATCACTTTACTTACATTCATTGCAGTATGTGCAATATTTAGATGCTGCTCCTGAGCCATACTTGAATAACTTTGTTTGCAGAAAGGTCCTATTTTATTTTCCTACTGAAATTGTTCAATTTGTGTGAATTTAAAGTTGTGTCTAAGACTTGTTGAGAGAAACAAAATGGCAGCTGTTGAAAAAAAAACATAAATAAATATGTTGTTCCAAATACATTTGTTATTCCATATCTTTTAAGTTCACATCCTTTCATTAGAATTAAAGCTGATAATAGTTTGATTGTATCATGTGATAATGCTCTCTGAAATAGCCCATGATAGACGGATTGATCCAATCACCTGCCAAGTATTTTTTAATGCTCCATCACATGTTTCTATTACAGGGTGAATCTTAAACTGAAGCTTGACATTAAAGCAACGGAAGTTTCATGTAAGTTTAGTTATTTCACTCATAGCTCGGGGTGCTAGAGACGGGAGCACGTTGATACGACCTTCCTAGCCAGAGATATGGCCGCATTTTACAATAAACTTCCGTTGGGTAGCTTAAAAACAAATATCGCAATTCGAATCGCAATCGCAATTTTTTTCAGAAAAATCGCAATTAGATTTTTTCACAAAATCGTGCAGCCCTACGTTAAAGTGTTTCATTGTGTAACTCTGATATCGAATGCATGGCGAAATAGCCTCGGGCAAAACAAACTAAAACAAACACAGCCTCTAATGTAGAGGCAGCAAACCAGGCTTCAATTAAATTAAAAACATCTTATCACAAATTATTTAAAACAAATGCTCCGTTAATTAACCATTGTGTCTAACAATAAACAAATGTAATTCAAGGGTAGCAAAAATAATATGTTTTTTACCTTCAGGTTTACATATTGTAAGAATGACTGAAAGTCAGAGTTATGAGAAATAGCACAACACATATCCTTAATGTACAGTGCACACAACAGACCTACATGTCAATTATTAGTCCAGATGCCCAGGAAACCAATCCCTCACCCTAAAACTCAGTTGGCAGATCATATTAAAATGAATAATGAAAAAGGCCCTAAAATAATATATTTGAGGTAGATCCTCTCCATGTTAAAATGAGCTGATATATTGTACTTGGTTGTGCCATGCAGTGTTGCCGAGTTATTCCTGCTTGTCTGGGTTTAAATCTGACTGGGGGCTCTTGGCTGTGATGTTGTCCCTTCTGTCACCCCTTTAAATCCATCTTCTGCACTGTTACTGAAGGCTAAAAGCCCCCAAAAATGTTCCTCTTATATATATGGCCTCAGATCTACTTCATATAGTAAACAAATCTCTTCACTCAGGTATTTTTCCACAGGCCCTGTTTAATGACTGCAGTCATTAAACCACTCTTAAAAAAGAATAATCTAGATGCTTCAGTAATGAACAATTACAGGCCCATATCAAACCTGCCATTTCTAGGTAAAATCATTGAAAAAGTTGTTTTTCAACAGCTGAGTAATTTTTTGCATTTAAATGACTGTTTCGATGTGTTCCAGTCAGGCTTTCGTCCAAACCACAGTACTGAGACTGCTCTTGTAAAAGGTCTTTAATGACATCCACTTAAACACAGACAGTGGCAGAAATTCAGTGTTAGTATTATTAGATCTCAGTGCTGCGTTTGACACTGTTGACCACAGCATATTACTAGACCGACTGGAAAACTGGGTGGGACTTTCGGAAACCGTCCTAAATTGGTTTGAATCCTACTTAAAGGACAGAAACAACTTTGTTTCTATTGGTAAATACACATCTGAGTTGACAAATATGACATGTGGGGTTCCTCAAGGCTCCATCTTGGGGCCTCTTCTCTTTAACATCTACATGCTACCACTGGCTCAGATAATGAAAAACAACAAAATAAGTTACCATAGCTATGCAGATGACACACACATTTACGTAACAGTTTCAACAGGAGACTATGCTCCAATTGAAACACTGAGTAAGTGCATTGAACAAATCAATGACTGGATGTGTCAGAACTTTCTCCAATTAAACAAAGATAAAACTGAGGTAATGGTTTTTGGAGCCAAGGCAGAACGTATAAAAGTTAGCGCTGAGCTTCAGTCTGCAATGTTCAAAACAACAGATAAAGCCAGAAATCTAGGTGTAGTCATGGACTCTGACCTGAGTTTCAACAGCCACATTAAAACAGTTACTAAATCAGCCTACTATCACCTAAAGAACATATCTAGGATTAAAAGACTAATGTCGCAGCAGGATTTGGAAAAACTTGTCCATGCTTTTATCTTCAGTAGACTCCACTACTGCAATGGTGTCTTCACAGGTCTCACTAAAAAATCTATTCGGAAGCTGCAGCTGATTCAGAACGCTGCTGCTCGAGTCCTCACTAACACTAAGAAAGTGGATCACATCACTCCTGTTCTGAAGTCTTTACACTGGCTTCCTGTGTGTCAAAGAATAGATACTGCTGCTGGTTTATAAAGCTTTGAATGGTTTAGGCCCAAAATACATTTCTGATCTACTGCTAAATTATGAACCATCCAGATCTCTCAGGTCTTCAGGGACTGGTCAGCTTTCTGTCCCCAGAGTCAGAACTAAACATGGTAAAGCAGCGTTCAGTTATTATGCTCCAAATATCTGGAACAAACTCCCAGAAACCTGCAGGTCTGCTGCAACTCTGACTACTTTTAAATCCAGGCTGAAGACTTTCTTTTTGTCGCTGCTTTTAATTGAACTATTCATATCTTAGACTGCACTGTAACTTTTATCCATGTATTTTTTCTTTTAATGTTTATCCATGTATTTCTTCTTTTAATGTTTATTTTATTAGCTTTTCTTTTTAATGACTGATTTTAAATGCCATTTTCTTAATGTCTTTCATTTGTTGTAAAGCACTTTGAATTGCCTTGTGTTGAAAAGTGCTCTATAAATAAACTTGCCTTGCCTTGCCTTGCCTTGCCTTATATGTTGTCAGAATGCTCTTTAATTATTCTGGTGATTCTGTCTTCTCCAGTGTCATTAACATGTATTCCTTCAGTGACACAATTTAGAGGAAGCGTTCCTTAACCTGTTTAGCCCTGAGCCTGTTTTTCAGGTCTCAGGCTCGAAAATGACATTCCCAGAACAAATGACTATATCTTCCCTTCTAATTGGGTTACATTAATAATCTTTTTTCTCAAAGTAATGATAAGCCTGTGAGTTGGATGTAGAAAAGTCAGAATCAATATAAATGTTTTTTATTTTAAAGAAAATTCAGATTGAACATAGTAAAAAACTGTAAATTATAGTGTCCGTCCAAAACATATTTTTTACTTATAGTGAAAACTACCCTTGTATGATGGTAAGGTAGACTAAAAGCTTTAGGAATTGTGTTTTTTTTTTTTTTAATTAATCTCTTAAGCCCTGAGCCTGTTTTTCAGGTTTCAGGCTCGAAAATGCCACTAACACAACAAAGACTATATCTTCACTTCTAAAAGGGGTAAATTAATAATCTTTTCTCTCAAAGCAAGGTTACATCTGTGAGTTGGATGTGGAAGTGTCAGAATCAATATAGATGTTTATATTTTAAAGTAAATTCAGATGGAACATAGTAAAAACATGTACATTCTAATGTCCGCCTAAAGAAAACCCATTACTTATAGTAAAAACCACCCTTGAATGATGGGTTAGTAGACTAAAAGCTTTAGGAATCCAAACTATAACATATAATAAGTACCCTGTATCAAGATTGATGCAAAACAAGTGAAATTTGACCTCTTTTTAGAGAGGTTTAGAACAATAAAGTCCAGGCAGACTCACCTCTGGGTAATTTGGGAACCATCAGTTCCATTTGAACTTTTTCACTGTAAAAATCATTTTATTACTTTGAATTATCACTATAGGTATTCATTCCATCCAAATACAACTGTTGTGAAAAAAAAAATAATAATAAAATAAATAAAACATACTCTGTTATCCTCTTAGGCCCCACGGAATCGAAATTGCGTCATTTGCAGGAAACAACGTCTAAGGAACCTTAATATTTAATAAACTATGAATATTTTATATCCATATAACGGGAAAAAATTCATTTAACTGATCTTTTTCATTCATTTTTAAAAAAAAAAAAACACAATGCTAACAGTGAGCCTCTGAATTAGCCCCGAGCAAAAAATGCTAACCTATTACTGCACCGAAAATCACTCCTAGCTCCCTTATTACTTATCCTAGCTCCACATCCAACACATTGTTTATGATCGTAAAGACACAGAATCTAACGGTGCTTATGATCGTAAAGACACAGAATCTAACGGTGCCCACCTCAACACTGAAAGATACAAACTTGCGACGTTATCAACAAAAACGTACATCAAAACAAGTGGCGCTAGGTACTAACATGCGCTAGGATAACATGGCTTACCTTCCTCTTTGTCTGGTCTAAACTGGTCTTCAATGGTATTAAAACGATAAAAAAAACGATGATGTAGTTAATCTATAGGTTAATATCCAATGTGGCTGTGTCCCCTTTGAAATGTTCTGATAATCTATAAGCAATAAAACTGCAATTCCGTTATCTGCTGTCCGCTCTGTGTGCTCCGTGTGCTCTGTCCTGCAATTCCTGCTTCTTGCTTCCTTCCGTAGTAAACAATAAGTAAAGTCTGCTGCGTAATGTACTTACACTCGCTGGCATTCTTTATACTTTACGCAGGACCATATCTCTGGAACCCATTGGTCGATTTGGGTGATTTTTTTTTTTATATATATGATTTTTTTTTGAGATTTTCAATACACAAATACAGCAGCAATACAATGCATTACCCCTGCGATTTCTAACAAAACAACCCCAAGACACAATACATCAGTTACAATTAGACAATAATGAAATAAAAAAAAATAATAGTAATAATAATAATAAAAAAAAAATAAAAAAAAATAAAAAATAATAAAAAACAAACAGGGAAAGAAGAAGAAAAAAATAAAAAAAATAAAATAAAAACCTGCGAGACATTTTGTGAGCATACCTGTGAGCTGTTGCGGTACAGGGGGGGGGGCGACTCAGCCAATGGGGATAGACTCCAACTGGAGGGACTTAACATGTTCTAAGAAGGGTAGCCATATTTTTGTGAACTTCAAGTCTGAGCCCCTAATACAGTGTTTAATTTTTTCCAATTTCACAAAGTATAGGGCATCCTTTATCCAATGTGTATGAGAGGGGGGACGAGGACTCTTCCAATGCATCAAAATAACGCGCCTAGCCAGCAATGTGAGGAAAGCTACAAGTTCAGCAAAATAGGATGGCAGTAAATGGTTAATGGGTAAGACACCAAACAGGCCAATTAAGGGTGAGGGATGGATGGTAACAGACGTGATAGCTGAGAGTGAGTCAAAGACAGACTTCCAAAACTGAGATAGGGTGGGGCAAGTCCAAAACATGTGGGCGAGATTAGCTGGTCCTAGGTGACATTTATCACAATTAGGATCAGTACCAGGATAGATGCGAGCTAGTTTACTTTTGGACCAGTGCACTCTATGGACCACTTTACATTGTAAAACCCCGTGGCGGGCACAAATGGATGATGTGTGGACACGTTTCAAAATAGACTGCCAAACCTCAGTCCCTATCTCTATATTGAGGTCCTCTGACCAATTAGTTCGAAAGTTATCAGAGGGCAGAGGGTGGCATGTGAAAAGAGTATTGTATAGCTTTGAAATGGTACCCTTGAGGTTAGGGTTAATACTTAAGATAGTGTCAACCCAGGTAGAAGGAGGAATAGCAGGGAAACTTGGAAAACGATTACGAATAAAATCTCGGACTTGTAAATATCTAAAGAAGTGGGACTTGGGTAGATTGAATTTACAGGCCAGCTGATCAAAAGATGCAAATGTTCCATCAATGTAAAGTTGTTTTACAGACACAATCCCATTGATCTCCCATATTGAAAAGGCAGCATCAGTGATGGAGGGAGTGAACAGCGGATTGGAATGCACAGGGGACAGTAGCGGTATTCCCTGGAACCCAAAGTGCCGTTTAAGTTGAGTCCAGATCTTGAGACAGTTTTTAACTACAATATTTTTGGAGTATTTTGAGGATGGTAACGCCAGGGGGAGGCACAAGAGGGACACCAGAGAAGAAGAGCCACATGAGGCATCCTCAATCTGCAGCCACGGTGGAGGTTGTTTGTTAATACAACGCCAGGACAATAAAGTTTGAATGTTAGCGGCCCAATAGTAAAATAAAAAGTTAGGCAATGCTAAGCCACCCATTTCCTTGGTTTTTTGAAGAATGTTTTTTCGAATTCTGGGCGTTTTCTTGTTCCATATAAACTGAGAAATTGAGCGATCGAGTGAATGGAAGAAATGTCTCGGAATAAAAACTGGTATGCACTGAAAAAGATATAGAAATTTGGGGAGCACATTCATTTTAATGCAATTTATTCTGCCAGCCAGAGATAGAGGTAGGAGAGACCAACGTTGGAGGTCTTGAGTCAGTCGGACCAACAGAGTGGAGAAATTGCACCTAAACAAATCTGAGAAGCTCTTGGTCACGCAAACGCCCAGATACTTAAAACTTGCCAGAGATGTCTTAAATGGTAACTTTGAAAGGGGGTAGGCTGTAGCTGCAGCGTTAATGGGAAGCAGTTCACTTTTGTTAAAATTTAACTTATAACCCGAAATCTGCCCAAACTCTCTCAGCACAGCCGATACTGGAGGAATAGATTTGTCTGGGTCCGAGATGAATAGCAGAAGGTCATCAGCATACAAGGAGAGTTTATGCTCAACTCCCCCCCTTGAGATGCCCTGCATCTGACTGGACCTGAGGGCCACCGCCAGCGGCTCAATGGCAATGGCAAACAAAAGAGGAGAAAGTGGACAACCCTGCCGAGTTCCACGCTTGAGGGGAAAATAATCAGAATAATCATTATTTGTGCGGACGGAAGCGAGGGGAGATGTATATAGAAGCCTAATCCATGAAATAAATGTGTCGCCAAACCCAAATCTTCTCAATGTGTGAAATAAATAAGGCCATTCTACCCGGTCAAAAGCTTTCTCAGCGTCCATTGAAATAATAATTTCCGGGGAATCAGGAGAAGAGGGTGAATATAATATATCAAATAGCCGTCTGACATTGTGAAAAGAGTGTCTGTCTTTAACAAACCCTGTTTGATCTGTGGAGATGATAGTAGTCAGAACAGATTCTAAACGTTTTGCTAGCACCTTAGCTAAAAGCTTGACGTCAGCACAAAGCAAAGATATAGGGCGGAAATTACCACAAAGAAGTGGATCCTTGTCCTTTTTCAGTATAAGAGAAATAGTAGCCTGACGTAGCGTAGGGGGAAGTGTGCCAGATTGAAACGATTCATTAAACATGTTAAGCAATAGAGGGGTTAACTTATCAGAAAACATTTTTAAAAATTCAGCTGGGAAGCCATCAGGGCCCGGACATTTCCCACTCTGCATCGACATTAGAGCAGCTTTGACTTCATTAACTGTGAAGGGTTCATCTAACCCAGACGATGTTTCAGGGTCAATGGAGGGGATGTTTAGGGACTTGAAGAAGTTGTCATATTGTGTCTCATCAGATGAGCTCTCAGAAGTATATAATGAACTATAAAAGTCCTTGAATTGGTCATTAATGGTTTGAGGATTCATAGATATTCCATCAGCAGTATTAATTTGAGTGATGTGCTGAGAGGAAGAGAATTGTCGAATTTGGTGGGCAAGTATTTTGCTCGGTTTATCTCCGAATTCATAGTAATTGTGGCGTGTTTTTAAAAGTGATTTTGTTGCCTCTTCTGAGGCCAAAATGTCAAATTCAGCCTTTTTTGTCAGTAATTCTTTGAGAATATCTGCACTGGGGGAGTCCACACATCTTGTCTGCAGATCCGATAAAGCCCTGGAAAGGCAGATACTCTTCTCAGTGTTGATTTTTCTTTGGTAAGCGCAATAGGATATTATTTCTCCTCTTAGATAGGCCTTGCACGCTTCCCAAATTGTTGCTGCAGATACAGCCGGGTTAACATTAGTGGAAATAAAAAGGTCAATGCGATTCCTAATAGTTTTGATAAAATCCGGGTCAGAAAGTAGTAGTGAATTGAAGCGCCAGGGGGAACGTGACAAGGACCTGCCGGGAAGAGAGATGTCAACAATGACAGTTGCGTGGTCCGATATAACTATAGGGCTGTATGAGCACGAGCTGACAGAGGGGAGCAATTTGTTATCAATAAGAAAGAAATCAATTCGGGAGAAAGTACCATGAACAGGAGAAAAGAAAGAGAACTGTTTGGCACTAGGATTAAAAAAGCGCCAGACATCTGAGACTGCGTATTGCTCCATGAACAGTTGGATAACTTTGGAAGATTTAGATGGGGCAGAGGGCTTGTTAGATGAACGGTCAAGTGAAGGATCAATACAACAGTTAAAATCCCCTCCCAGAATGAGCTGGCTGGAATTTATGTCAGGAATGGAGAAAAGAAAATTTCTGAAAAAGTCCTCGTTGTCAAAATTTGGGCCATACACGTTCGCCAACGTCAGATTGTTGCCACATATTTTGCCAGTTGCGATAATAAAACGGCCACTTGGGTCTGATATAACATTGGACACAGAGAATGGGACAGATTTATGAACAAGAATTGCAACGCCTCGGGCCTTACTTGAAAAGGAAGAATGGTAAAGCTGGCCCACCCACCCTCTGCGAAGTTTAAGATGGTCTGATGGTTGTAGGTGGGTTTCTTGCAAAAAGGCAATTTTTGTGTTTAAATGTTTTAGATGGTTAATCACATTGTTACGTTTCACAGAAGAATTCAGGCCCCTGACATTCCAACTAGCAAATCTTAAAGCACCACTTGGTGAGAGTGAGTTAGAGTTTAGCATACAATGATACTGGGCAGGTGGTGTACCTGCATGTACCTGTCCCCATACCGGGCACCTCTCCCCCGCCGACAAGCAACAGGGAGAGAAAAGGTGTGGCGTGAGACTGAGTTTAGTATATGAAGTGTCGAAGCAGCCCACAGGCAAAGGATAAGATAACATGAAATAAACAATATAATAAAAAACCTAACTGAAAAAACATTGGACAAACAATTCTCCCCCCCCCCACCCACCCCTCCCCTAAACCCGGATCCCAGCACAGTTGTTGCAAAAACAAACAACAACAAACACTCTGATACCATGATCAGCATACCTTGCTACTTCCTTAATTCTAACGCTCAATTCCCACAACAATGTATAATTGAACTTTAACAGTGAAAATGTAACCTTTTTTAAATACCTCAAACAGAGCACTTCAAGAAATGTGCATCTGGTTTAACAGGATATTTAGAGCACTTAAGCTTTGCCATTACAGCAACCTGCCGGACATATGCCTAAAAAGACAATGTTAACCTAACAAAAGAATATGACTGCATCAATGTATGTCTGAGTTGACAGTTAAAGTACATCTAGAGCAGTTATATAACACAGTGTAACTACATGACAGTTAGCTTGCTTACGGAGCTATGTTCAAGTCCTGAACAAACTTGACGGCCTCTGGAGCAGACATGAGCCATGTCCGGTCCCCGTTAGGCAGGGTGATGCGCAGCTTGGCTGGGAAGAGGAGAGCCGGCTTGTACCCACGCTTGTACAGCTCAGCCATGGGGCTTCTGTACTCGGCACGCTGCTTTAACACGTCGGGGCTGTAGTCATCATACAAGCGGATCTTATGGCCTTTGTAGTTCAGCTCACCCTGCCTGCGGGCCTCACGGATCACTAGGTCCTTAATTTGGAAGCGGTGGAAGCGCAGGATGACAGGTCTCGGTCTCCCTCCTGGGGCAGGCTTTGGCGCGAGGCTCCGGTGAGCTCGGTCAAGCTCGGGGGGCGAAGCAAGAATCTCCGTGCCGAGGATATCAACGAGGAGTTGAGAGAAGAAGGCAGATGGACGGGGACCTTCGATAGATTCAGGTAGGCCAATAATCCGAAGATTTTGGCGTCTGCTGCGTCCCTCCAAATCTGCTACCTTAGTTTTGAGTGTCTCGTTGTCCCCCTTCAGAGCGGAGCATGCGTTCTCAAGTTGCTGGAGACGCTGGTCGACTTCATTAGCATTAGCTTCCAGAGAATGTATACGCTGCCCGTGGTCTGTGATAGTGGAATGTATGCTGTCCAGGGTAGATGTCAGAGACTCGAATGAGGATTTGAAATCAGCCGTGAGAGCTGCTCTATGTCCATCCAGTAGCAAGCTAATGTCAGCCAAAGTTATGCTAGGAGTCGAAGCTTTAGTAATGTTAGGAGTCGGAGCTGGAGACCCTTTGTCCTTTTCAGCTTGTTTTCCCTTTGCTTTCGACATTGCCGGAGGTCTTTGCAGTTAACACTGGCTTATAAAGCCGTTGACAAAAAATTATGTTGAAAAAGGACGAGGTTTAAAAGGTAAATAAGAGTGGGAAATCTAGAGCCAACCGAGCGCGCGTCTATTCAGCACACCCCATACCGGAAGTCAGGCGATTTGGGTGATTTACACCTTTTTCTTAACCATTACATCCAATAGAATTGATGGGCATTTCCCAAATCCACGTAAACATTACCATTGCGGACGTAATAGAGAAGCAAACGAAGCATATCTGAAAGTACAAGACTTTATACCCAGTATATTGCCATAAATATGATGATGGATTATCAGTAAAAATGTCTACGTGACACAAAGACATTGGATTAACCTTGAGCGGCGTTTTTATTCCGTTGAACACAACTTTTGATCACAAATCAAAAAAAAGGTAAGACGTAATTATTGTAATAATTTTGAAACCGGATGTTGTTTACTTTCTCTTTTCTGGCTGATAGCTCCAGGAATTCTGGGTCGTACAGTGATGACATTACATGTGTGGAATCTGTGGAGTCTCAGCTTTAATCGGATATCTTGTTTGTGCAGTTACGATAAGTAATAAGGGCATTTCTACCATGAGTGCTGTGCAAAAGTCCGTTAGCATTTTTCGCTCCATGCTAATTCAATGGCTTGGTATTACTCTTGTGTTTCTTTTAGCTAAAAATGGTTCACATTGTCAGTTAGCTGAGTTTCTTATTGTTAAAAGGGTATGGACCATTAATAGTTTCATAAATGTTAAGAAGCCCTGAGACATAGTCTCGTAAAAAAACGGTGGGAGGGGTCCACTAGGGGGACCCTCGGGCTTAAGAGGTTAAAATGATTAGTTAGATGAGTTTCTTCCCGTTACATGGATATAAAAAATTCATAGTTTATTAAATGAACATGCCCTCAGACACTGTTTCCTGTAGGATGTTGCGGGAGGGCCCCGGTACCGGGGTCTCTCGGGCTTAACAGGTTAAAGAGCAACTTGCAGGTTAGACACACCAGTGTAGGAAAATGATGAATACACTAGATTTTCAAAAAAATATACAGAAATATACACTACAGTGTCATCTGGCGTCATTTTTACTACAGCATAAAAAAAGCCTCCCCACGTGACCTCCCGCGTGTGACGTAACATGGGGGAGAGCGGCCTGTCTAACGTATGAATAAACATGGATCACAATGCTAGTTTTGACACAGAAGAGGTTGAAAATATATATTCGAATGCATATGATTATAATTATGAGCCTGCTAGTGTAGGAGCAGATATCTCTGCTCTGCGCCGATCCTATATGAGTTTGTTTTAAAAGAAGGAAAACTCAAAAAAACCAGGATAGGGGTTAAACAATAATCGGTTTTAATGATAAAAGGTAAGAATACAATACACTTCTCAAAGGGGTAGGCCCACCCCTGCCCTGGTCCTAATGCCGGGAGAACATCATCATCTTGACGGCAGGAGGAAAAGAGGACGAACCAAAGACAGAACAGGCTTATATGCAAAAACAAAACAGGAGGAGCTGTGGTCAGATGCTCCTCTTTTTAGGTTATCTCATTGGGAGATGCAAAAAGATGGCGTGTCGTAGCGCATCAGCACGAGCCAGCCGAGGAAGAGTCTTTTACCATTTAAGGTAAAACAGACGCATTGGGTGTCCCGCACGAACCTTCCATTATAACAAGCTCGTCATCTTGTGGAAACCTCCACACACCCACACATTTTGCAGAGACTTCCCTCTCTGTGGCCCCCTCTCCTATTAGTTCAATATACACACAGTTTCACATACTTTTGGTATCTTAAAGATATGTCCAAGTTATAGTTTGTTTATAGTTCACTAATACAAGCAATACATATCAGTTACCTTAATATCAATAATAACGAGGAAAACATTACCTCTGCTCTCAAACAGCGAAATAGTAGAATATCAGCATCTATAGAGAACGCACACTCATTTTTCCTTAGGATGTGTCACGCACACTCATTTCTCCTTGCCATATTCCAGAGATCTGATCTGTTTCCAAATAAGGACATTCCCTCGGTCACATCTCCACTTCTAACGCACACTCATTTTCACTTATCATATTTCCAGCTTCTCTTTAACAGACTGCTATTATTGATGCAAAGTAATTAAACATACACATATATTTTAGACATGTATCGTTCCAGCTACTTGACAAGCTGTGTTTAGATAAGAATGTTTCCTCTCCCCACATCTTTAGTCTCCTGTCATGCAAACCTGCTCCTTATTTCACACAGAGTAATTTAAACACATTTAAGCCAACTACTTCACAATGTTTTGGCAATTTAGTACTCAAAACATGAAAGAATGAAACAGAAAGAAATCAATAAAAACACAAGCACCAGTATAATTGAGCAGTTATACAGCATATGGCTCCTGCAATGCATACACACACATTCCGCTGTCTGCTGTCTATAGCATATGTCTATATAAGGATATTTCCTCTCTGTCCCCTTCTCCTAACAGGGAAGTTTTCACTTCTCATCTCTCCAGTTTCTTGTTCATATAAACTGCTACTATTAAATGCAAAGTAAATAAGTACACACATGAATATATAAAAACACACTTCTTATATATCAGGGGACATTAAGATGAATATACCAAAAAGATGCTGTATCAAACTTTCACTTCAAACTTTCAAGTTACTTCAATTTTCGCACAATTGGCGTCCAAGAGACCAGGAGCAGCCAAGGATTAGAAGAAATAACGGCCATCGATGAGAAATGAAGCTGTGGTGTGAGGAGAACCAGTGGAGAACAGGACAGCTGTCTTGGTGAGTGACCAGCGTTAGCTACAGACAGTTAATGTTAGTCACATCACAACATTGTAAAGTTAGCTATCATATATCAGGCTATAACTAAAGTAGTATTGATAATATTTTTATTATTACATGTTACTTGTTAGACGCTTTTATCCAAAGCGACGTACATACTCAATACTGTGGGCAATCCCCCACAGGAGCAATTTGAGGTGAAGTGTCTTGCCCAGGGACACAACGACATGCTGACTGCAGTGGGGTTTGAACCTGTGACCTCCTGATCCGAACACCAAGGCTCTATCCACTGCGCCACACGCCGCACGCAATATAGTAACGTTACTGGCAGGACTGTTGATACTGATCCATAACAGAAACTAATGCGCAAGTATCAGCCGTATCTCACGTTACCTAATGCAACTCCACACTACGTCTTATGGTGCTGTGTACCGGAGGGGAGAGAGAGAGAGAGAGGAGCGAAGGGGGGGAGAGAGATCTAATACGGTTTCCTGATAAACGTTTTGTTTGATAGGCTTCAGCTGTTGAGAGTATGTGCTGCAGGGAGGTGGATGCACAACGCACCCAGGAACGAACGCTAGGGAAACTGTGGACTCGATGTCCTGACACTGACAGGCTCGAGTTTATGCAACCTGCACAAACACAAGCTCACCATGATTAAAAATGGTGAAATGCAATGTAAAATTACCGAAAAAATACCAGCTCACTAAATCACAACCGCTCAAACCAACTAGAAACTACTACCGCGGATTGGGCAGAAAAGGAATCCGAGAAAGTTGCTCCCCCATGTGACGTAATATGACGCGTTTGACGTATGACGTTAAAAAAAAGCAGTTTTTAGTAGCAGGCCAGCTAGACATTTTTAGTTCTAAAAACATGTGCGCGGAGAAAAAAAAAAGAACAGCTCCAACGCCTGTGTGTATGGGAATGCCTCTGGTGCTGGTCCATTAACTGCCAGTGTTTCCCACAGATCTGAAATATTGAGGTGGGTTGAGGTGACGTGCAACAACATTAACATTAACCTTTCTGTTGGTCGCTTGTTAGCAGACCCTTCACGCGATGGCAGAGCGAACAGGTACAGGCAGGGCCCATAATGATAGCCCTATAGTTTAAATCTACCACCCACACATGAACATATGGAAATGGGTTACTATTTAAAAAAATAGATGTATTTATAAATGTATTTAGGAAGCTATCCATGCGATTTTTAGTGGGGGTCGACCTCAAATCCTCTAGGGGGGTCCAGGTGCATGACCCCCCGGTAAGATTTTATTTTTATTTTGGAGTTAAATTCATCAATCTGGTGCATTTTGAGGGGAAAATAAAAAGACTACATCTATGGAAACACCTATATTAAACAGGACTGTATACATTTCAATAATCATAAAATCATGGCCATAACCAATAACATACCATTTCCAATATGAAAAAAACACTGAAACTTGTTGATTAATTTATTTTTGGTTCATTTATAGTTGTGAGTGTGTCTGTGCTCCTGAATCAGTCTCTCCTGTCTCCCTCCTCTCCCCCCTGATCCTCTTTGAGGCAGCAGCAAAGACTAGTTTTCTCTCAACAAGTTTTAAAAGTGTATCTTACCTTTTTTCACCTAGTTAACTTTTTATTTATTTATTCATGCATATTTTACTAATCACATTACATTTCATTTAGCTGACGCTTTTATCCAAAGCGACTTATATTGACCGATTACAGGGACATACTCTCTGGAGTAACTAAGGGCTAAGTGCCTTACTCAAGGGCACACTAGTGGTGGTGTTCCTGGCGGGATTTGAACTCACAGCCTTCCGATCTTCAGCCCACCTCACTATCCATTAGACCAATCACTACCTCAAATGGAAATATGTGTTTACATAAATGGTGACCACACCGTTTGAGACCCACTGAGAACTTAACTATCTAAACACTCAGAGTCATTTACCTCACCTGAGCTGAGGTTATCCCGAGCTTGAATGACACACAGAGACCAATCAAGGGCTTTGATTTATGATCTGTATGACAGTGGACAGCCAGTCACCCTGTGTGAGGCAGGACACTTAACAGGCCAGAAGGAGGTGAGATCAGAGCAAGGGAGCGAGGGATCATTGTCCACAAGTTAATCGATCGCAGATGGCGTTGTGGTCACGGACGAATAAAAAAAAAAATTATAAAAAAAAAAAAAAAACCTAAATGGGTCGCGAAATATAATTGGGCGGCCGTTAATATACCTGGGCGGCCCGCCCAAGTATAGTCTATGTGTGGGAAACCCTGATGAACGTTTTATAAAAAAAACTTTCTGTCATCTCAGGCCTTAATAACATCCTCAAAACATCCTCTGAATGTTACAGTTAAAACGTTATGTCTTAGTTAACCTTAAACCTTATAGGAACATTATTTGAAAAAATAAACATCCTAAAAAGGTTCTTTGAACATCAGATTAAAACGTTTCTTTAAAACATTATTAGAACCAATAGGTAACGTTAGCCAAAGTTGTGAGAACGTTCCCCGCTAGCTGGGAGAGCTCAAAACGGCTCCTTTCCCCTCTGAATTCTTGCCCTTATGTCTTGTAAAACATATGAAATCCTGCATTCACTTTTTTAAATTGTAATTTTCAGGCAAGGTTAAGCTTAAATCTAGTAAAAAAAAAACCTGCAAGTTGCTCTTTAACACGTTCTTTATTTAATTGTATATTAGGGAACGCAGTGTGGGCCACATTAAGTACATTTAGGGTATCAATATTTTGGTGTGATCATACTTTAAAGGGGACCTATCATGTAAAATGCACTTTTGTACGTCTTTTATACATGAATATGTGTCCCCGGTGTGTCAGGGAACTCACCAAGTGTCAGCAAACACAACACTCTCCCTTTTCCTCCATACCAAATCTCTAAAAACGGGGCTGCAATGGATCTGATACAGACTGATACAGATTTGAAAATTCTCTGACGTCAGGAACGAGGAGCTATATGGCCAACTCTCCTCCTATCACGGGAATGTGGGGTTGGGCCACGGCCGGCCATTGCCGCTCGAAAGCGCTGGAGACGCTGTAGTACATATGTCAGGCCTGTAAGTGGCACTGTAGTCTGCCACAAAAGCAGCGAAGAAGACATCCCTTGCATGGTTGCCCTTCTGTTTATTCTCCGCTGAGGCTCTTTTTCTCCCTCCCCGAGGCAAGCGTTTGCACCTGTCAATGCAATCCCTCCCCGTCGAGGCAAGCACTGTAATTCTCTCTGGTTTGCCACCAGCAGATGACAAATACCCACCTCTCCGCCTCTTCCAAGGAATGAGGGCAGAGTTTCAGTTGGATTTTTTTTCGCCAGTCAACATGTCTGTTAAAGTTTAAATCTTCCGGACAAAATTAGAAAAGTGCCGGTCAAAGGTCTTCTTTGTTATTTATTGAGCTTTAAAACAAATGAATAACGACTCTATATAATCATATAAGAATAAAACACAGAGGATGGAGATCTCTTTTTCTCCCCCGCTTCTGACAGCCCAGCAGCTGATCTCAAAGCATGCTCCCCTCTCCTGCAGGGGGGCGTGGTCAGCTGCAGCTCATTTGCATTAAAGCTAAATCAGCCCCTGCAAAAACAGGGCTGGAAAGAGCAAATAGAGCGAAATGAGGGATGGCTAAAATGCAGGATCTGTTTGGTATTTTATAAAAAAAAATATTTATATAGGTATGGCCCTACAATATATTGTTCAAATGGTCCACTTTAATTAAAATGAATGTTCTGTGTCATGGCACAGAAGTGTACATATGTTCAGTTATCGTGCTATTGATGTGACATCACTACCTGGGTGTGGTGATACCCCACATACAGCCGTTCATTCACAGTATTCCACTCTGTCATCCAGTTTACAGTAACCTAGTTTGTGTAATTAGAAATGCATGTACATAAGGAATGGCACCCATGCTAGGTTCACCTGTCTGGAGCTCCAGGTCAGATGGCAAACTTTAAAATCAAATCTGAATTCAGACGTGAGCCCCAAATTGGAGAGTGCTCTGTGAATGTGAAGTACGGGAGAGGACGCATGGTGGGTCAGATCCCTGGATCCGGCTTCCATCAGTGAAGTGCTGCCAACTAGTTAATTCTCCAGAGAAGAAGCAACTAAAGAAACTTTGAAGCAAACAGCTGGGACCTGACCCGGCTTCTCACATTCCTCAAGTGGATCCATAAAAAGAATATGATCCAAATACACCAGAAAGATGGCCAGCTAGAGTTTAGCTGTACTTTGCTATTACTTAAAATATGCTCATGAATAGGTGAGCGGCCCCATTTGTAAAAGTTAAAACAATTACTCATATACTAATGTTGGAATTTAGGAAATGGTTGCTTTGATCTTTTCCAATACATCATGACTAATGGACTGAGACAATTGCTGATCACTGAGCACCAGGGTGGGATTTTCATGACGGCCATGGCCGTCGTAGCCCCTCGGTCTGGCCGTTATGCCCCACAAATAATTGTACGTCCTACGGCCACCGAATACTCGCATTGCTCTAACCGCTGGAGTTTCGCCGCGGCTGTCAGCTGTGTTTACTCCTGTAATTCAAACAGGACGCGCTGGAGCGGCGCTTATATCCATGTAAATACTGTGAAACCAACTACGACCAAATTAACCTATTTTACCGTGATTTCATTGTAATAGACGTTTCAAAATGATGCCGAAGTAACTAAATACTGATAACGATTAGTAAAAACCATGCTTTAATGCTTTGACAAGTGTGCAGACAAGACGGCACCTTTTAAAATACGTGTTTTGTTTTCGATCAGGCTAAACTAACGTTGTAGCTGCTCCGTCCACACTCACAACAACGTCCTAAAGACAGAATTAAAGCAGCGACTGTATTCGTCATGATATAGACAGTCTGTGGTTTGTACTTGTTTAACTTTTGTCCAGTTTCTGAACAGATATGAGGAGCTGTGAGGAGTTGATGCACGCGCGCGCACACACACACACATACACACACACACTTTTGCATTTCAAAGTATTGCTTGTTCATACAGTTGGATGTTGGAGCTTCACTGTGCACTGCTGAATGATGTATGTGCAGAGTTTGACCCTTGAAGGCTGTTTCTTCTGCTCTGAAATGGAATATATTTGTTACATATGAATAGAATTTTAGATTTTTAGATTTCATTTCGGATTTGTGAATGGGAGTAGTAGTAGATGGAAAACAAACCAAACACTAATTATTCAAAGTAAAGTATTTCATTTTAGATGACAACAATTCAAGCCTGCTGAGCACTGTGTGTTTCGGAGAGAGGGTGGACTAATGGCACATGTTTCTGCAAGTTATTAATATTAACTTGAATATCAAATAGTCGGTAGGCTATATCCCTAATTGACGATAAAGTTGCCTTATAATGTTAAAAGGAACCTGAGATTATTGTACCAAGCACACAGCCTTTACAAAGAAAACAGTTGTATCAAAAAAGGGAACATCACTATTTTATAGATTTCTTTTTATGTCCACATCCTGTTAAAACATGTATTAACATAATATTAACACTAGAACCGCCAGAGGTCGCTGTATACCTATATCCGCCAACGGGTAAAGTTTACCCGCAATTGATTTCCAAGGTACAATGTATCATACAGAACAGTGAGTTTTGATCGCACAGGGATGAAATGTATACCAATATAATCTGTGGACTCTCAGCTTTTCATATTATATAGTTTGTACAGATAGCATGAAGTATAAAATATCGCTACAGTGCTGATTTAAATGCTTGGTGTTAGACTTGTGTTTTGTTTAGGTATATATATATCTCTCTCTCTCTCTCTCTCTCTCTCTCTCTCTCTCTCTCTCTCTATCTATATATATATATCCATCTATCTATCTCTCTATCTATAGGAACACCTGTAGACAAAAGGCGTTGCTATAGCAACACGTCATGTTTATGTTTATGCGCGAAATCAATAGCGCGAGGATCGCTGCATATGGAAGAAATATTACCCACTCTCGCTAATAAACGCTTGATGTTAGGCTTGTGTTTCGTAAAGGTAAAAATGCTTGTGCATTTGCCACACACAGTATCCCCACACTTGACACATTTGCAGAACGTTTTATTCTGCATGCAGTGCGCCTTCACCATGCAGGTCATTCCCCTGCGCTCTTCTGCACCAGCACCGCTGAAGGGCAGGTCCGCAAGTGGTGGCGCTTTTGATGCCATCCACTCAGCGCGCAGCTCGTGTGCCAGCTGGAGCATGAAGTCTATCTCTCTATCAATACATCTATCTATGTCTCTCTCAATCTATCTATCTCTCAATCGCTCTCTCTATCTACAGCAGTAGACAAAAGGCGTTGCTATAGCAACACGTCATGTTTATGTTTACGCGCGAAATCAATAGCGCCAGGATCGCTGCATTTCTATGAGGTAAATATTACCCGCTGGCGGAAATAGGTATAAATAGCAATTTTTTTGGCGATTTTTTTCAATCTGACTTCATATTGACAATGTTTAACAACACAGGGTGCTACATAACACACTTTCAGGAAAAGTCACGGACTGGGAGACGTTAATATTTTATTGAAAAAAAGTTACATACAATAAAAAAACAGCTGCGGGTAAAATTTACCCGTTGGCGGTTCTAGTGTTAAATGTTAAATGTTTCCCCTAGGTTTACTGCTTTGCAATCCAATAAAATGTGTAGTGTATAATGCCTGGCAAACCTATCTAATATCCTATCAATGTGAACCTGCCTTATTTGTGAGTGGACCTCACCTCCTCTACGGGGGTCCGGGGGTGTGTTCCCCCGGGAAGATTTTTTTTTAAATGTTGAAGTTAAATGCATCAATCTGGTGCACTTTGAGCACAAGATGAAGATATTTATGGGTACAGCTCTCAACACTCATGAAACAGAACTATACATATTTCAATAATCCAAACATCTTTAGAATATGATCACAACCAAGTAGTGTTAATTTCTTGGCTAAAACTATGACGAAATATGTTCGTCAACGACCTTTTTTTCCATGACGAAAACCAGACAATGACGAGACGGCACCGACGGCAGTAAACAATAACTGTAACGAAATCATCATGCGATATCGTTGACGAAAAGTGACGAGACGAAAATGTAATTTACTAAATAAAAACTATGCCAAAATCTCTCTTTACTTTCGTTGACGAAAAATGAGGAGACGAAATATTATCAAAGATAACGTTACATCTCTGATAGTCAGTTTTTCTCCCAGCAGTTCCATTTCCGGTGCTGCGCTGGGCAGCAGCTGTGTGTCTGTGCTGCGCGGCGGTAGATTTGAATTACACCGGGCAGCGGCACACTGTGAACTGTCAGGAAGACTCGGGTTTAACTCATGGTCTAACTAACCTTATTTAACAGAAAATAAAATGGCAACAACAGGGCTTGGGAGCAGTGGTCGCACTCGCGCTAACCGAATACCCCCCCCGTCAGCGCGAGTGATTGATCAATTGTGCACTCCACGGATAATAATGGATTATGACGGAAAGGTTACAATCCTGTCCGTCAAAATGACTGACAACGAAAAAGTCTAAAGCTACCACTGCTTGGGAGAAAGAAACAATGTGATATTTGGGCCCATTTTCGCTACAATGAGGCGGAGAAAAAAAGCGAATGCATTGTTTTATCAGAAGGGAAGCAATGTGGCCATAACACAGCTGGTAAACACACCACAAACCAGATAGTCTCTGCAAAGCTTCTTAATCATTCAACCTGTGTTTTTCATCAAATAAGGACAAGATATAATATTAAAAACAGGATGAAGGTGACTAAATATGACTAAAACTAAAAAGGAAATTTAACACAGGACTAAGACTAAAACTAAATTAAAAGATAGCTGACGAAATTAACACTACAACCAAGAACAAATAATTTAAACTTGTTAAAACTTGTTGTTATAAACTCCTCTCTTATCTTATGTATGCGCACCTCCGCCAAAAAAAGAGCACCGGGTCATTTGAAAAAAGGCGCATTTGCGTACCAAAATTGAGAGAGAGAGATGGAGAGGGAGAGAGAGAAGAGAGAGAAGGGAGAAGAGAAAAGAGAGGAGAGAGAGAAAGATATTTGCGAGTTGCATATTAACTCAGGGTCGGCACGTAGCGCTGGCGTTATAGATGTTCTCCTAGGGCGCCAGATCCGGGGAAGCACTGTTTTGGGAGGGAAAAAAACATTTTTGACCGTTGGTGCTCATCCTAATTTTCGGCCTTGATGTAACAATATTCATAATTAAGTAAATGTAACACCCTTTTCACCCCGGTTACACGTTTCATTTGCCCTGTACGATGGGCGCTGTAAGTGATGAAAATGGGGGATGTTGGCTTATCTGGCGCCTGCAGCTCACAGCCAAAGTGCGAGTGAGCGAGGGAGAGAGAGAAGGGCGCACCGCCCGGTACCGGCGCTGTTGTTATTAGAATCTGGTGCTAGCTGCTCTAACGGATGTAAGAAGAAGATTTTTCTACAATGATGTGGAGGGAGAGTCCTCTCCAGTCAGACTGAGAGGCTGATAACTACAGCTCAGTGAGATAAAGGACTCTTGAGTGTTTAGATCAGGGGTCGGCAACCTTTTTGATATGAAGTGCCATTTTAAAAAAAAATTGTTATCGGCGTGCCAACGATCGAGAATTATCAACGGGGGGGGGGGGGTGTTGAGGAGCTTGACGCTCGTCAACTATCAGCAGGAGGGCAAGGGGGGAAGCAGTGTGTGGACCTGTCAGCGCAACTTACATGATGTCGAATTTAACAAACACATTTAAATAATTGGTTTAAACGGCATAATAATAAGGACGATTGTCCGTTCTGTGATTCTCCAGAACACACATGTTATGATATTAGGGTCACGCAGAGTGAGATGAGATCGCTGTCCCTTTAAGAGAGAGAGAGGGGTGTGGCTTGTGTGTGTGTGTGTGTGGATGGTAGAGCGACACTGAGGGAGCGTGTGTATGTTTCTGGAAGTGAAACGAGGCAGCAGAGAAACAGAGGTCTGTATTTTGTGAAACAAAAGAACAGCTAAATAAATGCAACGGCCTCCCAAGAAGAGCTCGCCTCTCTCCAGTCATTGAAGCTAAAGTGGGTATTGAACCTGAAGCTTGTTGCTTCTGCCCTCCTCGCCTACGGTCTGGGAGCCGACAGGAAAGTTCAACACACAGATGGCCAGTCCGCCCCTTTGTAGCATATTATTTCAATGAGAGATGAGCAGATCGCCACTGGGCTTTCAACTAAAGACACAGCCATGCAAAAACTGCGGCTTTGTACAGCTCCTTATGGGTACTGCAGTTAGTGAAGTGCTTTTCTCTCTGTGGTGAAACGATCAGCACCACGGAGGAAAGCGGCAGAAAGTCACCTGGAGTTAAAGAGAGCGGGGCTGCGTGCATGGCTTCCTGCTGCGGGGAACGGGGAGACGCGCTCTGGCGGCGGCCTCGTTCAGGATCCGAAATACAATTTAAATATTTTTGCACAATTATTCCACTTATTCCTAGCGTGCCACTGGTTACGGTGCCGCGTGCCAAGGCTGGCACGCGTGCCAGGGGTTGCCGACCCCTGGTTTAGATAGTTCACTTTAGTCTAAGTTCAAACAGTTTGGTCACAATTTATGTAAACACATATTTCCAAGGCACTAATTATTGGGATAAACAGGTTTGAAATCATTCCAATGTATACTATAGGACAGTAAACCAAAAACATCCTATAAAACTGGAGAGATAAAAAAAATGCATAAATAAATACATGTTAAGGTAAAATAAGATATGATATGATGATGAAGATATTGGTTATGTTCACATACTTATTTGATTACATCCACTTGTCTAAGATGATCACAACAGAGACTTTCGACCAAAAACCAGCTGTTGACTTGTGGATGCAAGCATCTAATCGCAGACTCAACCAGAGAGAAAGTAGTAGGCCTACATCATCAGCTACCATGTCTGACAGAGAGGAAGACAGTGAGGAGAACAGTGAGGAGAACAGAGAGGAAGACAGAGAGGAGAACAGTCAGGAGAACAGTCAGGAGAACAGTCAGGAGAACAGTGAGGAGAACAGAGAGGAAGACAGAGAGGAGAACAGTCAGGAGAACAGTGAGGAGAACAGAGAGGAAGACAGAGAGGAAGACAGAGAGGAGAACAGTCAGGAGAACAGTGAGGAGAACAGAGAGGAAGACAGAGAGGAAGACAGAGAGGAGAACAGTCAGGAGGGTAGTGATGACAGCTTGTAGGATTACTGGTCGTGCTAATGTTGTCTTGTGTTCACCTCTGCATGTGTGTTCTGTGTTCACCTCTGTGTGTTCAGTGCCGTGTGTCTGGCAAATAAAGTCAAGACCCACTAAAAAGCTACGGTTTATTTAATTTTAAGGATGAGCACCAAGCAACATGGTGCTCCTTTGAGAACCAAGGCAAAAAAGTCATGTGCACCCCTGGGTATAATTGTCCGGGGCTACAGAAAAAACATTCGGGGCAGGCCAAAATATTATTTTACCAACAATGTGGAATTTATTGGCTACATATTACACAGATTATGCACAGCGGGAGCAGCAATAACCGTCAAATAATAATTCAGACAGGGGAGCTCCGCACCCCCTGCCTGCCGCTAGGGGGTGCTGCAGCGCCCTCAGCACCCCCCTTCCCGCGCCCATGCTCCTGTGTTTTACAAGTGACTTATCAAGTAGGCTATTAACGAACGGCATAAAACATGATTAAACATGATAGTATATAAAACCATGCTCTCATCTATACAACCTATAGAAATGCAAAACGGCGTCAGTTTAAAATAATTCTGTCCTTCTGTTTACCGCGTCATTTATGAGAATACATTTCTTAACAAGATAACATTTCCGTATTTATTTATTTCTCCAAGTTATGTTTTTGTGTGCAGTGAGGAGTCTCAAACAGGTGTTTGTTTAATCATTTTAAGATTGGCTTTAATCAATTTGTGAAAATGAATTCTTCATATATGATGAATGAGAGGTAACATCATATCGTCTCTCCCGTTTTTGTGCTTAGTGCGTACGCATGGGTCAAAGTTTGCGTGGAGGACCGCACATTTTCCTGTCAAGTTAGTTTTTTATAAATCGCAAACAGTGCGTAGAAACTGGCGTACGCCATCTTTTGTGCGTACGCACCATTTATAAATGAGACCCCTGAGCTTTAGTTATCAGCCTCTCAGTCTGACAGGAGAGGACTCTCCCTCCAGCTTGTTGTAGAAACAGCTTCTAATATCTGTTAGCTCTGAGCTAGCACCAGATGCTCTCTCTCGTGCTCTCCCTCTCTAAGAATAATCCATTTTATTTATAAGCACACTTTTCATTTGCGTAAACAAAACTCAAAGTACTACAGAGTAAAAAGGGTGAAACAAAACAACAAACTATTAAAACAGACTAAAAGCAGTGACATGTATGCCGGCATGGCAAAATGTGGGGGTTTTTAAAAACTAGTAAAAGGCTATTTTTTTAGGCGTTTTAGGCCTTTTTTTAAAGCATCCACAGTCTGTGGTGTCCTCAGTTGGTTTGGGAGGGCGTTCCACAGTCTCGGAGCAGTGGAGCAGAAGGCTCAGTCTCCCATGCATTTGCACCCCCTGATCCAAACACCAACGCAGAACCCACTGCACCACACACCTGTTCTTGCTAGGAATCTCAATGAGAAGTGTGTTACAGTAGTGCAGCCTGGAGGAGACAAAGGCGTGGACAAGGTTTTCAGCATCTGGCAGACTGAGTGTGGGGCGGAGTTTAGCAATATTTCTGAGGTGGTAAAAGGAGGTCTTGCATGTTTTTTTGATGTGGGCCTCAAAGGTCAGGTGAGGATCCATTTTAAAACCCAGATTGGAGTGTGAACGGACCTGATGTGGAGTGCCAACAAGAATGGCTTCAGTCTTGGAGCTGTTTAACTGAAGGAAGTTGTGCTTCATCCACACCGTTATCTCCTCCAGGCATTTTGTTATTGTGGATGATGGCAGAGGTGCAGAGGGGGTTGGGTATGCTCTGATGTAGAGCTGTGTGTCATCAGCATAGCAATGGAACGATATTCCATGCCAGCTGATGACACAACCAAGGGGGGACATGTATATGATAAAGGGTGGGGCCGAGGACTGATCCTTGGGGGACACCGCAGGTCACAGAGTGTGTTTGTGATTTTGCCGCTCCCAAAGTGATATGGTCAGTCCTCCCGGTGAGATAAGAGGTGAACAAGTTTAGGGCAGAGTCAGAGAGTCCAATTGTAGAGCAAGACAATGGAGTAGAATGTCATGGTCGATGGTATCAAATGCTGCAGTTAGATCCAGTAGGATGAGGAGAGATGGAGATCAGGTGTCAGCTGTCATCACTACAGATGTAGCACTCCAGATAGGACTCCACTGGGCAGATTCCAACCAAAAACCCAGCGGATCCCAGTGGCTGTGGGCATTGCCAAATTGCTAGAGGGCGTTGCCAAATGTCCCCATTTGTTCAATTACAGGATTTAACCATGAGATGGTGCTTCATTCACAAATACACAAAGACAACTTTGTGTTGTAGAACTTAGTCTGTTTGCAATGTTGCAGCTCTGCAGTTGTGTTTGCTGGATACTGTAGCATTTAATCACTTATTTGTTATGGTTTTCACAGGCTACTATAATGAAAAACATCAATATTTTAGATCAAATAAAGTATATCTAATCTTATCTTCCTTGTAATTCAATAATATATAGTCTTTATATATTAAATAATCATAATAATGTAAATGTTTACACTTCTTTATTTGTTATGCTCATACTTTACCTTTACAATAGTTTGCCTTTATTAATTCAGTAGTTCAAACAGCAACAGGGTGAGAGTGAAAAACACTATAGCACAGATTCACACAGATTAATAAAATCTAAATTAAGATCAGCGATAAAAATAATAATAATGAGAAACTATGAAATTAGAGGCATGTTTCTCACTATTGTATGCATAGAAACAACAGACTACTGTGTGTGTGAGGAATCAACGGTCTGATGTTAACATTTGCACAACAATTAACTCAATGTGTGATTGTTATAGCTGCCCTGCATGTAATTCCGATTGCCCATTGGAATGTGACCATCCCCCTTGGGAGACTTCCTCTACACATTCCAATGGGCAATTAGTTTTAAAAAAAGAGTCTGCAAGCTACTATCTCTTGTGCCCAAGTCACCGGCATGAATACCTCAACTTCCATCCTGGACCCCATGCCCTCCACCCTTGTCAAGGCCTGCCTCCCCCAACTCACTCATCTTATCACCACAGTCATTAACTCCTCTCTGTCCACTGGACTCGTCCCCCCTGATCTGAAACTCGCTGCTGTCACTCCCATACTCAAAAAACCTGGTCTCAACCCTGATTCCCTCAATAACTACCGGCCCATTTCTAACCTCCCATTCCTGTCAAAAATTCTGGAGCGAACTGTTGCCTCCCAACTAAAATCCCATCTGGACTGCAATAACCTTCATGAACCTTTTCAATCTGGTTTCCGTACTCGCCACAGCACAGAATCTGCCCTACTCAAGGTGACCAACCACATTCTCCTCTCTGCTGACTCTGGTTCCCTCTCAATTCTCATTCTCCTTGACCTAACAGCCGCATTTGACACGATCAACCATTCCATCCTCATCAACCGCCTCCAGTCTTCCATTGGCATTACCGGTACTGCCCTCTCCTGGTTTAAATCCTATCTCCATTAACAACTCCAAATCCCCCACAGCCCCCGTCAATCATGGCGTCCCTCAGGGTTCTGTACTTGGTCCCCTTCTGTTCATCATCTACATCCTCCCAATTGGACAAATCCCCCGTCAACACCAACTCCAGTTCCACTGTTATGCTGATGACGCGCAGCTCTACCTCTCAACAAAATCAATTTATCCAACCACACACTCCGAGCTCAGCACTGACATTAAAATTTGGATGCAAAAATGTTACTAAAACTTAACTGTGACAAATCGGAACTTATAATCATTGGCCCAAACTCACTTACCCGCTCAACCCAAGCTTTTTCTCTTACCATCGATGGCTCCATTGTCAACCCCTCCACTCACATCCGTAACCTTGGCATCATCCTCGACCCCACCCTCACTTTCCTCCCTCACGTCAACCAGGTCACAAAAAACGCATTCTTCCATTTAAAGAACATCGCCCGCATTAGACCCTCCCTCTCATCGACCGCTGCTGAAACTCTGATCCATGCCTTTATAACATCCCGACTGGATTACTGCAACAGCATACTTTTTGGATCACCTGCATTCACACTAAAAACACTTCAAAATGTCCAAAACTCAGCTGCCCGCTTGCTCACCTCCACCCGACGCTCTGACCACATCACCCCTATCCTCCATGACCTCCACTGGCTCCCCATCAAACACTGCATTGACTTTAAAATATTACTTTTCACTTTCAAAGCCCTCAACAACCTTGCCCCCCCCCTACCTCTGTGACCTCATCCAACGACACAACCCCACCCGTCGCCTCAGGTCTGCTGAAGCTAACCTACTGCAGCCCATCAGGACAAAGCTCCGGACCTGGGGTGACAGGGCCTTCGCAGCAGCCTCCCCCACACTCTGGAACCCCCTCCCCAGCCACGTCAGATCCGCCAACACTCTCCCATCATTCAAACAATCCCTCAAAACTCACCTTTTCACTCTTGCCTTCAACTCCTAATCAACTAACCCCTTGCCCTTATTCCACCTAGCTTAGAACTTTCTACTTTTGTTGTTATTTTTGTTGTACTTGCTTGTAAGCACTTTGAGCACCAGGAAAAACGCTTTATAAATGTAATGTATTTTTATTATATAGATATGAATTGGACATGCTAACTAGCCACAATGCTTACATGTTTATGTGTGTGCTTCAGAGAAAGAGCTGAGGAAGAAGTGGGATTCTCTGCGAACCCAGTACACCTGGTACAGGAAACTTGTCCCTTCGGGTCGTTGCGGAGCACAAAGGACTGGCAGACAGCAGTGGATCATAACCAGGCTGCAGCTTTTAGAGCCCTACACAAAAAAGAAGGAGAGTACTTCGAACCTCACCATCACGGTAACTATGTTATTTGTTGAGTACAAATAAGTGTTTCTTACTTCTTTCATTTACAAAAACATTATTTTCATTCATTTGGTGGTTACAGTGTTACATATAACAATAACAGAATAATATATATATATGATTGTATTATAATTATTGATGTGCTCATCACCTTAATGTTGCAGCTGGTAAAGGAGGAGCTAATTTAAATTACATTATATACTGCTGGGTAGCTTATGAAATTCACCATGGGATCAATAACGCTTTTATCTTAACCTATAATAATACATGATAAAATATGTCTTGGATTATATTTTGTAGTGGTCTGAATCTTCTAGAAGTATGTCTTAAGCATCTGAATAGAGATCACAATGTGTCTACAATGTGCCTCTCACACTTGACCACACCCCAAACTAATGGCACACACATTTCAGGGTATTGTTTTGTTATGAATGCTTAGTGAACAGTTTTAGGAAGCCATGGTATTAAATCCAACTAACTGTGAATTTATTTAAAACATTTTAAGGAACGTCCAGTGGCTGCAGAATCACCCCCCGGTGGGACCAGCAGTGAAACCTCGACCAGCACAACTGAGGAGTCCTTCCACTTTGATGCTGAGCCCTGCACTCCCCTGACAGAATCCACCATCTGCACCACACCGGCACCGCTCAGAGAGAGGCCAAGCACTCTCAGCACTCAAAGGCCTCCGGCGAAGCGCAGGATGATGCAGGATTCGCAGGAGGAGTCCGCCGTTGAGGCTTCAAAAACATTGCTGGAGGAGATACAAATAAGACTGGCACAGTTGGCCCCGAGTGGACTTGATGACGAAATCGCGGCCCATTCCAAAGTGTTTGAGCACAGACTGCGGCAGTTGCCACCTCATCAGAAATGGTTGTATTGCATAGTATTTTTATTGTATTGTATTTTTGTTGATTGTTTACTTTTTGTATTATTATTGTTTGCATTATTATTATTTCTCCTAATTCTTCGCTTCCGCCTCTTGAGAGACTGTTGCTTCAGAATGTCTTCCACAAGCAACACTCCAATGGCTGATAGCTCCAGTGCCGCACGAAACATGTTTTCGATGGACGAGAGGGAAAATGGAACGCACACGCTATTTGTTGTTTGTTTATATCACGCAGTCTGTTGTTCTTCTCTGTCTTCCAGTTGTTGCCTCTTTTGAATGACAAATACACACTACCGCCGCCTGCTGGACAGGAGAGTTATTGCCACTCACGCACTGAAGTCTTTGCGGTGTATTCCAGTGCGACACATGGCCAAGACACAGGAGAACACGGCGACGCAACAGTCGGCGTCGGCGAGTTATCTGGTGACTGCCTGATGTGTCAGGGCCTTTCCTTTTTTTGTATACTCTCGTGATGCATTTTGTACCCTCTGGATACCTTCGTGGCAAAAATATACACGCCCATAATAACTGCTATTAAATCATCATACATCAATATTTTTTTCTACTTTCCTTTTCATGAATCACTTAAATAACTTATAACGTACTCACAACTACCAAACATTCAATAATATTCTGGATTTTAACCCTTTAGATGCCTGTTTAATTATTTGAATTATCTCGTTATTTATTTAAAAAAAATTAATGTTCGATATAATAATTAGTAGAGGGATGGAACTTTGGTAGTTATTAGAGTCTTGGATGTGTCAAAGATTAGCAACAAAATTGATTTGACTGCATTATCTTTTTTTACGTAGTATCAGATACTACCTCTGGACACCTTCGTGGCAAAAAATGCCTCATTGCCTGCCATTCAAACCACCTTTTTTGATCTCACTGCCATTGCAGTAGAAAACCATGCATTTTGTAATGTCAGCATTTTGGGGCCCCAACAGTGTGTGTGTGTGTGTGTGTGTGTGTGTGTGTGTGTGTGTGTGTGTGTGTGTCTGTAAGCATGCACTGATCATTTCAGGGTAAAAAAAGGGCATCTTGTGATCTTTTGAAGGATGCATTTCATGTGTCTTTGAAGAGTTGCTCGAGTAATTAAAAAACAAAAAACAACTGTTAGTTTGTTTATGCACCTGGCTGCTTTCACAGCCCATCCTAACAGTGAGTGGACAGGGCAAGTCTGATCTCCATCTCAAGCCGAGATGCGGCACTGCGCTACATTCAGGCACCCACCGGCATGATTACAGGGCCCACAAGATATGCCATATCAAGAATTTATGATGTGTCATCTCCCTTTTGACCTTTTCTTCACTCCTGACATGATTCAGCTGATTTTACAGATGACAAATCTATATGGGAGGCGTTCAGTGTCAGGATGGAACGATGTGGATGCTGAAGAGATTCGGGCTTACATGGGACTTCTCATCATGGCGGGTGTGTACCGGTCCAAAGGGGAATCTACCCGCAGCCTGTGGGATAACCAGAGTGGGAGACCAATCTTCAGGGCCACCCTGTCCCACAAACGCTTTGAAATAATAAGCGCCAGCCTCCGATTCGATGACCGACTCACCCGTCCTGCTCGATACAAGAAGGACAAGCTTTACGAAATATGTGGGACAAGTAGACAGAGCGCCTCCCACTCTTGTTCAATCCAGGGGAAGACATCTGTGTCGATGAGCAGCTCGTAGCCTTCAGAGGCCGCTGCAAATTCCGGCAGTACATCCCCAGCAAGCCAGTGAAGTACGGGCTGAAAATCTGGATCACCGCAGATGTCGCCACATCATATGCATGGATGTGCCAGGTGTATACTGGAAAAGCCGCTGGTGAGTCTCCGGAGAAGGGCCAGGGAAAGCGAGTCATCCTGGACATGACTGGTGTCACACTTACATGTGACAATTTGTTCACTTCCTACTCACTTGCCCAGGAGCTTCTGAAGAAGACAGTGGCCCTGGTGGGGACCATCAGGGCAAAAAAGCCTGAGTTTCCCCCAAACTGAAGCAGACTAAGCAGAGAGCTGTCTTGTCATCTGTGTTTGCATTCACAACCACCACCACAGCAGTCAGCTACATCCCGCGGCGGGGAAGAAATGTCCTACTTCTGAGCAGCAAACACAGAGAGCCAGCTTTACATCAGGATGAGAAGAAGAAACCACAAGTCATCATTGACTACAATCGCTGCAAGGGTGGCGTGGACAACCTTGACAAGGTATGTGATTATATGCTTTTATTACTATATGAATTGATTCTATTAGGGTATTCGTTATTCTCGCGTCCAGGAGAGAAGCTTAGGATAAATGAGACCAATGGAGTCTCTGGCATAAGTTTCAAATGGGTACTTTAATTAAAATGGCGTGGTAATGAATCAGACAGAAGGTAGTGAGGAGAGGCAATAGCCGGTGTTGCCTCGGTGTAGCTGTAGCAGAGGAAGAAGAGAGCGAGCTGCTGCTGGTCCTTTTATGCTCTCGTGCTGTGATGAAAGGGGGGGCCCCCGCCTCAGTCTTCAATGTCCGACATCGCGTCAAACAGAGGATTTCGACATTTTACATTCATTGCTTACTTCCACACGCCTTTTCTCCTCCTTATCTCTTTCATAACTTTTCATTTAATACATTTCAAGGGCTTCAATAGCCACTTTAATAATACTACTGGCCGGTAGTCCCGGATGTCGTCATGAAGGATTTTCATAATAAAAGCTTGGTATTAAGATTGTGCGAGAACTTCCGTTTTTTTTTCAGAATAATATAGCTTTTAAGCTGACGGTATGTTTAAACTAAATTATGCCATAAAACATTGATTTTAATTTCTAACAATTCCAAACGTAGTCTAATTATTCTCACTGATTGCATGTGTTTATTTGAGATAACTATGCATTTATTATAAGTGCTAATCATTCATTAGACATATTTCTTGCATTTATATAAATAATGAATTATATAAAATACATGTGAATGCTGAGGAAGGATATTTATTTATTTATATTCTATTTTTTCCCTTGATCGTTTGGAGGTGGTCAGTACCTACAGCTGTAGGAGGCGGACACTTCGGTGGCCTCTTGTCCTGTTCTTCAACTGCATTGATGTCTCCGCCTTCAATGCTTGTGTGCTGTTCACTGCAGTAAATCCCTCCTGGAACCAGCAAAGAACCTACAAACGGAGGTTGTTCTTAGAAGAGTTGGGGAAATCCATGGTGTCCTCACAGATCATGCGGAGAAAGCACCCTCTGCGAACAGCAGCTGCTGCTACCATGGTGGTGGAGTTACAGACTAAAGTCAACAGATATTGTTTTAAACTGTATTAAAGTAAACAGGTATTATCTTGAACTGTATTGAAGTGAACATGTATTATTTTGGACTGTTTTAAGTAATCCTATATATTTATATATTTTAAGTAATCCTATATATATATATATATATATATATATATATATATATATAACCTTCTCACTTACACTCAATGACCCAGATACCCTGCTACACACACATACACCTCCTTCCACCAGCACACACACACACACACATATTCTTTTCAAGGTTCAATCTGGGCCAATATAATCTCAGCCACCAATATATCAATGTTTGATTGTCTGGGAAAGAATAGAGTTTGTGTGAAATATTCCTTGGGAAAGTAAAGGAGTGAACTCAGGTGCAAGATAAAAAAGTGACTCTGTCCTTGTTTACTTCCGAAGCTCTGTTCAGAAGAAAAATACTTTTTCCCAGAACTCTGATTCGCTGTATTGGGCCCGACCCGAAGTGAATCCAACCAGTAAATAACACCTAGGGGAGTGAGCAGCCGACACAACTCCTCCCCACGGACTCTCTGATTCGCTTATGAGTAAAATGGGATGGAAGAGCCGACACAATTCCGTCCCCAAATATGTCTATGTATACTGTTGTTTATTCATGCAAAAGGCCCCCTGATTCTGACTGGCTGGTCCCGATATCTATATCGCACAGCAGTAGAACTGGGAGTCCAGAGTACTCTGTAACTTGTATTAGTGTTTTTTACCATTAAAATCAGATTATTGTTATAACTTTTATTCCGGTGTTTTGAACTCCTTCTCTTATTAATCTGACCAGGCTCATCTAACGGACGGCGCGGAGGTGGGCTTTAAGCCACCACCACTGTGTTTGCTCCTACAAGACCAATGTTGCTGCCCTCGCAGAAACCACCGAGACCGCCATCACCACTCGTGCCACGGGCTCGACCAGAAGGAGACGTGTGTGCTGGTTGTGCACAGGCCTAAAAAATAGGTCTTCTACCATGTGCACCAAGTGTAACAGGTGCATTTGTAGAGAGCACCAGGTCCCATGCTGCAGGACCTGCTGGTCTGCTGCTGGAAATGAGCTGAGCTAAACTGAACACACACAAGCACACACACGCACACACACACACACACACACACACACACACACACACACACACACACACACACACACACACACACACACACACACACACACACACACACACACTTGTTTCACTCAAACACACACACACACACACACACATCACATATTCAAAGCCTGGATATTTCTGTTTCAAATGTGTTCATATTTCATATGTTCTGTTGTGTTCTCTTTTGTTGACGTTTTCAAAGTTGTTGCAGTTTGCCCAATAAATGTTCACATCGATGACTCAGATGTTGATTTGAAAATTATTTCACATGCACAAATCACTGTTGGCCCCCCTGGTAGTCACAAGGCTCAATATTATAAACATAATTTCATGGATCGGCCATCAGTGGGAAAATGGTTGAATCTTGTGGAATATAGTAAAAATGTCAAATTGAACTACTTTTCTTCTAGATGAAATGCTGACATTACAAAATACATGGTTTTATACTGCAATGGCAGTGAGATCAAAAAAGGTGGTTTGCATGGCAGTCAATGAGGCATTTTTTGCCACAAAGGTGTCCAGAGGTAGTATCTGATACTACGTAAAAATAATAATGCAGTCAAATCAATTTTGTTGCTAATCTTTGACACATCCAAGACTCTAATAACCACCAACGTTCCATCCCTCTACTAATTATCATATTCAAAAATAATTGTGTTTTGTGTTTTTTCGTAAGAAAAAATGTAATAATTCAAATAATTAAACAGGCATTTAATGGGTTAAAATCCAGAATATTATTGAATGTTTGGTAGTTTTGAGTACGTTATAAGTTGTTTAAGTGATTCATGAAAAAAAAGTAGAAAGAAATATTGATGTATGATTTAATAGCAGTTATTTGGGGCGTGTACATTTTTGACACGAAGGTGTCCAGGGGTAGTATCTGTCACTACGTAAAAAAGAATTACGCAGTGAAATCAATTTTGTTGCTAATCTTTGACACATCCAAGACTCTAATAACCACCAAAGTTCCATCCCTCTACTAATTATTATATTGAAAAAAATTCCTTTTTTGTGTTTATTTGTCATAAATAATGAGATAATTCAAATAATTAAACAGGCATTTAAAGGGTTAAAATCCAGAAAATTATTGAATGTTTGGTAGTTTTGAGTAAGTTATAAGTTGTCTAAGGGATTTATGAAAAAAAATTAATAATAATGCATTTTATTTATATAGCGTTTTTCACAACTCAGACGCTTTACAGAATGAGGGAGGGTAGACAAACAAGGACAGGCAAACAAGTAAGTATAGTAAAATAAAAAAATAAAAAGGCAGTCAAGAAGAAGTTGACTGAGAGGGGGGGGGCTTATGAGTAGACAGAGTTGAAAGTAGGAACAAATATTGATGTATGATGATTTAATAGCAGTTAGTATGGGCGTGTACATTTTTGCCACGAAGGGGTCGAAAGGTTGAAAATTCGAGGAGGGCACAAGGGTTAAAACATATCTAAATAAATATGTGTGGCCCGGGCTGTCAAATAAAGCCACGGCATCCCAATTCCCGTATAGAGATGCGAAGTCCCGCCCATCTACTTCCGACCCATGGGACCTTATTTACATACAATTATGTATTGAAGTCAATGGGGAGAGAAAACTTATCTTTCAATCCCGTTTGAATTGTGATTTTATATATTTGTATTATATGTGACTCTTTGGTGTTTCTGTTATTATTAACACTGCTGCTTTTGTTGTTCTGACTGCTAAAATCCTCTGTTATCCTTGTCACCTTTTTCATACCTGATGAGTTTGCATCCCCCCTGCTTGAGATGTGTTATGTACTAATATGATCTATTCTTATGTAACAAGACATGAAACTATAAGTGTTAATTGTGTCTAAAATAACTCTATTGCTGGTGAAGCTGTATCACCAGCAAGACAATGCTGGTAGACCAGCATGGTGAAGCTGGTGTACCAGCAAGGGCTGTTTCTCAAGGTCGAGGAAGGCTCCTCCAGAGCCACTATTTCAAGGATGCTACGTCATCGTGTCCCGCCGAAGCACTGTTCCAATGTCCAGGATCCTTGGAATTCTACAGAGGCCGGCGTCCTTCGTTGCGGGAAATTTTGAGGCTGCACATGTGTATGCTCCACGGTCTTAAAATCCCCACAATGCTTTGCGCACGGATCAATTTCCTAAATCTTTGGTGGAAATCGCGCTCCATTTAAGGCGGGGCCTTGCATATGACGCACACCTGTTCCACCATTCTTCGTTTTCCGAGGCTAGGAAGGATTCTTGCCTCGCTTCTGAAGGACCTTACTCGGAAGACATGTCCTACCAAGGAAGCGTCCTCGACATTGAGAAACACCCAAGGTCTCATTATGTTAGCTGGGGATGTTGGATTACCATTGTTGAGCGTGTCTGTGACTCCGCCCAGCAGCTGCTCTTCTGAGAGGAGCCGCTCTGACAGCTCTCTACTGGGAAACACGCTAAAAGTCCTTCTGGAGGTAAGCAACACATTTCACCCAGTCTGAGAGTAAAAGCTTTCTCGAAGGTCCTTACAACGTTACGTTAATGTTAACTTATCCTTAAGTTAGCTAGGAGTAGGAGTATGCTTTTATATCAACAAAAGGATTAATTCCTTCACAGTTCGGGAGGAAATATGTACTCCGGATCTTGAACTGTTATCCATTTCGCTTCGCCCTTTCTACTTGCCTAGAGAGTTCCCCCAGCTGTTTTTCACTATTGTTTACATTCACCCACGGGCAAACGCCTCAGCAGCCACCCAGCTGATTGAGGAAGTTACTAACAGACTGGACTCCCTCTCCCCCGATGCTCCTACATTTATTTTAGGAGATTTTAATCACTGTCAGGTGCATAAGACCTTAAAAACATACGAGCAGTATGTCACATGTCCTACAACTTTAAATAAATCCACTATTGACTTATGTTACGGCACGGTGCCTGGTGCGTTCAAGTCCCTGACCATGCCCCCTTTTGGAGCTTCATACCACACGAGCGTTGTTCTGGTGCCGATCTACAAACCCATCTGCAGGAAACAAGTGTGCACAAAAAAAACTGTGAAATGTTGGACAGAGGAAAGCATTGCCACCTGACAGGCATGTTTGGACTGCACGGATTGGGATGTGTTTTATAGCTCATGCTCTGATCTCAATGAATTGACGTCAACTGTCTCATCCTACATATCATTTTGTGTGGAGTCTTACATTCCTTGTAAAGACATTACCGTCTTCCCTAATAATAAGCTGTGGGTCACGAAGGAACTAAAGAGTGTTATAAATAGAAAGAAATGTATATTTTATACTGGAAACAGTCAGGACAAAAAAGAAATTAACAGAGAATTAAGAAATGAGATAAGAAAAGCTAAAATAGCTTATAGGGATAAGGTGGAACTCAAATACAGCAGTGGAGATCTTCGGGAAGCCTGGAGGGGAATCAAATCAATGTCCTCCATCTCCCAGGGTAACAACAATGACAGGGCTAGGAATACCATTAACATTGAGGGAACAAATGAGGCAGACCTCCCCAATGCTTTTAACATTTTTTATTCTCGATACGAGAAAAATGATTTCTCCATAAACACCTCAACCCTTAGAGAGTCTCTCTCCCCTATCTCAGACTTAGTCATTGAACAGGATGATGTTAGGAATCTCTTAAAACGAGTCAATATTAGGAAAGCCCCAGGTCCTGACCATATTTGTGGGCGTGCACTCCAGTATTGTGCTAGCGAACTCTGTGGTGTTTCCAGCATATCTTCCAATTGTCACTTGAGAATAGCCAAATTCCTGATATGTGGAAATCCTCAACTGTAATTCCCATCCCTAAGAAGCCTCATCCTAAAGTCCTAAATGACTGCAGACCGGTGGCTTTAACGTCATTGGTAATGAAAATGTTTGAGAAGATTGTTAAAGGCCTTGTCATGTCAGTAGTAGGTGGTGAACTTGATCCACTACAATTTGCGTATCAGGCAGGGAGAGGCGTAGAGGATGCAAAGCTTTTTATACTGCACACCCTCCACAAACACCTTGAAAAGCCACAAGCCCATGCCAGGCTTTTGTTTGCTGACTTTTCTTCAGCATTTAACACAATGCAGCCACATCTACTGGTGGAGAGCCTATTATGTCATTTTAAACTGCCCGATCAACTGGTTTTATGGATTGTAAACTTTCTAACTAATAGAGAGCAGAAGGTGTCTGTCAATGGACGCCTCTCTGACTCTGTCATCACTTCCACGGGCGTTCTTTCGCCCCTACTTTTTATAATGTACACTGATAAATGCAGGAGCATGCAAGACAACAGCCACTTGGTTAAATTCTCTGATGATACCGCCCTCTTGTCCCTCCTTAGCTGCTCAGAATCAGGCGACGAGTGTGCTCCTGCCGATTTTATTTCCTGGTGTGATGACAGTTTTCTGGATTTAAATGTCTCTAAAACCCAGGAATTGATCATTGATTTTAGACGTCACAAGGATGTTCCTGAGGAGTGCATCATACACAATGACAAGGTAGAAATGGTCACAGCATACAAATACTTGGGCACCATTTTCGATGACCACCTCAAATTTGATGTGAATACTGAGTGTATTGTGAAGCGGGGTCAACAGAGAATGCACCTTCTTCGCAAACTGAACTCTTTCTCTGTCAGGCCTTTCATTCTTTGTCGTTTTTACCAAGCATTCATGGAGAGCCTTATTTGTTTTTCTTTTATCTGCTGGTTCCATAGCCTTACACTGAAAGACAGGAACAGCCTGAACAGCATTGTTAAAACCTGCTCCAAGATCATCGGCATGAAACAGAGAGACTTAAATTCCTTCTGTAACCAACAGATTCTGCGGAAAGCCGAGAGCATTCTGAACTCTCCAGGTCGTGTACTTTCACATGAATTTCGTCTGTTGCCATCAGGGCGTAGATATGCTCTACCTGATCAAAGGACTAATCACTTTTCTTAATCATTCATCCCTTCTGCACTCAAACTTTTACATTCTTGAAAAGGCTTTTAACTTGATTATTTATTTATTATTGTGACGCTTTGAACTATTTATAGTGTAAATTGGAATTATCCACATCTGTGCTCCCGGGTGTATCTGTGTGTGTGTGTTTTCTTCTTGTATGCTCCTGCCTGTGTACATGACATAAGCTGCTGCTCATAACCAATTGCCCCTTGCGGGATTAATAAAGTTGTTGATTGATTGATTTGCTAACTCTACCAAAGGTTTTTGCCATTGTTATTTACCTTAAGCAATTGTTGACTGTAACGTTTATGCCAACAAACTGTAATTTGTAATGTATTTTACTATACTTTTAACGGTCAAGTTCTGGTTTCATTTCATTTCAAACCTTTATTTATCCAGTTGTATCCCACTGAGATCATTGATCTCTTTTTCAAGGGAGACCTACTCAAGTAGGTTCCACATGAGACATAAAAACAACAAAAAGGACATCTTACAGCATCATTACAGGGATTACAATTTACAATAACTATCCACATGAGCAGGTACCAACAGCTGCCCGAATGTTAAAGTACATCTGTACATTTCTTTTCAGTTTGCTTCAAGAATTGACTTCAACAGACAGAAATGCAGGCCAGATTGGGAAAGGCTGGACGCTACACAACGGAAAAATTATGGACATAAACAAGAAATTATTTCTTTGTTGTATTTCTTATCATACATATTGTTACTGTTGTTTCCATTTAAATATTTAATATTATGTATTCTTTTTATTTGAAATCAAATGCACCTGTTTTAGATTATTTATTTATTTTGATGTAGGTTCATTTGGAGGTTGGTGTTTTTTTTGTATAATTATTGTATTGGTACTGTGTATTTTATTATATTCATATCGGCAAACAAATATACAAGAGATTGTACAGTGCAATCAGAGAGATACAGTATGTCCACGTTTTAGAGCAAGTCCACAAATCCAGTCTTTGTCAAGTCTGTCACCACCTTCGAGCAGCTGCTGGTGCCACTTTGTCCGGCCCTACGCCAGCCTCTCCCAGTTGTCCGTCGCAATGTCCAGGGCCTTCATGTCACGCTTTACGACATCCTTGAAGCGCAGCAGTGGTCGTCCTCTGCCACTGGAACCAGCACTCAGCTCGCTGTATAAGATGTCCTTTGGCATGTGATCCAGAGGATGTTGCGCAGGTACCGCATGTGAAAAGCATTTAGCTCTCGTTCGTGCCACGCGTAAGTTGACCACGCCTCGGAACCATACAGCAGGACGCTGACCACGCAACATTGGTAGACACGTGTCTTAGTTAAACAGCTTCCCATCTGACCACATGTGCAGGAAAACGCCTTCTTCATCCACGTGATCGTTGAATGCATGATGCAGCACACCAGAGAAGAAGATGCCGAAGAGCACGGGCGCTAACACACAGCCTTCCTTGACTCCACTGCGAACGGCGAAGCTGTCTGAAGTAGATCCTTCAAAGAAAACCGTTGCTGACATATCCTCGTGAAGCGATTTGACCAGCCCGAGCAGTGTCGGTGGGCAGCCCAGTTTCTGCAAGATGGCGAACAGTTCTTCCCGACTCACCACGCCTACGTCAGGTCGGCAAACGCTATGTGCAGTGGTTTGTTTTGCTCTCTGCACTTTTCTTGCACCTGGCGCACCGTGAAGACCATGTCTGTTGTTGATCGGCCACTTAGAAACCCGCACTGTGACTCTGGGTATACGCGAGCGGACAGTTTCTGGAGCCGCACCAGCAGAATTCTGGAGAAGACCTTGCCAAGCATGCTCAGTAGCGAAATGCCACGGTAGTTGTTACAGTCCCCTTTGTTATTGTAAAGCGTGATTATCTTGGCTTCCTTCATGTCCGATGGGAAAGCGCCCGCTTGCCAGCATTGACAGAGCAGCTTGTGCATGTGCGGCAGTAAGCAGCTGTCACATTAAATGAGATCAGCCGGGATGCCGTCCGTGCCCGCAGCTTTGCCCTTAGCAGTGTGCTTCAGCGCGTTCACTAGCTCTTCCATGGTTGGCAAGTTGTCCAGCTCAGCATTGATGTCAAAGCAGGGTGTTGAGGCCAAAGCCACGTCGCTGATGCTACTTGGTTTGCCATAGAGCTCTGAGTAGTGCTCAACCCATTGTGACATCTCTTCCCTGTGTCAGTGATCAGTGCTCCTTCTGCACACTTCAGCGGACACACCTTATTTGCTCTTGGCCCAATAGCCTTGTTCAGGCCCCTTTACAGTTCCCGCAGGTTACCAGTGTCTGAAGCCTGTTGGATGTCATCACAGAGCTTGTTCCTGTACTGGTTAGCACAGGATTGAACTGTCCTCTGAAGTTCACGCTGCGCATCCTTGAGTGCAGAGAACTCTGTGTAGCCCATTGCTTGTATACTTTGTTCTTGGCAGCGAACAGCGGTTCCAGGACTACAGCATTTTCGGCCATGCAGTCTTCTTGCGGCAGCCTTTTTGTGCCTAAATATTTGGTAGCAGCGTCATGCATAGCAGCTCGCAGGCTCTGCCAGTTCTCTTCTGGTCCTGTGCCGGTACTGCTTGCAGCCATCTTCTTTGCAAACGACTTCCGGGAATGCTATGACATTTTCTGCGCACTTCATTCTTGCGGTGTTTAGGCGCAGCTTCTCTTTTTGTCTTGGGGTAGGTTTTCGTTTAGGCATATTCATCTGGGTTAGAACGAGCGAGTGGTCATTATCACCATCAGCAGTGTGGTAAGTTCTGGAGCATCTGACTAGGCCAATGTCACGTCTTCTGACCAAAGCTAAGTATAGCTGGTGCCAGTGCTTGGACCGTGGATGCATCCATGTCACCCGCCGACGTTGCTTCTGCTGGAACCAAGTGTTTGCGATGCAGAGCCCATGTTGACTGCACAGCTCGAGAACTCGCTGTCCGTTTTCGTTGATTTTCCCGACACCAAAGCGACCGATTACATCCGGCCATGCCAGATAAGAGATTCTTATTCATTTGCGAATTTGGGGAAGATTTAATTTGTTACAATATTGATCCACAGTTTAAAGGGATAGTTTTACAGTTTAAAGCGATAGTTTTAGTAACCACTCTATAAAAGCAGACAAATCTTTATTTGTATGGAAAATGTTAAAGGTAGCGCTAGTACCAAGCCAAATATAGTATTCCAATCTAAAGTATTGATTTCACCATTGTAGCATAGTTATTACCATAGGAGAACTGTTAAGGTGGAAATAACATTTGTTTTTCGTCCAAGATGTAGAGTTTTAAAGACACTGGGCAAAGAGCGATTGAAAATTTGTATTTTGAAAAAAGCAATATAATTGGGAGTAATACATGCGGGGCCTTGGAGAGCTGTGGTTGATGGGCCATTAGTTGTGTAAATACTAGGGCTGTCAGTCGATTAAAATATTTAATCGCGATTAATCGCATGATTGTCCATAGTTAATCGCGATTAATCGCAAATTAATCGCACATTTTTTATCTGTTCTAAATGTACCTTAGAGGAATATTTTTCAAGTTTTTAATACTCTTATCAACATAAGAGTGGACAAATATGCTTTATGCTAATGTTTATTATCATTTGAACAATGGCAAAAATTCTCATGAATATTAAACACAACAACCTCTGAACATTACAAATATTCGCCTCAATTCAACCTGGAACCTCTCATACAATAATACAATACAAAGTGTGTGTGTGTGTGTGTGTGTGTGTGTGTGTGTGTGTGTGTGCTTCCTGCATAAAGTCAAGTGCTCTGCGCAGTTGTCGGCGAAATGTCACTCCTCTGTTTTCATTGAAAAAGCTCCTTATATCCGTTAGCGCAGCTAGCTAGCACCAGATGCTAACAACAACAATACACGTAAGGTCTCTCCCGGTCCTCCCGATGGCCAGTCGGTGCCTGCCGGTGAGCGTGGAAGTGTGGTCTGCCACAAGCGGGCGGCAGGAGCGGGGCTGTCAGCATCAGCTTGTAGATGGTATTTTAAACTCGATGCGCTCTGAAACTACGGGGTGGCCGAGGACAAAAAATGCACATGCGTTAATCGCGTTAAAATAATTAGTGGTGTTAATTTTTTTTTGCGTTAACGCGTTATTAACGTAAATGATTACATGTCTCTTATTTAGCACAGAGTGTGATATCTGTGACATATGGATCTTAACAAAGTTCCGCTGTACATCCAGCGTACTGTATCTGACTTTATTTCACATGAGCTCCAGTGTGGAACCCCACTGCACCCCCTGGTGGATCAATGATCCATTGCAGCTGGCTTCATAATAATTACATTTATTTATCACGGGGGAAGTCTCAAGTCAAGCTGGAGGTTTTCCCTTGAGCGAGGGCAGATCACGTACCAATCACGGCCCTCACGTTTCAAACTGTCTGAAATGAAGCGCTACATCTGTAAGTGAAAATTCCTAAATTGAACTACAAACCATTAATTAAATGACTTCTGTTTTTAAAATCCTTGATAAAGGAGGGAGTAATTATCACATGCTCGGGCACCCAAGGTTCCACACACTGTTAAAGGGGTTAGCATAGTTCTTCAAGTAGACCACAATTGAAGATAAATTAGTATAATGAGTTATTGATATTCCACCGGTTTTCATACCATTTCAGGGACTTTATCGCTGCATTAGAACAGACCACCCAAAGGTACTGAAGTAGGAACTTTTAAGTGATGAAATTCTACAACTGTTGTAACTGACCAAAATCTTCTCCCAGAAATGAATGTCTAAAGTGCCGTATCCCAGAGTAGATGTTTGGTGGTATCGTGTAACTAAAACCTTGTACTCAGTCTTGCCTCAGGATTGGACTGGGACCTGTGCACTAGCACAGCCAGTGATGTTTTTTATGCAGTTAATCAACATGGCGAAACACCCCAAAGCCAGTAGGGCTAAGAGACCAGTCCCAGGGGGAGTTTAGGCTCCACAGTGTACAAGGATAACATAGGGGGGCCCAGGGGAGTGCTAGATGTTGTAGTTGCATTCCATGTACCCGCACCCTAACGTACCGATTGATCACAACGGTTTTTTCTAGAGAACATATTATTTTCATACCTTAAAAGGTATGAAAGGAGAGAGGGTACATTTCTCATAAGGAAACAGTTACAAATGCTAGCAGAACAAGACGACCCACCCCCATATACAGAGATGGATGTTCAATGATGAGATTGTTCAAAGAATGTTCAAATGATGTGATACTTCAAATGATGAAATCATGAGAATGAAGAACCTTATACTATTCCAAGATGGTGTATTCTTTATTATTTTGTGCTATTCTAATATAGTTTGTTTCCTTTATACTTTGTAAAAACAAGTGCCTTAACACTGAATGTGGTATGAGAACGATTTCTGTGAAAGGAGGGAGTAAGAAATGTTCTGATACTAAGCCATTGCTGCTATTTTCAAAAGTGATATTTAATGTTAACACTAGAAGTTATGCACAAGGGAAAACTTTTATGTTGAAGACCAACCAAAGTATTTTTTTTTATTTTTGATAGCGCTTATTGAACCATTCCATTTTGATTGTATGTTTTTTATATGAGTTATGTACTACACTCAAAAAAATGATTTGTTAAACCAACATGATTTAATTACGTGACAAAATTCCACGCAATTACATTATGTTACTCTAATTTAAATGAAATATGTACATAATACATGATTCACTGTTGTTAACCCAACACATGTTTATCTCATTCATCCAATGTACAATTAATACTTCAGGTTGACATATTTTACTTTAGTTAACCCAACACATGTTTATCTCATTCATCCAATGTAAAATTAATACTTCAGGTTGACATATTTTACTTTAGTTAACCCAACACATGTTTATCTCATTCATCCAATGTAAAATTAATACTTCAGGTTGACATATTTTACTTTAGCTTAACTAACATGTGTTTACCATGTTGGTTCTATTTAATTCAATTGCATGGAATTTTGTCACATAATTATAATATGCTGATAACACTAAATGTAGTCTAACAGAACCATTAAGTCACAGAAACACAATTGTGTTAATAAAAAACCTTTATTAGCACAAAATGAGAAGTTAACATTGTCTCTCCAACATTGACTGATTAAAACACATTATACACATTATAAAACAGAACCTCACAAATGGTGTCAAAAATGTACTTCAAATGGTATCAAAAATGTAATTCAAAGGGTAACAGAAATGTTCCTTAAAATAGCAAATGTCTGAAAACATTAGACATAACTCAAAAACATTTCCTAACAGAGAACCTTGTTAGGAATGTATACAAGCAAATTACCCTATAAGCCAATTGTCAGGCTTAGACTGTATGAGCTCTTTCTTACTCCACCTGCACAAAGTGAGTGAGTGAGTGAAAGAGTGAGTGAGTGAGTAAGAGAGAGTGTGAGTGAGTGGCCGTTTCTCAATGTGGAGTACACCTGCTGCAGAGCCACTATTTCAAATGTTCAAGTATACTACGTAATCGAGTGGCGCCGAATGCTGGGCATTTAGATGCATTTAAACAATCCTTCGACGCCACTCGATTACGTAGTATACTTGAAATAGTGGCTCTGCAGCAGGTGTACTCCACATTGAGAAACGGCCAGTGTGTGAGTGAGTGATATCCTGGAGGACTCACTCTGCCCCTAGTGGACAGGTGTACTCTCTGCCCCTAATGCAGGAACCTCAGGTGCATGTAGAAACCTCTGGGGTACATGGGCAGATTCTGGTAGGTACATTTAAAGACTTTGTACATAGAGAACAACAACTATGACATCCAATGTTCCCATTTAAAATAGCAAATGTCTGAAAACACTTAACATAACTGACCCTCAAAAACATTCCTAACAGAGAAACTGTACAACGTCAGCTATTACATTGGGCTCATTGAGCCATTTTGATTTTGAGCTCTTGCACTTTGGTTGAAAGCTTGTTTCCATCCAGGTTCATCAACAACTTTTGGAAGACTTCTAAGGTGAACTTAAGGTTTGATGGGTAGCTCAGGTTAAGTGCATAAATCAATCCAAACAGCAAGGCACATGCACAGGCCACATTTTCCAGGTCATTCAGAACTACTACACCCTCTATGGCACATATGTCAGAGTCAAGGCCCGCGGGCCACATCCGGCCCGCGAGAAGGTTTTTTACGGCCCCTGGGATGATCTTGATTTATTATTAGAACCGGCCCGCAGACCGCAGCAAGCCGGCAGCCCGCAGATCTTTTACACGCACCAATACTACATTTACCACAATGCAACGGTGACGCACCGAGCAGTAGGCTGCTTCATTTCAATATTTATTGGCACAGCAGTCGTCAGCATCACAGTAAAATTAACTTTCAGATACCCATCAAAAATGGCAAAACGGAAGGTGGACACTGAGAACCGGGGGTTTCAAACAAGGTGGGAGTCGGAGTATATGTTCACGGAGGTAGCTGGAAAACCTGTGTGTCTTCTGTGTGGAGAAAGTGTGGCGGTACTGAAAGAGTATAATCTGAGACGACATTATGAAACGAAACACGCGGACAAAAACAAGAATATGGACATGGAACAAAGGCTACAAAAGGCAGAGGAATTAAAACGAGGCCTCAAATCTCGACAGGCTCTGTTCAAAAAAGCCAAATCACAAGGCCAGGCTGCTGTCAAGGCCAGTTTTATTTTGGCAGAAGAGATCGCTAAATCAGCCCGGCCATTTACGGAGGGGGATTTCATCAAAAACTGCATGATTAAAGTTTGTGACGAAGTTTGCCCAGAAAAAAGGCAACTCTTTTTAAATGTGAGTCTGAGCAGAAACACCATTGCCGAGAGAGTAGACCAGTTGTCCATCAATCTAAAAGAGCAGCTTGTGAAAAAGGGAAAAGATTTCATTGCATATTCCTTGGCTGTGGATGAGAGCACCGACATTTCTGACATTGCCCAGTTGTCAATTTTCATCCGCGGAGTGGACTCCAGCCTAAGCGTGACAGAGGAGTTTTTGGCTTTACGTCCTATGCATGGCACAACTACGGGGCATGATTTGTATGAAGAGGTGTCAAGATGTGTAAATGAGATGGAGCTGCCTTGGGAAAAACTCGTGGGTTTGACAACCGACGGAGCACCTGCGATGTGTGGACACAGGAGCGGACTGGTGGCGAAGATACGGGAAAAGATGCAAGAGGAAAACGCGACAGGTGAGCTGACAGCTTATCATTGTATCATACACCAGGAAGCGTTGTGCGGTAAAGCCTTGAAAATGGAGCATGTAATGAGCATCATCACGCGCACAGTTAACTTTATCAGAGCCAAAGGTTTGAATCACCGCCAGTTCAAGGCATTTCTGACGGAGTTAGAAACGGAGCATGGTGATTTGCCTTATCACACAGAGGTGCGATGGCTAAGCCAGGGAAAGGTGCTTCAAAGATGTTTCGAGCTTCGTGAGGAGATTTGTCTGTTCTTGGACAGCAAAGGGAAAGACACAACACAACTCCGAGACGAAATGTTTCTGTGTGAAATGGCTTTTCTGTGTGACATTACGAGTCATCTGAATGCAATGAACTTGCAGCTGCAGGGTCGGGATCGTGTCATCTCTGATATGTACAGTACAGTGAAGGCATTTAAAACCAAACTGACTCTGTGGGAGACGCAGATGCGGAAAGAAAATTTGAGCCACTTTCCCAGCTGCCAGACCATGAAAGAGAAGCTCTCTACCAGTGCGTTCCCGAGCGCACAGTTGGCTGATAAAATAGGTATGCTTGCCGCTGACTTTCGACGCCGATTTGCTGACTTTGAAGCACAAAAAAGCAGGTTGGAACTGCTCGGTAACCCATTTGCTGTTGACGTGGAAAGCTCACCACCAAACCTCCAAATGGAGTTGATTGACCTCCAATGCAATGATGCACTGAGGGCAAAATATGCGGCAGTGGGTGCTGCGGAGTTCGCCCGTTTCCTCCCCGACACAATGCCCCAGCTGCGCATCCAGGCTGCTCAAACGTTGTCTATGTTTGGCAGCACATACCTGTGTGAACAACTGTTTTCTTTGATGAACCTGAACAAAACATCACACAGAAGTCGACTTACTGCTGAACACCTCCACTCAATTCTGAGGATTTCCTCAGCTCAGAGCCTTACCCCGAACATTGATGAACTTGTGGAAAAGATGGGACACCACCAAGTATCACCCTCAACCTCAAACAAGTGAACATTACTGTGCAATCACATATTTAGAGTTTTTACTCAGTTCAAGTTTAAAAGTTAAAGTTTAATATTTGTTTTCACTGCATGTTACTTCTCCTTAAACAAAGTGTTGTTTTTGATTAATAGATTTTTGCACTTTATTTTATTGTATTTCAATCCAATTATATTTTAAAAATATTTCAGTTGAGTGTATGATAGAAAATTGCTATTATTGTTTTTTTCTTTGAAGTAAATTTAGCCCACTTTTGCTAAAATCGAAAATATAGGCTACTGATGGTGCCTTGAATACCGGTTTCTTTCATTTAATGTTCATGTTATGGGGATTTTTATATAAAGGAAATTTGTCTTTTGTGTCTGTTGAAAATTAAAGATTACTGACAGAGCCATAAGAAAATATTGCTTTATTTATCTGATCATATTGGAATATATTTGTTAGGTTTTCAGTAGGTTCAATTAGGTTCACTAGACTATATGCGTCATTTAAAAAATTTTCAATGAACATTCGAACAGTCCGGCCCTCGGCTTGTAGCTAAATTTTTTATTTGGCCCTCCGTCCATTTGACTTTGACACCCCTGCTCTATGGCAATTCCGATGTCCTCAGGCTTTTCTGTGACATCCACTCCCTCTTTTCGGATGACATAGATTCCCATCACTGTCTCTGCAATCTTCTTCTTGGCCTCAGCAATGTCACTGCTCTGTGGAACACAAACAGAAAATGATGAAGCTATGCACTGATCAGATTGTAAGGGTCCAACAATTGTTAACACCTTTGAACACTAAGTCATCTGCATAATAATGTAGCTAACTGGCAAGGGGGTCCTAATTGGTGGAACTGCCGGGGGGGCGGACCTGCTTGTACATAAAAAGGGACCATATTTCTTGTTCTGTCTCTCGCTCCCTCATGTGTCTATTTACTGCCCTTCCCAGTCTGTGTATTCGAGAGTGTTTCGGTGTCTGATGACTCCTTTTTCATGGTCACCACAATAATTTAAACTAGAAATGGTGCAGAGAGCACAGACCTCCGCCCATGAATGCATTTGTGGCTCTGTGCGCGTGCGAGCAGGACATGTTTTGTATTATTGCATTTGTTAGGTCGAGAGCTTTATGCCCATGTCTGTGACCTTCCCACGTTAAGATATGGCCGTTTCAACCCCCATCCCACCGGCCTCTGTGGCGCCCTCCTCGTGTCGCAGCCAGTAGTTCGGTGCACTCCGTGCTCTCCCCCCACACACCCCAGGCTAAACCTTGTGTCTCTAGTCCCCCCACACAGGGAGCTGTTTTGTTTTAATTTGGGGATCTGCCCCGTGATTCGGATCCGCTCCAAAAATGGGTTCTTCCTTGACCCATGCTACACCCTTCCACTGAGTTTCATGAAAATTGGTCTGGTACTTTTTGTGTAATCCTGCAGACTAACAGACAAATCCATACATGTGACCGAAAATATTACTCTCCGCCAAGGTAATGAATTCAAAATAAGATTAAAATGACTTACCAAATACTCCCCAACAAGTTTTCCACTGTCCTCATGGAGGTATGTACAGAGACATTTGAGGATGCACTCCCGTCTTACTTCAATGTCATCACTCTGCAGAAAGGAAGAATAGATAGATCAATTGAAAATTAGTGTTGAACCTGTCATGCCCTACACCTAGCTCTCCCCTCTGGCTGTCTCGATGAGTGGGCGTGGCTGCAGGCTCCAGTTGGTGCATCCATCAGTGGTCCATCAACTCTCTTATCAACATGCAGTATCAACCCTGGCTTTTCAACCACTCCTCGCCAGATTGTAGTTTACTACTCTCACTTTAGTTGTGCTGGCTCTTTTATATTTTGTGTATCTGTGACCTGGTTACTAATAGTGATCTCTGCCTGCCACCTCTGGTTCCTGCCTGCCAGCCTACCTGCTCCCCTACCTGCCTGCCCCACACGTCCTTAGCCACCTGTCCCGGGTCTCTCATTAAACCCCATCCAGAGTGCCGTGTTTTGCCTGCCTGTGTTCCCCAGTCTGACCTTAACAGAACCTCTGACATTGAACAACACAGACAACTGAATGGAGAATGGCTCTTACACTATTTCACTAATACTACAACCCATACCACATGACAAATAAAATCCATAGGAAATTGTGCTATTCTGACTGTAAAGATTAAGTTTGATAGATTAATAAAGCAGAATAATTTACCCTATCCATGACTGCAATGGTGCTCCTGATTTCTTTTCCTGCAGCACCTCCTTTGGTGATGAAGACTTTTACCAGCTGGTCAGAGCACTCATCGAGTTGAGATAGGAATTTTGATGTCAGAGGGACAGTGGTAATTCGCATGAACTCCCTGTTGATCTGAAAACACATGAAGATGGCAACAAAGTTTACAAAGTAAAATTGGTTAACCATTCTCATTTAATCAAAATGTCCAGTGTCAAAATATTAACATATGGTGCAAAATGTAATAGCATATTACTTACTTCACTCATTTCAAACTCATCTGCTTTTAAAATCTGCAACCAGTGGCTTGTCCTGGACAACCTCTTGTCGTCGGTATGAGAAGGTCCTCTCCATTTTTTCCTTCACAACCACCTGGTTGTTTCTCTTCTGTACCTCAGTCAGCAGTGCAAGTCTTTCATTTTCAAGGCTTTCTTTTGTTTCCCTTCTCGGAAGCAGTGGACAGTAATTCACTTCAGCCTTCTTTGGTTTCTTCACATTTAAGGCTGCCTTGCCCTGGTCTTGTGATTTGTGCTTGAGGGAGTTGACACAGATTTCAGGGCAGCCGAGTTTGCCAAGCCTTGAACGGAAGTTTGCCATCTTGTACTTCAAGCTCTGCTTCCAACCTTCAAAGCCTGTTGTGGACCCTCGCTCTGTCAAACATGGATGGGTCTTGACCAAAGCTTCAGCTACATTGCTTATCTGTACATTGTTGGGGTATGCTGTGTACTTGAACATTTTCTCTGATAGGCCTTCAAGAATGACTGATTTCATCTTCGGGCCAGGAATAAGTGGCATGCCATTTGCTTGGAAGTTTTGGTTTCCTTTTTCAAGCTGCATCTCCGTATCAAATGAAAACGAGGGAATATCAAATATATCCGGCCAGGTGCATGATCTTGACTCGGGAGAGGATGACAGTATTACTGTATCATTGGTGTCACCTGATGAAACGGAGGGGTCATTTAATTCCGGATATGAAGTTGAGGGACATGGCTGGAATATGAGGACCGGGGCTGGAATGGTGATCAGTCTTAAAGTACTTTTGTCTTTGATTTCACTCGTTGATGTGAGGTTAACATACTGGTTGTCAAAGTCAACATCCATGTACTGGATCCTAAATTCAACATCATCCAACCCAAATAATGTCTTGATCTCAATAGTCAGATCTTCAAGAGAAGCCGGCATTCCTGACTGGAGGATAAGTTTTCTTGCATCATTCTCTTCAAAGACAACACGCAGTGTCACAGGTCCAGCCATCATTCATCCTGAAGAGAAAAGAAAAACTGTTTCAGAGAGTGTAATGAAGACATGGCTCAGTACTTGCAGGAAATCCATGTGTATAAGTAATATGTTAATGACATACTTAACAGCTCAGACGATGATGTGCCTTTTTAGGGTTACCATTCGGATCTCTCCAACCATGTAGTCAGCAGGTGGATATGGATCAGCCAATACGGCAAGCTCAATCAGGGCAACCTCTTTACTGGGTGATGGGGTCAACTGAAAAGCTCTAAAAATGGTCCCTATACCATGCACATAACACCCTTACAATGAAGCTCAACTGGTCCTTAACAATACACATTTGAAGAATCTCAGCATATTCTGGCAGCCCACCAGTAGAGCCATGAGCAACTATCATTCCGTTTCTGTAGTTTAAACCATTACTTGAAACATTTTTGGCTAGATTAACCTCTGTCACATCTGGGTATTTCCTCTTGATTGATAATGCCACTTCCTCATTAAGGACATCAATAGGCACTGTTGAGACACTGGTGACCTCCAAGCTGGATTTCTTGAGACTGGATGAATGCATGTAATAGCCAACCATTAACTGATGTTTAGCTGACAGTGAGTATGTCACATTCTTAAAGCAGTTTGTGTGTCTTGCTACTTGCTTGAAGAAGCTGTGCTTGGACTCAAATCGCATGGTCCATAAACCAACTAAAGGCCCAAAGCAACGGATCATTTCTGGATAATGCTCTATGTCACTGGTTCTCAACTGGTCAGGCCTCGGGACCCACTGTTTACTTGGTCAATACATCGCGACCCAACATTTTGAAGCACTCAAATGTATTCAACAAAAAATCATGCTGTAATATATACGCTTTTCACCCTACACTATTAACTAAAGTGAAGTACAGTGCATATATCCCTTATATCCCTTCACAGAACTAAAGTATGCTTTTAAAAAAGGTTTAATGTGATGATGGAATCAAAGCTGAACTATATAAAAAGGCACGCATGCTGAAAACCCAACCCCAGGAGGGGGGTCTGGGGGGATTCTCTCCCAGGAGATTTTTAGAAATACTAACATAAACTATGCATTCTGGTACACTGAGAAGAAAATAAATAAATCTATTACTACCCGACATATTAATAATATTTTATGCCATTGTTTGTTTTTCACTTTGTTCTGACATCTTGCTGCGAGAAGAGTAAAGAGGAGATAGTCTGTGTGACTTACTTTAAATTGTGGGTAAGGGTAGATAGCTCCCATTGTTCTGTGACCTGTCAGTCATCAGACCGGGGGTCATATTTCATTATGTGTTCATTTTTATCTGAAGTTGTAACGATGGATGTATAAAGAAGAGTTCTACCACAAAGTTATTCTCCGTGGGGACTTCCGGCAACAATCTTGATTCTGAAAACATCAGCAAAGATAATTTATTGAGAAGATGATCACTATGTGATAGAAGTTTTCAAAACCGTTTATGGTCTCCGTTACTTCCAGTCCAACGCCGACTGCATGCACAGCGTTAGAAAATTGGGCCTTCAAAATAAAAGTTTGACTTTTTCCCCAAAAAAAACCAAAACATTTCCAATTTTTTTTCTTCACTCACACATCCGCGACCCACTTCAAACGGGTCCGCGACCCACTTTTGGGTCGCGACCCACCAGTTGAGAACCACTGCTCTATGTCGTGGTGTTTAGGCAAGATTCTTGCATCAGGAAAAAGTTCACAGTATCTATGCCTATGATCTGAAATCTTACCCTCTAGATATGCAATAGTTGTATCAGAGACACTACATACTGATATACTTGACTATTGACATCGCATTGATGCAGAGCTTATTAAGTAGTGAAGTTCACCAAGCACTTCATCAACTGCTGTGGTTGGAACATGAACTAGATTTTCTAACTTCAATAAAACAGATGCAACTTTATGTTCAATTAATTTAGGCAATTCCTCTATAGGAACAATATCACTGTCTGCATCTGTGCCCGTACAAACTTCTAAGTCATCATCTGATTCTGCAGTTCTACATACGTTGTCTGTAGAACTGCCTGCCTCTGCCAAGGGACCACCTAATGTAACAACACCAGTTTTAAGTCCTTTAGAGTATGGGGGTTATGTTTCCTATACTTATGTGAATTGAATGTACCAAGAATATTTGTTTGGAATGTACAACCTAGAAACATACATGTCACTGTTTCATTCCTCCTCAAATGTGTATTTATATGAATGAAATATTCTTTCTCTGTTGCAATTGAATTACATGCACACAACTGACAGTGAAATGTCGACAATTCTATACGCTGCTGTGATGTTTGTTTGGCATGGACTCTGTAAATGTGACTTAAAAGATTGTTCCAAGTCTTAAATGTGCATGGACAAGTGGCATAGGCGCATGGATATCGAAAATTACGACCATAATGGCCATGTCTTAGTTTGAAATGCTTCAACAACAGGAACCTAGAAGACACTGACGTACCACAATCTTTGCAGTTCCACATGTACTGTTGTAATCTGAAAATCAAAGAAAATATTTGTAATATATGTTATGCGCCTATATGTTTTAGTAATTTACTGATGCAAATCAAGCAAAGTCAAGCAGTTCTTAAGATTACAATGTGCACAAACTTCAAACTTGATAAAAAAAAAAAAAGGATGCTGATTACTTACCACCAGTAAGAAGAGGTTGCCCTGCTGCCAGCAATGTCAAGTCTATGGTTTGTTCCCAGGGCACCTGTGAATAACAGACATGATTAGGTTAATCTGAAGTAGCATGCCAACTCCAAATGCAATATAATTTGGGCTAGAACCTATTATTTTAATTGCTAGAATAAATTAGGGTAATCTGGTGCACTTTGAGAGCAAAATTAGGAACTAAATCTATGGATATATCTCTGAACAACACCCATGTGAAACAGTACTGTAAACCAGTAAACCGAATATTCTTCTGTGAGTTTTTGCTTTACGCTGTGCGGAGTGTGCAGGTGCATTGGACATACATAACACCGCGCTACAGTTCACGAGCCCGAATTCCTCCTCTCCCCCCCTCCCCCCCGTTGTACAGACCGACGGGTAATAATGGATTTTGACAGAAATGTCAAGATCCAGCGAAAAAGTCTGGCGCCACCTGTAAACAGATGTACTTTTTCTTTATGTATCTTACTAAGTTGTTTGTTGCTCTTTCCTGGCTGCTAGTTCAGTGAGTTTTGGTCGCAGTGTTGCTTCTGAAGTGCGCTCCGGCAGCACTACACCCTGCATTCCAGTAGTTATTGCTCCACTAGCCCTTACATACATCTAGTGTTGTATTATTATTTCTAATTGATATAACGTGCAGGCACTAAAAAATGGAAATATGGCGTTAGAGTTCATGGCAGCAAGGCAACGTGCACGATATATGCCAAGAAGCTAGCTAGCTAGCTAGCTAGCTAGCCGCTAGTTGTGAAACACTTTAACATCAATTTAGCTGATTTCACGGGTCAATATTCACGGTAGGTGTATGATATTACCTCATATACCAACGATGTTTCATATTTGTAGACCTCGTCAATACATTAATTAATCTAGATAGGACTACTTACCATGGGGGTCGTCTCCCTCGTGTGTGCTGCGGTCTTCCCCTCGTGTGTGCTGCGGTCTTCCTCCGTGGTGTGCCTCGCGCGATAGATTACGACCTCATGCGTCTCAAACTAGCAAGTGTCATTAAACCAATGCATTACATTCACGTCAGGTCAAACTAAGTGAATCTTGCTCATTTAAAGGCCATGCTTTTTAGCTGGTATAATTAAATCCAGTTATGTTTCCCCCCTTGCATCAACGTAAACAAATCATGTTAATTTAAAATCACATAGTTATATGTTGGTTCTATTAGATGTAAATATGTTCAGTTCAAAACATATATATTTTTCATCAAACAAACTCAAAATAGATAGACTGGAGTAACTCAGACCTATAATCGTTTTTTTGAGTGTATGCAAAGTTCAGATGAAGAACTCATTGATTTCAGTATTATTTACATACCCTAAAGCAGGGGTGTCAAACTCAATTTCATCACGGGCCACATCAGCATAATGGTTGTACTCATAGGGCCGGTTGTAACTTTAAGACTATACTAAAATACATATATATAAATAATGTATTATATTACATGATTGCCTCTGCATTGGATTATTATCGGATAGGGTAATAACTTCATTATTAACTACGTTTGAAAGCAGAAGTCTCGGGCAAATATTTGCAAGTCTCTTCAGTGAGAATGTCACAATATGATTTTAAAAGAAAAGCCAAATTCTGGAAAAACAAGAAAAAGTGACATTTTGAAAAAAAAATTACATTTTGAAGAAAAAAAATCTAATTCTGAGAAAAAAGTCAAATTTGAGATGTATTGTGGGACATTTAGTTTATGGGCAACATGCTTCTGTAAAGTAGCATGTAACCTTATAATGAACATATTATATTCTTTGAAAGCTCTTGTGGAGCCACAGAAAATGAAGTCGCGGGCCGGATTTGGCCCCCGGGCCTTGAGTTTGACACCCCTGCCCTAAAGGGTCTATAAGGAGAGATTGTTAGAAATTAAAATCAATGTTTTATGGCATAATTTAGTTTAAACATACCGTCAGCTTAAATGCTGTTTTATTCTGAAAAACCAGAAGTTCTCGCACAATCTTAATGCCAAGCTTTTATTCTGAAAATTCTTCATCTCCGGTTAGCATTTAGCATGTGGCTAATATTCCTTTTCCTATAGAAATGAAATGACATGGAGTGTTGCACACCGAAACCTACTGATTTTAACACTACATCTATAGATGTCGAGATATTACTATTGCTGAATATTAAATAAAGTTACAGTTTATTTTAATACGTTTTGTTTACAGACGTGGGTAGCATATTAAGTAAAGTGTTACAGCAGAAGTTTTAATACAGTGTATTTCTGGTAGATTCATTTTATTATGTCACCTGATATATAAGAAGTGTTTTTATATATTCATGTGTGTACTTAATTACTTTGTATTTAATAGTAGCAGTTTATATGAACATGAAGCTGGAGATATGAGAAGTGAAAACGTTTGTATTTGGAGTAAGATGTGAGCCAAGGGGATGTCCTTATTTGGAGACAGTTCAGGCCTCTGGAATGCTGCATGGTGGAATGTGTGGGTTCATTGTAGTGACTATATATATGCTGGATGTCCTTATTTGCACACACCTCAGGCCTCTGGAGTGTTGCATATGTGTGTGTTCATTGTAGTGGCTACATATATGCTGGACATCCTTGTTTAGAGACACGCGCACACACACACACACACACACACACACACACACACACACACACACACACACACACACACACACACACACACACACACACACACCAGACAGAGTCAACAACTGCTGACTCATTGCCTAGGGTCCCGCCCAGAAGTGAAACTGGCCAATGGAGAACTATCAGCTCACGGTCTAGGGCAGAACTGGAATCACCAATAACAAATAGCTGAGGAGCAGCAACAGACATGACTCCTCCCTCAGAATTTGTATTTAAGCTGTCCCAATGTTCATAATCGGGGCTCTCTTCCTGACTGGCTATCGTGGTACGTATATCACACGGTGGTAGGAATTGAGCCCGGAGCACTCTGTATTTGGTACTGTTGCCTTTTACCATTAAAACAGATTAACCTTTATTTCTGGTGCTCTGAATTCCTTCTTTTATAGTCTGACCAGCTCATCAAAGGACACGCGGCACCGAGGTGGGTTTCAGACCACGCTTTGCTCCATCCAACACATATGACAACATCCGGAACCACCGTAAATGATAACTGCCGTAAAGTATTTCCAGTATTATTAAAGTAATTAATTACAGTCGTCACAATGCAATAAATAAAAAGTCATGAAAGAGAATATGAGGAGAAAAGGCGTGTTTAGTTATGTATTGAATGAACAAAGTCTGAATCCTCTGTTATGCGCAACAACGGATATTGAAGATCAGAGGCGGGCGGACTGTCTACAGCGCCAACCGTCACATGAGGAGGGGCCATCGGAGGATACTTAAGGAGCTGATGTGCGTGTTTGGGCGCTCCTCAGCGCTCGAGACCCCGAGAACACAGCTGCTCTCTCTCTGAACCATCTTCTGCCTGTAACATTACCGCGCCATTTTTAATTAAAGTACCCATTTGAACCTTATGCCAGAGACTCCATTGGTCTCATTTATCCTAAGCTTCTCTCCTGGACGCGAGAATAACGAACAAAGCTAATAGTTTCCATTACAGTTTAGGAACTGGGGTAGTATCTATAGTAACGCAGTGTAGGCGGAGCGATCGGCTTTTTGGCAGGCGAAGCGACGCTGCTTAAAACTGCCCTGACGTCATCTTCAATGCGACACAACTCACACAATACACAACAATGGAGGATGTGGAAGCGATCGTTTGCTTGTTTCTTGCTGTGTGCCTTCTCATCAAAAGAAAGAGGCAAAAGTTGTTTCGAAAGAGGCGGCTTATAGCAAGACGAGGTATAGAAGAAGCTGACGCGAGAGTTTTGGCAGTCCTACAACGCCGCAGAGACTATAGGACGACTCGAATACTACTACTACTACTCCTTCTTCTAGGCTACAATGCTACTTGGTAAGCTAACGTTCGCTAACTAGCAATGTGTTTAGGCTCACGCTCCCTATACGACCAAAGTCTTTCAAGTATTTGATTAATTGTAGCTACCACTTTTACGTATTAAAATATGTATGCTTTTGTTTGTGTTATTCAGAAGCTATTACATCATGGGAGACAATGCCTATCCCTTGCTAAACTAGCTCTTAAATCCCTTCCCTGACACTGGATGGCTGACAGCAGAACATGTGACATACAACAAGAACATTTGCAGATCACGGGTAGTGGTAGAAAACGCTTTTGGTAGACTGAAGGGAAGGTGGCGTTGCCTCATGGAAAGAAATGACTGTGATGTGAAACTTGTAAAATCAATGGTGCTGACATGTTGTGCTCTGCATAACCTCTGTGAGAGTCATGGAGAGACCTATGATGATGGGTGGGATGCACCAGGAGCAGTAGAGCCAGGGGTAGCAGTTGCACAAGGTGCAGAGGAGGAGGGCAGGGACATACGAGAGGGTCTGATGCGTTACCTGAATACCTAGAATGATCTCAGAATTGACTATTTAGTAAATATTTGAATCTCAAGCACCACTACTTACTGCCCCATAATAATAATAATAATCTAATAAATTAAGCAAGCATAAAATAATGAAAATCTTAGTTCACAGGCTCCTCCAACAGTGCAACACAATAATAGATAAACAGAAATATAGTGCAAGTAAATATTAAGCGCTGTGCACCGCTCTCTTTGTATAGGTTTTTTCTTTTGTTCTCTTCTCTTTGAAATATATAAGCAATGTGTTGAGTCTAGCACAATGAGGGTATTACAATTGAGCAATTTTTAATACATTTATTATTTATTTATCATGTATTCTTAATACCATTACAAAATATGTAATGTTATGTTTTAGAGGAGGACCTCAAGCTAGCAAACTCAATTTCAGAGTTGTCCTTTCAAATAGTTAAAATGTATTATTTAACCACGTATTTATTTGCTTTAATTGCAACAGATGATAAAGGTTTCACTGTGATAAGTATTCTCTTAAATCTGCAGAGGGACGCCTAGATGATGCCATCTTTCTGTATGATCGCTGTTGGGTGCAATTATTTATCAACAAGCGATAAGATAAGTCAAAGAAGTACTTTATTGATCCCAATTTGGGAAGTGTTTTGTTGCAGCAGCATAACAAAGGCATGACATTGTACAATACAAATCATTTAAAAAAAAATGTGTTGTATTGCAGCAGCTTAAAAATACATGGCATTGATTGTAAAATAAACATTTTAAAGATAAAAAATAAACAATATAATCTCAGCCAGAGGTTATTTGTTGTATCACAGAGGCGGAGGAGACGGGGAACATCGGCTGCCCATTCCCCCTAGGCCCGGTCTTCCTTCTGCTGGACCAGGTGCCGTTCCTGCTGTTCCTTCTGCTGGGCCAGGTTCTGTGTCTGCTGGGCCAGGTTCTGTACCTGGTGTTCCTTCTGCTGGGCCAGATCCTCTCCTCCTCGTGTCCTCTTGCCTGGGTGACAAGATAATTTTAGCAATAAGAATGAAAAACACAGGACCGGTATAGGTCACACAAGGATATAAGAATAAAATGTATAAACAGAACAGTAAGGATGAACTAAAGAAAGTTTACAATGTTTACAATGATTGTGAATTTCCAGCCTGTTGATAATGAATATAAATATATGTATATGATAGGATGTCACTGTTACGGCCCGCCCTCTACTCAGTGGTAGTGGCTCGTGGGGAGACCCGCAACATAAAAGAAAACACACCAAAACATCCAGCACTTAACGGCGACCATTTATGTATGGGTTACAGCCGTTATTCACATGGGCCAACCGCAAAGATGGGGTCGTTACTAAAAAAAAGTAATATTACATATTACTTTTAAAAAAAAGAAGTAATATATTACACTACTTCGTTACTCTCTACATAAAGTAACTCGTTACTTTACTCGCAGGGGCGGCCCGCCCCTCCCTGCAGGCAGATCACGCAGACTGCTAAAGTTTCAAATGTTCTCTTTAGTTCAGTTTCCATTGTCGCATAAGACTGATCCAGATCCTGAATGTTTTCCTATCTGACCATGGCTGTCCTCTGTCTCCTGCTATCTGTATATTTTGCACAGTATATATCTCCTCACGCTGTTGCGTCGGCGTGTTCTCCTGCGTGTTGGCCATGTGTCGCACTGGAACCAGACTGGAGCACACCACAAAGACTTCAGCCGAGCACGTACGAACTGCGCATGCGTGAGTGGCAATAACTCTCCTTACCAGCAGGCGGCGGTAGTGTGTATTCGTCATTCAAAACAGGCAACAACCGGAAAACAGAGAAGAAGAACAGACTACGTGATATAAACAAACAACAAATAGCTGTGCGTTAGCTTCACCTTAGCATGTGTTCTTTGCAGGTGTTTGTTGAGGTTTGATGACTGATTTTAGTAAGTAATGCGTGTCGGGGCAATGTTAGTAACTGTAGTGTGATTACTGAATTATAAAAGTAGCGCGTTACACTACTCCGTTACCGACAAAAGTAATATTATTACAGTAACGCGTTACACCCAACTCTGGCCAACCGGCAAAAGAACGAGGTCTGGAGGACTGGCAAAAACAAACAAAAGCAAAAGGGGCCCTTGGGCCAGCCACACCACGGGCTGTAGGACCCAGACGTCCCTCCCCTACCCAGAAATCTAGCAAGACACTACGGGTGAAATAAAGCCGCGAAAAAACTATGCTCCCAGGTCCTCCAGAATACACATGTTATCACATTAATTTAATTTAATTTCAAACCTTTATTTACCCAGGTGTATTCCATTGAGATCATTGATCTCTTTTTCAAGGGAGACCAGGGGCCTGTACTACGACGCTGGTTCAACCTAACCTGGATATGTTTGAGTTAGCCGGTTGGCCTAATCCAAAACATACGCGCCCTCGCTAAACTGTAATACGACCCGGGTTATCAAGTGGATCGCTCAAGCCAGCCGCATCCTAACTAGTTAGGTGCGCGTTCACATGAAAGGGGTGGTATTTGGAGCATTCGACCAATCACAAACATGGAGAAGCACACTGACAGCGCAGCGTCACACTTCCTGAATGAAAAGTCAACTATAATATCAGACATATGAAGAAGTTAAACTTTAAACATCCATGACTTAAACTCTTTATCCAGGATAAAAGCCACATAGCTGCACCTGCATGCCCCGTCTAAGACACGATCTGACTAGACAGTCCTAGCAGTCGGCACATTTAATAAAAATACAGCATGCAATCTCAGGCAGTAGCCAAAGACATTAACACACAGAAGCTACAGATCCGAAACAGCAGAGAGATCTCTTCTCCTCCAGCTTCTCCTTTGAAGTCCCCAGCTGAATGGAATTAGGAACACCTGCGGGAGGCGGAGCCAGGGGTGGACGAGGTGTACCTGCACAGCAGAGAGACAGACAAGACAACAAAAAAGGGAGCACGTAAGAGTCACACACACAATTGTACTAGCTGCTTACTCGCTACTTTACTTTACTTGTAACAGAGCATTCCCACACAGTGGGATAGCTTATTTTACTTACTGATGATGGATGATCTAAAGCTGAAAAAAAGTCACAATTCCAGCCTATTTCTTACCTAGAACCACACGCAGCGGTGTCGAGCTGGCACTCGGCGTTGGTGTCTGTGCTCGTGTTGGGGTTTGTTCCGTCTGTGGTCGAGTTGGAGTATGTTCCGTCTGTGGTCGAGTTGGAGTTTGTTCCGTCTGTGGTCGAGTTGGAGTTTGTTCCGTCTGTGGTCGAGTTGGAGTTTGTTCCGTCTGTGGTTGAGTTGGAGTTTGTTCCGTCTGTGGTCAAGTTGGAGTTTGTTAGACTTCTTTGTTAGATGTGAGCTTTATAACAGATAGGGACACAACGCTTTCAAGCAAATAACAGAGCATTAGCAAAAACTTACCATGCAGAGACTCCAGTAACGCCGTTGCAGAGTCCAGGCCTCCCTCCCTCCCAACGCTAGCCGGTCTATGGCCGTAAATGGTGTCCATTAGCTCAAACCACTTCCAGTGTTTCCTACTGGCACCACTCGTGTTGTTGTTATCTTTGACGAAGCAATATTCACTCTTCATCTTTTTGAGTTTTTCCCTACACTGCACGACAGTCCTCGAGTAACTGCTTGTGGACATCAGTGAAACACTTTTATATTGCAAGTTGTCCCATCGTGCTCCCGCTGGATCTTATCATCTGCAATGTGATGTAGGAACGTCGTCACTTCCTCGACCGACCACCGGCGTGCTTTTCTTTGCCATTTTTGTATCTCCTCTGTTAACAAAAATGCTGTTTATAAAAATGCTGCAAGCTTCGCTATATATATGTGACCCGCTCTATCGAAATCAGTCAGAAGTCGCAACGGCTCATTTCAAAGTAAACGTGGATTTGCTTAAAAAACCATTTTTTCGGGGTTTGGGTGTTTTGTTTGATTTTAAACAAACAAAGTCTTGGCTTTCAGAATATGAAACTTTTATTTCCAAACTCACACGATAAATACATTCTTTAAGCTTGTAAAGGGAAGATGACAGGCAATCTGCTCTTCCGCAACGCCGCCCCCCCTCCCTCGGGCTGACATTATGAATGTAAGTGTAGAGTAATCATAAATAACACGGCAGGGTCCGTTACAGTTTGTTTTCATCTGATTTCAATTAAACAAAGTCTTGGCTTTCAGAATATTAAACTTGTTTCGGCAAATTCAGATGATAAATACAACTTTGAAGCTTGTAACGGCATAATTACAAGCGGAGAACGGAGTAATTTAACGTCACAGCAGGCATAACAACAGCCGGTGTTTCTCGTGGGGGTTTTCCCCGGGAAACAAACACAATACACACAAATGCAAAATTACACAAACACACACGTATACACACTAACACACACTCGCGAGCTTCCCCCAGACCAGTAATCCAAACGAAAATATCTTCCCTCCGTAGTATTTTGATCATTTGCTCCGCTAATAATCAATCAGATCGATGGATTCCAGAGAAGAGAAAACGTTGAAGGCCTTTTTCTCAAAATGATGACTCGGTGACAGTCATTATATAATGTGACATATTTCGCTTAATATTTGGAGTACAAAAACAATCCTGATATCATTAGAAAGCTAGGAATATCCTCTTTCCAGCAGTGTATACAACTCAAAATGTGTCTTCGGGTCAATGCGACTGATTTCGATAGAGCAGGTCACATATGCGATGCTAGGGATTATCTTGCGCGCCAATTGTGACGATTCTCTCTGACCAATCAGCAGTCGAGAGTGTTGACATCACATACTCAGCCTGGTTGTTCCTGGCTCTAGAACCACGATTTTATGGGGCCAGAAAAACTGTGACCTGCTAGGCGGTACTAGGCCAAGTGGAAACGCAACCAAAAACGGGCCGCTGACGACAAAGCTCTCTTAAACGGGGCTCCGCGCTGCAGTGGAAACGCGCCATTAGAGTCAAACTACTAGCTTATTGGTTATGAGCAAGACTTCACTTTAAAATAGGGAACATATTCTTGGATAGAAATACCTCATTTTGAGTTATTTAAACACAATTGACACTTATAGTTTCATGTCTTGTTACATAAGAATAGATCATATTTGTTAAGTGTTATTATGCGAGAATTACTATTCTTGTGGTACTACTGAGGAAAAACTCTCAACTAATGGCTTATTACTTGTAGAATATGGTTATGTAGAATAACGCATTAATAAGTGTTTTATAATGACTAATATAAAGTCTATATACTGCTAATGTTAATTAACAACTAGTTGATGGTGAATGTGTGTACCTTAAGTGTTATTATTATTACCCATATCTGAGTGCACCAGATAACCTTATTAGTTCGATGAGAAACAGAAAGGAGAGGAGTGAAGGCGCTATTCATCTTCACCATGCCAGAGCTCGATCAATTATAGAGAAGGCTTTTGGCATGATGAAGGTGGCGAGGGATATTCTTCAAAGCCCTGGAAGTAGATCACACCCTAACCCAGGGGTATTCAACTAAAATTCAACGAGGTCCAGTTAGAGAAAATCTCCCCATGCAAAGGTCCGGAACATCAATATGTCTAACTTGCTTTATGAATTAGTGTGATATATAAGTAGCCTGTAGCTTTATCAACATCTGCATGTAATCAACAACTGACTGCCAATCAAATAAAGCAACAATATTTATTGTCAATTAAAATTGAACTATACAGATATACAGTAAATACTGTGGATATGTGTAATGTTCCTCACTGGCTGCATTTAAAAATAAAATAGAGAAAATAAATAAAATAGCTTTTGAAAATGTGTGCATCTTAAAAGTGCTTAATTTTAGAGAAATAAAATAAAGTGTAGCAGCAGCTTGAGTTTCCCTTTTTCTTTGATAACCGTTTCACATCATCACTTAACTGTTTCAGACGATTATAGAACAATATCAGTCTTTACACATCATAACAATTGAACAGTTTTAAAGTTTCTCTTTCTTTCCCTCTTATATTGCAGTCCCTCACTCACTTTTTTTTAATTCAGTGTGAGAATTGAGCTGGAGCTTGTCCTGCCAGGAGTTTAAATCTGGGCTGAAATGGTGTCAGGCCCATTCTCATACCAACCCAGTCTCATGGCATTTCGTGTTCACCAACACGATTTTTAATCTATTGATTCGTGTTCACCAACACGATTATCCCCTTTTTTTTCGTGTTGCACAGCACGATTTTAAAAGCAATGTATTTGCCTGCAGCACGTCTTTTTCTCCGGTCGGGTCGTGGAAGACCGGCAGCTGTGTGGTTCATAAAAACATGTTCTTACTCAATATCAAGCCACAATTATTGCTTTTATTTTAAATCGTATAATTTCAGAAAATAAATGGGGCTCAGGATACTGAAATCTGTATTTCCTTCTAATTTGTTATTCTTTTCAAAATAACACACTGTTATTTACTCACCAATAACACACAATTATCCTTGCTTTTATTTATTGGTTTAATTCCATAATCTCGGGCTTTTTTGGCGTCCGTCAGGAACTGAATTTCAAAATAAAAATAACCGGAAACAGACGTAGGCATTTCGAGCGATTACCCAAGATCCTCAGCTATGGTTTAAGCTCGCTGATTGGATGTTTTAGCCGCAATGCATGCTGGGATTTGGTGTTTATATTATATGAAATCCGGAAAACATTTAAAAAGAATAAAATACTTAATTCCGAGTGCTCTTGCTTTTCTCTTTGAAAGTCATCACATAACGGCATTGTAATACACGGTTCGGCTGCATTACATATTACAGATCTGCTGTAGTTCTTTATTTATAGAGCCCTGTTGAGAAGACCTTTTGAAAAACTGAAGAAATGCCGCCGAAACGTAATACTTGACGTGGATCATAAATATATCAACAATTAAACAATATCTTCAATTTCTCTTCACACAATACGTCTCCTTGCAGTATCAACACTAATTCGGCTGACTTTTACATTTGATCTAATTTGTAGATAGGTTATATTTACACCATAACGGTGCACAGCTGATATAAAAGGATTTTCTTTGAATATAAGAATGTAAATACTGAGTCTGAAATAGTATAGCAATATGCTGTAAAATTATGTGAAAACATGAATAAAACTACACATCTTCAGATGTTGTACATACATAAGTGTCTACACTAATAATACAAAGTTATTATGGCTGTGTGCACCGCCTAGTGGTTAAAGCACGTTATTGAATTATTGTTTTTATGTGTTATATTTGATTAAAAAAATATTAAGAGTACATACTTTCATAGGGGGAAAGTAGAAGGTTTGTAATAGAAATATAGAATATAAAAAATCAAGAAGATACTGTAAGTGATCTCTACAATAAAACAGTTTAGTGCAGGATGTACTCAGATATTAATAGGAGGAGGTGCAAAACAGAAAAACGAATTAACCTTTATTTAAACATTAAATAACAGATTAAGGTCTTCTTTTAAATAAGAAAAAAACGTTGGGGGTATCTATCTACAGATAAATATTAAGCCTGACAAAGTGCTTAAAGTCTAATATATTGCTTTCCTGCAATGTTAACTATGTTGAAGCACTTATTTACCTATGAATTATACTCTTATGTATGTAGATAGAATAAGAAATGTGCAGAATATGACAGTTTAATGGTGGAGGTACACACATATTGATAGATGTCTTGTAATGCACTGTTGAGGAACCTGTGACCCAAGTTTTTCATTCATTGCATAACTACACCGTAGTTGTGTATATGATATGTCAATAAACCTTTGAAAATCTTGAAAGGGATGTGCAAAATAGCCATTATACAGTCTTTAATTAACTATTAGTAGAGAATAACGAGTAATGAATATACTTTATAACTCGTTTCCATTCATGTCAATTGCAGATACACGTTTAGTCTTCTCAAGCACCAACTATCAAATATCTCAAATAAGTGTAGTGGAGTAAAAATACCAGGTTAACCTCTGAATTGTAGTGGAGTAGAATTACAAAGTAACAATGAGCTGTCATGTGGGTATATATTAATGCTGCGCATTATGGACACAAGCGATTTTCACCCATTTATTAATTATATGTTTTACATTTGATAACACGAATGTGTTTAATACTGGCAACTTCTAATTGTGGGAAAAACGAAAACGTTCCGTAGAGACGTCCCATAGAACATTTTGCGAAACACAATAGCCAGCATGTGTAGTTCTGGGGGGGGGGCGTTCGATTCCAGTTTTGGATAGTCTGGCGTGGTTTCGTTACATTTCAAACAGCTGTTTGACGCTCGGCGTAACCTTGGCTCACTGCCACTCCAACATCCAAACCCAAAGTTTGAAGATTAATCACGGGGACTGTAGTCCTAAACGATAGCTGGGGATTATGGCTAGTGTAGTGTCTTCGGCCATCCTAAACTCAGAAATGTTGACAATTGCAATGATGCTCGAAATGTCCCTTATAGGCCTACGTCTGTTTCCGGTTATTTTATTTTGAAATTCAGTTCCTGACGGACGCTAAAAAAGCCAGAGATTATGGAATTAAACCAATAAATAAAAGCAAGGATAATTGTGTGTTATTGGTGAGTAAATAACAGTGTGTTATTTTGAAAAGAATAACAAATTAGAAGGAAATACAGATTTCAGTATCCTGAGGCTCTGAGCCCCATTTATTTTCTGAAATTATACGATTTAAAATAAAAGCAATAATTGTGGCTTGATATTGAGTAAGAACATGTTTTTATGAACCACACAGCTTCCGGTCTTCCACGACCCGACCGCCTCGGTTAGCCTGCGCTGTAACGATATTTAGTTTTAACTTTGATCCTGGTGGACTGATCATATTGGGCTCTGAGACTGCTTATTTTTTGTGACCTCAGTTCTGACTTGAGAGGGAATGTTTGGTCAAACACCTTTGTGTTTTGTCTCGTATGGCGCGTTTCCACTGCAGCGGGTAAGCGTGCTCGCTTTAAGCGTGCAGGGCCCGTTTTTGGTTGCGTTTCCACTTGGCCTAGTACCGGCTAGCGGGTCCTAATTCACAGTTTTTCTGGCCCCATAAAATCGTGGTTCTAGGGCCAGGAACAACCAGGCTGAGTCGGGCTGAGTATGCTAAACTAGAGAGAGAATCGCAGGCAAGGGGGCTACAACTACAACAAGATCAACATATTTGACCGTGATTTAATTGTAATACACGTTTCAAAATGATGCCGAAGTAACAACATACTGATACCGGTTAGTAAAAACCATGAATTAATGCTTTGACAAGTCTGCAGACAGACGGCAGGCGAAAAACCATTTCAGCTGTGAGCTCAGAGCTAACGGCTGTGTTGTTTTTCTGGGGCTCTCATTGAAGATGACGTCACGGCTCTGCCTACACTGCATTACTATAGTAACTACCCCAGTTCCTAAACTGTAATGGAAGCGCAGCATTAAAGTGAGCCGTGCTTAATAAGGCCTAACCAAACCGAGCGAGGCTGAACGAGGCCTGCAGTGGAAACGCGCCAATAGTGGCATTTTGGCACTTTTAATGAGCGCCACGATCTCTGAACAAATGAGACACACTGGTTCTGTGCTCCCAGTGGGCAGGATGAACATGAACGAGTCCACTCGGGGTTAAAAGCTCTGTTCTCACTGTCCACTTTCCTCTTCTTGGAGAGCGCCATGTGTAATTATTTGTCTCTCCCTGTCTGCTGCTAACACGCCTGTTCACTCTCCTCTCCGCTTCTCTCCCTGTATCGCTAATTATTCTCTTCACTCACTTTCCTCTCCGCTTCTCTCTGCCGCGCTCTCCTCTTCTTCTGTGTTTCTCTCCCTGTATCACTCACTAGTCTCTTCTTCTGTGTTTCTCTCCCTGTATCGCTCACTCGTCTCTTTCGCCCCCTGTCGGCGGCGGTTAAAATAGAATCACCCCGTCAAAATTGAAATCCCCTATTAACCCTTAAAGACCTAGACGGAATTTAAAGAGTAAAAAATTAAACCATAACAGATGACATTGCATCAAAAATAACTTGTTTCAGAGAAATATATTATCATTTGAACATTTAAATACAAACACAAACAGTGAAACAAATTCAAAGTGCAAATTATATTGAAACTATAAACAAAGTATTAAGAATATATAGAAAGTGCAAATTATCTTGAAACTATAAACAAAGTATTAGAAATATATAGAAAGTGCAAATGTACAAAGAGCAAATGATCTTCAAACTATAAACAAAATATTAGAAAAATATATAAAGAGCAAAGGAAATGTATCAACATTCATCATGGTCTGGGTCGCTCAGATGTACAGCTCTGCTGATTGCCATGAACCTGTCTCTTGTCATGACAGAAGCAGGAAAGAGAACACTTAGGTGTGATCCCTTCCTCCAGTAGTCTCTTACTTTTGGCAGTTTTAGAAGTGCCATAAGGCTGACATACATGAGGAATTTTACCGGCTTTCCCAAACAAACTTTTCCCCCTTAGCCTGCTCCTTTTCAGCATTTTTGTTTGTGTTCTTGCAGATGATATTTACAGCTTGTTTGTTAAAAAAAATGTATAAATATTTGTGCAGGAGTATACTCCACACCAACAAAACCTTGGACTCCAGGGGCTCTTTTCGGGCAAAAGTGTGGTAGTTGTTGGGCAGTATATATAGAAATTGTATTCATTGGGATAAACCCCTTGAGATGCACCATCTCGTTTTCAAGGGAGTCCCGACAATAGCAACAACTTACAGACATACATAAACAAAAAGACAAAATGCAAAACATGACACACAAGACAATCCACATACAGTCTGTTAAGTGAAATTCAAGCAATGCACACAATCATTACAATTTGAGACAGTCAAGCAAATCAGTTTCATCAATATCAGTTAATAACAAGTACAGACCAGTTGAAAGTGAGATAACAATGCATGTTTAAATATACCCAATGATGCAAGAGCTCTAATAGCAGCAGGTAAAGTATTCCAGTCAGTTGGGGCTTTGAAAATGAACGCTCTTCTGCCAATCGATTTTTTTGCAGAGGGGACAGAGAAATAAATCTGAACAGAATGTCTAACTTGATGAATTGGTGAGTAGGGTACAAAATACTGCTTTAAATAAGGGGGATAGTTAAGATAAATGCATTTAAATATCAGCTGAAGCCAATGCATGTGTCTTCTTACATTTAAAGAAGGCCATTTAAGTTGGTTATACATTGTGCAGTGATGTGTACGAAAAGGACAACCAAGAACAAATCTGCATAGTCTGTTGAAGGCTATGTTGAGTGGAGCAAGATCTGATTTATGTGCATTTTGGTAGACAACATCACAATAGTCCATAATCGGAAGAATAAGTTGAGAAGCAATTCTCTTTCGGACACTGAGCGTAAATCAATGGCGAGAGCGGTGTAAAACACTGATTCCGTAATTGACTTTTTGTATTACATGCTTTATATGTAGTTTAAATGAAAGTTCAGAGTCTAGCCATACACCAAGATATTTAAAGCTATCAACTTTATGCAGAGAAGTGCCATCCTTACATGTTATTACTACATTAGGTTTGGATTTGAGCCTCTGCCTGGTACCAAAGACCATGGTATAAGATTTTGTTTTGTTAAGCAGTAGTTTATTGTGTGATAGCCAGTCCTGCAAGATATTAAAATCCGATTGAAGAGAGATCTGAATTTGTGAAAAATCTGATTTGGATGTATATATGACTGTCATCAGCATAAAGGTGAGTACAACAATTAATGAGACAAGAAGATAAATCATTTATGTAAATAGAGAACAGAAGTGGGCCCAGAGTTGATCCTTGGGGTACACCCTTTTGTTGGATCAACAGGTCAGACTGTTTTCCATAAACAACCACATATTGTTTTCTACTGTGAAGGTACGAGTTAAACCATAACACTGTATTATTAGAAAGGCCAATGCCGTGAAGTTTATCCAAGAGCAGATATCGATCAACGAAATCAAAGGCTTTTGTCAAGTCAATAAAAATGGCACCTGTGAGTTCCCCATCATCTGCAGCAGAGTACAAGTCATTTGTAAATGTAAGTAGGGCAGTTGTTGTGGAGTGATTAGGCCTGAAACCAGATTGAACCGGAGATAAAATATGATAAGTATTGAGCTCCCATTGGCTCCCATTGTACTTTTAGAGACTCTAGGAACAACCAACAACCCTGCATTCTTGGAACGCAATGCCCTAGTAGGACAGTAGGGTATAATGAGTTCTTTAAGGTAAGATGGCACCTGCCCATTCAGGGCTTTGTAGGCGAGAAGAAGAATTTTAAATTCTATCCTGTGTTCTATAGGGAGCCAGTGTAAGGCAGCCAGAACAGGAGTAATGTGGTCCCTTTTCCTAACTCTGGTTAGTACACGAGCTGCAGCATTTTGAATCAGCTGAAGCGACTTGACTGACTTCTTGGTACACCCTGATAATAAAGAGTTACAATAATCCAGCCTTGAAGTAACAAATGCATGGACTAGTTTCTCTGCATCGTTTTGAGGCAAGATATGCCTGATTTTTGCAATGTTACGTAGATGGAAGTAGGCGGTCCTTGAACTTGATTTTATGTGGGCGTTAAAGGATAAATCCTGATCAAATATAACACCAAGATTCCTTACAGTCTCACTGGAGGCCAAATTAATGCCATCCATAGTTAGTATATCTTTAGATAATTTGTTTCGTAGATTCTTCGGGCCAAGTACAATAACTTCAGTTTTGGTCGTGTTTAACATCAAAAAGTTTAAGGTCATCCACGTTTTTAAGTCCTTGAGGCAGTCTTGAATTTTATTTAGATGATTAATTTCATCAGGCTTGATTGATAAATATAGTTGAGTATCATCCGCATAACAATGAACATTTACAGAATGATTCCTTATAATATTGCCTAACGGAAGCATATATAATGTGAACAAAATAGGTCCGAGCACTGAGCCCTGTGGCACTCGATGGCTAACTTTGGTTTGCGTGGAAGATTCATCATTGACACGTACAAACTGAGAGCGTTCAGATAGATAGGACCTAAACCAGCCTAAAGCAGTTCCCTGTATGCCAACTAAGTGCTCTAGTCTTTGCAATAAGATATCATGATCGATAGTATCAAATGCAGCACTGAGATCGAGCAAAACAAGAATAGAGACAAGTCCCTTGTCAGAGGCTATTAGAATGTCATTTGTGACTTTGACCAGAGATCTGTCTCTGTGCTATGATGTGTTCTAAAGCCAGACTGAAAATCTTCAAATAAATCATTAAGTAATCACACAACTATTTTGCGACTGCTTTCTCAAGAATTTTTGAGAGGAACGGAAGATTAGAAATCATTTCCAAATAGTCGGCAACTCACAGGTGGACAAAGACAGGTTGAACAAATCAGCAAGTGGGTACATGAGAATATGGGACGCCAATTTTATGAACCTGTTTTCTATACCATCGAGTCCTGCACTGCCATCCACTTTTAATTCTGTGATAGCATTATGAACTTCGTGTGGTAGAACCTTCTTAAAAGAAAAAGAACTGTTGCAGTATGAGTTACTATTAGAAATACCAGTCGTCAAATAGGAGTCAGATAGTAGTGTGGAACATACATTAGCGAAATGCTGATTAAATATTTGGGCAATGGATAATGGGTCATGAATTATTGTATCAGCAATTCTTATTTTATTAATATAATGTTTACCTGATTTATTTAAAATAGATTTAATTTTAGTCCAAAATTGCTTGGGATTCTTAAAGTCCGATGTGAGAGATTCTTTATAGTAGTTCGATTTAGCATTTCGTGTTTTGGTTTTACTTTACTTTAAGATGCCTGTATACTTCCCAATCGGCTATAGTTCTTGAATGACGATATATCGATCATGCTTTATCCCTTTCCCTAAAGAGACTGATGAGTTCAGAATTGATCCAAGGGAGATGTTGACCTTAACCGTTCTCACAGGTGCATGTTTGTTCATGACATCAGTGAGCTCTTTATGCAGAAAATTCCAAGCATCTTGTACAAAAGGTATTCGTTGAAATCTGTCCCAATTAAGGGCAACAACATCATTAATAAATAAATCAACATTCAATTTTTTATATTGTCTGATTTTTACTAGTTTTGGAGGTAGTTTAATTAATTTGATTTTCCATACGCAATAAACAATTGAATGATCGCTGAAGCAATCCGACATGACACCAGCTTTTAAGATTCTGTCAGGGTGTGACACCAGTATCCAGTCAAGCAGAGATTGGGTTCTAAGAGTGATACGAGTTGGCTCATTAATTAGCTGTTTAACATTTAGACTACTGAAAAGTATTTTCTCTCTATCAGATTATTTATCCAACCAATTTGTTGAAATCACCAAGCAAGATTATTTCATTTCCGCAGGAAATGGAGTTGACAGTGTTAATTATGTGGTTAAAAGACTCTGCAGGTGAAGAAGGTGGCCTATAGATGCTACCAATAGTTAAGCATTTATTTTCATGAAAAATGCATTCAAAATGTAGAGGCTCTATAGAAGTAGCAATTAGCTCAGTCACAAGGTCAGAGGAGACATAAATAGCCACACATCCACCCCTAATGCATCTATCAGATATGTAAAGCAAATCATTTGTGATTTGTAGTTCACTATCGGAAATGTTACTACTAAGCCAAGTTTCAGAGTGTGATGATTTCAGGTTTATGTAGAACAACCCATATCCGAAGTAAATCAATTTTGGGCAATTGACTCCTGATTTTCAAATGAATGATTTTTATACCCTTTAATTCATCCAGTCTGGAATGAATAGCAAATAATGTTCCTGTCACTTGTTACGCATGCATGCGATTCATGATTGTAAAGATTGCTAGATTCAACCATTAATGTAAAACAGACATACAAAACATTCAAACACAAAAAGAAAAATACAGAAAAACACAAAACAACCTTGAAGAAGGCCCAGCAGCCCTGGACATCAAATCCCAGAGCATTACCATGAGTAAACTTAAACATAATAAATAATTACACAGAGCTCAGTCTGCATTACGAAGAGGATAAAGAAGTCATAGCTCAAAGAAATTCATCCGAACGAACACAAACATTATTTAACAATAACAGCCACTCGGGGCAGTATTGCAATAGTAGTAGTGGGCTCTAACTGCCAAAGAAGAAGAAGTGACGTCAACGTCACTGTAAAATGTAAACAAAGCCAGGCGGGTGCCCACCTGTTATATAAAGTTATGATAAACACAAAAGACAGTGTCAACAACATCTCAGCAGTCATGACACGTCACGTAAACAGGTCCCTGTTTTTAGAGAAGATGAGAAAATAAAGAACAAGAGAAGAGGAGAGAGGAAACCGAGGAGAAAGTCACTTTCTGCTGCACCATCGAAGTGGATCAACATGCTACCATTAGTAGCAGCCTCATCTCTAGGGATGTTCGTCACCCAGGAGAGTTTGAGGTAGACATGAAGACTGCCTATGTGGAGAAGCGTTGTTGTGTGCCATTGTTACAGCCGCTGCTACCTTGTGCCTTTAACTTGTGTGTGTGTGTGTGTGTGTGTGTGTGTGTGCAAATGAGCTGTGCCGTGCCTATGCTGTCAGTGGCCGTCCCGACCTCGCAACATCCGCGGGGATTGGACAGACGTCACCCAAGCCCTGCCCGCTTCTGCCACGTCATCCGGGGGAGGAGTATGAAGGCTGGGCACGGATACCATTCGGGAGGCTCTGTATTGTGTGACAGACGCCTCAAGCCTCTCCGTGTGATTCTACCCTCGTTCTGTGACTTCTGAGACTGTTTAAGCCGTGTGTATTAGCTACTCTGATTAGCAGGGTATTCAGTAGGGTTCTGGGCGAGCACACTGATTAGCAGCGTGTCGTCGGGTTCTGTGTTAGTATAGGGTTTGTGTGTGTATATTGCTTAGATCCAGGTTGATTAGCACCTGTAGACCAGCATTCCTGTGTGCATATTGCTTAGATCCAGGTTGATAAGCACCTGTAGACCAGCATTCCTGTGTGTATATTGCGTAGATCCAGGTGATTAGCACCTGTAGACCCGCACCAGCTGTGTTTTCCCACAGCCTCGTTTTGATTATTGTTTTGTTTCCACTTTAGAAGTGAGGTATTTCCTTTCCTTTTGTGTAGTACTGGGCAACTCTCTTTTGGAGACCCTGTTGTGAGATAGTGACAGCTTGACCCGTTGTTGGGCCAGGCTGTTTGTGTACATCATTTTACTCAGTTGCTGTTACAATTAAACCACCGGTAACATATACCAAATCCAATCTGGTCGTGTCCCTTTTGTACCACTAGCCAAGAGGGAACGTAACACGTGGGGGCTCATCCGCCCCCTCATCCTGGGGTTATAGGTGGGTTTATTGTGGCTGAAAACGTTGTGAACGGGGGGGCCGGTACACCCAGGTATGGCATCGTTCGATATAGAGGCGTTCTTGGTCTGGCCGTCCTATGAGCAGCTGGACCGGTGTAAGAAGGATGACCTAATAGAGATAGCGCGGCACTTCAGTCTCGTGGTGAATCGGCAGAGGTTAAAGAAATAATTGAAGGCGTTGGTGGTGGATGAGATGGTGCGAAGGGAGGTACTTGTACCGGCTGTACCAGCTGAGCTACCCATGTCCGAAGTTCTCACTGAGGGCCTGTCGCGTCCGGCAGAGTTGACGGTTACTGAAGGAAGGGGTGGTGACAGCGAGGGGGGCGAGCCGTGTAAGGCACCGCTCACGCCGTCTCGCAGATGCCCACCCTCTCCTGTTGGTAGTAGAGTCCCGGGAGGGGGCTAAACTCAAGGTACGTCTCGCCCGGCTCCAGTTGGAAGCCAAGGACAGGCAACTTCGGTGGGAAACTGACGACAGGGAGAAAGCCAGGCAGTTACAGCTGGAATTACGCAAGTTGGAAATGGACAAAGAAGTCCGGAAGTTGGAAGTGGACAAAGAAGTCCGGAAGTTGGAAATTGACAGAGAAGTGCGGATACGTTAGACTCCGAGCTGCGCGCGTCCGGTGTTCCTGGTCATGGCGGAGGAAGTTCCGCGCCCTATTCTCGCCCACCTGCCTTAAATGTAGGGAAAAACATTTAGCTAGTGCCGATTTTCCGGGAGAATGAAGTGGATGCGTATTTCGGTGCGTTTGAGCGCATTGCGGCAGCGTTACAGTGGCCGGAGGATGCCTGGGCTCTGTTAATCCAATGTAAACTCCACGGGAGAGCCCAGGAGGCGGTTGCTGCGCTTTCAATAGAGGGACAGTCTAAGTTATGACCTGGTGAAGCGTGCCATACTTAGGGTGTACGAGTTAGTTCCCGAGGCTTATCGGCAGAAATTCAGGAATCACAGAAAGGGGGCTGATCAAACACATGTTGAGTTTGCCAGGGAGAAGGGGATGTTGCTATCCAAGTGGATTGATTCATGTGACGCTGCAGAGTATTCTGCCTTGAAAGAATTAATTCTGATGGAGGACTTTAAGAGGGGATTGCCTGACCGTATTGTAGGGCATATAAATGAGCAAAAAGTGCGATCTCTCTCCACAGCTGCTGTACTGGCAGACGAGTATGTGCGAACACATAAATCGGTGTTTTTTCCGGCTGTTGCTGAGAAACCTCGCCGCATGCTGGGTGCACCTGTTGGGCAGTGTTATTTGTGTAATAATTCTCGCGTCCAGGAGAGAAGCTTAAAAAGGAGACTAAATGGAGTCTCCGAGATGGTTTCAAATTGGTACTTTAATTCAAATAAAGGCGCGGTAATGTCACAAACAGAATATTTTCCGACAGAAAAACAGCTGTGTCTCTGGCTCTCTGCCAGGTGAGAAAAGAGGCCGAACCGCCGTAGGTCTGCTGTATTTATCTCCTCTGCTGGCTCCTCCCTGCGGGCCGGCTCTCCAACGTTTTAATGTCCGTTGTTACGCATATCAGACGATACAGACATTGTACATTCAATATATCTAAACACGCCTTTTCTCTTCCTTAACTCTTTTATAACTTTATATGTAATACATGTTAACGGCGTCAATAGGCACTTTAGTGATAATAATGGACGGTAGTCCCGGATGTTGTGATGAAGGATTTTCAGAATAAAAGCTTGGTATTGAGAACTTCCGGTTTTTTCCAGAATAAAATAGCATTTAAACTGACGGTATGTTTAAGCTACATTATGCTATTAAACATTGATTTTAATTTCTAACAGTCCCTCCTTACACACCTAAAAGGTGTGTATAATACTGAAATCAATGAGTTCTTCATCTGAACTCTGCATAGTATATAACTCATATCAAAAACATACAATCAAAATGGAATGGTTCGAATAGCCTCAACTTTACAAAAACACAAAAATACTTTGACTGTGTTCAAACATAAAAGTTTTCCCTTGTGCATAACTTCTAGTATTAACATTCAATATCATTCTTCAAAATAGCAGCATTGGCTTGGTATTAGAACATTTCTTCCTCCCTCCTTTCACAGAAACCGTTCTCATACCACGCTCAGTGTTAAGGCACTTGTTTTTACAAAGTGAAAAGAAACGACCCATTTTAAAATAGTAATGATTCTAAAATGCATGAAATCTATCATATAGAACAGTGAAAAATAATAAAAATAAAACAAACAATCTAGGACCAGTGTAATGTAATAATAAAAATACACTATCTTGGAATAGTATAGAGTAATAATAAGAAATAAAAATACACTATCTTGGAATAGTATAGGTTAATTGAAATGGATTCACTCCATTTTAACATTTTAGTTTGCTCACTTCTTCACATGATTTCATCATTTAAATAATCACATCGGTTGGACATTCATTGAACAATCTCATCTCTGAACATCCATATCATTTAAACTCATTCAAACTAACTCGTCATTTTCATCAACATCTGTATATGGGGTGGATCGTCCTGTTCTACTAGCATTGGAAACTGTCCCCTCATGAGAAATTTACCCTCCCTCCTTTCATACTATTTAAGGTATGAAAACAATATGTTCTCTAGAAGAGGCCGTCGTGATCAATCGGTACGTTAGGACATGGAAATGCAACATCTAGGCCTCTCCTGGGCCCCCTATGTTATCCTTGTACACAGTGGAGCCTAAACTCCCCCTGGGACTGGTCTCTTAGCCCTACTGGCTTTGGGGTGTTTCGCCATGTTGATTAACTACATAAAAAACATCACTGGCTGTGCTAGGTCCCAGCCCAATCCTGTGGCAAGACTGAGTACAAGGTTTTAGTTCCATGATACCACCAAACATCTAGTCTGGGGTACGGCATTCTAGACTGTCATTTCTGGGAGAAGATTGTGGTCAGTTACAACAGTTGTAGAATTTCATCACTTAAAAGTTCCCAATTGGTGGCTTTGGGTGGTCTGCTTTAATGCAGTGATAAAGTCCCTGAAACAGTGTGTGGAAACTTGGGTGCCCGAGCACGTGATAATTAGTTCAATTCAGGAATGTTTACTTATGGCAGATATGTTTCTCCTTTAAATAACATCTCTAAATGTCAGGTCATCACTGATTAAATGGATGAGCATTAGGAGGTGGTGGCATTTGTCTTTTAAAAACTCATACTCTGGTGCTGTGCGCTCCCTCTGAAGCTGCAAGTAAGATTTAAAACATCTGCAGGGTGGGTTGAGCGACCCCTTCTCCCTGAAAGATATTTGTTGTCAAAAATATGCACCATTAAAATGAGTGATCCAAGGCCCCGCATGTATTACTCCCAATTATACTAGTTTTTCAGAATTAAAATTTTCAATCGCTCTTTGCCTAGTGTCTTTTTTTTTTAAAAACTCTACATCTTGGACGACAAACAAATGTTGTTTCCACCTTAACAGTTCTCCTATGGTAATAACCATGCTACAATGGAGAAACCAATACTCTAGATTGGAGTACTTTCTTTGGCTTGTGGAGCTCTACCTTTAACATTTTCCATTCAAATAAAGATTTGCCTGCTATCTATATTGTAACTAATTAAATCTTCCCCAAATTCTCACATGAATAAGAATCTCTAAAAGAATAATTTGTTATATAATGAAAAGATTGAATAATATGTTCTACCCTCAGTGTGTTTTTAGGATTATTTTCTAATAAATGTGTTTATGTGTAAACTCACTCACTCCCGTTTTCCTTCTCTCCCCCTCTGGTTGTCAAGCCACGACCCCCTCACGTTCTGCTGGCCCATGCCAACTCCTCTGGTTCTGTCCTCTCCTCAGTCCATCTGCTTGGTGTTTCCGCCCGGTCTAACCCTTTTCAGTGGCCCAACTGCTTTGCATTTCATCTCCTCCTTTTCAGTCTCTACGCTGTTGCATGGAGGGCGTATTCCGCTCTCATGTCCCACACTCTGCTCTTGTGCCAAATCTCGTGGCTCAGGCTGGAACTTCATGTCCTGTCTGAGGGACCGATGAGAGTTTGCCTCTTTGTCAGCATGCTGGTTTGGTTCTGGATGCTTTAGGTGGAGATGGTTCTGGATGCCTCAGGTCGTTGTTGGTTCAGCTCGGGTTCTCTGTCTTTTCGATGGAGGAGGAGGAGTCTCCTGTGGTGAGGTCATTTGTCTGAAGATGGGGTCGTAGCATTCTGACAGGCAGAGAGAGAGAGAGAGAGAGAGATCTCGGGACGCATTACCTAGTTAAATCTAACACACTGAGGTAAAATAAATCCAATCCTTTCCACTCTTACCATCTGTCTTAGATGTTAAATGTAATTAATGTCTACTAATAGTTGTGCCATATCCTTAAACATTGCTTTCACCCACTGTAACATGGCTACTCCAAATAACTCTTTCAGGAAACCATTTTCTTCAATTATTTTAAAAATACTTACATGTTTCAAGCAGCACATATTTCACACACTATACAAGAACATCCCCATATTTTCTCCATCACTTTAAATCTCACTGTTATTTAGAACATAAGTAACTCACTTTTGTGACAGGACATATCTGCAATGTCGCCACAATCTGCTGGGGAATTTTGTTCATAGAGTTTGTACGTACAAAACTGAACTTGTGGGTTAGTAGCCTGTTTCTACTGTAATCATTTTCAATAACTTTGCTCAGGTCACCGGTCGGTTGTCCATAAACTTAACAGGGGGTGTTTCTGGTACAGACTAAAACATGGATCCAGTGTATTTGGAGATTCCCCTAATCTGTAAATCCCCATCACTGATTATCCCGATCACTTAAACCCATCTCATCATTTGATACAAGAACTGCATATATGGGGGGTGAATCATCTTGATTATAACCGCCTCACCTTTGGGAAGGAGTATTTCTAAATCCTCCTCTTGTTGCTCAGCTGATCTTTTGGCTCTGGGGATAAGTGAAAGTCTCTGAAACTCAGCTGGAGTTTTGTTAGTGATGTGGGCATTCTCTATGAGTGGACTAATGGATCCATGTCTTACTTGATATTGTACTCCCCATCCAACCAGAAAGGTGCCAAGTGTAATGAGCACAATCAACAATGCTATTCTGACTCTTATCCCTAGGGGACCCCACAATTGGTTTGGCTTTGTTCTTGACATCATCTCTATTTTCTTCATGGTTGTGTCAGTTACATAATTTAAATAATGAGTACTATAATAACGTATACAAAAATTTGACTCTTTTTCAGATGTAAAGCAAAAATAGGTTTTCACTTTAGTGTACAATCTATAAAAATCTATAGACAATTCGTCTTTTGAGCTGTTTCTATCTTTATCTTATTTCTATTTATTGTTTTGTTCCAGCTCTTCCAAATCAGTCCTAACTCCCAATAATGATCTGGAAGTTGCCAGTGAAGGGTGACAATGTGTGAGGTGGTGTCAATTTGCTCCTTTTTCTTTACCTTTAAACCGGAACGCGTGTGAAGTTTATTACAACTTCTCACTGTTCCGTCCACCGGGATCAGCCCACTGTCTTTTGTGAACTTTCACCCTCACCCATTCACCTGGCCGAACAGGAGTCTCTTCTGGTATCTCGTCTGGTATCTCTGTAGCTTTCCCAGCCTGTGTAGACAAAACTTGGATAATATTACTCAGAGTTCTGACATATTCATTACTTCTATTCGTCTAATATCTAAAACTGGACCACTCCCTCCTTGGAGGAGGCCCAAGCTTCGGCATACCTTTTGTCGTTATGAGATTTATTATTAACTTCATGTTATTATTTATTAACTACAACGTCACTGAAATCAAAATTTCTGTATAATCATGACACTCCCTCCTTTGAGCAAAACATGCTCAATTAATATTGCAATGATTACCCTATTCTGAACAGGACATGTAAAACCCATAACGTTGTATCAAATAAACATAACTTCTCCGTGTACCCATAAGGCGTACAAAAAATATCGTATGATGTATGGTTTTCTGCGGGTATAAAAACATTCACTAAAATCTGCCATTAGCACAAAAAATTGTTTACTTGTTTCAACAATGGCTTTTGTCCTGGTATTATGCATCATTGTTGCTGCGAAAAACAATACCCCTGGTGTCGCTAATGCGTCTCAATAATTCTAGGATTAGAGGATTGGTTGTTACTGCTGAACAAAGATATGATAAAATAATATTTCTCTAAACTAGAGGGAAAATACGAACCATTCTCACAGAGGGTGACATGCATGAAGGGCTGGTGCCCCTCACTCAAAATGAGATATTGCCTTACGCACTACATTATAAATCAGTAAAGTTACTCAAGAATAAATAAATAAAAACTGATTCTTGAAACTGTTGTAAAAACCCTACAACTTCTTCATCCAAGCTCTCAATCAGTGTTATGTTATAAATCTGCAGCTCATGCCTTAAAATAGATACTTCAGACTGATTATAACATTTTGTTTATGAGAAAAAACTGTAATCTGACTCCATAAAAAAACTACACTTCCATTAACAATAAATGAAGTTCCCCTTTAAACACAGCCCCGGTCTTCTGACGGGGTCTATCTATGCACTGGCTGGAAAATGTTGTGCCAGTCTCTGTCGCTCCTTCACTGTTCTCCCGCTAACAGTCACTCTCTAGTTCTGCTGGGTTCTTGTTGACTTCTTCACTGGTTTGAGACAAGCGACCCTATCGGACACCTCCCTTTGTAGCCAGACTTCACCACAGCAGAATCGAGTTTCTGTTTTCAGGTCTCAAAAGCTCCACGTCAGGTGTATCGCCGCCCCTTGAACTGCAGTCGGTGTAAACAGGATGACTTGGTAAGGATCCTCCGTCTTGGGCGAGTACCAGGTTTCCGTCTTCATATTTTTGGGTGGAAAACCATCGTCTTGACCTCACTAGCTGTGTGGACACAATAGTTTTCTGTGTAGGGGAACAACATCACTCGTAAACTCTTTCCTTCTCATAATTACAAAAATAGTCTGCTAAATGTTCTATTATGTTTTAATCTTCTACTACTCTGTGGATGCTTTATGTGTAAATGCAATATGCTACTCACTATCTTTTAAATAACATTCAACCGCTCCCTCCTGTGGTGACAGACATGGCTCAATGTAGCTGGTTCTCAAAATACCCTTGTGCTGAGGATGCATCACCTGGTGGTCTGGCCCTATGAGCTTCCTCATTGTTGTGGTGCAGGGGTCGGCAACCTTTTTCATATGAAGTGCCATTTTCAAAAAAAATTGTTATCAGCGTGCCAACGATCGAGAATTATCAAGTGGGGGGGGGGGGGGTGAGGAGCTTGACGCTTGTCAACTATCAGCAGGAGGGCGGGGGAGCCTCTCTGCGGGGAAGCAGTGTGTGGACCTGTCAGTGCAACTTACATGATGTCGAATTTAACAAACACATTTAAATAATTGGTTTAAACAGCATAATAATAAGGACGATTGTCCGTTCTGTGATTCTCCAGAACACACATGTAATGATATTAAGGTCACGCAGAGTGAGATGAGATCGCTGTCCCTTTAAGAGAGAGAGAGAGAGGTGTGGCTTGTGCATACGTGTTTGTGGATGGTAGAGCGACAGTGAGAGAACGTGTGTATGTTTCTGGAAGTGAAACGAGGAAGCAGAAAAACAGAGGTCTGCCCTCCTCGACTACGGTCTGGGAGCCGACAGGAAAGTTCAACACACAGATGGCCAGTCCGCTCCTTTCTAGCATATTATTTCAATGAGAGATGATCAGATCGCCACTGGGCTTTCAACTAAATACACAGCCACGCAGAAACTGCGGCATTTGTACAGCTCCTTATGGGAACTGCAGTTAGTGAAGTGCTTTCCTCTGTGGTGAAACGATCAGCACCCCGGAGGAAAGCGGCAGAAAGTCACCTGGAGATAAAGAGAGCGGGGCTGCGCTGCGTGCATGGCTTCCTTCTGCGGGTAACGGGGAGACGCGCTCTGGCGGCGGCCTCGTTCAGGATCCCAAAATACAATTTAAATATTTTTGCACACTTATTCCACTTATTCCTAGCGTGCCACTGGTTACGGTGCCGCGTGCCAATGCTGGCACGCGTGCCAGGGGTTGCCGACCCCTGTTGTGGTGTGTACAATCTCTAGCCCAATGGCCCAGCTGATCGCATATGTAGCATCCCTCAAACCGGAGAACTTTTCCTCTGCCTCTGCTTCCTCGGAAACCTCCTGGTTGTTGGTTCTGCTTCTGATTTTTCTGGCACTATCTGAGATGTTACTGTTTGAGGTGTCTGCCCTGCATTCTCTGGTTCTTCCTGAGCTTGAATTGTTGGAGGTGTCTGCCCTGCCTTCTCTGGAAGTTTCACCTCCCTTCTCCTTGTCTTGTTCCTACAAGCTACGGTGTCTTTTCTTCAGCTTCCCTCCATATAGTTAGCTGTTGTAGGCATTGTTCGTGCTCATAGTCGAGTACTGCTTTTCTATGGGCTTTTGTTGGTCCAGGTTGATCATCTACTGGAATCAGTCCTCTTGTTTGCCACTGTTCCAACAGTTTCTCAGCTTGGTTCCATGTCTTCTGTCTAAGTTTTGGAACTGTTGTAGCATCTGATCTGATTTTTACCCTTTCCTTGATATCTGCAGTTGTGCCTGGCTCTACGTCTGGCCTTAATTTAGTTTCTTTTGGTGACATGTTCTCTAACTATTTGAATGAAAAAATATGAAATGTATCAAAGATTGAAGCACTAGTCCTTTGACTAGTACCTTCGTTGCTGTTCGTCCGAACTTTAAATCTGTATTTTTTAATAAGGTCAATCTATAAAATATAAATGATTATTATTATTTTTTCAACAATTATGCAAATGTTTTAAATCAGAATTGTAAAAAATAGACAACAATTGTACTGTGTACAGTTTTGACTCCGAAATATAAAAATTAGAAATCTGGTGTGGCTCTACTGGGTTCCACTTTCCGAAATGTTTGGAATTATGTAAATGTCATAACTTGTGTTAGCTTCAATACATTGGTTTGCTTTTTTGATTATGTAAGGTTTCTTATCTTATAATTAGAAACCACTTGCAATTCTATCTCGGCGATGAAGCATGTGTTCATTTATAACACTTAAAATCAAGCTTCAAAATGTTATAGTATCTTTGTCAAAACTGACCTCTTTTTAACAAGAAGAAGCTTATTTTCCTTAAAAATGGGAGAATATGGTTAAACAACACAGCACATAACCGCCCAAACACATTTGCAAGCAAGAATATTCCCAACAAATCCGCCAATACACACTTGCAAACAAGAATATTTAAAAACCTGCCAATACACACTTGTAAGCAGAAATACGTACAAAACCAGACTCGTACAAATACCAAACTTCCCACGGTAAGATAACCTGTCTATTTTATAGTTCCAACTCTGCCTTCTCAGAATGGAGTGCCCAGCCTCATGTGAGTGTGAACAAACCGAGTACTTTCAATTAGCATTTCACGAAATGGCGACTGCCGTGTGGCTTATTTTCAACATGAGGGCAAGACAAGATGGCAACTTTTTTCCAACCTTTAACCTGAAGAACAAAGGGATTTGGAAAACCCTCGTGGCTTTCGCAGGGGAGTTGAAATAATGACAAATTAACACAAAACACTGCAGTTTAAAATAACATTTCTATTTATTGTACAATTTATCAATGGGACTCAAACCCTTACGTCATGCGGCTCTTAGCCCATGTACGTAATTTTTTGACTTTAAGAGCCAGTATGGTTACCTCCTCTGTTTAAACACGCCATAATGGGACAAATTAAAACGCTATCCAAACACAATTAGCAGAATATCGTCTATCTAACACACGAATGTCGCATTTCTCATCGTAATCCACACGCAATGTCTGTCTGAAAACAGAAGAAACAACCACTAAAAGCTTCAAACTACTCAGGCCTTTTCCCAGAAAAGGACTTTTTTAAAAAGAAAGCCTCACACTGCAATTAAAACACTCACTCAACTGTTCTTGTCTCAAACAGTCCCTACTGTTTAATAGCCTCAAACTATTTGCGTTGAATTAATACGTAACAAGAAACACTTGAAATGATTGCCCTCATCACACAAAGGACTTTTAAAAAAGAAAAACAGCCTCACACTGTCTTTAAAACAAACACTCACTCCAATATTCTCAGCTTCTACTGTGATTGTGTTCTTTGTCTCAAGCAGTCCAACTGCTGAATAGCCTCATACTATTCACGTTAACTTCAAACGTAACAAAAACACTTCTGGAGCGATTAGCCTCTTGCCGACATGTAATAACAGACAAACGAATAGCATGCAGGGTTAAATATAAGAAAAATAAGTAATTTGAACTCACCTGCTTGTGACAAAGCAACGCCACGTGTTATTGTTATAAATTTGATTTTTTTTTAACATTACCCAGCTGTTTTCAGGAACCGAAAGCAGTCGTCCAACACACAATCCTAAAATTGTCCTGCATAAACTATCGAAGAATTTGACTTAACAGGTTTCTTCTTACCGATGGTTTGAGCTCTTTGTGTGTCGAACGGATTGCCCGCGGTTCCGGGCCACAGCCGGCTGTAGTCTCTCCCGGTCTAACGAGAATCACATCAGCTGGTCATCAATTGTTATTTGTGTAATAATTCTCGCGTCCAGGAGAGAAGCTTAAAAAGGAGACTAAATGGAGTCTCTGTGGTAGTTTCAAATTGGTACTTTAATTCAAATAAAGGCGCGGTAATGTTACAAACAGAATATTGTCCAACAGAAAAACAGCTGTGTCTCTGGCTCTCTGCCAGGTGAGAAAAGAGGCCGAACCGCGGTAGGTCTGCTGTATTTATCTCCTCTGCTGGCTCCTCCCTGCGGGCCGGCTCTCCAACGTTTTAATGTCCGTTGTTACGCATATCACACGATACAGACATTGTACATTCAATATATCTAAACACGCCTTTTCTCTTCCTTAACTCTTTTATAACTTTATATGTAATACATGTTAACGGCGTCAATAGGCACTTTAGTGATAATAATGGACGGTAGTCCCGGATGTTGTGATGAAGGATTTTCAGAATAAAAGCTTGGTATTGAGAACTTCCGGTTTTTTCCAGAATAAAATAGCATTTAAACTGACGGTATGTTTAAGCTACATTATGCTATTAAACATTGATTTTAATTTCTAACAGCAGTCAGCTAAGGTATTCATGAGGAACAGAGAGGAGAGAGAATGTCACTATTGTCATCAGCCTGGACATTTCATTAATAATTGCCTGATTCTTAAACGGAAGGAGCAGCCACCAAACATGACCAGGCCGAAAGGCATCGGCTTAATTAATACTAACTCCCTCAGTATTTCCACACCTGACAATGAGGAATAAATAGATCCCTGTTTTAAATTTGTAATTTGATTAATATCATTAACAGGTGAGTCGGACGATCAGAGACCCGTCAGCATTCTACGAGACACTGGAGGCTCACAGTCAGTGATTGTTGCATCGGCCCTACCATTTTCCAAACAATCAGCGTGTGGGTATGGTTCGACTTTACGTGGCATTGAGATGGGTTATGTGCCCTGGCCCGTACACAATGTACATGTACAATCTAACCTAATTACTTGATGTTTCCCTGTTGCCGTGTGCCCCGCATTACCTATACGGGGTATAGTTTTCCTAATGGGAAATGACATTGCAGGAGGTAAGGTAACTCCTGCGCTAGAAATATTGGATTCTCCTCAGACTGTAGTGCCTGAAGTAACCCAGGCCCACATTTTCCCTATTTGTGCTGTCACTCGCGCGCAAGCGCGTAAGAGTAACTCGGAGGTGTCCTTAAATGATACTATGTTTGGGAAAATGTTTACAGATGACCAAATACCGGAGGAAAAACCAGCAGTGGCGGTTTCTGCATCCTCCGTTTTCCCTGCTGGAACCGCTGAACCAGCGCAACCTGCCAGCCCAGCCGTTGACGGTTCCACACTCCCGGTAACCCGAGAGTGGTTGCTCGCCGCTCAGAGGGCGGATCCGACGCTTGTGAAGTGTTTCGAGCAGGTGGTGAGTAATAGCAAAGCAAGGGGTGAGAAGGTGGCTTATGTGTTGGATAAGGAGATATTATTGCGCCAATGGTCCCTCACTGCTACTGCTGAAGCTGACTGGAGTGTAGTGCATCAGGTAGTTTTCACCGCGGCTGCCAGCTGTGTTTACTCGCATCATTCAAACAAGACACACTGGCTCGGGAGCTACAACTACAACAAAATTAACATATTTTACCGTGATTAAATTGTAATACACGTTTCTAAATGATGCCGACGTAACAACATACTGATACCGGTTAGTAAAAACCATGAATTAATGCTTTGACAAGTCTGCAGACAGACGGCAGGCGAAAACCTTTTAGAATGCTTGTTTTCTGAATGGAGCTTGGCTAAGCTAACGTTATATATGCTCCGACCGTCCACACTCACAACAACGGCCTATACAGACATAAATAAACCTGTGACTGTATTCTCCATGACACAGACAGTCTGTGGTTTGTACTTGTTTAACTTTTGTCTAGTTTCTGAACAGATCGTATCTGTCCCCGGCTGTTTGAAGAGCAAGCATGGGAAACAAAAGATAGCATTTACCTGTTTGCATCCAGCTAGCCATGCCTTTCTGGTGTACCAGCTACGTGAGAAGCCAAAAAAAAAAAACTCACGTCAACGCACGTAAGCAACGTGGGCGCCGACGTGAGCGCCCTCGTGACCAAAATTATTTGACGGCGCTGATTGGCTGAAATTATGTTTCGGCGGCACAGTTTACTATTGAGACTTTTGCAACGTGCTGGTTGCTTCTTTTTGGCTCGGGGGCTCCGCCAGGTAATGATAAACTAATGCCATGGGCAAGGCCAGGCAGGAAACATGTGACTTATCAGTAACTTTAGACATCGTAACACAATTTTAAACGAGATTTTATTGTAGATTATACATTTTACTGATACCAATTGTATGATATTTACCTTGTTCATTAAAAATAAAAATATAAAATATATATATTTTTAAAAAACATTTTTTAATTTGATATTTTTTTTATATAATTTTTTGTATGTGGGAAGATGTGGGGCGGCGCCCCTAGCGCCCCTATGGGCCGGCCGCCACTGTTTAAACGGTATAATAATAAGGACGGTCGTCCGTTCTGTGATTCTCCAGAGCACACATGTTATGATATTAGGGTCACGCAGAGTGAGATGAGATCGCTGTCCCTTTTAAGAGAGAGAGAGAGAGAGAGGGGTGTGGCTTGTACATGTGTGTTTGTGGATGGTAGAGCGACAGTGAGGGAGTGTGTGTATGTTTCTGGAAGTGAAACGAGGAAGCAGAAAAACAGAGTTCTGTGATGTATTTTGTGAAACAGAAGAACAGCTAAATAAATGCAACGTCCTCCCAAGAAGAGCTCGCCTCTCTCCAGTCATTTAAGCTAAAGTGGGTTATTGAACCTGAAGCTTGTTGCTTCTGCCCTCCTCGACTACGGTCTGGGAGCCGACAGGAAATTTAAACACACAGATGGCCAGTCCGCCCCTTTGTAGCATATTATTTAGATGACAGATGAGCAGATCGCCACTGGGCTTTCAACTAAATACACAGCCACGCAAAAACTGCGGCATTTGTACAGCTCCTTATGGGAACTGCAATTAGTGAAGTGCTTTCCTCCGAGGTGAAACGATCAGCACCACGGAGGAAAGCGGCAGAAAGTCACCTGGAGATAAAGAGAGCGGGGCTGCATTGCGTGCTCCTTCTGCAGGTAACGGGGAGACGCGCTCTGGCGGCAATCTCGTTCAGGATCCGAAAATACAATTTAAATATTTTGCACACTTATTCCACTAATTCCTAGTGTGCCACTGGTTACGTGCCAGGGGTTCCCGACCCCTGTTCTAAGCCAATCACATGAGGGTATGATTTCTTGCATTCATGACGTAGCACTTCATATACGCATTTTGCGCTGTCCGGAGCTGACAGGTCCATGGAGCCTGTAGGCGCTAATCTCAGGACCGTAGCATAGTCGCCTTTATTTTGACGGTATTATTATTCAAAGATAAATAAGGAAGTGTGTGTTATATGAGATGGCAGAGAGATATCAGCTCCGATTATTAAATTAAAGAGGCTTAATGTTTTCGCTTATATTATTTCACTATAGCTATGTGGACGGTGTCAAGGTCCAATGTTGACCAAATTAATCAATAGCGGGATAAACTATTGTTTTCAGCCAGCGCTCAATACAGCAACTCCAAATGAAGCAGGGCGTCAATGACCAAATGTAAACTGGCACATATGTGCTCCTTTACTTTCCAAATTACACCGGTTGCCTGTCACGTAGCATATTGATATTACTGCTCACCATCAGAGCATTAATGGCCTTTTTTCAAATCATATCACGGATGAATTGACCCTCTTTGTGCCTCAGTGTTAATCTTTGATTTGTGGATGCATCTGATTGTTTTTCCTGATCCCGGTTTATGGCTAAAGCTGACTGAGCCTTTTCTTTAGGAGCCTTCTAACAGTCTCCATCATTTAGAACCTCTTTGTGTACATTTTATGTTAAGGGAGCAATAATAAATAATACATATGTTGCCGGGTTTCGTCGTGCCTCTCCCAATTTCCCATATATTTTTTTATACGTTTTCTTCGCCTGTGTTTTTATTAAATGTTATTGTTGTTTTGGGCTTTATGTGTTTTTTTCTGTAACTTGTCAAGAAGTGCTATACAAACGGTTTTAATAAATGTTTAGTGTTTGTTTGGAATCAAAAAAATATCCGTGCTGAAATGTCCAGTAAACAACGATAAAATCCATCAGCCGGGTAATGAATGGAGTCGTCGCTGAGACTGTGAGAGCCCTTTGAGCCTCTGTTTAGTGCCCTTCTGGTCTCTTATCATCTAAACTGTGTTATAATACAGCCAAACAAATTTAGTCTGACAGCAGGTCATAAATGATCTCTGCCAACCAGCAGCCCTTTTCACACATAGGATTTTCAAGCACTGCAAACACACCGATTGCAAAATGTGTCAATGTGTTAAAACGGGCACCAGGCAAATTCTGCAGTGATAGCAGAATTTCAGTAATGCATTGCACGTTGTAGAACCATAACGTCATATTCTCTGTTTACCTTGTTAATGATTATTTCCTAACCTTACCAATTACGTGTTATATATGGCAAGCCGATATAGCTTTTATTCATTTCTGGAGGATATCAAAAAATGAATTCTTACTAGTGTTATCTGTGTTGGTTATTCTCGCGTCCAGGAGAGAAGCTTAAAAGGAGACTAAATGGAGTCTCTGAGATGGTTTCAAATTGGTGCTTTAATTACAAATAAAGGTGCGGTTATGTTACAAACAGAATATTGTTCGACAGAAAAGCAGCTGTGTCTCTGGCTCTGGCAGGTGAAGAAAGAGGCCGAACCCCTCAGGTCCCGCTGTTTATATATCCTCTGCTGGCTCCTCCCTGCGGGCCGGCTTTCCAACGTTTTAATGTCCGTTGTTACGCATATCAGAGGATACAGACATTGTACATTCAATATATCTAAACACGCCTTTTCTCTTCCTTAACTCTTTCATGACTTTTCATTTAACACATTCTAAACGCTGTAATCAATACTCCAAAAAATACAGGAAATACTTCACGGCAGTTTGGTTTCCGGTCGTTCCTGATGTTGTCACATGCTACCCACATCTGTAAACAATAACGTACTCAAATAAACTGTACCTTCATTTAATATTCAACAATAATAATATCTCGACGTCTATAGTTGTTTCGGTGTGCAACATCATATCATATCACTCCTAAATTGACCTCTATAGTAAATGGTATATTAGTATGGGCATAGATATGTCTCATAATTATTTGTGTGAACATAAAAATAATTTGTGCGTAAATGTGTGATTTGGAAATGTAAAACACCATCCACAAATGCATTTAAAAGATTTGCAAACTCACAAATAAATTTGCAAGTGTAAAACGGATCTGCAAATACGCTAAATATTTTCACAAATAAAAAAAAGATCTGTGAATATCTCTTTAACATTTACAACTTTCGATCAGGCATTTGTGAATCCATTTTGTATTTGTCGACCAAAAATGCGCTTGCGGATCTCAAATCTCTGCTCGTGGATCTCACATCTCTGCTTGTGGATCGTCTTTTTACACACACGGAATTTTGAGACATATTTTCCGTCGGTCTCGGCTAAAATCTACTCGTGTCACTCGGTGATTTTCAGAAACCACGTGATGGCCTGCTGATGACGACATTTCCGCATGATTTCAAAGTAAGAGCATGATGGTTTGTTTAATGCTCTGTTTTTGTATTATAATTAACAGCGGAACGTTAGATGCATTCTTTATCATCATCATAATTATCATCATGTTATAGTGATACAGTTAGTTTGTGTTAGTTTATTGGATCAATACAGCATATATGAGCACTTTCGTTGATGTTGAAGTACAGGCTATACGCCACTTTCGGGTCCCGGGGGGAGCAGCTGGCAGCGAAGCAGCCCAGATAAAACTCTTTCTTCATTGTTTGTTGTGTATTCAGTCAAGCGAGTCAAAGTTACAAAGCACTTCACATCTTATTAATCGGCCTAATTTTACTTTACCAGTGTAGTAATAGAGTAATCTGTAGAAAAGCACCATATTTAGGTTAGCCTTCATAGTAAGGCTACATTAAATGTTATAATATTCATCGTGTCCTTTCTACTGTATATGCATATATTCCTGTCTATTGCTTTCATTTGTATTTAATGTTATTGTGTTTATACTTGTTTCCACACATTTCACAATTTGGGATGAATGAAGTATCTACCTGTCTATCTGTCTGTCTGTCTGCCTGCCTGCCTGCCTGCCTGCCTGCCTGCCTGCCTGTCTGCCTGCCTGTCTGCCTGCCTGCCTGCCTGCCTGCCTGCCTGTCTGCCTGCCTGTCTGCCTACCTACCTATACCTGCCTGCCTACCTACCTACTAGTTGTTTTGTTTGGAAAGGTTTTGTCATTGTATTTCTCTTTACCGGCACCTGCAGAGCACAGGACTTTACATTGTACTTACACTTTTACATTGTAACTTTGACCCGCTTGACTGAATACACAACAAACAATAAAGAAAAAGTTTTATCTGGGCTGCTTCGCTGCTAGCTGCTCCCCCCGGGATCCGAAAGTGGCGTATAGCCTGTACTTCAACATCAATGAAAGTGCTCGATATATGCTGTATTGAACCAATAAACTAACACAAACTAACTATCACTATAACATGATGATGATGGTGATAAAGAATGTATCTAACGTTCCGCTGTTCATTATAATAAAAAAACAGAGCATTAAACAAACCATCATGCTCTTACTTTGAAATCATGCGGAAATGTCGTCATCAGCAGGCCATCATGTGGTTTCCGAAAATAGTAGTAGAAGTAGATTTTAGAAGTGACCGGCGGAAAATATGTCTCAAAATTCCGTGTGTGTAAAAAGACGATCCACAAAGATTTCAGATCCGCAAGCGCATTTTTCGTCGACAAATACAAAATGGATTCACAAATGCCTGATCGAAAGTTGTAAATGTTAAAGATATATTGACAGATCTTTTTTTTATTTGTGAAAATATTTAGCGTATTTGCAGATCCGTTTTACACTTGCACATTTATTTGTGAGTTTGCAAATCTTTTAAATGCATTGTGGATGGTGTTTTACATTTACACATCACATATTTACACACAAATTATTTTTATGTTCACACAAATAATTATGAGACATATCTATGCCCATATATTAGCCTCATGCTAAATGCTAACCGGAGATGAAGGATTTTCAGAATAAAAGCTTAACAACTGGTTGTGCACAAGAACTTCTGGTTTTTCAGTATAAAACAGCATTTAAACTGACGGTATGTTTAAGGTACATTATGCTATCAAAACATTGATTTTAATTTCTAACACTATTAAGAATGCGAATTCTAGATATCAAAAATGCAATTCTTACTAGTAATAATGTTTATTTCTGATATCAAACATTTCATTTTAACTAGTTAGAAATGATCTTGTAACTAGTTGTAGTGTGTATTTCTGATATCAGCAATGCGATTGTGACGAAGGTAACTTCACTGTGGACTGATGGCTTCTGGCCTTGCATACTGTATGTGCACATATTTATACAATTTATACTATTACTACTAGATGTAGTGTTTATTGTATTTTATTTTAAAATGTGTTCCCCTTTCCCCATGTCTGTTGCCGTTGATTGTGTGCACCTGGTGCCCTGTGTTGTCTCCTCCCCCCTCACCTGTGTCCTGTTGGGTTGATTGGGTTGTGCATTTAGGCTCTGGGGTTTTTCTGTTTGGGGGAGTGTGTGTGAGATCCTGGTGGCTGCAGGCTGTGCTCAGGGAAACAACAACAGCAGGATTGAGGCTGTGTGTGTGTGTGTCATTGTTTTTGATCATTTAATAATTGCCCACACCGGGTTATATTTGGGACATTCTGCCTCCTTACTTGGTCTGGCCGCTCAATTGTCGGCTTCACAGCGATTTTAACTTGTGAGATTTGCATCGTTTTGTTTTTGTATTCATTTCAATTGGAGTTGGAATTTGAACTAGTTCAAATGCCAATTTCTGATACCAGTAATACAATTTGAACTAGTTGAAAATCCTTTTTTGATATCAGGAATACAATTTCAACTAGTCGAAATACCAATTGTTGATATCAGAAATACAATTTCAACTAGTTCAAAATCCTTTTTTGATATCAGGAATTCAATTGTTACTAGTTATAATTCAATTTTTATTTGTAACTAGTTACAATTGAATTCCTGTAATTGTAACTAATAACAATTTAATTACTGATATCAGAAATTGGCATTTGAACTATGAATGAGAAAAACGATGCAAATCTCACTATTATAATAATACATGAGACTTGTATAGCGGAGGGGGGTTGGAGGGAGCGAGTGGGAGTGTGTCTGTGGAGGAGGTCAGTCAGGTAGGATGGGGCCAGGTTATGGAGGGCTTTGTATGTCATCAGGAGGATTTTGTACTGAATTATCTCGGGGATGGGGAGCCAGTGGAGCTTGATGAGGACGGGTGTAATATGTTCACGGGTGTGGGTGAGTAGACAGGCGGGGGAGTTCTGGATGTATTGGAGTTTGTTGAGGATTTTTGCAGGTGAACCATAGAGGAGGCTGTTGCAATAGTCCAGACGGGAGGTGATGAAGGTGTGGATGAGGGTTTCTGCAGCCATGGGGGAGAGGGATGGACGTAGACGGGCGAAGTTTTTGAGGTGGAAGAGGGCTGTCTTGGTGATCTGGTTGATGTATTTTTTGTAGGAGAGGGTTTGGTCAAATATGATGCCTAGGTTCTGGATGTGAGGGAGACTAGTTATCAGAAATACACATTACAACTAGTTACAATTGAATTTCTGATATCAAGAATTTGCATTATAACTAGTTAAAATTGTATTTTTGATATCAGAAATAAACATTATTACTAGTAAGAATTGCATTTTTGATAAAGAATTCGCATTCTTACTAGTAAGAATAAATTGTTTGATATACTCCAGAAATGAATAAAAGCTAAATCAGCTTGCCATAGTAATAACCCTGACCAAGTATTTTGTCCCCAAACCTAAGTTAAGTTAGCAGACCCTGTAAGGCAGTGAACGATGAGAGAAAGGTTGTATAATTAATAACTATCCCAGCTATTCAACCATCTAACAAGCAGTTCAGAAAAAGCTTCTCAGAGTACAGATGCATGAGCAGAATATATTGACAAGAAATATGTCGCTAAAACTTTATTTGTTGCAAATGCAATTGTCAAGGTTTGATAACAGCCTGTCCTCCTACAAAAACGACCATATTGGCCGATTGTTCATGTCCTTATTACGACCCAGAGACACGTTTTTAAAGTGTATGTTGTTTCTTACACGACCACTAGAGCACCTCTAGTGGTCGTGTAAGAAACAACATGCTCCCGGCCCGTTCATTGCAAACGCTCCGGAGGGACGTTTATTCACAAATAACCCTCTCTGGAAAATCCTAAATTGTGGAATAGTTTGGCCATTGAAATGCTTTTTGAATCGATTTCTGGCGAGAAGTGTATATTGTACTCTTAGAATCCACGTCCAGTCGATGTGTAGGATATATAGTTGGTAGATATTACGAAGATGATTTGAGGTGTCGCCAGGATAACGTGTATGCAGCTTCCATGTAAAGTTAGCGTGGGTGAAAACAGTTTTTCCGGTCTTGAAGTTTTCATAATAAAACCTGATATATTCCCCTCACTGTGATATCTGAATTACTCATCCACTAAAAAACATCAGTGTATCCTTGTTAATTACACAATATTGATTGGTTTAAAGTGTACAATGCTTTAAAAAAAAATAAGAGTAATCTGCGGCCGCGAGCTATTATGTGCCATCATGGTGTTGTTTTTTTATATATTATAATGAAGCGCGAGCTGTGTGCTCGAGTCTTGCTGTCTGTCGGCTCTGCTGCTCCGGCATGAGGGTCTAACTTCAGCAGCTACATTACCTACGGTGTGTTCGTTAACAGTAACTGTGCGGTCCGGAGTCATTGTGGCACAGACTGGATGGCTGGTGAACAGCTGTTAGAACAGGCCGTTCGGGTGTTCAGAGCAGAGCTCCCTGTCGGAGCGGCAGAGCGTGAAAAGTTTTTCTGTCGCAATATTATTTAAGGAATCGTTGAGCTAGCTAACTAGCATAAATTGTCACTATCTGCTAGCGTTAGCTTTAGCCTTCGTTTTCTATTAGTTTTTTTCATAGGCTATACAGAGGTTGTATAAGTATAGATCTGGTACTATATTAAAAGTAGAAGTACTCAGATATTGTACTTGAGTAAAAGTAGAAGTACTCAGATATTGTACTTGAGTAAAACAGAAGTAGGCCTACTCAGACATTGTAGTGAAAGTAGAAGTACTCAGATCTTGTACTTGAGTAAAAGTAGAAGTACCAGAGTGTAGGAATACTCTGTTTCAGTAAAAGTCCTGCATTCAAAATGTTACTCAAGTGAAAGTATAAAGTATGATCATCAAAATATAGTGAAAGTAGCAACAGTAAAAGTAGTCATTGTGCAGATTGGTCCATGTCAGAATAATATATGATATGTTTTATAATGATTGATCATTAAAGTGTTCTCAAAGCTGGTAAAGGTGCAGCTAGTCTGAATGGCTTTGTAGACTGCAGGGTAGCTGGTGGATTTACTCCAGGTGGAACTAAAGTCTGATTTAACACTTGATTATATTTCACATCATTCATCCACATCTGTAAAGCAACTAAAGGGATTAAATACATGTAGTGGAGGAAATGTACACCTTTTACCTCTGAACTGTAGTGGAGTAGAAGAACAAAGTAGCAAAACATTGAAATACTTAAATAAAGTACAAGTATCTCAAAATTGTACCCAAGTATAGTACTTGAGTTTATGAATGTAGTTACTTTACACCACTGGCTATACAGATAGAAAGACTAAGCCTTGAACAGAGGCATGAAGGTCCAGCAAGCCCCGAAGTACCTCGTGTGCGTCTGGATCGGACACTGTCCTTCAAACAACGCCTTGAAGAAGTCAAGGCCAAGGTAACATCAAGGGTTGCGCTGATCCGTCGCCTCGCTGGAACAACCTGGGGAGCCTGCACTAAGACGCTGCGAATATCGACCCAAGACCTGGTCTTCTCTGCAGCGGAATACTGCGCCCCAGCCTGGAGCAGAAGCCCTCACGCAAGTAAGGTTGACGTGGTCATCAACAACGCTCTCAGGATTATAACTGGATGCTTGAAGCCTACCTCTGTGTCCCTCTTGCCAGTCATTGCGGGAATAGCTCCGGCCGGCCTCTGACGGGAGGCTGCCACCCTCGCCCTGGCCAGGAAAGCCCATAAGCATGACTGGCACATCATGCATAACACGACAACGAGAGCAGCGCCTCTAAGTAGGCTCAAGTCCCGCCTCCCCTTCAACAAGGCAGCACAAGAGATTCTCAAATCCACCTCTGAGGACCTCTCCAGAGATGCATGGTTGGCGGCTGCTTGGAGGCAGGAGTGGGAGCTAGCTGGGCCCTCCCGCATCCATCGCTACATCTGGGACCCAGGAGATGGCGCCATAGGAGGAGTCGACCTACCACGCCGGCAATGGACCACACTAAATCAATGAAGAAGTGGGGGCCTGGCAGACAGTCGAACATATAATAACCACCTGCCCTTTATACCACCCTCGGAAGCCAGCCTCTTCGACTTAGGACCAGAGATGCGGGCATGGCTACACGACACCGAGTTGGACCTCTGACATTACACGAAAGAAGAGGCATGAAAATACATTTTCAAAATGTTACAGTGCTGCCAAAATTATAAACTGACTGCTACACAATTAAAATATATGCTTTTATATATTTCTATTAGATGTGACTCTTTAGCGTTTCTGTTATTAACACTGCTGCTTTAGTTGTTCTGACTGCTAAAATCCTGTTATTCCTCATTTTAAAGCCAATATTCCGTGGGGTCCGGGTTCGGATTCTTGTCACCTTTTTCATACCTGATGAGTTTGCATCCCCGATTAATATACCCACATGACAGCTAAGGTCAGAAGAGCTTTATTTAACAGCTGGTCTTATGTCTGTGACCCCTCCTGTTGTTCATTGATAAGCCTGAAACATGCACTTGTCAAGGTTCAGAGGCACATTGTGACAGCAGCATGTACTACTTTGTTCTACTCCACTACAATTCAGAGGTTAACCTGGTATTTTCACTCCATTACATGTATTTGAGTTACTTTGCAGATTCTGATTAATGATGTGAAATATAAACAACCCTTAAATCAGACTTTAGTTACACCTGAGTCAAATTCAGGGAAGGTGATTGTCAAGTGCCAACATAAACTATGCAATATATTGGACGTTAAGTACTTTGTCAGACTTCATATTTATCTGTGGATAACCCCAATTTTTTTTTCTTATTCAAAAGAAAACCTTAACTTAAAGCAATCTTTAATGTTTAAATAAAGCCTTATTAGTTTGTCTGTTTTGCACATCCTCCTGTTAAGACGTCCTGCACTAAACTGTTTTATTGTAGAGATCACTCCAGTATCTTTTTTCTATTCTATATTTCTATCATGCCTTCTACTTTCCCCCACTTTTGTATGTAGGCTACTCTTAATATTTAAATGTATTCATCAAATAAAACTTATTCAATAACGTGCTTTAACCACTAGGCGGTGCGGGTTTAAAAAAACAGTGGTGTAGTTAATAAAACATATCAAACATAATATGACTATTAACTTTATTGTAAAATTAAAACAGAACGGTAAAGGAAAATACAGTTTCAGTCTCCCGATTTGAAGCTTATGCAGTGTACCATGAACCTGTATAGACCTGTAACAGTCAACTGCATGAGGAGTTGGAAAGGTAGTTCAGTAAATAATATCTTTAAAAACTACAAAAAAATCCCTTTCTCTCAGCTGTGCACCGTTATGGTGTAAATATAAATCTACCAATTGGATCAAATATAAAAGTCAGCCGAATTAGTGTTGATACTGCAAGGACAGGTATTGTGTGAAAAGAAATGCAAGATGTTGAATTACTAATATATTTATGATCCACGTCACGTATTCAGTTTTGGCGGCATTTCTTACAGTTTGTCAAAAAGGTCTTCTGATCAGGGCTCTATAAATAAATATCTATGGCAGATATGTAATATTTAATGCAGCCGAACCGTGTATTACAATGCCGTTATGTGATGACTTCCAAAGAGAAAAGCAAGAACACTCGGAATAAAGTATTATTTTATTTTAAAAAAAAAGTTTTTCCGATTTCATATCGCAACATGCATTGCGGCTAAAACAATCGATGTTTAAGCCTATCAAAACCTCTGAAAAAAGAAAAGTGTCTCTCAGAATCGAAAGAGAAAAACCTATGGGAAAAACACAAAAGCATTGAACACAATTTAAACCAATACATGTCGTGTAATTAACAACGATAAACTGATGTTTTTTAGTGGATGAGTAATGCAGATATCACTGTTAAATCATTTGATCATTGGTTTTATTATGAAAACGTCGAGACCGGAAATACTGTTTTCAACTCGTAACTTTACATGGAGGCTGCCGCATACCTCAAATAATCTTCTATCAAACTATAGATCTTACATATCGACTGGACGTGGATTCTAAAAGTACAATATAGACTTCTCGCTAGAAATCGAATCAAAAAGCGTTTTAATGGCCAAACTATCCTACAATTTAGGATTTTACAGAGAGGGTTATTTGTGAATAAACGACCATCTGTAACGTTAGCATTCAACGGGAGCACTAGAGGGCGATAACTTTAAAACGTAATAATAGGACGTATTAAGCGCTTGAACAAACGACATATTTGGTCATCATAAGGGCATGAACAATCAGCCCATTTTGTCGTATGAGTTGGAGGACTTGTTGTTTGATAAACCTAACCCTTGAAGTAGTATTCTTTCATTTCTGCATGTATTTGGTAAATAAATGTCCTTGTAAAAAATGATGGGGCATACAATCATAATTGACCCATATGAATGGTTTTGGGACGCAATACTAAAGTACATGTTGTCTTTTTTCTTTCAAACAAACCACAGCACAATAGGAGGAAGCTGGGAGAACAGTGAACACACCTTGGAAAACAGAATACTGCTATGATAATGATGAGAGCAGAGCCTATAGGCGGTGAGTTTGTGGTGAGCAGGGAGAATCAGGGGGATCAAGCTAATAAAATCAGTGAACAGGAAGAAATAAGAGGATCAATAGGTGTTGTTTAGGGAAGACGGAGGAGAGTGAGGCAAACAGCACAGAGGTACTGCATGTCTCTACTCTTTGATTCTTTATAATGAGAAGCTTACAGAGATAGGCTAGCAGGTAGGATTAAGCCTTCTCAAGTTTATGACTTGCAGTATCAGCACTCAGTCCTGCATCGTGGCTTGAATGTTAAAAACATAATCCTGGAAAGGAAAGTAATCATTAAAATACAGTCCAGCACACATTTCAGTCATCAGTGGCAGTAGTAAACCCTAGTTGTAAAGGATTACGTTGAAACATACAGCAGTTTGTCAAGTTGTGAAGGCCACCTGTGTGTCTTATCCTCACTGGATCTGTCATATGGTTGTACATTTTAGCTTAAAGCCCTCTCATATATATCTATAAAGCCATATTGCTTTACAAAGAATGCTTCCTCTCTTTATCTGCCATCAGAACTCTGTTGTTCCTTCCACAGTTTGATGTCAATCTTGAAATCAATAGTCATGTTCCTTGTGACAAAGATGAGTCCTCTTTTGTTTGCTACGGTAATCTAAGCTGTATGTCATGTGGAGACAAAAAAGGGTGGACCCAAGTGCATGACATAAAATCACTTTAACCAGTTAAGCCCCGAGTCTGTTTTTCAGGCCTCAGGCTCGAAAATGACATTCCCAGAACAATTCACTATATCTTCACTTCTAAAAAAGGATTAATGAATAATATTGTTTCTCAAAGCAATGATAAACCTGTGAGTTGGATGTAGAAAAGTCAGACTCAATATACATTTTTTTATTTTAAAGTAAATTCAGATTGAACATAGTAAAAAAAAAGTATAGTGTCCGTCCAAAAAGAAACATTACTTATAATGAAAACCACCCTTGAATGATGGGATAGTGGACTAAAAGCTTTAGGAATCCAAACTATAACATATAATAAGTACCCTGTATCAAGATTGATGCAAAACAAGTGACATTTCACCTTTTTAGAGAGATTTAGAAAAATAAAACCCACCTCTGGGGTCATTTGGGTGCATTTTCCATATCTCTGGCCCCCCTCATTCGATTTTGACGATAGACATCTCTTTTTAACCGTTAGAGCCAATAGAATTGAGGGGAAGTTCCTAAAATCCATCTAAACATTACCCATTGGTGAATGAGTGATGCATAGCCAGAATGCCCAAAACCGGAAGCTGTCATACACTCTGGTAGCTATCATAGCACCTATATAAGACTCCATTATTGACATAAAAATGAAGATGGATTATCAGTAATCATTTCAGACACATTGGATTAACCTTCAGCAGCGTTTTTATCGTTGTAATGCCATTGAACTAGGGATGTGCATCTCCATCACTGAGGCCGATGCGATGCGCATCTCGATACGTTGCCACGATACGATACATTAACGATACATTTGAAACACCAGGCGATGCGATACGATACGATTCACTCCTGTTGCGATACAGTTCGATACAACATTATGCGATACGATGCGATTCAACACGATGCAAAAATAATGATACTTCAATATGGTACGACAGAGGATTTTTGTTTTATTCCTTATATGCAGCAAATCATACATTAACAAAAAAGTGCTTTACATATTTGGTACTGCACATCCCATCATGCCGTTTATTTTTTTACCTTTAAAAGCTCTCCAGAGTGCAGTACAATTGTATAACACCTCACAGTTAAACAATGTAAGGATGCATTGCTCATGATTAACAATGTGCAAATAACAGCTACCATAGTGCAATGCCCATACAGCTGCCAGCCTGATGTGTTTAACACTCATTCATAGGCTAACTCACCAGTGAGCAGAAAGCAGTGGGTTCTATATGAACAATAAAGAATTCAAATAACCTTTCAAACAGGTATTTCATAACTGCTTACAGTAAGGAAGACATTTAAATTATTATTGGCCGTCACAGGCTGCTGTAAACTAAACACCACTCTCTCTGACAGAACACCTCACTGAGTGATTTAACTCATGTCTAACTTTCAGGTTTCTCTTTTCAGCCACAGACCCCATGTCGCCTCTTTATGTGCGTCGCTAAGTTCCTCGTACTACTTGTGTACTTTAAAGCGGCTCGGCATCGTTAACAATTTACGAGCGATTTTTGAAGTTGACCGTCTGTAGTATATAGTGCCGCCCACATATACCATCAGGACGTTACTGATGGGGTGCGGCTGCGGAGTGATACTGTGTGTATGCAAGCCCGCATCTAGGACGGATCTATGTATCATGGCTGTAGACCTGTTAAGTAATAAAGATACCTCATACAAAGGTCTACGGATACCTTATTACTCTCCATGACATGCGGTCAACCATATAGCATAAAGGACTATTACACCGTCTTTCTTGAACAATCTAAAGTGTTGCCAAACGTTTGATTTGTAGGTATTTTTCGGTGCGCTGTGTTTCTCTTTCTCCTCAACTTCCGTGTGTGTTGATAACTGAGACTCTCGGCCTCCGTAGTGGCGAAGCAAATATCAAAGATCGTCTCTGCTGAGCGTTGACAAGATGAGGGGATTTTATATAAATGAATCGGTTTTTTACCGATGCAAAGACGCTACACAATCGATGCATCGCAAGTTCAACCCGGTTCAACCCAAACTGTAGCCGATGTGCACTCTTTCAACCGGTGCACTCGCATCTTGAACGTTTATGCCGGTGCACCGATGCGAATCGGTGAATCTTAACATCTCTACATTGCACTGTAACTTTTATCCATGTATTTTTTCTTTTAATGTTTATCCATGTATTTCTTCTTTTAATGTTTATTTTATTAGCTTTTCTTTTTAATGACTGATTTTAAATGCCATTTTCTTAATGTCTATCATTTTTTGTAAGGCACTTTGAATTGCCTTGTGTTGAAAAGTGCTATATAAATAAACTTGCCTTGCCTTGCCTTGCCTTGCCTTGCCTTGCCTTGCCTTGCCTTACATTGAACACAACTTTTGATCAGAAACAGCAAAAGGTAAGACATTTCTCCCGTGTTTGCTCCGTAAAGCTACGTTGTGTGATGTCTGGGTTTGCTTCCCCTGTCGCGAGTTTTGATCGCTCAGTTATGATACTTATATTTCTGGAATCTGTGGAATTTCAACTTGCTAGCTGATACCTTGTTTGTGCAGATCCGATAAGTAATAAAGCTATTTTACCGTGATGTCTGTGCTAAATGCGTTAGCATTTTTCGCTCTGGGCTAATTCAGAAGCTTGATAATACCCTTGTGTTTCGTTTAGCTAAAAATTGTTGATATTGTCTGATAGCTGAGTTTCTTCCCGTTAAGTGGGTATGACACATTCATAGTTTGTTAAATGTTAGCCTGTTAAGCCCGAGAGCCCCCGGTAGAGGGGGCTGCAGGTTTTTTTTCACGAAACTGTGTCTCAGGGCCAGTGGCGGTTCTAGACCAATTTGACTGGGGGGGCCAGTTATTTTCTGAGGGGGGCACAATAAATGCAGGACGAAAAAGAGAACTAGACAATATGAATTAATTGCGCATAAGAAAACAATGCAATACAGTTATTGGTATTTGTTTCAGTACACTTATTTATTTCAGATAGATCTTATAGTTATTACTGTTAGCTTCAGCTTAAGTTATAGTGCAATGTTTGCACTAACACATTTAACATTTAAAAAAAAAACCTTTTCATTGTTAGGGGGGTCAGAGGTCAGTGTTAGGGGGCACTGCCCCCCCCCAGAACTGCCCCTGCTCAGGGCTTCTTAATATTTAAAAACCTATTAATGTGTCATACCAGATTAACGGGAAGAAACTCGGCTAACTGACAGTATGAACCACTTTTACCAAAACAAAACACAAGTCTCATAAGAAGCGTCTAAATGACCCCTGAGCGAAAACATGGAGCACAGGGGAAGACAAGACTACATACACAGAAGGGTAATCACAGGACAAGACACAGATGGGCAGGGGAGGCAGAAACACAAGGGCAACAGGTGAACACAATTAGACAATCAGACACAGGAAGGAAGACAAGACACAGGGAGAACAGCATTTCAAAATAAAACCATGAGAAGACAGTCTGTATGGACATGATGACTCTATTGAAACTTCAGTTTAGATTGTTTTGTCAAACTACTGCTCACAAGGTCTTTAATAAATGTCCTCCAATGATTTTGTATAAGCAGCCTTCATATCTCTGTAAAGCATTTTGAGCTACAGTACATGTATAGGAAGTGACAACAACTGGAGATGAGTGTTGTATTGAAAGGCCATGGTCTAATTTATATATGCTCATATAACTTGGGAATCTAGCAAATGTCAGTGAAATACAGATTTACAATGGCTACTCGTAAAAAAATCTAAATATGTTCTGCACTGTGTGTTCCAGGTTATTATTATCATCAATTCAGGGAAACTATGTCATAGCTGTGTGATTGTTCACTGCCCAAGGTTCTGCTTCTTTGACTGCCTCTATGTGAGGCACAGCTCAGAGAGCAGCAGGCCATTAGCAGAGCTCTGTGTGATAATGGAGGCATCACACACCTGCTAAGGACTGTGTTTGGATTCACTCTTCATTTACTGTCTCTATGTACCCTCCCTGCAGTCTATTAGTGACAATCTGCTTCTTGCTAGTCCCTTTTTTGTTCTGACTGACAGTGTAATCAAATAATAAAGGCGACAATTTATTGGCCTTTTGCCTGCCAGCAGTCTTTATAATTTATATTGTGGTGTAGTGAGGTTCCATTAGAGAGGAAATGCAAAATAAAATAATAGATCCATCTCAACTTTTCAAACACAGCTTTGCCTTACATCTTATACTCAACAATACCAACCTTTATACAGTCTATGATACCAACAAGCTCTCCCATCTATTGGGGTACATCTGATCTGTCCCCACTGTGATTAAAAGGGGCCATCTGTCTATGCTTTTTTGGGTGTTCCCTCTCCTGTAGTGTGTACTATAGGTTATTGTGCATGTAAATCAGGGGTGGGCAAACCTTTTTGCTCGGGGGCCACTATGAGTTTTAAAATGTGTCAGACGGGCCGGGCCAGTAGCAGATCGGTGAAAAAATATTTAGATGTCCACTCCTCATTAAACACTCGGCACTCATTGTCGACTCTTCTTTTCTTTAGTCCACTCATTGTTACAGATGCAGGTTTAAAGGTGAATTAGGTTCAAAGGTGAATTATTATTATTTAAAAAGGGGAACCACCACCCCGGTCTGCCACTCCTTCGGTACCGTTTCCGACTTCCACGCAATGTTGATGAGACGTGTCAACCAAGACAGTCCCTCAACACCCAGAGCCTTCATTTCTGGGCGGATCTCATCCACCCCCGGGGCTTTGCCACTGTGGAGTTGTTTAACAACCTCAGTGACCTCCCCCCGGGAGATTGGTGTTGATCCCCCGTCATACTCCCGGGATAACAAATCCCTGAAGGCCTCCTTCTTCAGTCGGACGGCTTCCCTGACCACCGGTGTCCACCAGGAGGTTCGAGGGTTACCGCCACTTGAGGCACCTAGGACCTTGAGACCACAGCTCCCCGCCGCGGCTTCGGCAAGAGAGGCTTTGAACACCGACCACTCTGGTTCAATGTCCCCAACCTCCACAGGAATGCCCGAAAAGCTCCGCCGGAGGTGTGAGTTGAAGGCCTCCTGAACCTGGGCCTCCTCCAGACGTTCCCAGTTCACCCGAACTACACGTTTGGGCTTACCAGGTCTATCCAGAGGCTTCCCCTGCCACTCGACCCAACTCACCACCAGATGGTGATCAGTTGACAACTCCGCCCCTCTCTTTACCCGAGTGTCCAAAACATACGGCCTCAGGTCCGATGATACGATAACGAAATCGATCATGGACCTTCTGCCTAGGGTGCTCTGGTACCACGTACACTTATGAGCATCCCTATGTTCGAACATGGTGTTTGTTATGGCCAATCCATGACTAGCACAGAAGTCCAGTAACAAACCACCACTCCGGTTCAGATCAGGGGGGCCGTTCCTCCCAATCACGCCCCCCCAAGTGTCTCCATCATTGCCCACATGTGCGTTGAAGTCTCCCAGCAAGATTAAAGAGTGCCCTTCAGGAGCCCCATACAGGACTCTTTCCAGGGTCTCCAAGAAGGCCGTATACTCTGAACTGCTGTTGGGTGCATAAGCACACACAACAGTCAGAGTTTTCCCCCCCATAACCCGCAGGCGTAGGGAGGCAACCCTCTCGTCCACTGGGGTAGACTCCAACAACGAAGCACCCAACCGGGGACTTGTGAGTATCCCCACACCCGCCCGGCGCCTCACACCTTGAGCAACTCCGGAGAAGAATAGAGTCCAACCCCTATCCAGAAGTAAGGTTCCAGAGCCGGGGACCAGAGGGTGTGTGCCAATTACAGAGGCATCACACTACTCAGCCTCCCCGGGAAAGTTTACTCTAAGGTACTCGAAAGGAGGGTCAGGCCGATTGTCGAACCTCAGATTGAGGAGGAACAATGCGGATTCCGTCCTGGTCGTGGAACGACGGATCAGCTTTTTACTCTCGCAAGGATCCTGGAGGGGGCTTGGGAGTACGCTTATCCGGTCTACATGTGTTTTGTGGATTTGGAGAAGGCGTATGACCGGGTTCCCAGGGAGTTACTGTGGGAGGTGCTGCGGGAGTATGGGGTGAGGGGGGTCTCTACTCAGGGCCATCCAATCTCTGTACTCCCAAAGCGAGAGCTGTGTCCGGGTCCTCGGCAGTAAGTCGGACCCATTTCCGGTGAGGGTTGGCCTCCGCCAGGGCTGCGCTTTGTCACCAATCCTGTTTGTAATATACATGGATCGGATTTCGAGGCGTAGTCATGGGGGGGGGGGTCTGCAGTTCGGTGGGCTAAGGATTGCACCACTGCTTTTTGCAGATGATGTGGTTCTGATGGCTTCATCGGTCCGCGACCTTCAGCACTCACTGGATCGGTTCGCAACCGAGTGTGAAGCGGCTGGGATGAGGATCAGCACCTCCAAATCTGAGGCCATGGTTCTCAGCAGGAAACCGATGGATTGTCCACTCCAAGTAGGGAATGAGTCCTTACCCCAAGTGAAGGAGTTCAAGTATCTCGGGGTTTTGTTCTCGAGTGAGGGAACAATGGAGCGTGAGATGGGCCGGAGAATCGGAGCAGCGGGAGCGGTACTGCAGTCGCTTTACCGCACCGTTGTGACAAAAAGGGAGCTGAGCCAGAAGGCAAAGCTCTCTGTCTACCGGGCCATTTTCGTTCCTACCCTCACCTATGGTCATGAAGGATGGGTCATGACCGAAAGAACGAGATCACGGATACAAGCGGCCGAGATGGGTTTTCTCCGCAGGGTGGCTGGTGTCTCCCTTAGGGATAAGGTGAGAAGTTCGGTCATCCGGGAGGGACTCGGAGTTGAGCCGCTCCTCCTTCGCGTCGAAAGGAGCCAGTTGAGGTGGTTCGGGCACCTAGTTAGGATGCCACCTGGGCGCCTCCCTAGGGAGGTGTTCCAGGCACGTCCAGCTGGGAAGAGACCAAGGGGTAGACTTAGGACCAGGTGGAGGGATTATATCTCTTCGCTGGCCTGGGAGCGCCTTGGGATCCCCCAGTCAGAGCTAGTTGATGTCGCCAGGGAAAAGGAAGTTTGGGGCTCTCTGCTGGAACTGCTACCCCCGCGACCCGACCACGGATAAGCGGAAGAAGATGGATGGAAGATGGATGGATGGTGAATTATTGCGTCATCGTTTGCGTCATGACGTAACCGTTTACGTGCCTTCTTATGACCCACACAGCGTTTTACGTCACTGATTTTCTCCGCAACACCGCTCACAACAACTTCAATAGAGGACTGCGTCGGGTAGTTTTTAATCATACGAAGCCAGATTCAATTAAAGAACGACTTTTCCCGTGGTGCATTGTTTATTAATGTATTTCAGCAGCATTTACCGAGCGCTGCTCGTCCACCGGAGTTTATTCTACTGTTAACTCATGGCAGTGACGCTGTAACGTATTCACTGTCTGACTGTCACACAAGCAGCTGATAAATATCCCCAATTCCCCATAAGTGAATGTGTTTCAGTCGGAATTAACGCTGTTATGAAAGTTTCTCTGGCATTCTACAGGTGATGTTAGCATAGCAACCGAAGCTAATCAGACTATCTTGACTACTTGTTGCTATCATAACCCGTTTTCTACACGCATATTTTACCGGCGTAGTTTTCGTTATGATTTTACTTGTGATGGCCACATGTAGCCCATGTATTGATTGCATCCGATAGCTGCAATAATACAAAACGACATGAAAACGTCTGCCTGCTCTTCACAATGGTCAATAACAGGTGAATGGATGGTCATTAAAGTAAGGTAAGATAAACACACTTCGCCTGGTTAGTGTTGCCTGACTTTATATAAGTGTTTTCAATAAGTGTGTGGTTGCGTTCTAGTCACTTTGCTCAGCGCTACTGTTTGTTACAACTTGTATTTCGCTGTACTCGCCATGAACTGTTATTGCTCAGGTTAATCTCGACCCCCACCAATGTAAGCGTGACGTATTTGGTTCTTAGATCTTGCCAGGTTGCCGAGTGGGGCCAGCTGAGAGAATAGACTAGACTCCAGCAAAGGTCAATTGTGTCTATACTGCGCCATCTAGTGGGATCAACTGAAATGCCGGGTATTGCAGGAAAAAGGATCAGTTAAGGATAATGTATGTTTATGAATGTCCCCCTGCCAGCAGCAATAAAACACCTCTTTTTCACAATATTACACATTCAGCTGTTTTTATGGAGTGCAGAAGGCAGGTGAGTTAACAGAGTGTTTGTCAGCGAGGTGAGGGTTTAGAATGACGGAGCATCTGTCAGTCAAAGTGTGCTGAATCAGAGCCAGCCTGACACAAGCAAAGCAGCATTGCTGTAACGGGGGGTTACGTATTGTAACCCTAGTTCTATAAGCACAGGCTCCGCCCTCTACTGGACTCTATGGGTACTACTCTCATCAATGATACGCAAGCGTTCATACACTGAAGTTGTATAATAGTAGCCGGCCAATCAGGGCGAGCTTACCTGAATGCGCGCGCATATAAGGCAGCTACACCTCCTGACTGTCATCCTACACCCTCTTCAGCGAGCGGCATAGGAAAGACAGGGCCCCTAGGTAGAGGGCTCCGCCTGTGCTTATAGAACAAGGGTTACAATACGTAATCCCCGTTCTATCTCACACAGGCTCCACCCTCTACTGGACTCTATGGGTACAGTGGGTGAAGCCCCGATGGATAAACGCCCTGTCACCCTACAACATCGACCCACCACACTGCCCCTGACTGGCCTTTGGTTAACAGCCACCGCACCCCAACTTCCTATCATCCGGTTGTGACCGTGGAGAAGTCGGAGCCGCAGCTTACTTGGCTGGGTGGAGCCTAATTTGTCTGAATAAGCCCATAGCTCCACCCTGCAGGTGCCAGCGCAAGTGACTAACACTGCGCACTACGTTTCCCAGATCCCTAAGGAGCATGAGGAGAACGTAAGTGCACCGTGTCCCCCACACTCAAACACGCTTACCTCATGTACAGTGTGCATAGACCGTAGTGGGGAAGGCTCTCCCCGCCTGCTCATAGGCAGGGGCCGCGCGCTCCGTCATAATGCCGTCTTCACACATATGGTGAAATGCATTAATCGGAGCTATTACACCAGGCGAGGTGTGTTTTCTGACAACACGACGACGGCCCTAATGTCCAGCGGGGCAGAGGTTCTCCGCTCAGCCTGCTGCCTGTGGGAGCAGATGGGCTGCCAGGCTCTCATCAAGGGGGGGCATGCCGGGACACGCTGTGTCCGAGCGGCCCTGCACCCTGAGGATCCCCACCATACCAGCCACTGGAGCCTTTGCCTTCAGTGGCTATTGCCACGATGCCTCCACACACGGCTAGATATCTGGCAACGGGGGCGGAACGAAGGCTGGCTGCACCGGGCGGACCGGGCCGTAGAACCCCTGGCGGAGGCCGCTCACCGGTTTCTGTGGCAGTGGTGGGGGGAGCGGTAGCCCTACACGCTCCGCCGCCACGGTCATCACCAGGGGGAAGTCCTGGCGGACAGACCTGGGCGGTGGATTTCCATGGACGCCGGACCCGGAAGTGCCCACCAACGAGAAGTCCTCGTCATCCTCCTCCCCGGCAAACGGAGCCACCCACCCCGCTGGAATGGCGAACGATTCATCCATTTTATGGTTCATGTAGGAAAAAGCTAAATATGCCAGAGGTGACTATGTACCGCTTCAAATGCTGCCCAATGTAATGGCATATTTATGGATTAACTGGAACTAGTACCAACACTGAGCTTATCCATAATGGTGTGTTCAAACCGGACGTGATTCGATTTTTGGGCGTGGCGCGATTACATGTAAAGTCACTGTAAAGACACGGAGAGACTCCTGGTTTTGGACTTCCTCTGACTTCTCCTTAAAGGAGAAAAATCCACTTTTTCATGTATGTTATACATAAACATGTGTCGCCTCTGTGTAAAGAGATTCTGAAAGTTTCAGCAAAAAAGATTTGCTCACTCTTTGTCCTGATCCATTTTTATAAAAACCTGTCTGAAAATGAGCTGATCAGATTTTGGCGACGTTAAGATGTCATAACGATTTTTTTGGCTTGTGTTACCATTAGCCAATAACCAACCACGGTAACACTGCCCATCTTATCACCTGAATCTCCTCCTAGAGCAACATTGTGTTCTTTTAAATAAATATCTCTCAGAGGGGCGTTGGGAGTGACACCTTATTTTCATCTAAAGTAACAGACAGAGAATCAGCACTGAAACAGAGGGGTTTATGGAATGCTACAATGCACGATCTGTTTGGTATTTCGAGCCAAATACTTCAGAGACATGTTTTGTATATATCTGAGACCAGGGACGTGCACAGACATTTCGGGGGGCGGGTGCTCAAGTGAGAAAAAGGGCACTTCCCATAATCATTTATAAAGAAAAATATAGTTGCACATCTCTGACTTACTGACAAATGTATTTGAATACCCTCACACTCACGCAATTGTTTAATACTCAACAGAATTCTACAACACTACACACAAGAGCAGACAACAAACTAGCACAATTAATAGTTATTAAATGAGCAGCAAACAATCAAAATGATTTGCATATCAATATGGCGATTGTGATGACGTTATTAGATACACATTTTACTGTATTCACTTTAAGTGTCTCCCCTTAAGTACAGTACATTAGCATGTATGACGTGTCCTAATGACGTAGGAGCACAATGTACCAATGAACTGGCCAGATGTATGGAGAACCGGGATGACTGGAAGCAACGATGGAGGGCTCGTCTGAGGACGACCTAGAGATGTATGCCCACGATACATTGCCTAAACCTTGAGCTAACTTATCCATTAGCTAGTAGCCTACCTTAGTTAACTATATTTGTTATTGTCTGTTAGCTAATTAGCTGTAAACTCGAGGCACTGGCAGTTTAGTCATTTGTTCATCACCACTCACCTTCAAACAAGCCAAGAAAAGCCGGCATAACATGGTAAAGTGGGAGGTGCTGCTACCTGTCTGTCTGCGATACGTGGAAGGAGGGAGGGAGAGCTATGGAACTTCAGTCTAATCTCCCGACCTGATATTTACATTTTGTATTAATATATTTTTGGAAAGGGAAACTGGGCGCAAACAGCAGAAGATATATATTCATTTATAAAAAATACAAAAAGGGGGGGAAAAGGGCTCTTTCTCTGGAGGAAGAAAAAGGGCAGGGGCTCAAGCCCACTCTGATGTCTGTGTGCACGTGCCTGTCTGAGACGTATAATATATTGATGAAAAACAGTATAATAGGGGACCTTTATGTTCTATCATGAGGTTGGCATGCAGTTTTAATAGAATAAATATAACTGATTTATTGATTTCTTTGGAATTTGGTACAAACAACCATATACACTTCAGGATAGATCCAAGCGGCAAACTCTGGGGAAGAGCCGGGACGCCAATACGGAAGTGCCACACACTGCAGTTCATCTAGTGGCCAGTAGGAGCAGGCTGCAGAAGGGAGCAATTTCCATAGACCCCCATGTTAAAATGCCCAACTTTACAGCAGAAATAAACATGTTTACATCGTGGCTCAAAACACCATATTCTCTGTATAGTTAGATTCCCCCTTCATGACTACTGTGTGGGTGGTGCATTTTTTCTCAACTCATCTGTTTAATTAATATTAAGCCTTAAAGATTTTGCATAAATTAGGGCGTGGTTACTTTGATGGACATGTACATGCCTCACTGTCAGCTAACAGCAACTTGTCCACTCTGCTAGGCTACAACCATAGAGGCTACAACGTTAGTTAGTTAGTTGTAGTTACTGTACTTGACCCTTTAGCCGTGTTCGTGGTGATTGTGCCTTTTAGGGAATATTGTTACAAATACCAGACAATTAAAATGTTGTGCTGTGCGCTTGAATGTACTAACAGAACTTCCAAGAAGTCTAAAATTATAATATTATACATGTTAACCCCGTTCGTAGATGTTTGTGTGCTTGTTAGCTTAGCTTGCTACTTATTAGCCAGTTAAGGACGTAACCCTTTATACATACATATATACATTTTAGTTTATGATTCAGCCTTGGGTAAGACGCCCATAATGCTAAACGGGAGCAAATGTTAATAGGGGACCCAATTATCCCAGTGGTGGCCGCCGGAGCTAACGGAGCCGCAGGGGGCTAGCTCCAGCCTGCGTCCCGGAGCTAGCCCACTGCGGAACCGTTAGGTCCGGGCGGTGGAGTCCGTCTTTTCTCAACGTGTGAATGACAAGCATTAAGAATAACAACATATAGCTAATTCTCTTGCAGATAATGAATGTAAGGTTTATATAGGGGAACTACACTGTTAGCAGTAACTTGGTATGCATGTATTTCATGTTAGCTTAGCTTCTTAGCCTGAGCTAGCTCTGTTTACTTCCAGTTCGGAGGCAGCAGGTCCCGCCTCGGCTCCGCCTCTTTAATTTTAACTAGTTAGAATGTGAATTCTTGATATCAGAAATTCAATTGTAACTAGTTGTAATGTGTATTTCTGATATCAGAAATGTGATTTTAACTAGTGAGATTTGCATCGTATATCAGAAATACAATTTGAACTAGTTCAAAATCCTTTTTTTGATATCAGGAATTCAATTGTAAAAATTGAATTATAACTAGTAATAATTGTATTTCTGATATCAACAATTGACATTTCGACAAGTTGAAATTGAATACTTTATATTCTTTACATTCAATCAGTAATAGCCATACAGTAACATTCAGCACACAAAGCTCCTTCAGATAATTAGTGTAGTGTTTAAAATGCAAATGTATTGTGTTGAATACACTGGGATCACATGTTTTACATAAGCTTATTTATAATGCTGCTTTACAGAATACTGTATCAGTAAGTGCAACATTATTGTGTTTCTCCTCCTGTGCACAGTGCAGCAAGTATCCTAAGACAAATGATGTTAGCTGGTGTGATGAATTATTAGTTGGTTTGATTTTATTTATAGATAGTTAGTAAATAAACAAAGACTTGTCTCTAACTGTTTTCTCTGCAGGTCCTCTCTCTGTGTTCATTACATGTCATTTGTTAGATGCTTTTATCCAAAGCGACTTACATACATTCAGTACTGTGGACAATCCCCACAGGAGCAATTTGAGGTGATGTGTCTTGCCCAGGGCCACAATGACATGCTGACTGCAGTGGGACTCGAACTTGCTACCCTCTGATTCGAAGTCCAGCACATTATCCACTCGGCCAAAAATGGGGCAAAAGGGACTGCTAGGTGGGGGAAAGAAGAGGAAAAGGAGGGGGGAAAGGGAGGGGGAAGAAAGAAAGAAAAAAGGAGACTTTATAATACTCTAAGGCCAATAAACCCATTTCATTTTCACCCATTTACAAAATGTTGAAACGTTTAGCATAGAAAAACAAAAACACAAGTAAACGTATGCTTTCCCATATTATTTTTATTATTTCTGGAATGCCATGACAACGATAAACATCTTATACAACATTAATATGAACACAGATAAAAGGGGAACATTCTATACAACATTATTACGAACACAGATAAAAGGGGAACATTCTATACAACATTATTATGAACACAGATAAAAGGGGAACATTCTATACAACATTATTATGAACACAGATAAAAGGGGAACATTCTATACAACATTATTATGAACACAGATAAAAGGGGTACATTCTATACAACATTATTATGAACACAGATAAAAGGGGTACATTCTATACAACATTATTATGAACACAGATAAAAGGGGAACATTCTATACAACATTATTATGAACACAGATAAAAGGGGAACATTCTATACAACATTATTATGAACACAGATACAAGGGGAACATTCTATACAACATTATTATGAACACAGATAAAAGGGGAACATTCTATACAACATTATTATGAACACAGATAAAAGGGGTACATTCTATACAACATTATTATGAACACAGATAAAACGGGTACATTCTATACAACATTATTATGAACACAGATAAAAGGGGAACATTCTATACAACATTAATATGAACACAGATAAAAGGGGAACCTTCTATACAACATTATTATGAACACAGATACAAGGGGAACATTCTATACAACATTATTATGAACACAGATAAAAGGGGAACATTCTATACAACATTATTATGAACACAGATAAAAGGGGTACATTATATACAACATTATTATGAACACAGATAAAAGGGGAACATTCTATACAACATTATTATGAACACAGATAAAAGGGGTACATTATATACAACATTATTATGAACACAGATAAAAGGGGAACATTCTATACAACATTATTATGAACACAGATAAAAGGGGAACATTCTATACAACATTATTATGAACACAGATAAAAGGGGAACATTCTATACAACATTAATATGAACACAGATAAAAGGGGAACCTTCTATACAACATTATTATGAACACAGATAAAAGGGGTACATTCAATACAACATTATTATGAACACAGATAAAAGGGGTACATTCTATACAACAACAGTAAAAGAGCTTAATTCTTGTCTAGAGAGCCTTTCCATTCTGCTATGGTCTGTCCAGATGCTGGACAGTACCATTTACCCTTAAGCTTCTTTTCGACTGACCACAGCTTTTGCATTGGTAGTGGTAGTCCTCTTTTATGAGTCGCTTCTTCGGTGGCTCCCCTCTTGCCGCAAGCACCTGGTCCTCTTTTGCTGTCTTTTCATGCCGCCATTTCCTGCGCCTATTTAGGTCGACAGAGGATTTGTCTCCTGAGGAATGTTGAGGAATAGGGGCTTGTGAAGATGAAGCAGTAGACGGAGCAGGTGGAAGGTGAACCTGTGTGTGTGAAGATGGAGCAGGTGGAAGGTGACCCGGGCCTGCAGGCACGGGGAACTGCCATGAGGCAGGAGATGGTGCTGGAGGCACGGGGAACTGCCATGAGGCAGGAGATGGTTCTGGAGGCAAGGGGAACTGCCATGAGGCAGGAGATGGTGCTGGAGGCATGGGGTACTGCCATGAGGCAGGAGATGGTGGTGGAGGCATGGGGTACTGCCAAAATGCAGGAGATGGGGCTGGGGGCATGGGATACTGCCAAAATGCAGGAGATGGGGCTGGGGGCATGGGGTACTGCCAAAATGCAGGAGATGGGGCTTGTGGAAGGTGACCCTGCGTGTGTGTGGATGAAGCAGAAGAACCTGAGTCAGCTCTGGCACTGCGGCTCCTGGATTTCTAGGATAACATGTCCGTGCTGCACTGGTTCAGTAGGGAGCTCCCTCGGTAATGGCAAGGAATCCTCAGCTGCCGTTGCCTTTTCGGGAAGCTGCACTCCTTGGAGCAATGAGTCCCGAGCGGTTCTTTTTTGTCTGTCTTGTAACCTAGAAAGACATACAAAATATTGAGAATGTCATACAAAGTGAATCCATCTAAAGTGCAGCTGTTAAAGAGAATGTAGCCAACATATCTTACCAACAAGACACAGTGGTGTTGTTTATAGTGACAAGAACCAAGTCGGTCTTCTCCTGTACGACGAGGCTGTCTTCCAGCAGTTGCTTTATGTGGACGTAGGATAGCACCATCGACTGCGGAATAGGCAAGGTTTTACCCTTGCTGTCTTTGGGTCGGTTTCTTGCAAGCTCAAACTCCTTCAAAAGCCTGAGTGAAACACATTCACATATGCGGTTGGCATCAGGTCTCAGAGCAGCCTGACCATGGGTCATGAATAGTCTGTGAAGGGAAAAGACAATTTATAAATATTATACGGATATACAGTACAACCCCACTTCACAAATGGATTGGACCAGTTCATTTGTCTGAATCCATTACTAAGAGTCTAAAATGCTGTGAGGGTTAGACATACAAAATAACTACTTACTACTAACTACTAACTAATTAAGATATATGTGAATTATGTAATGTGTGCATCCACTATAAGTCAGTTCACCTTTCAGCTGCTTGTTGGCCTGGCGCAGAGCCACTTCGTTTCCTGGAAGCTCTCCATGGTCCAGGCAAGGCCTCACTATGTCATCCGTCTCGCCTACTGATAATGCCGTTATTGTTCTATTAAGTAGAACAAGATACTTGGCCAAGTCATCCACAGCCTCCCATCCCTGAACACCTCGAGCATCACAGCGGGTATTCTGAAAAATTAACAACCATTGACAAATGATTAATAAATGGTCACATGACCTGAGCCGATGTCCTGGGCGCAGAGACGTTTTTGTCAGAAGTACACATCTGGCAGGACTGTGAGACATCATCGTGCTATAAGCACACAACACCAATTGACTATTTGTGACTTAATGAAACAAGTTATTCATAGCATGTGCGGAGCAATAATTAATCCAGAAGAATTTAAAAACAATGTGATTTTACAATAGGTCAGATTACCTGAGAGGTTGTGTAAGTGGACGCGTCGGGTGAGTCAGCAGGAAGAGAAATAGTGGATTCAGGCCGGGGCTCTTCAGGTGGGCTCTCAGCTGCAACACTTTGGGGGGATAGTGCCAACGACTTTACAGCCGTACCGGCCATGAGAGACAAACAGTTGAGTAAAAATATCCTTGAAATTGATATTGCCATACAAATGTATCTAAATGCATGCAACACAAAAAGATAAATGTAGCCTATGCGATAAAAACATCATGCAAAGCATGTATGTTCTTCTAGAATACATATGCCAGGGCAATAAAACAATAATCAGATTACCTGAGATGATATGTGAGGTGATGCACCGCGGGGTGCTGAAGTGTCCACTTCCGAGGGGCGCTGACTGAGGATCTCCACTGCATCACTAATTGTGATGTCAAGGCACTCCTCCTCCTCCTGAACTTCAACCTGGCGGTCTGGAACAATGGTGCCAAGTTCACTGTCCTGTTGTGGACCCAGCAGATCTCCCCTGTCAGACTGAGCCAGACTCCACAGCTATACGCTCACCTGCCATAAAATAAATTATGAAAAAGAAAATGTTTAAATGTGGAGAAATAGACAAGTTGCTACTAGAAAGAACAAGAACAGAAAGGCCTAGTTGCAGTGAAAATGGAGGGTCCTGAAGTGACTTACCAGTGGGTTCCCCAGGGGGGATGAATTCTGGTAGTAGCGCACAACCAAGAACTCGCTGGCTGAGGGCATTTAAATTAGTCTTCAGTCGGACATTGTAGATCCTGGTTTGTGAAGCACCACTCACATGTACAGCTGCATGGGCTCGATTCATGTTCCATCTGGAACTCCCTTCAAGCATGTACATTTGTGTGTGCATCGCATTAGATCTCCAGCCTTAAAAAAAGCAAAACATTTTAAATATAATTAGCATTTATGAAGCGATGATACACTTTTCCCCATATGTGTAATCTATCATACTGTTTTTATGACAATTCAAAATATATATTATTTGTACCCGGGATGAAGGTGTTCTGATGCCGATGGAAGCTCTCCACAGAAGAGGAACCTCTGCCACATCTTAGGACATCCAGAACCGTACTGCCCTTTTGTAGACCTGATCCCACTTTGGTGTACAGTTCCACACCAGGGGGATCCTGAATGCATGGCAAATGTTTTTGTTGAACCTCCCACACACGTGTCAAGCTCTCAGGATTGATAAGCCGCAAACCTGATGTGTCAGTGAGCTCCCACATTGAGTTGAGCAAATCTTGGATGAGGGCACGGCTTTCCTCTATCCCACGAGTTCTCCTCCTGCAGTGTTTGGCCAGTTCGCTGGAGCTGATGTTGGCCAGAACTTGCGCTTCTGAAGGAGTCTGACCAGCATGTAGTTTCTTGAGCTCTGAAGTCTTTGCTTCTTTCAGATGGCTGATGTCATCCTTGTCCCACTCAAAAATGCAGCTTGACATTTTGGAACAGAAAGTGCCATATAGGGGATGGTGTTCTGTTGTCAGGCCAGTTGTGAATCGCCTCATCAAGTGGAAAATATCCAATTTAACGAGTGTTTTCCAAGGTCGAAACCAAACTTGAACCGGGGTTAAACCTGTGCAAATAAAAAAACAAGGTGTGAATGTAAGCATGTCATTAAAATACAAATGTAAACATGACTGATGAGGGAAGAGCAGGTAAGTAGTTGAATGAGCAGAATGTCAGGCGTAAAGCAGGAGAGCATCTGGTGGAAAGGGAGGGAATGGCAATTGATGGTGTAGAAGAAGTGGGAATGTCATCATGGAAAGACCCTTCTTAGTTGTGCCTCCTCGTCTCATCCAGGACACACACCTTAATATATGAATGTGTGTGTACTGTGTAAAATAATAATAATAATACAAATGTTGGTAATATGTAATTGTCACCTTATGCCACGTTGCAGTTTGAATACAAAGTAAACAATATACATAAATGAAATACACATATGATGCTGCATCAAATATAATTTGAAATGGTTTAAAAGGATGTCTCTTTTTTTAAATGCCTTTTTGCACTGAATCCTCTCTCCTTATGTCTCTTCCTTAGATTTGAGGCAAGGGAAGTGGGGAAAGAAATCAAAGATGTACAATCTTAGACTGGTGGTATTCATTTAGAATGAAGTACCTTATTCTAAACAAGAAGAGTCTTATGTTTACATGTTTGAAAAGGTTTTCATTTTGTGCGTGCAATAAATAACACAATGATACACAAACAGTCAAACCGCCTAATACCTGTCTCGTTGCAGCAACCTCGGTCAACATATATGACTTCTGGCTCTGGCTATATGTGCCATATGTGGATGTGATTATACCCTTCATCTCCTCCAGATGACCCAGGATCTCATTGGCATGGACCGTCTCAAACCACTGTGCTAGAGTTAGGGGGGTGAAGCGGGGTGGACGCATATAGACTGCTACATCAGATTGAGTAATTGTGCTCCTCTTTTTGTGGAGCTCACAGTCAGCCAAGTACTCTATTGTATGCCTTGCCCACTCCTCGCTGTGGACTTCCTCCAGTGCTTGCTGCAGGTAGCTGGAGCTGTTCCATACAGTCTGAGGTTTAAGCATGGTCACACACTTCCTGTCCAGAGTCAGCTGTGCTGTGAGAACTGCAGGAAACCTGTTCCTGTGAGCAGGATCTAACTGAACCAATAAATCCGTACTCCAAGGACACACAGGGATCATGCACTTACTGCACTGAGGATAGTCACCGCCGACCAAGTAGTACCGTGAATCAAGGTCGATGACTTCCCGTACCTTAGTGTATATTCCTGAGTGATGCATCTTCGTACCGCACTGAGTGCACTTCAGTGGAATACCCCACATCCTCATCGTGCCCACAGAAACATCCGCTGCCTGTTGTAGTTCATGGGTTCAGGTGGAGCAGTTGTAGGTTTCGGTGGATTTGGGGGATGGAACCAGTTCTGGGAAACTGTTGCCTAAGCTGTCCTGTGGGCTCGTAGAGACACATCGCAATCCACTCCTGGTCGGCTGGTTTGATGATCCGCCTGAACAGTTTGGGGAAAAAACTCACCCAATTCACCTCCGGCGGCCTCAGATGGACGAGATATGGAGATGTGTGAAAAGGAGGAGGAGGTTGTGGTGGAGAGGTGTGTTGTGTTGGTGGTGCAGAGGTGTGTTGTGTTGGTGGTGGAGAGGTGTGTTGTGTTGGTGGTGGAGAGGTGTGTTGTGTTGGTGGTGCAGAGGTGTGTTGTGGTGGTGCAGAGGTGTGTAGTGGTGGCTGATGTTTTTCACTCCTGCTGGTGCTCGAAATATGGCAATCTTCAATGTGTTTGAGTAGCTCCATTGCACCCCTGGGCCCTTTCTCATTTCTCTAACTCCCCTCCTCGACTCCTATCCTCGAGACTTAGTCCCGCCCATAGGAGATGCGAGCGGAGGAGCCGAGGAGGGGAACCGAGGAGAGAGGAGGGGAAGCAGCAGGCGGTTAGAGAAATGAGAACTCCTCTCCTCTGAGCGGTCATTTTAAAGAGACGTCCATTAATGATGACAGGAGGCACAGCAGCCCTCTGTCTGATGGACAGATGTGTTCATGACGATTTATATATTTACTTTTAATTAATTCACAGTGCGGTATAATGAGACAATAACAGGCTACAGATGCGGACACACACACACACACTTATATATATTTATATAAATATATACAATTTCAGAATCAAACAGAGCACTCTCATTATAACGTAACACTATCAGAGACTGGATATATCCCCCCCCCCCCCCCCTCTCCCCTCTCTGGTCGCTACAATGAGGAAAATAATTTACGGGCCAAAAGTTGTATTTACAAGTATTAAAAGTAAGCAGAGGACACCAAACCAACTGAGACCTGTCTGTACGCTGCATCTACGCAGGGCCGTTTCTAGCTTTTTGGGGGCACCCGACCCCATCACTGTTTCCCGTAGGTGGTGGGCCCGCGGGACGGAGAAGCGGAGGTGTTGCCCACGTTGACTTTTTGGGCTGGGCCCGGCCGGGCTCCGTGGCAAGCCCGGCCACCAGACGCTCGCTGACGAGTCCTCCTTCTGGGCCTGGCTCCAGAAAGAGACCCCGGGCTTCCTCCGGGCCGGGTACCTCACTTCCTGTGTCGTCTTTCATGAGGTCTTTTTGAACCAATCTTAGTCTGGACCCTTGCCTGAGACCAATTTGCCATGGGAGACCCTACCAAGAACACAAGGTTCCAGACAACACAGCCCTCAGGTTCATCAGGGCACACAAACCCCCTACCACGGTAAGGTGCTGGTTCTTCAGAGAGGCTGCAGTCATGCATCAATCTGTTACACTTTAATAGGAAAACAGGCTAATTTCACGAAAACCAAGCAATTGAATATTACAAAAAATTATATTAAAAAGGTAAACAACAAGGCTCCTCTATGTCAATAAATGCAAGAGATGCAGCATTTACTCAACAATATTTAATTTACATTTTTCATCTTCCTCAGACGTCACTCATTGGCTGACAGCCCAACAATGATTTGGACTTTATTACCCCAAAAACACAAGCCACAGCTTTGCTATCATTGCAGTTTAGTCGTGTTTATATCCTACATTGGATGTGTAAGCATATGATTCTTCACCGAACACAGGAGGGGGCTTGGCTGTCTACAAATAAAGACAGCTCATTTTAATTCTACCCAAATATATTGAGGTTGAACCTGAACTTTGAATTCTCTGCTCCCATCATAATCTTGGCGATCTTGTTAAAATTGTGAATGCAGAATTAGAAATACTATGTAACTGGTTTGCAGTTAATAAATGATCCCTTAATGTGGCAAAAACAAATGAGAGTAGAAATGACTGCATTATACGGATTTGCAATACCGAGATGGAAAAAGTTTGTGCATGTATATTTTTAGGACTGCTTGTTGACGAAAAACTCAATTGGAAGCACCATATAAATTATGTACAGACTAAACTGTCAAAAACAATAGGTATTTTGTATCATACTAAGAACATTCTTGAGGAAAAATACTCTTTATAACAGTCTATTTCTCCCTTAACTTTACTACTGCTCCGAAATATGGGGAAACACGTACTCAACAAATCTACAAAAAATAATAACATCCCAAAATAAAGTATTACGAATAGTCTGTGGTGTTGGTAAATATGAACACACAACTCCCATATATAAAAAACTCAATCTATTAAAATGTGTTGACATAGTACAGCTTAAAACAGTACTGATTATGCACAACATTTTCCATAAGAAAATGCCTAATAACATTCAAAAGCAGTTCCAAACCACAGCGTGAACATATGAATGTAAAAAAAGTCACTTGAAAATAAGTGTTCACAATGTTTATATGCAATTATGCATATATTATTATTATTATTTTTCATTTGCCAAGTACATGTGTACCTATGTATATATTTATATATAGTATTTTAATTTCCAAAAAAAGATAATTGAAACTGCTATTGACATGAAAAAATGACCCTATATCTAGTTTTCATTTATTGTTTTCCTGCCCTAACTTTTTTTTTTTTCCTGTTTTCTTTATTTCTTTGTACTCCTTCATTTCTATACGTTTTTGACGCAATAATGCCGCTGTATTAGGATGATGCACGGGAGGGCTACTTTCCACAAGCTATGCTTCAGCCCTCCCACTTCTACTAATTTTGTTCATCTTTGTGTGTATGAATTAAACTTTTTTTGTTTTTCGGATGAATAAAAAAACGTTCAGCTTGGGGGCCCCCTAGTGGCCGCGGGGGCCCTATGCCCCCACATAGTCCGCCTATAGGAAGAAACGGCCCTGCATCTACGCACACACTGTACCACACACACACACACACACATACCTACATACTGTACCACACACTCCTACACTACACACACGCACATACTGCTCCTAAAACAGGCTACAGCCGTTGTGTATTTTATTATGTGAAGCACTAAATGGTTTTAGAAAAATATCGACTCTTTTTTTGTAGATATCTACTAAACTAAAGCAAATATGATATATATTATACACACCGCTCTGCTTTCTGCACGGACCTCACAGCTGTTCTCACTGTAAACATCGCATCGCGATGAAAGCAGTTAATAAAATAATATCCAGGGGATGCATGCAGAGCTGTCATTTGCCGAGATAAGTCCGGCCGTGCGCCACGACTCTTTGAAACATCTCTGTTCCCGGAAATGCATCCAAGGACCCATCAGTGTATCCTCGGTTATAGCTCCTCCAGAGAGCCTCCTCGACGCTCGATCCTCGGTCCTGGATGTGCATTTAGAGAAATAAGATGTCCTTCAACATGGCACGCTGAAATTCATTTCCGGGTCACTCCCGGAGGACCGAGGAGTCGAGGAGGGGGAATTGATTAAATGAGAAAGGGCCCTGGTCTTCTTTCCACACTGCTCACAACACTGCACTGCGTAAAAGTCAACCAAATGCTCAGAAAACTCATCAGCACAAAGTTCCATACTACAGAGAGAGCATTTGATATGACTGCTTGAACTGCTCTGTGTGACGGTGACAGCTGGAGGGCATGATGCACCTGCACCTGATGGGCGTCACAGCCATTATATGAGGGTGGGACAAGTCCCCCCCACTTTTTTAAATGATTAGTTTAGACCCCCCCACTTTTACCATGTGGAAAGTCCGTGAATCGGTCTATCCACTCGCCACACTTTGTAGAGCGCTGTGTCAGTGCTTCATTATCAAATCCATTCCACTTGCTTATTGAGAGAATGCCCAAATCAATGAAACTCTGTACCATGTTTTCACTGCTACTTTGTACCAAGGTAGATTCTCACATAGCGCGCATGTTCAAGGAGTGTTGTCATAGTTGGACAGCTCAGATCTGTTATATGAAGCGATGCCGGTAGCGGAGGTAAGGCACACACACCAAGTGTTCAGGACATTGTTAATACAGCAAAAATCAAAGCTGACTATCTCTTGGTTTGATATGTTTTCTCCCCCAGACAACATGGACATAAGAACATTGTTTTCAAAGAAGAGGAAAGTAAGTCATCAGCTGGTAGCAGATAATCAGTTCGTGATGGGCATTTCGATTCCCTTCGGGGACACGAATATTTTGATTCAGTTCACTGATTCGTTTACTGATTCGTTCACCGGTTCGCGAACGACATCTGGTGATTTGCACGTTCGCGAACGATTCGTCTTTGTACTTAATTCGTTCAGTGAGTCTTCACTACTGCCAAAGTCCGTACAAGAAGTTTGCTGGCGTAAAATGTATGATATTAAAACACATTTTACACCTCACCTTGTTGCACCATGAATTATTCTCTGGGAATAGGCTACATATTATTTAACCCTTGTGTGGTGTTCGGGTCAAATTGCCCCGATTTCCATTTTCAATTAATACAAAAAGAATACAAGGATATTTTCGTTCAACCTGAAACTCAATGGCCGGGGCTTATTTATTGTGAAGGACATGTGGAATTGTTTTTATTTTTTTCCACTTATGAAAAAATGCCCACCCGCATTTACGTCCTTCATAAGAGGTTCGGGTCAATCTGACCCGGATACAATACCAGGACAGACAGACAGAGAAAAACACACAGAAACACACAAACTAAAGACACACACACACACACACACACACACACACACACACACACACACACACACACACACACACACACACACACACACACACACACACACACACACACACACACACACACACAATTGTCTGCATAGAGAAGCTGTTTGATCCTGTTTTCCCTTGATCTTTACCCTTTGTAGTGGGTACACAAAACTATCCTAGAACATTATAAACATTTTAGATCTTCCAGAAATATATAAACATTTTACATTTTCTCGCACTGTCCCCCCTCGCACCTGCACGCCGGAGGAGGGACTAAACAGAGACATAACCTCACTGTAGTAACAGTGTAGTGCAGAACTACAATTATCTACCAACAAAATGGCCAAAAGATATTCTGCTCAGAGAGCCTTGGAGCTAAAAAAGGATGAGAGTGAGTGGAATGCATTAGAAGAACACGGTGAAGTGGAACAGGAAGACATTTCTGAAGATGAGGATAATGTGGAGGTAAACTCAGAATTTGACAGTAAATTGGAAGATGAACTTGACTCTGGCTGGAAGAGCCCCACAGCCAGCCGCTGAAGGACCCCCACAGCCAGCCGCAAGAAGACCCCCACAGTCAGCTTCTGGAAGACCCCCACAGCCAGCTGTGAGGTCTGTGGACCCTCAAAGGACTCCAAGACACAGACTACATGCAGCAACTGCAACAAGTACATCTGTGCTATACACACGAAGAAGTTCTGTACATCATGTTTTTCCTAAACAGACTTGCCCATTGACTCACATGATGTTCTGCAGCGTCACTTCATCAATATATATTTCGGATATACTGTATTTTATGAATAGTGACTGTTAACTGTTTTATTTGCTTTTATATCTGTTCTATGTCATTTATATGGATGTTTCATTCTCTCTATATTTCACAGCCAAATACTTTTGTATGTGTGGTTCTTGTGTTCCAATTGCTGCTAAATTGCTTTATTTCCTTCAGGGCTTTGATTATTATATGACAGATTACAAATAATAAACATTAATGAAAAAATGTTTCATTTACATTAGCAAAATGTAAACTTAGTTTTTATTACAGTGTATTTTTTTTTAACATAAATTACATTTTTATCACAAAAAACGATGGACACTTCCATTGTAAATTTGATCTAGCAAAGAGTATTTTCAAAAGCTAATCATATATTTCATTTATATTGTTGGGGAATGAGTTAAAGACAATATATATAAGGAATTGTGCATGTTGAATTTAGTTCTGTATTTTTTTTAAACCCTGTCCCGGGTCAATTTGACCCGAACATTACCAAAGGGTGCGAAATGTGAACATAACACAAGGGTTAAGAAATATAATTGGCCATTGTTAAATCTCATAAATGTGTGCCTGACTATACGATGTATTACAGCAGGCTAGCACGTTATACTTTCAAACCCATGCACGTACTATGTGGCCTAACTTAAATCCCAAAGCACTAAACTCAATTTGGCCAAGTTCAAAGTGAATACAAAAATATATCCTCTACATCGGTGACGATTTATTCATATTCTATGTACCCATCTATGTTTACCTAGCTAGCGGCTAAGCTAGCTGGACGCTACGGTTCAGGTATCCGTCCACTGATGCATTTATGGCGGACAGGTTGAGGAGGGTGGGTGTGGGTGTGTGTGTGTGTGTGTGTGTGTGTGTGTGTGTGTGTGTGTGTGTGTGTGTGTGTGTGTGTGTGTGTGTGTGTGTGTGTGTGTGTGTGTGTGTGTGTGTGTGTGTGTGTGTGTGTGTGTGTGTGTGTGTGACGGAGCTCAGATGAGAGGGCTCTGATTACAATTTTAATCCTCTGTCAAACTGCACGTTTTCTGCTATATTTGATGAGAGATAAAATGATTTTCTGTCACAGGAGTTTGACAGAGAATAACTGAAAAAGTACACAGTAAAATAACTTCATAGTAGCCTACTTGTGGTAGAAGTCCAACTAGTACTGAGTCCAACAGTAAAGTACTTCATTGTATTGTGGTAGTTGTCTAACTGAGTCCAACTCTGTGTAGATGGAACATCCAGTATTTCGGAGGGGCCCTAATGGGACCCTCCTCTTGAAAGAAAGGGATATAAGATAAAAGAACTGTAGGAAATAGTTCAGAACTGTTTCCGCCAGTTCTTTAAATTTGTCGTTCTCGAACACCTTCTCTTTAGCTTTTGGCGGAAGGCAGCGACTCAAACAAACGAATCGTTTTGTGGGAGGAATCAATTCATCTCGTTCACTTCAAAGATTCGTTCAAAAAGAACAAATCGTTCGAAAACGACCCATCAATATAATCAGTTAACGGTGATGGCGGCGGTGGCGGCAAAAGCGCCTCACTTCTGGAGAGGAGTTTCGTCTTTATGTCATGATAGAGAGATACAAATACTGAATAGTTTAGATGAGAAAAGGCATCGAAATGCCAGGTTACTAGTGTAAGCCCACATTTGTAAGTGTTCCGGCCCAGCCCAGCCCAGCCCTGTGGGGTGTGGCCCACTGGGCCGTTTTGATTGGCTACCTTTGTTCTATCTATCAGTTTCAATTTCACACATCAGGCCCGTAGCAGCTGTCACTGCGCAGTGAACGATCAGGAGTGAGTGACTGAGAGACCTAGCTGGCAGTTGCTTACAGATGGATAAACAAGCTCAAAAGCGTAAAGGCGTTTTTGTATAGTTTGTGTATACAGTATTGTAGCGAGCCCTGGGTTCAGAGGGAGGGGCTTGCATAGGGGAGGGGAGGGGGAAACGGTTCAGGGGGAGTGGCTGTACCCGATAGAAAAGGGGGAAGTGACGTCTGACTCAGAGGTCGCGCGGCTGTGGAGAAGAACGTGTTGCCCACATTATGTTACTGAGTTTAGGCTAGTTAGCTAGCAGGTTTATTGTTTTGTGTGCAGTCACTTTTGCCTCCACTTGCTGTTCAAATAAATGTTGAAAGAAAAAGTAAATCTGTTTACAGTTCTGTGTTATATGGGTGTTGAAGAATAAGAAGAATAATTGGGAGGGATGAAACCCTCTTTATTGCTCACACATGCAGAGCACACAGCACACACTGTGAAATGTGTTCTCTGCTTTTAACCCATCCTAGTACCAGGAGTCTAGTACTAGGAGCAGTGGGCAGCTATTGTACAGCGCCCGGAGAGCAATGGGAGTGAGGGGTGTTGGAGCAGATATCTCTGCTCCGCGCCGATCCTATATGAGTTGGTTTTAAAAGAAGGAAAACTCAAAACAGCCAGGATAAGGGTTAAACAATAATCTGCTTTAATGGTAAACACAACACAATACACCGTACAGAGCACTCTGCAACAGTACTCCGGGCTCAATTCCTACCACCGGGTGATATACGTACCACGACAGCCAGTCAGGAAGAGAGCATTGAGCATAAGAATGTTACAGTATTTATACACATAAGCGGGGAGGAGTTTTGGCCGGTTTGCCTAGGCAATGAGTCAGCAGTTTGTTAATTCCATCTCCTTACAGTGTGTGTGTGTGTGTGTGTGTGTGTGTGTGTGTGTGTGTGTGTGTGTGTGTGTGTGTGTGTGTACCCTTAGGCAGTCCCACAGTCATGCTTTGGAGTCATATAATTTTACAGACAGAGGACTCTTTAACAGAACGCACACACATTCCCCCTAAAACATCTTTAACACACATCTGTTTAAACCAATTATTCCAAAATGTGGTGGCAATTTAGTACTTATAACATGAAAAAACAGATAGAAATCAATAAAACACAAACACCGGTATTGCTCAGCATACTGAATACACACATCTCATCCTGCAGTCCCTCGTGAATGTCACATGCCTTTCTCTAAGAAAGCCATATTTATTGGGGTTTACCAGTTATCATCTCATGACCTCCTCAGGACCAGCTAACCAACAAAGCTTAACTGTTCCTATACCCTAAGGCCATCTCTGAACTTCCCTTCCATTCCGAAGTCAGCTCACCCAGAATCAGAAGGACCATTGTCTCTCTAATTGTGTGTGACCCACTCGTCTCCTGCTCTTTAGGAGTCTTGAAATGAACGCACATACATTTCTCTCATTAATTTAAGCTCCCAGATTATACAGAAAACTCTTACAGACAATCTACTGAGTTCTGCCCTTGAAAGCCCAAAATGACTCTCTGAAACACTTATCAATGGGTAATTATTTTACTTAAAGCAGAGATCACAGATTGTCCTGTATTCTTACCTACTCATAAAATAGCCAAAAAATCACCTCCTGATTATTAACAAGTCAAGTGGAAGAAAAGACCATTTGCGCTAAATGTACTTCTACTAAAAATGGGACTTCATTATAGGAACATCAATATAAAAACCAGAAATACGCTGTATCAAACTTTCTGTATAATACTTTACATCAATTCCCACAACCTCCACTGGCTCCCCGTCCGTCAAATAAAAAACTTCAAAGTCCTCCTCATTACTCACAAAGCCCTCAACAACCCCCCTACCTCACAGACCTGCTGCACCCCTTCCCGCTGCCTCCGCTCATCAGAGGCCAACCTCCTATCCATCCCCACCCGCATCAAGCACCGAAACTGGGGGGACAGAGCCTTCTACGTCGCTGCCCCCTCCCTCTGGAGCTCACTCCCACAACCCATCAGAGACTGCACTGACCTCACCACCATAAAAAAAATCACAAAAACTCACCTCTTCAACCTGGCTTTTAATGTGTGATTGTTTTTGTATTGCTTGATTTTTATTTGACTTTAACTATATTTTATTTGTTGTTCTTTTTTTTCACTATCTCTGTAAAGCGACTTTGAGCACCTGTAAAAGCGTTTACAAAATAAATATATTATTACAAGTTCTTCAGGAAACCTACAGTGGCTGCAGTCTACACAGGAGAGAAGTTGAAGCGTTTGCTTTATCAACGGTGGACAGGCCACCTGGCCACAGTGACAGTGATCATGAAATCCTTTGACAACATTGTCCTCCTGCTTCGTGAGATTGAAGGCAACCAAACCAGTGCCGCAGAGGTGCGAATCGAGTCCAAAGGAATTTTAAGGCCATTACCCAGCCCAGCTTACAGTTCATTGCCTGCATGACGTATCAAATATTGAGTTTGCTGGATCCTCCCAACGCTGTACTCCAAGCTAAATCCACTGACCTCTACACTGGTGTCAAACTGGTCCAAAGCGCCCTGGTGTGTGTTGAGGAACTGAGATATGACAGTCAGTTTGACACACTTTGGGAGAAATTCACTAAAGGCAAAGAGACCACAGAACCTCTTGCAGCACCGCCTCCGAAGAAACAAGGCAGAGTAATGTCCCACTTGAGAGACTATGTGGTAGACACCACAGTTGGTCACCGTCCGGAAGGATTGGGAGTGCTAGTGGAGCCTCGCAGATGGGGGTGCTGCAGCCCCCTCAGCAGAAAGACCCCACGCAGCAAGCTGGCAATGAACCCAGCTCACACTGTCTGCTCCTCACAGTACCAACACGGCACCCAGACCCCACGCAGTATTCTCATCTGTTTGTCATTACTGGTGTCATTTTCTGGTTGCTAACGCCATTGTAACACATAATCAATTATGTTCCGCTGTAACGGTGGTGGACTCATCAGAATAGAGTGGGCGAGATGACCAATCAGAGCCCAATGGGCTCATAGGGAGGGGGGGGGGGGGGGGGGCAGGAGCTCCAACAAGCCGTGTAGGACAGAGAGTGAATACACATACTATACAGAGATGCTGTATGAGAAACCAATGTGAGTTTGGAACATTGAACAATGTAAATCTATTCTAGTAGACCTCAAAAATGAAATTATGATCAGTAGAAATGGCCATGACATGGGACCTTTAACAGGGACAGAGATGAAGAAAGCTGAGTTTGCTGTGTCAAGGTGGTTTCTGCAGGAGAAAATCGCCCAATCAGAGAAAAACACAGGACATTTTGAGAAGATACTTCGAGCCTCTGGCAGCCATGCCTACTGTGATAGAAACACTGAAGTTCAGCTTAACCTTCGGTGCATCAACTGCAACATGTGAAAATTCATTCTTAACTCAGAAGAATGTGTTCAGTGAACACAGAAGGCGCATGCTGCACAAAAGAAAAGCCTGTCTCATCCAGATCGCTGTTGAGAAGGACCTGACCAAAAGTTCACTGGAGAGTGGAAGGAGAGACTGCTGAGAAGATTCAGCACAGCTCCCAGGAGGCTACAGCTCTTCTGAGGGTAAAAAATATTGTTGTATCACTTTAGTTATTTTATTATATCAATTATATGTATTATATGTATTGTTACATGATTATGTAACCTAAGATGTTGTTGGCTAATGTAAGTAATAATATTGTACTGAGTGGGGAATGCATACTTTATCTATAGAAAATATAATCACGTACAATTGATTATGGGCATAGTTTAAGCTCTGACTCTGTCCAATACGGATCCTGTGCCCCCTGGTGGTTCCAGTGTGCCACTATCTTCAAAGATACTACAGCAGGGATCACCAACTACATTTGTCCAAAGACCAAAATTATTCCTAGAGACACTTCCGGGGTCCAGCGATTTATAGCCCTGAATTTTGCTCATGCACTGTCAACTCGCCGGAGCTTCGCCGCAGGCCTACTGCGGAGCGCATATAGCAGACTCTTCACGCTAATGAAGGATCACTTCTTCTTCAAGGCAGGGAAGGCTATTCAGTATGCAGGTGACTGTCCCGCAACTGCTGACTCTCTGTTGGACTCCGGTACTGCACATTACTCACAAGACGTTTAATGTGGGGACAGAACGCACTAACTACTCCGCCAGCGCCACAACGCGGGCCGCCAGTTGATGGTCACTGTCCTACAGGAACGTCTCCACTCTCCTCTCCAAGGTCGCATATAACATTTGACAACATGAGATGTTTTGAGAAAATGGCTGCCGTGAGCCTCTTTCTATGTACTAGTAGGCTGTACATGTTACTATGTGAATGACAATGTAAAAAATAGCTTTTTAGTATAGAATACTGTTCTGTTTTACGCCTCACACATATCTTATCTCGTATCCCAAGCTTATCAACAAGCTAATGTTGCAGCTGAAATGTTCTCCACGTCACAAAGCCATCCTCACATGATGATGTGATACCAGTTTTCAAGCACAGTAAACATTCTCTTCCCAGAGTATATGGGACCAAGGTGATGATGTACATGATTTTAATAATACCTTTGCCTTTAAATGTTTGCCATTTCAAACTGCAAGCTGGTTAAAATCATCTTTGCCTTGATTTTCAATATTTTCTCAATTATTTTCTCAGTACAGTTTTAAAGCTTTTGTGCTTTTCTTTGCCAGAAGTTGTGTGCCACTTTGGACTGGATTATATATTTCAGGATAGCACTTTTAACACACTTGAAATGTTCTCGCTTGCTTGGTTTCAAAACATAAAACATGCCATAATCTGTTCATTGGGGACAATAACAACAATGCTATTTTTCCTTGTTGTTGCCGGCGACAGTAGCTAACGTAAGCCTACTACTGCTGCACCCCCTCTAATCTCAGATGCACCGCGAGTTATTTTGTTCTGGAACCGGGCCTGGGCTCCTAACGTATGAATATTCTCTCCCCATTGGCTTCAACACATAATTTTCCCGAAATAAGGTCCCATGGGGAGGAAGTAGAAGGGCGGTACTTCGCCTCTCTATACAAGTCTGAACTTATTTATTCTCCATCAAAATGTTGATACTTTAATGTTGCTCCATTTGTACTGTTATTCAAAGTGTTCCTTCAAATAGAAATCCTAACGTTAATGTGTGCCGTAGTTTCTGAGCAAAGAATATTCATGATGATTATGATGTGTCTTGGATGGATTTTCTAGTTAAATGTAGATCACCTTGAGAGCAGAGGAGCCTATGATGCACATTTCCCAAACTGCCCCCTAACCTCATCTCCTATTGCTCAGTCAATGCATTTGATTGACTTCTGCTATTCAGCTGCAAGTTTTCCGACCAAATGCTCAACTACTCTGGGCAACACCCACAGGATACATTTGGGGTGAAGTGTTTTGCCCAAGGACACACTGACATGCTGACTGCAGCGGGTATAAAGGTGGGATTGAACCGGTGCTCCTCTGATCTGAAGATGAGAACACTAACCCACAGTTGCAAAATAAATATTAATTTTATTGATCGTGCGCATTGAGTATGCTGAAAGGCTCCTTCAAACAACATGTATTCTTTATAATTATAAAATAAATGTGCTACATCAGTAAATAACTCACACTCCTTGCTGGTTTATTGCTTTTGTAATAGAGTAATCAGGTTGTATTTCCCTCTCTATAATTGATTTTTCATTGCTATAAAAACATCTTCATAAATATTCTACAAGAAAGGACTTGAACACATAATGATAATGTTATCATTTCCTTTTTCCCAATACTATTTTTTACTTAGCTCGTCCTAATAGAACCCAATGGCACCTCCACTAAAGGGAGCGGTTAGATCTGTTATGAAGAGAAGCAGGACTGTGTTAACAGCTAACGATAGCTCTCCTTATGCCGATTCCATCACAGATTTGTTTCTCAATTAAGCATTATCAGGTCATGATAATAACAGTCATTAAAACAAAATAAAACATTTTATTAATGCATACAAATGTGTCAATATTTACGGAGAAAGGAATAGGAAGGTAATAACTGTATTAAATAATGTCAACTTAAACATAATGATTGCCATTGAAAACATGTTTTATAGGGCAGGCAGCGAGTGGTAAAACGTTCATGTGATGAAGAGAGATTTAAACCATGTTACGCAAAAAGCATAAACACTCCAGCATTCGGCACATTGATCTGATACATGTATTTATCTATCAGATGGGGTTTCTATCAAATCTTTAGGATTCTAAAATGTTTAAACTGATTTATTGTAAATGTTCTGATAATCCATCAGCAATAAAACAGCTTTTCCGTTGCTTGATATCAGAGCAGGATATTTCTCCCCTCTGCAAGCTAGCATGCGCAGAGACGCCACCTTTTTTTTTAACATGAGTGTGTGCAGGACGATTTCCCTTGGATTCTAACGGTCAGAAAGAGATGTCACATGTCAAAATCGAACAAGGGGGGCCAGAGATATGGAAAATCCACCCAAATGGCCCCAGAAGAGGTTTTTTTTGCTAAATCTGTCTAAAAAGGTCAAATATCACTTGTTTTGCATCAATCTTGATACAGGGTACTTATATGTTGTACTTTGGATTCTTAAAGCTTTTAGTCTACTAACCCATCATCCAAGGTTAGTTTTCACTATTATTAATTTTTTTTTTGGACGGACACAATAATTTATCTCCCTCTCGAGTCCCATTTAAATTGTTTTACTGTGTTCAATCTGTCACACTCCTAGGTTTATGTCACGGTTTTAGTGTTGTCTGTCTGGTTATGGGTTTTGTAAGTCTGTTCTTTCGGTGTTTTGTCTTCCTCCTTGTGTTTTGTCTGGTCCTCCTCCCTGTCGTTAGTTTCCCTGGTAAGTCTGATTGTCTCATTGTGTTCACCTGTTGCCCTTGTGTTTCTCCCTCCCCTGCACAGCTGTGTCTTGTCCTGTGATTACCCTTCTGTGTATTTAGTCTTCCCCTGTGTTCCATGTCGGTCCATTGTTTCCCCTCCATGTTATTCCACGGCCCATGTTCCTTGTGCTGCTCGTTTGTTTTTTGGATACTGCCTTTTTGACACAGCTTTTATTATTTAATAAAGCTCGCTTTGTTAAAATCTGCATTTGAGTCCTACCTGCTTCACCCCCTCGTAACAGAATGGACCGACCAAATTTGGACTCAGCAGATTTTAATGTTTTGGCCCCACAGGCGGAATGTCTTGGTTACTCTCTGGAGTACATTTTTTACACCTGGAAGAACGCCTCATCTAGACGGGGTAAAGAGGCTGCTCTGAAGGAAGCACGCCGGGAGGTTGCTCGCAAGCCCTGGCTCAGGAGCTTGTTGCCTGAGTGGCTACAAACGCCAGCTCCCCGAGTCCTGTCGGTGTACCGGCCGACTCCAGCACCTCGTCTCTTGTTGGCTCTCCAGCCGACGCCAGCTCTCCGTGTCCTGTCGGCGTACCGGCCGACACAAGTTCCCTCTCAAGTCCCCTCTCAAGTTCCCTCTCAAGTCCCCTTAAGTTCCTACCCGAGTCCCCTCTCGAGTCTCCTCTCGAGTTCCCTCTCAGGTCTCCTCTCGAGTCCCCTCTCGAGTTCCCTCTCAAGTCTCCTCTCCAGTTCCCTCTCAGGTATCCTCGAGTCCCCTCTCGAGTTCCCTCTCAGGTCTCCTCTCGAGTCTCTTCTCGAGTCTCCTCTCCAGTCCCCTCTCAAATTTCCTCTCAGGTCCCCTCTCGAGTATCTTCTCGAGTCCCCTCTCGAGTTACCTCTCAAGTCACCTCTCGAGTTCTCTCTCAAGTCCCCTGTCGAGTTACCTCTCAAGTCCCCTCTCGAGTTACCAAGTGCCGTTGGAGGTTCCGCTGGGGGTCCTGCCAACTCCATGTCCTGTCCCGTTGGAGGTCCCGCCGACTACTCTTCTGCCAGGGGTCCTGCCAACCCCGTGTCCTGTGCCGTTGGAGGCCCCGCCGACTGCTCTCCTGCCAGGGGTCCTGCCAACCCCGTGTCCTGTGCCGTTGGAGGTCCCGCCGACTACTCTTCTGCCGGGGGTCCTGCCAACCCTATGTCCTGTGCCGTTGGAGGTTCCACTGGGGGTCCTGCCAGCTCCATGTCCAGTCCCGTTGGAGGTCCCGCCGACTACTCTCCTGCCGGGGGTCCTGCCAACCCCTTGTCCTGTTCCGTGGGAGACCCCACCATCACCTGTCTCGCCGGGGGTCCTGCCAACTCCTGATCCTCTTCCGTGGGGGATCCTGCCGAAGCCTGTCCCATTGGCTCCTGTTCGGCCGACACCGGGTTCTGCCCGGCCTCCGGAGCTGTCTGGTCTTCGCCCTCGATCCCGGCCCCCTGAGAGCCGCGGTCTTCGCCCTCGAGCACTGCCCCCTGAGAGCCGCGGTCTTCGCCCTCGAGTCCGGCCCCCTGAGAGCAGCGGTCTTCGCCCTCGAGCCTGGCCCCCTTAGTGCCATGGTCTTCGCCCTCGGGCCCCTGACTCTTCCTGCCGTTGCCTTCGCCCTCATGCTCGGCCCCCTGAGAGCCGCGGTCTTCGACCTCGAGCCCGGCACCCTGACTCTTCCTGCCGTTGCCTTCGCCCTCATGCTCGGCCCCCTGAGTTTGCCCGCTGTGGTCTTCACCCCTCCATGGACTCTACCTTGCCCCCGAGCCGTCCGCCCGAGACCCCCACCATGGACTCTGCCTTGCCCCCGGGCCTTCCGCCCGAGACCCCCTCCTAGGTCTCTGCCTTACCCCCGGGCCGTCCGCCCGAGACCCGTCCTCCAGACCCCCTCCACCCACCCTTTCTTGGCCCATCCAACTCATAGGTGTAACCTTGCTTTGAGATAAAAGATTATTAATTTAACCATTTTTAGAAGGGAAGATATGGTCATTTGTTCTGGGAATGTCATTTTCGAGCCTGAGACCTGAAAAACAGGCTCTTAACAAGTTAAAACAGTGCACATAAGGCACCTCTCTCTGTAATTCTTCCTGCAGGATTTTCTGCATCCCTCCATGTAATCCAGACATGACATTTGCTCCATCGTAACATTGACTGAGCACCTTGTCTGTACATAACCCAATGTCTCTCAACTCTGACAAAACCAGCTCAGTCAGAGACTTGGCATCACATTGTTTACAAGTTGTCATTTGTTTTCATTTCAAACCTTTATTTAACCAGATTGGTCCCTTGAGATCATAGATCTCTTTTTCAAGGGAGACCTGCAGCAAATAGGTTCCACATGAAACATAAAACACAGAGGACATCATACAACATATTTACAAGCTACATTTACATACTTATCAACATTTACAAATACCCATAGTTTCAAAGAGCATTTCACTTAGACTTGCTTTAAAAACATGCAGAGGAATTAAATTGCTCAGTTTCAATTTTAGCTGTAGACTGTTCCAAGCAAGTGGAGCTGTGCACATAAAAGCTGTCTTACCTAAGACAGTCCTTGCTCTTGGCACATCTAACAATACTACATCATGCGATCTCAGACAATAGCTGCTTGCAACTCTCTGTGTTATCAGAGAGCAGATATAATATGGGAGTTTACCCAACAAAGCTTTATAAATAAACGTGTACCAATGACTGAGCCTCTTTACAGTAAGTGATGAAAAACCTGCCTTGGCATACAGGGTACAGTGATGTGTAAGTGCAATTTGTGACAAATCTCAGTGCGCTGTGATAGGCGGCATCTAACCTGTTCAGGCAATAGGCAGGTGCATTCATATAGACCAGATCACCATAGTCCAGCACAGGTAAAAAGGTCACAGTGACTAGCCTTTTCCTGGCCTCAAATGAGAAACAGGACTTGTTTCTGAAAACGTAACCTAGCCTAACCCTCAGCTTTTTAAGCAGGTTATTGACCTGAAGTTTAAAAGCGAGACAATCATCAAGCTAGATACCAAGGTATTTGTAACAGTCAAGTTTTATTTCTTGCGCAGTTACAATATCCAAAGCAGTCTGGTGTCTTTTTAGCTTTTGAAAATAGCATTACCTTGGTGTTATCAACATTTAAAAGAAGCTTAAGCTCAGAGAGCTGAGCCGGATTAATGTTAAAAACAGCTTGTAATACAAGTCTCTACCTCACAGTGTTGCTTTTATCCACATAGCGAAGCACAATTGAGATGTTTTCGCATCCAGTGGGGTCTTTGGTTGCCATCCACTTTTAATGTGTACCACCCCTCTCCTATTTCATTTACTATTTCCCCTGTGATGATTTCACTCATGAGTTCAATTATCTCAGTATGTATGTGGCATTGGACGGGATGGTGCTAAAACTCAAGTTATATAAAAAGCAAGTTATTTGTCCTTTTTAAGGGTGTAGTCCATCATTGCTAGAAAAATGCCACAACTCCCCTCGCCAGACAGAGCCACGGAGAGGCAACTCTCTGTGGCATTAGCTGCCACATAGGTGTGGTTTCTCTCCAGTTGTGCTGCATTTACAAGAGTGGAAACCTCTGTACCAGTCTCACTTTTTGCACGCCTCTCCTTCCACAAAGCCACTGACTTCATGTGCTCTTTGCTTGACTCATGCCTTCCCAGTCCCTTATGACGTACAAGAGCATGGCGCCAGTTGTTGTTGTACTGAACTGTTACTATTGCCTGCAGTTGATGTAGTGTTACTGGCGAAAAGGGATGGATGTTTTAACCATTTGTGTAGGTCCATGACTGCTGTGTAAGCACTTTGCAGAGGCACTCTTTTTCAATAGAGGGTGCATACAATTTAATTGGAGATAATATAACGCGACCTCTGATATTTTATATATTAGGCTACATTTAGTAACCTTTTGGTTGTTGGTGTGCTGAAGGATTTAAAAAAAAATGTAAAAACAGGCTGAAAACACTGCTCTAGCGACTGAGCTGCTGAGCATGTTGACTGCTCTGCCACAAAGGGAGTGTTATGATTCTGTTTAGTTTTGGTTTTGTTGTGTGCTCTTTTTGTGTTTTTTCCTGTCTCCCCCCTCCCTTCTCTGTTTTCCTCTGCAGGGCTGGTGTGTGACAGGGAGTTGGCTGGCTCCTCCCAGTAGCAGACGAGGCACACCTGTTTCCACTCACCTCTTCACCTGTGGATATAAAAGCCCGGTCCTCATGATATTTCCTTTGTGTTTCGAACCTCCGGTGTGTCTCGCTGCTCTCCTCGTCCCTATGATCTGTTGCTTGGATTTTTTGCCTCCTGTCCCTGACGTCTCCGTGCCAGACAGCTTCCTGCCTCCACTACTGTTTTTCTGTTCCTCTGCTTTAATAAAGCTTTTTGTTTTTGACCATCTCTCTCTAGTCTTTTGCTTTGGGGTTCAATATTCTCTAGGCCTTAACAGGGAGCATGTGATCCCACTCCCACTTTTCCTTCAGTTTAATTATTAGGGTGGATTTTAGCCAACTTTTACTTTGTCTGAACTCTTCATACAACCTGCAGACCCTGTATATGTCAACAAATTAAATTGGCAGTTACTTTCTCATATTTCCAGATCTTTGGCTAACCCTCACCTGCTGGATGGAAACAGTGCCAGCACCGCCCAGCTGTCATCAAAGCATCACATTTATTTCTTGACTTTATAAATAGTACTCTGAAAAAAGATCCCAGCTCAAGGTCCTCTCACTCGCCTTTTCAAAACATTAAACTGTAAAGAATCTACTCTAATCGCTGCTATTGAACACGTTCCCTATGAATACGATCAAGTGTTGAAGCAGCACTTGAAACATCAATCTTTACATCTGAGCTGCTTTGTCTGCAGGTCAAAACTAAAGGGTTGAAATCTGAGAAAAAAAACTATCAATTTGTGTCGTGGTCTCTTAGTCCGTTAATAAAATAAAAAGCTGTTGTCCTTTGTCGGGGTTCTGACTCGCTTCAATTTGTTTCCAAACCAATGCAGAGATTGTTGTAATGTTGCATCGCATAACATTTATTTCATGATCAAAAGTAACAAAGTTCCCAGTATAACAAAAAGATTCTGGTCAAAAGCCTTTAAAACCAGACACAAAGAGGAAAAACGTTTTTTTTTTTTTTTTATAAAGAAAAGATTATAAACACAAAAACTCAGATCATGACAATTCATCTCTTAACATATTTTATAAGGTGTGTGTGTGTGTGTGTGTGTGTGTGTGTGCGTGTGCGTGCGTTGTGTGATTCAGAAAGTTTGATACAGCGTATTGTTGGTATATTCATTTTTATGTCACCCATATAAGAGGTGTGTTACATCAAGTTATCACTAATATATGTGTGGTTGTATACATTCCTGTGTGTTCATAGTTGAAGGAACAAAGTACATTTTTCCTCTTAAATATAGAGAGGTTTTTTATATATTCAAACAAAGTTCCTTTTTTTCTTAAAAGTAGCGTAGCGCAATAGTCTTTTTCTTCCACTTTACATATAATCAAAAGGGTGGTTTTTTGGCTATTTGTGAGTTCTGTTTGGAGTGAAAAGATTACCCACTGAGTGTTTTTCAGAAATTCTGCCAAATAACAGGTTTTATTGCCCTATGGGGGATGGATACACCAGGCAGGAGAAGACACGGGGTGGGGGAAGGAAAACATATTCTGTTTAAGATCTCCAGTAAGTCTACATATCTTGAATGATATATGTGTGTTTAATTACTTTATATATGTGTGTTTAATTACGTTGTATTAATAATAGCAGTGTGTAAACAAAAGCTGGAAATAGGAGAAATGTAAAGATTATCTTTGTATAAGCAAAGAGGGTAGAAGTTGAACAGAACTAAAGCCTCTGGAATGTGTAGAAAGGCGTGGGGGTGAAAACCTATGCAGGAAGAATGAGATAACGGACACCAGATGTTTTTTATTATCAGCTCAGAAACAAAGGTTTATTACCCCCGCTGGCACGCGCTGATTCACTAAGAGAAGACATCTTTTTTGAATCTCCCAATGAGATGACCTGGGGAAAAGGAGCATTCGAGTCAGCCCCTTTTGTGTTTTGGGCTATATAAGTTAGTTTTGCATTAAGTTCGTTCTCTCTTCTCTGGCTGTGAACGACCGAAGGATCTCAACGGCACGAGAACAAGAGCAGGAAGTACTTCCTATAATTATATTGTATTGCATTCTATTATTACCTTGTTTAATTAAAACAGATTATTGTTTAACCTGGCATCTTGGTGTGTTTTTATGATTTCCCTCCTGTTATGATTGTGCTCCTTTCGCCAAAAGACATGCAGAGACAAGGTGGGTTCTAAAAACCCCCCCCTCCTTCCGCAACAGCGTGCGTGCGTGCGCCTAAGAGCACCGACCCGAAAACAAATAGCATGAAATAAATCCTGAGCTGAGTCCATTAATATCCGGCTGTTGCTGGGAGTTTGTTATCTGTTGTCTGGCTGTCACAGTGATGAGTGGAGACCAGCACCGAGCCTGTATCACTCTGACGGAGAACTCATAGATACAAGAGAGGAAGGGCGAGGAGGAGAGAGGAAGCAGGTGAAGGACAAGGACAGGAGAGGGAAGAGGAAAAGGCCTCGGAATCAGAGACTGAGGAGCAGGAGTCTCCCTATAGAAACACTCTTTCTACCACACTGCCATAGGAACTGCTGATCAAGCTTTCCTTCTGTCAGCTCATGATACACCGCAAAGAAAGTCTAATTTCAAGCCCAGTGAGATGTAGGGTCTTGTTTTTAAACAATGTATCTTAGTAAGTGTCTTGTTAACATAAAGACACTTGAAACATCTTATTGTGAGAACATTTGTTTTCACATGTCACCAGGTTTTCATTTGCTAACTTTGTGAAAGATGGATCATCTTGTTTCAAAAAAAATAATATTACCTGATTTTAGAAAACACATTTGTATTAGATTATCACCAACATAAAAACACTGAACATTTCTGGCTTACTTTTACTTTATATATTTCCTGATCCTGGTAAAATATAGTTCAAAATAAGTTTTCCCAGCTAATAACAAGATCTAATTTATCTAAATATCCCAACTTATTTCAAGACATCTTACCAAGCAAATTCTCACTTGTTCTATTGACAGATGTTAAGTTATTACAAGCAGAAACACCTTGTTTTCATTATTATGTTACTTGATTTTGGAGCAGTGTAGCTGTCAGGCTGTCTGCATTCAGCTGTGTCTGTTTCAGCTAAAAGACTTCAGCAGCATCACGTTTCTGAAGCATTGTTGATACTCTTTTGTTCAAGGATGTTGCCTCTAGATGTTTGTCGTAGAGATTTTGTTGTTGCAGAACCTGGTGCAGGCAGACTGTAGCAGACATCTTCCTGTATCTGATCACAGATCAGACTGCCGGCAGCCAGAGGCAGCAGGAGATCCAGTGTAACCGTGGTGAAGTAAAACATCATAACTCAATATTCACTCACTTTATCAGGGTTGACACTTTACAAAAAGGATTATGGGTGTATTTGACTCTACACTTGTTTCTTAGCAGGATATCTCAAAAGATACTGATGAGACAGGTACAGTATTGGCAGGTAAGAGCCAGGGGCCGTAGAATTCATGAATGTATGTATCGTATTACCGGGCCTGTTGTTTTTATTATAGCAACTATCGGTGCTACACAGGTTGCGATGTCAGTCTATCACAATTAGAATCATAGTGACAAATAGGCCAGTGAAATATGCTTGTAGAAAACGGCTTATGCCACAATAGGATCAACAAGTTGTCAAGATAGTCAGATTAGCTTTGGTTGCTATGCTAACATCACCTGTCTAATACCCGAGAAACGTTCATAACAGCGTTGTGATGCCAAACAGCATCAATTCAAACTGACACACATTCACTAATGGGGGGGGGGGGGGGGTATTTATCAGCTGCTTGTGTGACAGTCGGACAGTGAAGACTTTCCAGCGGACCCTGCCGTGAGTTAACGATAGACAACTCTGTCGTGAATTAACGTGAGACTAAACTCTGCCGTGAGTTAACATGTTAAGCCCGGGGCTCCCGCAACATCTTGCAAGAAACAGCGTCTGAGGGCTTCTTAACATTTAACAAACTATGAATGTGTCATACCCACTTAATGGGAAGAAACTCAGCTACCTGACAATATGAACTATTTTTACCGAAACAAACACAAGTCTAACGCAGAGCCTCTGAATTAGCCCTGAGCGAAAAAATGCTAATGCACTTAGCACAGAACTCACGGTATAAATACTCCATTACTTATCGGATCTGCACAAACAAGATATCAGATTAAAGCTGAGATTCCACAGATTCTAGCGGTATATGTATTATCACTGTCCGACCAAAACCTGCTGCAGCTCCGGCAAACCCAGACAACACCGCGTAGCTTTACTGAGCCAAAACGGCAAATAGGTCTTACCGTTGCTGTTTTCTGATCAAAAGTTGTGTTCCATGGCATTACAACGAGAAAAACGCTGCTGAAGGTTAATCCAATGTGTCTGTGTCACTTTAAAATGATTACTGATAATCTATCATTCCATTTTGGTCAAAACCCCTAAAAAATGGAGATTTCATATTAACTGCTATCAGAGCTACCACCCAGCTTCTGGTTTTGGGCAAACTGTGTGCGCATCACTCTCACTCCTCAATGGAAATGTTTGGATGGATTTAGGAACTTCCCCTTGATTATATTGGCTCTAACGGTTCAAAATGCCAGAGATGGCAAATCCACCCAAATGACCCCAGAAGCAGTGGCGTTTTCTCCCGGAGGCCAAGGGAAGCCAGGCTTCCCCTGATTTTTCGGATTGTAGTTATAATTTTAATAAATAAATAAAAACACTTTGTTTTGTTTCGGCAATTCTCCTTTGCTGTGTGTTGCTGCCGGACCGTCTCTCTCCCATTCTCAGAGTATTTCATAAAGAGTGAAACAAACAGCGTCCATCTAGATGTTGTGGTGAAACAGTAGATTGCATTCACTGTTGCGAGAGGAGGTCAGCCGAATGGGCTTCCCTTGGTGAAAATAAATGGAGGGATTGACCAATCAGATGAGGCCCACGTCATGCCCCTGCCAACCTGTGATTGGTCAGGGCCATGCCAAGGGAAGCCAGCCGCTTCTGTTGATGCGATTTGATTGGATTGTGAGGCAAGGGAATCCCTTGCCTCACAATCCAATCAAATCGCATCAACATCAGTTTTATTACGTAGTACTGTAACTGTCATCGCCGCCGTTAGAAAGTATAAAGCAAATTAAGCATTTTTTTTTTTAACCAGATAAAAGCATTGAGATAGAATCTCATTTGCAATGCTGACCTGGCCAAGAAGGCAGCAACGTTACACATAACACAAACATATAAAATACAGAGAACATAACTAAGAAAACAAAAGACAAAAAAGCAGTCACTACATTGAGCACATTAGGACAGTAAGAAAGGTGCACTACTTATTACTGCAAGAGCAGCTAGTAGTAAGGACTTCAGACAACTTCAATTTAAAACAGGCTATAGAGACAAGTGCCCTCAGTTTGAGGTGTGATTGAAGGTCATTCCAAGACCAAGGACCATAATAAAAAAGACTCCTTTTCCCAGCCTCAGTCCGCACAGCAGGAACCTGGAACCGTATCCAGGCACTGGATCTGAGGTTGTAAGAGTCACAAACTGGAGCAGATCTGGCTCATATGTACAGTGGAAGCTTACCTAAAATGGCTTTATACATTAATAAAAACCAATGCCGCATCCTACGCACAGTAAGTGAGGACCATCCAGTTAGGCTACACAGTTTGCAATGATGAGTCCTATAGGGTGCATTTGATATATAACGCAGTGCAGCATGGTAGAGTGGGTCAAGTTTGGCCAACACAGTGGGACAGGCAAATCTATAAATGGTATCACCGTAGTCCAGCAGGGACAGGAGTAAGCCAGAGACCAACCTTTTACGGGATGAAGTTGAAAAACAACTTTTAAGTCTGTAAAAGAAACCAAGAGTGAATTTCAATTTCTTAGTTAGAACTTCAATGTGGTGTTTGAAGTTGAGATTACTGTCCAACCAAAAGCCAAGATATTTGCATTATGGAGGGTGGAGATTTGGCGTACTTAATCAAACATAACTTTACTAAACTTCCGCTACAGCAGCAACAAAAAATTAAATCAGATGACAGGCCAATACCCACACTCAAGCTGTGTGCACAGAGGAAAAAGGGAGCGAATCGGACGTTCAATAAGGACAATTAGGTCCGCACGGAGTGGCTGGAACTGGAAGCGCTAAACTTCAGCATCTATTTTGCTGGCCATGTGTTCTTTTTGACAAGGATTCGTGCTGCCTGAACAATCCTTGCGCAACTTCAGGATTCATCGACCTTGCCAACCTGTCACTGGCAATTGAGAGGCACGGTAAATCCAAAAATCACAGATTATGCTGTGAAATTGAAGCTTTTTGCACGCGTCAGGATTGACGAGGCTCTGGATTTAGCAAGAACCATTAGCACAAAGAAGCACAATGAACAAGTCAAAATGAACCGGGATATTCTGAGGAAACTCATCATTGCTGCCCTGTACCTTGCGCGCCAAGAACAAGCATTCAGGGGACACAATGAGGCCGCTGGCAGCTCTAACAGGAGCAATTTCGTGGAGCTGGTATGTGCATTAGCAGAGTTAGACACTGCACTTGCGGAGCACTTGGGATCGTCAACAGTCTTCAGCGGTATGTCAAACACCATACAAAATGACATCATTGAGAGCATAGCTTGTTTTATCCAGGATGAGACTGATAAAGAAATACACATTTCTCCTTTCATTGCTGTACAAGTGGATGACACATCAGACATTTCCAATAAGTGCCAACTCACTGTCATCATCAGATATGTGAATGAAAAAGGCAGTGTGTGTGAAAGGCAGTGTGTGTGAACGTTTTCTCGGCTTTTTTGATGTCAGCTTAGAAAGAGACGCAAAAGCTATAACATCAGTTGTCATGAGAGCCATCGGGAACTACAGTCCAACAAACAAACTGATTTTTCGGACTTATGTTTGTTTATTAAGGATTCCCATTAGCTTTTGCTCTTGACAAAAGCTACTCTTCCTGGGGTCCGACACTTAAAACAATACAACAATAATACAACAACATTCCAGACATAATTCCTGACATCATTAACAACATCGCCAATATCATCAACAATTTCCAAAATCAACAACAATCTCATCCACTTTCAATATCAATCTCAGCCAAGGATGAGTGCACAATAAACCCACCAGTACAAAGCATGAGATCAAATTCAATTCAATTCAATTAGGGTTCAGAGCTCACAAGTGTACATGGTCATTAGTAGACTTATGACGGAGCGAGCTGCATGAGTGGACAGCACAGTGGCGTTCAGGCTTTAGTGAAAGCAGACTGCCCCAATGCATCCACTGTTATGCTCATAAATTAAATATGGTTTTAGAACAAGGCACAAACAACATTCAAGCAGCCAAACAGTTTGCCAATCTTGATTGGACTTCAATTTTTTGTGTAAGAGATCAGCATTACTGTGTGAAGCTGATCGAGCTGTGCGTGTACCAGGGGGTTCTGCTGTGAGGTGGAACTTTAAAAGCCGCACGCTACACGCCATCCATGAAGGACGCGGGTCGCTCTGTATCGCTTTCGACAACATAATGACAGAGCCGGGATGGGACAAAGAGACCATTGCACAGAGTGCTTCCTTGAAGCAAAAACTTGAGGATTTTGACTTCACCATCCTGCTCGGGGTCTTTCAGTCCATTTTCGGAGGAAAATGGACTTCTAGTGGCATTGCACTTAGAACCTGTAACCTGTAACAACCTGTGGGCTGGACCTGTATTATACAGGAAAGGAGTGAGCAGAGGGTTGAGTTGTAGATTCTTGTTCTGTGACTATCTACCTCACCCTCTCAGACTTTCAGTTGCGTGCTCTACTAAAGAGATGCGCTACCATGGAAACCAAACAATGGTGTAGCTGTATTTAAGTCCGAGAGGAAACAGTCCTGAGTAAATCTGATTTTGTCAGAAATCAGGAGAAATATGACCCCGGGAGGAAACCGGGAGGGGGCAATGAAATCGGGAGCGAAAATCAGGAGGGTTGGCAAGTATGTTCACAAGCCACCAGGAGAGCTGATAGAGCTTCTTATTGAGGATGACCTACAGGGCACACGCTCCGAGGTCTACAAGCTACTCCATCTCATGCTCATAATACCAGCCACCAGCACATCAGCAGAGCGCTCCTTTTCGTGTCTAAAAAGGATAGAAACGTATCTGAGGAACACGTGTGGACAGGACAGACTTGTCAACCTAGCCACAATATCCATTGACTCTGTTGTTGTGGAGGACCTAAAGGCCGCTGGGAAGATCTATGACATTGTTATTGACCACTTTGCCACCATGAAAGACAGGAGAATGGCCTTCCTCTTCAAATAGGGTGAGTGAAATGCATACCTCTTTCTCTCTGTGGCATAGCTGTTGCCTGAACTGCCCGTGTGTGCAATTTCTGATGTGGTTCTGTTGGTTATTGTGCATTGCTTGCCTGGATTTAGCTGCAGGTGTTAGTCAGTCTGAAGTAGTTGTTTTATTGCAGTTGTTTAATTAGCACAGGGTTGGCTGCATAAATTAATAAGAAAATGCTTAAATTAATAAGACGAGAGAGTTTCGGCTGGAGAGTGGGTGCAGACCTGTCGGTTAGATAACAGGCATGTGCAAGTCCTGCATCTGTATGATACAAATGTGTGTAAAATGATACCGGGCGCTGTAATCACTCATCTGAATTAACCTTAAGATAAAAAAAATCTATATTGATTCTGACTTTTCTACATCCAACTCACAGGTTTATCAAAAGATTATTAATGTACCCCTTTTAGAAGTGAAGATATAGTCATTTGTTCTGGGAATGTCATTTTCGAGCCTGAGACCTGAAAAACAGCCTGAGCCTTTCTTTTGAACCATTAGAGCCAATAGAATCAAAGGGGAAGTTCCTAAATCCACCTACACGTTAACATTGAGGAGTTAGGGCGAGTTTGCCCAAACTGAAAGCTATGTTACGCTCTGAAAACTGAAAACTAGGCTTATTACTGATGGATTATCAGTAATCATTTCAAAGTGACACCGACACATTGGATTAACCTTCAGCAGCGTTTTTATTGTTTTAATGCCGTTGAACACAACTTTTGATCAGGAAAACAGCAAAGATAAGACTATTTGCCGTTTTTGCTCCGTAAAGCTACATCGTGTGTTGTCTGGGTTTGCCTGAGCTGCCGGCAGTTTTGGTCGCAGAGTGATGATACTTATACCTCTAGAATCTGTGGAATCTCAGCTTTATAGCTGATATCTTGTTTGTGCAGATCCGATAAGTATTTCTACTGTGAGTTCTGTGCTAAGTGCGTTAGAGTTTTTTCCGCTCAGGGCTCATCTAGACGCTTCTTGTGAGGCTTGTGTTTTGTTTCAGTAAAAATGGTTCGTATTGTGAGTTAGCTGAGTATCTTCCCGTTAAGTGGGTATGACACATTAATAGGTTGTTAAATGTTAAGAAGCCCTGAGACAAAGTTTCGGGGGAAAAAAGCCTGCAGCCCCCGCCAGGCTTAACAAGTTAATGGCAGACTAAACTCTTCAGTGAGTTAACGGGAGACTAAACTCTGCCGTAAATCAACAGGAGACTAAACTCTGATGGACGAGCAGCACTGCAGCGGTTGCTAAATGCCGCTGAACCACATTAATAAACAATGAACCACGGCACTCTGGAGAAGAGTATAGTGTTGGTTGATTAATTTAATCTGGCCTCGTATGATTAAAAGCAACACGATCATCACCCCGACGCAGTCCCCTATAGTTGTTATTGTGGGCGGCTTTGAGGAGAAAATCAGCAACGTAAACGTTGATGTCATGACGCAGCACCAGTCGGGCTATGAGCGGTGAAAACAAAATTGGCCTAAAAATAAGAACCGGTTCGGAACCAGAAGAGCACTAGCTCGGAGCTAGAACTGGAACTGGTTTGGTGGGAAACAGGGAAGGGGAGCTATACAGTGGTCCAAGATAGAATCTATACATTTGGCCAAGAAGCTTCTGTGCTGTGCCTCCCACCATCATCACCGCTGCAGTGCACAGACAGGAGGCGCTTCAGAGAGCTTCATGTTTTATTTAATGGTCGGTGGCCACTTGGCAGCAAGCATGTGTTTCTTAGAAAGCCTGGCTTTGTGAAGAGCCCAGGCCTGGCCGTTTGCTGTGGGGAAGATGCAAGCTGTAAGATGAACTGTGAGAAGAACATACATTAAGGTGCTAAAGGCTGTTTTTACTCGGTGCAGTCCATGGAGAGCGGCTGTAGTGCACAGTGAATAATATGTTTCAGTGTTTTTATGAGGAATAATGTGCTGCTATGAAACTTTAATACGTTTCGTTCTTCCATACAGCTTTTCCCTCTCTGTTAGCTTCACTGTAAAACCTGACAATTGAATACAACTCAAATCATTTTTGAAACTGTTTTTATCGTCATTTTTGAGTAACACTACTTAAATGTTTAAAGTTAAAGTATAACTTATTGATTGAGTACTATTTATTAGTAATTTGAAGTGATACTAAAGAAACAGTACCTAGGTATTTTTATTAACACGGTCCAAATAAAAAGCAGGTAGGCTATGGTTAACTTACATATGTGTATTACCTTTAAATGTAAACATGTAGCTATATAAACCCCACTTTGAACTTTGAAAAACAGTTTAACTTGAGTAGTACTCAAAACTGAATGTTGAATACTCAAAATCTTCTTTGAAACTGATTACATGAATATAATTAATTATCTTGAACCCAAAATGCCAAGTCACTGTTTGATTAAGTAAATGATTTCCCAAATAACAAACAATATATCAATTGTTTGTTAAACTTCTACTAAATACTGAATGTCTATAAAACGGTGCAGGGCATGTGAAATATTTGATGGTAATTGGTGACGTGCTGATGCCAAGATAGCTGACATCTCTCATTGAACAGGATATGTTGAATTGGATAATAGCAAGTTGCAGGGCACATTGTTCCCTTTGCTCCCTTCAGATCCAGCCTTTCAGAAAGCCAGAGTGCTGGTTCTCTGTTGTGTCAGCACAGCGAGGCTCCTCTTCCATCATTAAGGAGGCGTTTTGCTCTGTGTTTTCAGCAACTCTGTCAACTCCTTCAAAGTCTGGTCCTGAAAGAGTAAAAGCTGTGTGCACTTTAGAGACGGGTGAAAGCAGTCATTTGAAATATTTTTGTAAATACCAGCTCCTCTTAACCAAAATGTCTCAGTAGCAGGAGCAAGTGGCATGCCATGCTAACCCCCCATACCCTCCCTAATAATTAGGAGATAATGGGTAGTTGGCCTGGTAGTATCATGGACAGATGTGGTGTCTTGTCAATTGTGTTAGTTGTGTTTGTCTTATGTCTGTCATTTCATGTTTAGTCAGGTATCTATGTAGAGTCAGGTTTTCATGTTACTTCACGTCTTGTCTGTCTATTTATATCTGTCATCTCTAGTCATGTCCCCATGTTTCATGTCATGTCTCGTTTTCCCATTTCCTGTTTTATTTTGTACTTACCTCTTGTCTTTGGCCCATTCCCAAACTGCCCCCTACATCCTACCCCTTCGTTTGCGCGTTCACGCAGAGGGTCCCCCATATTAAGGGCTGTTCCAAAGCAACGAGTGTGGAGGGGGAGTGGGCTATCAAGCCCTCAAACAGCGAGTCTGCAGCGATGCTGACCGGTCTTTACCTGACCGGAGTCACGCTGTGTTGTGTCCGTCGGGAAACAAGCTGTTAAAAAGTTCCAGCAAAGATCCAATGATAAACTACGATGTTAACAACCTCGATGACCTCATATGTTTTTAACTTAGGATCATACCTGTGTTTAGTCTAGAAAAAGGTAAATGTGTGCATTTTATTATAAAGTTGTGTATATTTACAGACCGTTGCAAAAACTAAGAAGCTTATAAACATCAGGTTTAAAACTAAAAGAGCTTTGAAACACAATGAAAGATGTTTGGAGTTTTATTTGAGTTATTCATTTAAACTTTTTGTCTAAGAGATGCTGATTTGAAACCGTTGTTACATACAGTTACGGCATTTCCTGTTTCTTCCGGAGAGAGGGGAGGCCTTCCCAAAGCTTGCTGCTGTGTTTACTCCCTCCATCTGACAGGAGGGAGCCTCGTTGAGCTGCGAGTGTGGCTACAGACGGAGTTCACTCCGTCACGGAGGGGTAGGGTCGAGGGAGTGGTTTGGGATTGGGTCTTTCTTTTCAGGCCCTGTTAATTCCTCCCTTTGTGTGTTTTCACGCCATCGTCAGCGTCTGCCCCGCCCCTGATTGTTTCCACCTGTTCCCACTTCCCTCATGTTTAAATAGTCCTTGTCTCCCTTTGTCTTGTGCCAGTTCGTCTTGTTTAAGTGTGCTTCACATGTCCAGAAACCCAGCGTGATACCAGAGAGGAGAGTTACCAGAGAGGAGAGTTTTTGTTTGAGTTCAAGAGCTTTGTTTTGTCCTCGCAAGAGTGATCTTTTGTTTAAACTATGTGTTATTTTTCTCAGTGTTATCAAAGCTGGTAAAGGTGCAGCAAGTTTGAATGACTTTGTATAATGCAGGGTAGCTTGTGAATTTACTCCAGGTGGAACTAAAGTCTGATTTAACACTTGATTATATTTCACATCATTCATCCACATGTGTAAAGTAACTAAAGGTATTAAATAAATGCAGTGAAGTAAAAGTACACAATTTACCTCTGGACTGTGGTGGAGTAGAAGTACAAAGTGCATTAACTTAAATGTCCACTAAAGTACAGTACTTGAGTAAATGTACTTAGTTATTTAATACCTCTGAACTGAACACTGAACTCCATTGACAGATACACTTGGGCTGTATTTGATGAGGCTTTGACTGTAAACAATTGAATATCCGTAAATATTACAGGCTGGGTTTGAAATCATAATTCTAATGAGTGGAGGAGATGATATTGTTGAGCTATCAAAAAACTACAAGCTCTGTTTTCTTGCCTCCAGGATACCAGGAGGATATATTTTTAGATCGCTTATTATTCATCAACTTGATGTCATTCTGTAATCTGCCAACTGATTGATTTTGTTTTGAATTTAAGCAGTGACCTTAATATGATTTTCAGCCTTCACTTTCCTCTGCTCAGCCCGCTGTACTACCTGCCTGTCTTGGCTTCATTGATATTCCATATCTGTCTCTGCAGTGCACTCTGCCGTTTTACCTAAAATACCATGGAGAGGCATCCATTCTCAGAGGGGGGTTTTGTTCAGGCACACCCCCCTTCAGCCATGTGTAGACCCATCCACAGCCAGCAAGTATCAGCTGAGGGGCTGGAGGAGAAGAGAACAGCTGCTTCTGTTGTCCAGAGAACATGAATCTCCAATGGCAGAACACAATCAGAGTCAGGTGTTTTGCCAAGTAGCTTTATACATACAAGGAGGTGTTATGGTGTATCACGGTGCATACATAAACAGAGTAAGAAAATAAGCAAATGTGTCATAAATGAAATCGCTGAATGGCTGGGGGTTTCTACTCAAGTTGACTGTAATGCATTTATATGTACCATAACTTACCTATTAGATGAGATTAAGTGATCGGATATTTAAGTGATGGGGATTTACGAATTAGGGGAATCTCCAAATACACTGGATCCATGTTTTAGTCTGTACCAGAAACACCCCCTGTTAAGACTATGGACAACCGACCGGTGACCTGAGCACAATTATTGAAAATGATTACAGTAGAAACAGGCTACTAACCCACAAGTACAGCTTTGTACGTACAAACTCTATGAACAAAATTCCCCAGCAGATTGTGGCGACATTGCACAGATATATCCAGTCACAAAAGTTACTTATGTTCTAAATAACAGTGAGATTTAACCTCTTAAGCCCTGAGCCTGTTTTTCAGGTTTCAGGCTCGAAAATGCCACTAACACAACAAAGACTATATCTTCACTTCTAAAAGGGGTAAATTAATAATCCTTTCTCTCAAAGGAAGGTTACATCTGTGAGTTGGATGTAGAAGTGTCAGAATCAATATAGATGTTTTTATTTTAAAGTAAATTCAGATGGAACATAGTAAAAACATGTAAATTGTAATGTCCGCCTCAAAAAAAACCATTACTTATAGTGAAAACCACCCTTGAATGATGGGTTAGTAGACTAAAAGCTTTAGGAATCCAAACTATAACAATTATACTAAGTACCCTGTATCAAGATTGATGCAAAACAAGTTAGATTTGACCTTTTTACAGAAGTTTAGAAAAATAAAGTCCAGGCGGACTCACCTCTGGGTAATTTGGGAACCATCAGTTCCATTTGAACTTTTTCACTGTAAAAATCATTTTATTACTTTGAATTATCACTATAGGTATTCATTCCATCCAAATACAACTGTTGAGAAAAAAATAAATAAAACATACTCTGTTATCCTCTTAGGCATCACGGACCCGAAATCGCGTCATTTGCAGGAAACAACGTCTAAGGAACCTTAATATTTAATAAACTATGAATATTTTATAGCCATATAACGCAGTGTTTCTCAAACTTTTTCATACCAAGGACCACTTAACCAATAAAAAAACACTCGCGGACCACCTAACTCCACAAATGTCCAAAAACACATCGTTTTTTACAAATTGCCTGAAAATGGTACAAACAAGTGGCAACATGTGTGATGAAGGTGTTTATCTGGGCTATATTATGCAATTGAAAATGAAACTTAAGCTCGCTCCATTACGGAGATATTCCCGCGAGAGTGCGAAAAACTTTAATTAATTTAAAATGTGACATTTTACCAATATACTCACGGACCACTAGGGGGCGCTCACGGACAACCCTTTGAGAAGCACTGATATAACGGGAAAAAACTCATTTAACTGATGTTTTTCAAAAAAAACATGCAATGCCAACAGTGAGCCTCTGAATTAGCCCCGAGCAAAAAATGCTAACCTGTTACTGCACCGAAAATCACTCCTAGCTCCCTTATTACTTATCCTAGCTCCACATCCAACACATTGTTTATGATCGTAAAGACACAGAATCTAACGGTGCCCACCTCAACACTGAAAGATACAAACTCGCGAGGTTATCAACAAAAACGTACATCAAAACAAGTGGCGCTAGGTACTAACATGCGCTAGGCTAATGGCTTACCTTCCTCTTTGTCTGGTCTAAACTGGTCTTCAATGGCATTAAAACGATAAACGATGATATACGTTAATATCCAATGGGGCTGTGTCCCCTTTGAAATGTTCTGATAATCTATAAGCAATAAAACTGCAATTCCGTTATCTGCTGTCCGCTTTGTGCTCCGTGTGCTCTGGGTCCCGGCAATTCCTGCTTCCTTCCATAGTAAACAATAAGTAAAGTCTGCTGCGTAATGTACTTACGCTGGCTGGCATTCTTTATACTTTACGCAGGACCATATCTCTGGAACCCATTGGTCGATTTGGGTGATTTACACCTTTTTCTTAACCATTACATCCAATAGAATCGATGGGCAGTTCCCAAATCCACGTAAATATTACCATTGCGGACGTAATAGAGAAGCAACGAAAGTACAAGCCTGGACGGCAAAACTTTATACCCAGTATATTGCCATAAATATGATGATGGATTATCAGTAAAAATGTCTACGTGACACAAAGACATTGGATTAACCTTGAGCGGCGTTTTTATTCCGTTGAACACAACTTTTGATCACAAATCAAAAAAGGTAAGACGTAATTATTGTAATATTTTTGAAACCGGATGTTGTTTACTTTCTCTTTTCTGGCTGATAGCTTGAGGAATTCGGGGTCGTACAGTGATGACATTACATGTGTGGAATCTGTGGAGTCTCAGCTTTAATCGGATATCTTGTTTGTGCAGTTACGATAAGTAATAAGGGCATTTCTACCGTGAGTGCTGTGCAAAGGTCCGTTAGCATTAGTTAGCATTTTTTCGCTCCATGCTAAATCAAAGGCTTGGTATTACTCTTGTGTTTCTTTTAGCTAAAAATGGTTCACATTGTCAGTTAGCTGAGTTTCTTACAGTTAAAACGGTATGGAACATTAATAGTTTCATAAATGTTAAGAAGCCCTGAGACATAGTCTCGTAAAAAAACGGTGAGAGGGGTCCACTGGGGGGACCCTCGGGCTTAAGAGGTTAAAATGATGGAGAAAGTATGTGGACGTTCTTTTATAGTGTGTGAAATATGTGGTGCTTGAAACATGTAAGTATTTCAATTTATAGAAGAAAAAGGTTTCCTGAAAGAGTTATTTGGAGTAAACATCTTACAGTGGGTGAAAACAATGTTTAGGGGTATGGTAAACTTATTAGTAGACATTAATTGTGTTTTAGATGGCATTTAACATCTAAGACAGAGTATGATTAGAAAAATAGAGTGGAAAGGTTGGATTTATTTTACCTCAGTGTGCTAGAACTTTCTATAGGTAATGCATCCCAAGATCTCTCTTCCAAGACCCCATCTTCCAAGCAGACAAAATACCTCACCACAGGAGACTCCTCCTCCTCCGAACAGACAGAGAGCCAGAGCTGAAACAACAACGACGAGACTGCATCCAGAACCAAAACAGCATGCTGACATAAAGAGGCATACTCTCATCGGTCCCTCAGACAGGACATGAAGTTCCAAGCTGAGCCACGAGATTTGGCACAAGAGCAGAGTGTGGGACATGAGAGCGGAATATGCTCTCCATGCAACAGCGAAGAGACTGTAAAGGAGGAGATGAAGTGCAAAGCAGTTGGGCCACTGGAAAGAGTTACAGCGGAAGGATCCAAGAGCAGATGGACTGAGGAGAAGGCAGGACCAGAGGAGAAGAGGAGTGGGCATGGTCTAACAGAATGTGAGGGGGTCGTGGCTTGACAACCAGAGGAGGAGAAAAGGAAACGGGAGTGAGTGAGTTTACACATAAACACTTATTCACAAACGCACATAAAAAGGACCACATTTAAAGAACTTGAATTGACTTGATAAATACGTAAAGACAAAAAGATGTATTAACCATGAATTCATCAATTGGTAAATTAAAATAGTTCTAAAGAGGAAACTATTAAAGTAAAATGAGGAAATAATCCTAAAAACACACTGAAGGATAAAGGGGTAGACATGATGGAAATATTCACCACACCTTAAGCAGTGGGTGTTTTGGATTTAGGAGTACAGAGTAGAACATATTCTTCAATCTTTTCATCATGTAAACAAATTATTCTCTAAGAGATTCTATTTTGTGTGTGAGTTTGGGAGAGATGTAATTTGTTACAATATTGATCTACAGTTTAAAGGGATAGTTTTAGTAACCACTCTATAAGAGCAGACAAATCTTTCTTTGTATGGAACAACGTTAAAGGTAGAGCTAGTACCAAGCCAAAGATAGTATTCCAATCTAAAGTATTGATTTCACCATTGTAGCATGGTTATTACTGTTATCTGTGTAATAATTCTCGCATCCAGGAGAGAAGCTTAAAAAGGAGACTAAATGGAGTCTCTGAGATGGTTTCAAATTGGTACTTTAATTCAAATAAAGGCGCGGTTATGTTACAAACAGAATATTGTTCGACAGAAAAGCAGCTGTGTTTCTGGCTCTGGCAGGTGAAGAAAGAGGCCGAACCCCTCAGGTCCCGCTGTATTTATATCCTCTGCTGGCTCCTCCCTGCAGGCCGGCTCTCCAACGTTTTAATGTCCGTTGTTACGCATATCAGAGGATACAGACATTGTACATTCAATATATCTAAACACGCCTTTTCTCTTCCTTAACTTTATATGCAATACATGTTAACGGCGTCAATAGCCACTTTAGTGATACTAATGGACGGTAGTCCCGGATGTCGTCATGAAGGATTTTCAGAATAAAAGCTTGGTATTGAGAACTTCCGTTTTTTTCCAGAATAAAATAGCATTTAAACTGACGGTATGTTTAAGCTACATTATGCTATTAAACATTGATTTTAATTTCTAACAGTCCCTCCTTACACACCTAAAAGGTGTGTATAATACTGAAATCAATGAGTTCTTCATCTGAACTCTGCATAGTACATAACTCATATCAAAATGGAATGTTTCGAATAGCCTCAACTTTACAAAAATATTTTGACTGTGTTAACTTGACTGCATAACTTCTAGTGTTAACATTCAATATCATTCTTCAAAATAGCAGCAATGGCTTGGTATCAGTACATTTCTTCCTCCCTCCTTTCACAGAAACCGTTCTCATACCACGCTCAGTGTTAAGGCACTTGTTTTTACAAAGTGAAAAGAAACGACCCATTTTAAAATAGTAATGATTCTAAAATGCATGAAATCTATCATATAGAACAGTGAAAAATAATAAAAATGAAACAAACTATCTTGGACCAGTGTAATGTAATAATAAAAATACACTATCTTGGAATAGTATAGAGTAATAATAAAAAATAAAAATACACTATCTTGGAATGGTATAGGTTAATTGAAATGGATTCACTCCATTTTAGCATTTTAGTTTGCTCACTTCTTCACATGATTTCATCATTTAAATAATCACATCGGCTGGACATTCATTGAACAATCTCATCTCTGAACATCCATATAATTTAAACTCATTCAAACTAACTCATAATTTTCATCAACATCTGTATATGGGGGTGGACCATCCTGTTGTACTAGCATTGGAAACTGTCCCCTCATGAGAAATGTACCCTCCCTCCTTTCATACCATTTAAGGTATGAAAACAATATGTTCTCTAGAAGAGGCCGTCGTGATCAATCGGTACGTTAGGACATGGAAATGCAACATCTAGGCCTCTCCTGGGCTCTATGTTATCCTTGTACACAGTGGAGCCTAAACTCCCCCTGGGACTGGTCTCTTAGCCCTACTGGCTTTGGGGTGTTTCGCCATGTTGATTAACTACATAAAAAACATCACTGGCTGTGCTAGGTCCCAGCCCAATCCTGTGGCAAGACTGAGTACAAGGTTTTAGTTCCACGATACCACCAAACATCTACTCTGGGATACATCATTCTAGACTGTCATTTCTGGGAGAAGATTGTGGTCAGTTACAACAGTTGTAGAATTTCATCACTTAAAAGTTCCTACTTGGTGGCTTTGGGTGGTCTGTTCTAATGCAGTGATAAAGTCCCTGAAATGGTGTGAAAACCGGTGGAATATCACTAACGCATTACACTAATTTATCTTCAATTCTGGTCTCCTTGAAGAACCATGCTAACTCCTTTTACAGTGTGTGGAATCTTTGGTGCCCGAGCATGTGATAATTACTCCCTCCTTTAACAAGGACTTTAAAAACAGAAGTCATTTCATCAATGGTTTGTAGTTCAATTCAGGAATTTTCCCTCATGGCAGATATGTTTCTCCTTTTAAATACCATCTCTAAATGTCAGGTCATCACTGATTAAATGGATGAGCATTAGGAGGTGGTGGCACTTGTCCTTTAAAAAACTCATACTCTGGTGCTGTGCGCTCCCTCTGAAGCTGCAAGTAAGATTTCAAAAATATGCACCATTAAAATGAGTGATCCAAGGCCCCGCATGTATTACTCCCAATTATACTAGTTTTTCAAAATTTAAATTTTCAATCGCTCTTTGCCCAGTATTTTTTTAAACTCTACATCTTGGACGACAAACAAATGTTGCTTCCACCTTAACAGTTCTCCTATGGTAATAACCATGCTACGATGGAGAAACCAATACTCCAGATTGGAATACTTTCTTTGGCTTGGTTCAAGCTCTACCTTTAACATTTTCCATTCAAATAAAGATTTGCCTGCTATCTATATTGTAACAAATTAAATCTTCCCCAAATGCTCACATGAATAAGAATCTCTAAAATAATAATTTGTTATATAATGAAAAGATTGAATAATATGTTCTACCCTCAGTGTGTTTTTAGGATTATTTTCTAATAAGTGTGTTTATGTGTAAACTCACTCACTCCCGTGTTCCTTCTCTCCCCCTCTGGTCGTCAAGCCACGACTCCCTCACGTTCTGCTGGCCCATGCCAACTCCTCTGGTTCTGTCCTCTCCTCAGTCCATCCGCTCTTGGATCCTCCCGCTGTAACTCTTTTCAGTGGCCCAACTGCTTTGCATTTCATCTCCTCCTTTTCAGTCTCTACGCTGTTGCATGGAGGGCGTATTCCGCTCTCATGTCCCACACTCTGCTCTTGTGCCAAATCTCGTGGCTCAGGCTGGAACTTCATGTCCTGTCTGAGGGACCGATGAGAGTTTGCCTCTTTGTCAGCATGCTGGTTTGGTTCTGGATGCCTTAGGTGGAGATGGTTCTGGATGCCTCAGGTCGTTGTTGGTTCAGCTCGGGTTCTCTGTCTTTTCGATGGAGGAGGAGTCTCCTGTGGTGAGGTCATTTGTCTGAAGATGGGGTCGTAGCATTCTGACAATCAGAGAGAGAGAGAGATCTCGGGACGCATTCCCTATAGTTAATTCTAACACACTGAGGTAAAATAAATCCAATCCTTTCCACTCTATTTTCCTAATCTTACTATCTGTCTTAGATGTTAAATGTAATTAATGTATACTAATAATTGTGCCATATCCCTAAACATTGCTTTCACCCACTGTAACATGGCTACTCCAAATAACTCTTTCAGGAAACCATTTTCTTCCATTGGTGTAATACCTATATGTTTCAAGCACCACATATTTCACACACTACACAAGAACGTCACCATATTTTCTCCATCTTTTAAATCTCACTGTTATTTAGAACATAAGTAACTAACTTTTGTGACAGGACATATCTGCAATGTCGCCACAATCTGCTGGGGAATTTCGTTCATAGAGTTTGTACATACAAAGCTGTACTTGTGGGTTAGTAGCCTGTTTCTATTGTAATCATTTTCAATAACTTTGCTCAGGTCACCGGTCGGTTGTCCATAAACTTAACAAGGGGTGTTTCTGGTACAGACTAAAACATGGATCCAGTGTATTTGGAGATTCCCCTAATCTGTAAATCCCCATCACTGATTATCCCGATCACTTAAACCCATCTCATCATTTGATACAAGAACTGCATATATGGGGGGTGAATCATCTTGATTGTAACCGCCTCACCTTTGGGAAGGAGTATTTCTAAATCCTCCTCTTGTTGCTCAGCTGATCTTCTTGCTCTGGGGATAAGTGAAAGTCTCTGAAACTCAGCTGGAGTTTTGTTAGTGATGTGGGCATTCTCTATGAGTGGACTAATGGATCCATGTCTTACTTGATATTGTACTCCCCATCGAACCAGAAAGGTGCCCAGTGTAATGAGCACAATCAACAATGCTATTCTGACTCTTATCCCTAGGGGACCCCACAATTGGTTTGGCTTTGTTCTTGACATCATCTCTATTTTCTCCCTGGTTGTGTCAGTTACAGAATTTAAATAATGACTACTATAATAACGTATACAAAGGTTGGACTCTTTTTCAGATGCAAAGCAAAAATAGGTTTTCACTTTAGTGTACAATCTATAAAAATCTATAGACAATTCGTCTTTTGAGCTGTTTCTATCTTTATCTTATTTCTATTTATTGTTTTGTTCCAGCTCTGCCAAATCAGTGCTAACTCCCAATAATGTTCTGGAAGTTGCCAGTGAAGGGTGACAATGTGTGAGGTGGTGTCAATTTGCTCCTTTTTCTTTACCTTTAAACCGGAGCGCGTGTGAAGTTCATTACAACTTCTCACTGTTCCGTCCACCGGGATCAGCCCACTGTCTTTTGTGAACGTTCACCCTCACCCATTCACCTGGCCGAACAGGAGTCTCTTCTGGTGTCTCGTCTGGTATCTCTGTAGCTTTCCCAGCCTGTGTAGACAAAACTTGGATAATATTACTCAGAGTTCTGACATATTCATTACTTCTATTCGCCTAACATTTAAAACTGGACCACTCCCTCCTTGGAGGAGGCCCAAGCTTCGGCATACCTTTTGTCGTTATGAGACCTATTATTAACTTCATGTTATTATTTATTAACTACAACGTCACTGAAATCAACATATCTGTATAATCATGACACTCCTCCTTTGAGCATAACATGCTCAATTAATATTGCAATGATTACCCTATTCTGAACAGGGCATGTAAAACCCATAACGTTGCATCAAATAAACATAACTTCTCCGTGTACCCATAAGGTGTACAAAACATATCGTATGATGTATGGTTTTCTGCGGGTATAAAAACATTCACTAAAATCTGCCATTAGCACAAAAAATTGTTTACTTGTTTCAACAATGGCTTTTGTCATGGTATTATGCATCATTGTTGCTGCGAAAAACAATACCCCTGGTGTCGCTAATGCGTCTCAATAATTCTAGGATTAGAGGATTGGTTGTTACTGCTGAACAAAGATATGATAAAATAATATTTCTCTAAACTCGAGGGAAAATACGAACTATTCTCACAGAGGGTGACATGCATGAAGGGCTGGTGCCCCTCACTCAAAATGAGATATTGCCTTACGCACTACATTATAAATCAGTAAAGTTACTCAAGAATAAATAAATAAAAACTGATTCTTGAAACTGTTGTAAAAACCCTACAACTTCTTCATCCAAGCTCTCAATCAGTGTTATGTTATTAATCTGCAGCTCATGCCTTAAACAGATACTTCAGACTGATTATAACATTTTGTTTATGAGAAAAAACTGTAATCTGACTCCATAAATCACATAATTGTTTGACTAAAAAACTACACTTCCACTAACAATAAATGAAGTTCCCCTTTAAACACAGCCCCGGTCTTCTGACGGGGTCTATCTATGTACTGCCTGGAAAATGTTGTGCCAGTTTCTGTCGCTCCTTAACTGTTCTCCCGCTAACAGTCACTCTATAGTTCTGCTGGGTTCTTGTTGACTTCTTCACTGGTTTGAGACAAGCGACCCTATCGGACACCTCCCTTTGTAGCCAGACTTCACCACAGCAGAATCGAGTTTCTGTTTTCAGGTCTCAACAGCTCCGCGTCAGGTGTATCGCCGCCCCTTGAACTGCAGTCGGTGTAAACAGGAGGACTTGGTAAGGATCCTCCGTCTTGGGCGAGTACCAGGTTTCCGTCTTCATATTTTTGGGTGGAAACCCGTCGTCTTGACCTCACGAGCTGTGTGGACACAATAGTTTTCTGTGTAGGGGAACAACATCACTTGTAATCTCTTTCCTTCTCATAATTACAAAAATAGTCTGCTAAATGTTCTATTCTGTGGATGCTTTATGTGTAAATGCAAATGCTACTCTCGATTTTGTTTTACATTAAACCTCTCCCTCCTGTGGTGACAGATATGGCTCAATGTAGCTGGATTTCAAAATACCCTTGTGCTGAAGATGCATCACCTGGTGGTCTGGCCCTCTGAGCTTCCTCATTGCTGTGATTGATACCAGGGTGTCAGTGGCATTTGGGTCATGTTTGGCACCCCTGTTCGTCTTTGACATCTCTGGGACCCCCAGCCTCCGTTGTCACCATGGAAACCTCGCCCGGGGTAAATGCATGGAGGACCGTTGTTTGGTGCATGTGGTGGGTACTTCATTTGTTGTTGTGGACAATCTCTAGCCCAATGGCCCAGCTGATCGCATATGTAGCATCCCTCAAACCGGAGAACTTTTCCTCTGCCTCTGCTTCCTCGGAGACCTCCTGGTTGTTGGTTCTGGATCTGTCTCTCTGGCACTATCTGAGCTTGAACTGTTAGAGGTGTCTGCCCTGCCTTCTCTTGTTCTATGGCCATCTCTGAAAACTTCTCCTCCTCTCCCCTTGTCATGTTCTTACAAGCTTTGGTGTCTTTCTCAGCTACCTGTATCTTCAGAAGTTTTAGTTGTAATATTTTCATTTCTTCGTCATTTTCCCTCTGGGTTGCTTGGTATTTCATATCGTAGTGAATGAGATTTAGTCTCCATTCTTCTGGGAGTTTAGCTTCCAATCCCACCACATCTCCCAGGCGTGCCTGCACTGATTTGGGAAGGGCTTTGATGACTGCGTTCTTCCACAGCATTATGACAGCCGGTGAAGTGTCATGTCATTCTCCAGTGCAGTCCTCCCACACTCCTTCACATCTCTTGAGGAAGGCATGCATGTCTTCCCCAGGTTCTTTTCTCAGGCTGTTGAGGGCATGTAAACTGTGTGTTGTTGGATAAATGTGACGAATGGCAGCCCAATAGCTCGTCCTGATTTTGTTGAAGGAAATATCATCTGGAGAGTTGGTGCATTTGGCCTCGGAATCTATTGCTTTTGCCTCAAGTCGTCCTTCAATCCGTCCAAGCAGGTCCCTCATGTCCCCCAAGCACAGGTGGTCTTGGGCTGTGTATCTCTCCAGATCATTCACCCACTTCTGACCTCCTTTGATGAGTGGAGGTAGCTTTGCCACTAATGCTTCCATGTCTCTGTGAGTCCATGATTGGTATTTCAATCCTCCTTCTCCAGCCTCTATCACCGGTAGCATGAGTTTTGAGCAGTTGAGTCTTCCAGCTTCAGTTACTGTTGTTGTGTCTGGAGAACCTTTGCCTTCTCTTCTCTTGAGTTGTGCTTCCATTTTTCTGTTGAGCTCACCAGATAGGAGTCTTACCTCATACCCAAAGTCTTTGACACGTGTAGCTGTGGGGAGACCTTCCAACTCCAATACTCCTCCTAAAGCACCAAAAGTTGGGGCTTGTATTGAGGGTTGAAAGAAAAGGTGTTCTTCTGTCATGTAGGGAGGAGGCTCATCAGTCAAGCTTGGATGGAGCTTTGAAGTTTGGATAAGTGGAGCTTCTTCTGTCTTGTCTTTGTTATCTTCCTTTGTCGTGAGCTCTGCTTCTTGAACCACATACATGCTGTTCGTTGATCCTTGGCTGACATATTTTAGATGGCGTACCAGACTTGTAACTCTAGTTTTTCTTTTTTCAGCTCTCCTCATAGCGCTTTTAGCAGGTCCATACCAAGGGGGTTGTCCGGCTTTGATCCATGCTTGTTGCTGTTGCAGGTATTCTCCATTCTCATAGTCAATTACAGCTGTTCTATGTGCTTTCGTTGGTCCAGGTTGATCATCTGCTGGAATCAGTCCTCTCGTTTGCCATTGTTCCAACAGTTTCTCCATTTGGCTCCATGTCTTTCTTCTAAGATTTGGAGCTGTTATAGCATCTGATCTGATTTTTATCCTTCCCTTGATATCTGCAGTTGAGCCTGGCTCTGCATCTAGTCCCAGCTTAGTTTGTTTTGGTGACATGTTCTCTCACTATTTATGAAGATATCAAAGATGAAGCACTAATCCTCGGACTAACACCAGCGTTGCTGTTCGTCCGAACTTTAAATCTGTATTTTTTTTTTTTTAATAAGGTCAATCTATAAAATATAAATGATTTGTTTTGTTTTTTAAAGTCAATCTATAAAATATAAATGATTTTTTTTTTTTGTAAAGTCAATCTTTTTTTTTTAATAACTATGCAAATTTTTAAAATCAGAATTGTTAAAATAAATAAATAACAATTGTACAGCGTATAGTTTTGACTTTGAAATATAAAAATTAGAAATCTGGTGAAAATCTACTGTGTTCCACTTTCCGAAATGTTTGGAATTATGTAAATGTCATAACTTTTGTTAGCTTCAATAGATTTGTTTGCTTTGTTGAAAGAGTATTATGTAAGGTTTCTTATCTTATAATTAGAATCCACTTGCAATTCTATCTCGGCGATGAAGCATGTGTTCATTTATAACACTTAAAATCAAGCTTCAAAATGTTATAGTATCTTTGTAATAATTCTGTATTACCAGCAGAGTGCGCTGTTGTAATTTCCAGCTCAATCCACTAGGGATAGCTGTTGCAAAACTGACCTCTTTTTAACAAGAAGAAGCTTATTTTCCATAAAAATGGGAGAATATGGTTAAACAACACAGCACATAACCGCCAAAACACATTTGCAAACAAGAATATTCAAAAAAACGCCAATACACACTTGCAAACAATAATATCTCAAAAATGTTTTGCCACTACACACTTGTAAGCAGAAATACTTACAAAACCAGACTCCTACAAATACCAAACTTCCCACGGTAAGATAACCTGTCTATTTTATAGTTCCAACTCTGCCAAGAAATATGATGTGTCCTTCTCAATATGGAGTGCCTAGCCTCATGTGAGTGGGACTGAGTGTGTAAGAACAAACCGAGTACTTTCAATTAGCATTTCACGAAATGGCGACTGCCGTGTGGCTTATTTTCAACATGAGGGCAAGACAAGATGGCAACTGATTTTCCAACCTTTAACCTGAAGAACAAAGGGATTTGAAAACACCTCGTGGTTCTCACAGCGGAGTTGAAATAATGGCTGGGTGATCTTTTAGTCTAAAAATTTAACACAAAACAACACTGCAGTTTAAAATAACATTTCTATGTATTGTACAATTATAAATGGGCCTCATACCCTTACCTCATAGCTCTCAACCCATGTACGTAATGTTTTGACTTTAAGAGCCAGTATGGTTATCTCCTCTGTTTAAACACGCTATAATGGGACAAAGTAAGACGCTATCCAAACAAAATTAGCAGAATATCGTCTAACGCACGAATGTCGCATTTCTCGTCGTAATCCACACGCAATGTCTGTTTGAAAACAGAAAATACAACCACTGAAAGCTTCAAACTTTTCAGGCCTTTTCCCCGAAAAGGACTTTTTTAAAAAGAAAGCCTCACACTGTAATTAAAACACTCACTCAACTTTATTCTTGTCTCAAACAGTCCCCACTGTTTAATGGCCTAAAACCATTCACGTTAAATTAAAACGTAACAAGAAACACTTTTTGAAATGATTGCCCTCATCACACAAAGGACTTTTAAAAAGAAAAACAGCCTCACACTGTCTTTAACACAAACACTCACTCCAATATTCTCAGCTTCCACTATGATTGTGTTCTTTGTCTCAAGCAGTCCCGACTGCTTAATGGCCTAAAACCATTCACGTTAAATTAAAACGTAACAAAAAACACTTATTGAAGCGATTAGCCTCTTGCCGACATGTAATAACAGACAAACGAATAGCATGCAGGGTTAAATATAAGAAAAATAAGTAATTTGAACTCACCTGCTTGTGACAAAACAACGCCACGTGTTATTGTTATACATTTGGTTGTTTTAACATTAATTTCCCAGCTATTTTCAGGAACCGGAAGCAGCCGTCCAACACACAATCCTAAGATTGTCCTGCATAAACTATCGAAGAATTTGACTTAACAGGTTTCTTCTTACCGAATTGTTTGAGCTCTTTGTGTGTCGAACGGATTGCCAGCGGTTCCGGGCAACAGCCGGCTGTGTAGTCTCTCCCGGTCTAACGAGAATCACGCCAGCTGGTCCCAATTGTTATCTGTGTAATAATTCTCGCGTCCAGGAGAGAAGCTTAAAAAGGAGACTAAATGGAGTCCCTGAGATGGTTTCAAATTGGTACTTTAATTCAAATAAAGGCGCGGTTATGTTACAAACAGAATATTGTTCGACAGAAAAGCAGCTGTGTTTCTGGCAGGTGAAGAAAGAGGCCGAACCCCTCAGGTCCCGCTGTATTTATATCCTCAGCTGGCTCCTCCCTGCGGGCCAGCTCTCCAACGTTTTAATGTCCGTTGTTACGCATATCAGAGGATACAGACATTGTACATTCAATATATCTAAACACGCCTTTTCTCTTCCTTAACTCTTTCATAACTTTATATGCAATACATGTTAACGGCGTCAATAGCCACTTTAGTGATACTAATGGACGGTAGTCCCGGATGTCGTCATGAAGGATTTTCAGAATAAAAGCTTGGTATTGAGAACTTCCGGTTTTTTCCAGAATAAAATAGCATTTAAACTGACGGTATGTTTAAGCTACATTATGCTATTAAACATTCATTTTAATTTCTAACATTACCACAGGGGAACTGTTAAGTTGGAAATAACATTTGTTTGTCGAGTTTTAAAAAAAGACACTGGGCAAAGAGTGATTGCAAATTTAATTTTGGAAAAAACAATATAATTGGGAGTAATACATGCGGGGCCTTGGATCACTCATTGTAATGGTGCATATCTTTGACAACCAATATTGTTCAGGGAGAAGGGGTCACTCAACCAACCCTGCAGTTGTTTTAAATCTTACTTGCACCTTCACAGGGAGCGCACGGCACCAGAGTATGAGTTTTAACCTGTTAAGCCCGAGAGACCCTGGTACCGGGGCCCTCCCGCAACATCTTGCAGGAAACAGTGTCTGAGGGCATCTTAACATTTAATAAACTATGAATGTTTTATATCCATGTAACGGGAAGAAACTCATCTAACTGATCATTTTTTTTTTTTTTTTTTTTTTAAAAACCACAATGCTAACTCTGAGCCTCTGAATTAGCAACGAGCGAAAAATGCTAACGGATTACTGCACCGAAACTCACTCATAAAACCTTATTATTTATCCTTTCTGTACATCCAACACATCGATTCGCATCGTGAGATGACACAGAATCGATGGGTACATATATTATCACTCACTCTCGTGACTTTATAAACAAAAACAGACATCAAAACATGTGGTGCTAGGTAGCTAAAAACGCTAACATAGCATAACCTAGCATACCTGTGTCGTTGTCTGGTCAAAAGTGGTCTTCAATGGCATTAAAACGATAAAAACGCTGCTGACGTTAATCCATAGGTTAATCCAATGTGTCTGTGTCCCTTTGAAATTATTTCTGATAATCCATAAACAATAAACCTGCTTTTCCGTTTCTAGAAGTCAGAGCGAGAGATAGGTTCACTCTGATGCAAAGCCCCCACCTTTTTTTTACCGTGTGTGTGTGTGGGGAAGTTCCCCTTCGATTCCATTGGCTCTTTCGGTTATAAAGACATTTCATTCGTCAAAATCGACCAAGGGGGGCCAGAGATATGGAAAATCCACCCAGATGACCCCAGAAGTGTTTTTTTTGTTGCTAAACCTCTCGAAAAAGGTCAAATGTCACTTGTCCTGCATCAATATTGATACAGGGTACTTATTATATGTTGTACTTTGGATTCCTACAGCTTTTAGTCTACTTTACCATCATCCAAGGGTTGTTTTCACTATAAGTAAAAAAGAATCTTTGGACGGACACTATAATTTACAGTTTTTTACTATGTTCAATCAGAATTTTCTTTAAAATAAAAAACATCTATATTGATTCTGACATTCCTACATCTAACTCACAGGTTTATCATTACTTTGAGAAAAAAGATTATTAATTGAACCCTTTTAGAAGGGAAGATATGGTCATTTGTTAGTAATTGTTACATGTTTGGACACCCAAGGTTCCTCACACTGTTAAAGGGGTTAGCGTAGTTCTTTAAGTAGACCAGAATAGAAGATACATTAGTAAAATGAGTTATTGATATTCCACCGGTTTGCACACCATTTCAGGGACTTTATCACTGCATTAGAACAGACCACCCAAAGGTACTGAAGTAGGAACTTTTAAGTGATGCAATTCTACAACTGCTGTAACTGACGAAAATCTTCTCCCAGAAATGACTGTTTAAAATGCCGTATCCCAGAGTAGATGTTTGGTGGGATCGTGAAACTAAAACCTTGTACCCAGTCTCGCCACAGGATTGCACTGGGACCTGTGCACTTGTACAACCAGTGATGTTTTTAATGCAGTACCAATGACAGCGGATCAGTTAATCAACATGGCGAAACACCCCAAAGCCAGTAGGGCTAAGAGACCAGTCCCAGTGGGAGTTTAGGCTCCACAGTGTACAAGGATAGCATAGGGGGGCCCAGGGGAGTGCTAGATGTTGTTGTTGCATTCCATGTACCCACAGCCCTTTCTAGAGAACATATTACTTTCATACCTTAAAAGGTATGAAAGGAGGGAGGGTACATTTCTCATAAGGAAACAGTTACAAATGCTAGCAGAACAAGACGACCCACCCCCATATACAGAGATTGATTATAAATTATGAGATTGTTTAAATACTTGTACTGTCATTACTGTCACTCGTACTGTCATTCGTCATTGGAGGCAGTCACAATTTCTACAGGCTTGCACTACCTGTTAGCATCTGGCATCTGTTAGCATCTAGCTCTCCTGCTTACAAACTTTTAGCCACCCCTGCTTATACAAGTAGTAGTTTTAGTTGTCTGCGATCTGCCGAGGCCTACTCCCACCTGTCGAGTACAGCTGTACTGAGGTGTTTTTTCCTCCGGAGACGTCGCGAAGAGACGGAGCGGCTCCACCTGTTGCTGCATGCGATCTGCGATCTACGGAGGCCTGCTCCCACCTGTAGAATACGGCTGTACTGGAGAGGTCTTTACCCCGGAGTCGTCACGGAGAGACGGAGTGGATCCACGCTTCGGGCTTGGCCTGCTTCCACCGGGCGTGTGCTGCTGTACGGAGGAGGATTTTACCACCGCTGGGGCCCGCTTTCCACCTGTCCTGGTTCTGCTGTTGCAGAGGCCTGCTTTCACCCCGGGGATACCACGGAGGGACCGGAGCGCTTCCACGCTGCTGTTTTCGCCTGTCCTTTGCTGCTGTGCTTCAGGAACATCGCGGATACTGTGTGCTGGTCTGGGAAAGTGGCCCATATCGGGATTCTGCTGTGCCTGTTAACTGTTTTGGACTATGAGAAGATCTCTAGTCATTCTGAGAAGTCTACTGGATTCAGGTCTGTTCTGCCACCCGCAGTGGGCATCCCCTGCAAAGGTTCGGATGTGTTGCTCAAACAATTACCTGTTGCCTTGTCACAGACAATCTGCTCGACAAAATATGTTTGTCTTTTTTGTTTTCCTGCGATGATGGTTCTTCAGGACTGCTTCTTAAGCTCAAATCACACGCTCGCAGACTTTTCCGGTGTTTCTAAATTAGATAACAATGTATGTGTGTCGTTTAAGAGGAAAAGATGCCTTGTTTTTTTGTTGTTATTACTGTCAGGAAATGTACAACCTAACCCTGGTCCGCCCAGTAGTAGTAGTCAGATCGCTACTCCTGCTGATTTTAAAGCTAGGTCTTATGTAAATGATGCTGTATGATGTCCTTTTGTTGTTCTATTTATGTTTTTATGTTTCATGTGGAACTACTTGAGCAGGTCTCCCTTGAAAAAGAGATCAATGATCTCAATGGGATTTATCTGTATAAATAAAGGTTTGAAATGAAATGAAAATGATGTTAAATGATATGGATGTTCAATGATGAGATTGTTCAAGGAATGTCCAGCTGATGTGATACTTCAAATGATGAAATCATTAGAATGAAGAACCAGCTACAAAGTAGTGGTATTACTTTGTACTATTCTAAAATAGTTTGTTTCTTTTTATACTTAAAAAAAACAAACAAGTGCCTTAACACTGAATGTGGTATAGGAACGACTCGTAAGAAATGTTCTGATACCAAGCTAATTGCTGCTATTTTGAAGAGTGATATTAAATGTTAACACTAGAAGTTATGCACAAGGGAACACTTTTATGTTGAAGACCAACCAAAGTATTTTTATGATTTGACGGTTATTAAACCATTCCATTTTGATTGTATGTTTTTTATATGAGTTATGTACTATGCAAAGATCAGATGAAGAACTCATTGATTTCAGTATTATTTACATACCTTAAAGGGTCTGTCAGGAGGGATTGTAAGAAATTTAAATCAATGTTTAATGACGTAATTTAGTTTAAACATACAGTAAGCTTAAAACTGTTTTATTCTGAAAACATTTTCGGTTAGCATTCGTCTGGCTAACGTTGTTTCTAAAGTTTATTTTGAAAAGCTTACCTGGAAGAAGTCTCCGGAATATCAACAGTGAGCATAACTTCCGGTTTTAGGTTAGCAACGATTACAGCCGTTAAAATGCATTAAATAAAAAGTCATCAAAGAGAATAGGAGGAGAAGAGGCGTGTGGAGTTATGCAATGAATATACAACGTCTAAATCCTCTGTTATGCGCAATATCGGACATAGAGGAACACAGGGAGGGAGGTTCCCTTTTTACGTCAACAGCCGCCATGAAAGGAGGAGCCATTTCATCAGATATAGACGGGGGGTTCCTGGCTTGTCGGTCTCTTCTTCACCCCATCGCTGCAGCCTCGGGACCACAGCTGTGTTGTCCCAACTCTCCTCTGTTTGTTCCATTACCGCGCTACTTAATTAAAGTACCCATTTGAACCTTTTGAGAGACTCCATTAGTCTCCTTATTGTAAGCTTCTCTCCTGGGACGCGAGAACAACGAATACATCTAACAAAAGACAGAAATACAACAATAAAGCAAATGCCTACACACACATTTCCTCAGTCTGCTATTGAGGCTAAACATTTGCTCTGTCACTTCAATAGAACCTGCTTGATCTATGAAACCTGATGTACTTATATGATTCTGTTTTCTTCAAGTTTGTATCTTCTTGGTCGAATGCACTTATTGTAAGTCACTTTGGATAAAAGCGTCAGCTAAATGCAATGTAATGTAATGGACTGCTAGTGCTGCACACCCCCATAATACTGCTCTTCAATGCCTTCAATTACCTGTCATCTGTAAGTATAACATTTATATTAAATAACATTTAGGACATTTGACCTTACTGGTTTGTTTATTTTGTCCTTTTTAAGAAGTGGATTCATGACCACTCGGACGTTTTGACAGTACATAAGGGATAGATTTTGGCAGATCATCATAGCTGTAATCTTGGCAACTGGATGGTCATAGTAGATTATTATTTTTTAGGTTACATTAGACAACCTAGAAGTGTAGCAGATATTGTATTTATTTGTTTTATGGTCAACTGAACCAACAGAGCCTATGCCTCAGTAAATACCCTGAAATGCTGAAAAGCTTTTCTTTGTTTTAGGAATATTTCTTCTTCCTAGGAAATCTACAGTATTGTGCTAACTGAGGCTAAAGGAACAGCAGTGCAGTTTTGTTAGCAGAATCTAGTATCTGTGTATTTCATGCCAGACAGTACCTGTGACAAATGCTCCTGAGCCAGAGATCAATTTTGTAATTGAGCAGTTAAGTTTTGTTCCTGTCATAATAACATCTATAAAGTATTTGTGTAGGAGTCACTGGTCAGGCTTATCGATCGTGATCAATAAGAACACACTGCACAGCTCCATTAGTCCGTCATCATCATCATTTTACCTCTATATAGAGTTATGAAGACTCCTCCCAAGGGGCTTCATCGTGCACTTTCTAATAACTTTATAGTAGTTGTCATACCAACAGCACTTGCCAAAGCCAATCAGAAGAAGTGATGAGCTGTGGTAGCAGGGCAGACACTAGCTTCAGGGCCTATGATTCATTTAGAACTATGTTCACACTGAAACACCCACAGAAACAGCTGTGAATAACCATGAAGGCTCCACGACCATGTGCTCAGTCAGAGAGAAATAACATCCTGTTCTGATGAGCTCTGTCCCCATACAGCGGGATGAATGAAGGCTGAGCAGCACCTCACTCCAGCTGATCAACACTCACACCACCTGTGGATTGATCTGGTCTGCTATTGAAACAGCTTTAGCTGCCACTTTATCAAGTTCAGTGTATGTTGTTCATATACAACACCCTTATTTATCATAATTTATGTTGTCAATCGAAGCTCCCAAATGCGAATGTTGCTTATGATGCTGCTAGACCAAACTTGTTGTTATAGGCCCTCATATTTAGAAATATTTTTTATTTAAGTATTATTAAAAATGTGAGGGCATTTGAAGAACTTTTTGTACACAGATGAATGTTTAAAAAATGTTCATGATTTGAAGGAGTTGGTCAAAGTGTTTAAAATAAACTGTAAGCTTTTAAAAGGTCAAAGCAAATGATGTTGGTTGTACTAAACTAGTACTAGTTTAAATGATTAAAGTCAAAGTTTGGAACTACTTCAAAATATCTGAGCAATGTGTTACCATATCTTTTTTTATAAGAGCCAGTTTATTTTTTTAGAGTTTATAGTCGGAGGTGCTGTTTTGCACTTAACAAAACTAGGAGGCTGTGGCTCTGTATGAATGTAAGTATGTACGTTTCTTTGGATAAAAGCATCTAACAAGTGACATATAATGTAACATCTCAAACATTCAACCACTAAGAAGATATCTAGTCTCAAATCACAATATTGATATGATGTCGTCACATGTGTCCTGCGTTGTTGGAGGCTCAGAAGGTTAAGTATGATACACTGAATAAAATCTTTCCCCAGTGTTATCCTTTCCTCTAATGCCAGAGATGACATTCCTCTCCCTTGTTGTTCCTGAGGAAAGAAGAACAGAGAACGAGTTTCTACACGGACCACTATTGCGGTAAGCATGTTGTAACTTCCGGTCGTTGTTGTCATTGTCATCTCCGGGTATCCGTGTACCCGGAGTATGCCTGTTCTGTTGCTGATAACTTATTATCTTAACTTAATCGATCGTTTTAAAACTCTTGATCACGGCAACTGCCTGACGTTGTAATCACACGTTACTACAGCTTAAGCACTCACAACTCGCCTTCTCTTAGCGACTGTAACTCCACAGTTGCCTACACTCTTTTCGGGTTTGCTAACAGTAGCTACTTTAGCTTGATAGCTAGCCATGGCTCTTTCCCCACCCTCGGGTGTTATTTCCTGCTCTTCCTGTCTCATGTTTGGTTACTTTCCTCCTTTACTGGTACCGATACATGTGTTAAATGTAGTATAGTTGTTAGGTTGGAGGCGGGAATCATAGCCATAGAAGCCCGGCTCCGCATCTTAGAAAGTAACTCAGCTACAGTAAAGCCCATGTTAGCCGGTGCGGACCGGCAAAAGGGAGCTCCTATTAGCCGTCCCCCGGCAACTCGTGAGCAGCAGGGAGACTGGGTGACTGTTCAGAAGGGGCATAACGCGAAACCCGCAGTTCCCCACCAACCCGTTCACGTATCTAACAGATATTCCCCACTCAGCGAGACACCCGCTGAGAAGCCAACTCTGGTTATTGGTAGCTCTATTATGAGACACGTGAATTTAGAGACCGAAGCCTCCACAGTCACATGCATTCCGGGGGCCAGAGCGGGTGACGTTGAGGCGCATCTTGGAACTACAATTCCAACTAAGCTGTTGAAGGAAGTTTTTTATTAAATATTATGAATATGTCTTTATTATCAGGCTATATTCCACAATCATTCAAAGTAGCAGTGATAAAACCGCTTCTTAAAAAGCACAACCTCGATTCAGAGGTTTTAGCCAATTATAGACCTATTTCTAATCTTCCGTTCCTCTCAAAAATTCTTGAGAAAGCAGTCGCAAAACAGTTGTGTGATTACTTAAAAAACAAGGATTTATTTGAAGATTTTCAGTCTGGCTTTAGAACACATCATAGCACAGAGACAGCTCTGGTTAAAGTCACAAATGACATTCTAATAGCCTCTGAGAAGGGACTTGTCTCTATTCTTGTTTTGCTCGATCTCAGTGCTGCATTTGATACTATCGATCATGATATCTTATTGCAAAGACGAGAGCATTTAGTTGGCATACAGGGCACTGCTTTAGGCTGGTTTAGGTCCTATCTATCTGAACGCTCTCAGTTTGTACGTGTCAATGATGAATCTTCCACGCAAACCAAAGTTAGCCATGGAGTGCCACAGGGCTCAGTGCTCGGATCTATTTTGTTCACATTATATATGCTTCCGTTAAGCAATATTATAAGGAATCATTCTGTACATTTTCATTGTTATGCGGATGATACTCAACTATATTTATCAATCAAGCCTGATGAAATTAATCATCTAAATACAATTCAAGACTGCCTCAAGGACTTAAAAACGTGGATGACCTTAAACGTTTTGATGTTAAACACGACCAAAACTGAAGTTATTGTACTTGGCCCGAAGAATCTACGAAACAAATTATCTAAAGATATACTAACTATGGATGGCATTAATTTGGCCTCCAGTGAGACTGTAAGGAATCTTGGTGTTATATTTGATCAGGATTTATCCTTTAACGCCCACATAAAATCAATTTCAAGGACCGCCTACTTCCATCTACGTAACATTGCAAAAATCAGGCATATCTTGCCTCAAAACAATGCAGATAAACTAGTCCATGCATTGTTACTTCAAGGCTGGATTATTGTAACTCTTTATTATCAGGGTGTATCAAGAAGTCAGTCAAGTCGCTTCAGCTCATTCAAAATGCTGCAGCTCGTGTACTAACCAGAGTTAGGAAAAGGGACCACATTACTCCTGTTCTGGCTGCCTTACACTGGCTCCCTATAGAACACAGGATAGAATTTAAAATTCTTCTTCTCGCCTACAAAGCCCTTAATGGGCAGGCGCCATCTTACCTTAAATAACTCATTATACCCTACTGTCCTACTAGGGCATTGCGTTTCAAGAATGCAGGGTTGTTGGTTGTTCCTAGAGTCTTTCTTTCTTTTTGGTGTCTATATACGCTGGGATCCGGAGTCATGGATGATCCTGCGGTCCTGTGTCCTGCATCGCGAGCCCTGGATCTTGAGACGTGGCTGTGGTCCTGGATCATAGGTCCTGGATGGATATCCTCGTGGATTCATCTTCCTATTATACACACATGCAAATGTATTATCTTTTCAATTTACACACGGCATCTATTGCACGTCTGTCCGTCCTGGGATCCCTCCTCTGTTGCGCTCCCTGAGGTTTCTCCCATTTTTCCCTTTAAACTGTGGGTTTTCCTTGTAAATAAACATTGATTGATTGATTGATTGATGATCCTTATAGATTTGTAATGCTTTCCCAGCTCCATAAGTGTCTGTTGCTTTTAATGTCATGTCCCACTGTTGCCCTTCACCTCGGAGACTGACACGTACAGTATGTTTGCGTACATACATGTTTCTGACCTTGACTGACTGCTTGTGTTCGAGCCCTCTGCTGCCAGCAGCTGGTCTGATGGATGTCTCCGATGTCGGAGCTGACTGATGGGCAGCTCTTAGCCAAACCTCACGGGGCCTCTCAGTGCCTCTCTCTGGGTGAGAGGACACAGACCAGGGGGTTCGGAGTTGTGCTGATCGACCGGTCTGCCATCAACACCCTTCCCCCCCCTCCCTCTGCTAACCTCGACTATAGAACCAAGCAAGTGTTGGTGTCTGTCATGATGTCCACTAATGTGTAAAAGTCAATCCATGTATAGACACAATTGTTTGGGTGATTTGTATTACAGTAGATGTGGCCTCAGGAGAAAGAAAAATGTTTCAAATGTCCTTTTTTGTTTAGATCACACAAGTCTTTAGGGTGATATTAACATAATGATTAACACAAACTAAAAAAATATATTTAAATGTTTGTTTTATTTTGTGTCCTTTGTACAGGACATCAGGTGTTGTTAAGCGAAGCATAGTATGCAAACATCATTAACATACAAGTACATTTAGACAAAATTAGAGCACAACAACTCAATGCAACAAATATTGAGCCCTCATTTGTAGTACTCCATCCTTTTTTGCAGAGATACATCTGACATTTGAGGCACTTGATGTATGTGTTCCCACTGCATCCGTCTGCCATGAACCCTACAGAAACCTACGTGTTAGTATTGGCCCAGAGTGGATGATGGGCCTTTTTTCTGTAACTGTCTCCTGCTCTTCCTAAGTCAATGTCTCCTCCTCTGAGTTGACAACCTCTTCCTCTTCCTCAATCACTGCCTGTGGATCCTCATCATCTGACAGGTCTATGTCTGAGTCTCTCTCAATGATTCTGTTCACATTTCTCTCTGCCTCGGTTAGTGAGCTACCTCCATTTGTGTTGTGTAAAATGGAGGAAATAAAAAGTTAGCAAATCCCCATGTCCTCCTCAGAGGACATTCATAAAAACATTTAGTTTTAGGTCAAATAAGTATTACACTGCTCTGAAAACTCACCACACAAACTCCTAAGATGTTCCCTTACTATAATTAATTAAAATATTGAACTCACAACACTGGTAATTACAAAATGAAAAACCATTTCTCTTTCTATAAATCATGCTTGTGTTGATGGACGCCATTTTGAAATACAATGAAATTATCTTTTTCAAAGCCACACCCCCACATATGTCATATTTTTGAAAAACCAAGGATGTCTTCTGTGGAGTACAATTGGAATGAATGCTGTGGCATGTATAACCTCAAAGTAATGGACCAAAAACCAATGTGTACCACAGAGGACAAAAACGTATGGGTGGGTCTCTGGAGGATAATGCAGTAGTGGTACTGTGCAAAAGTTATTTATAATGACAATGTATGTGACAATAATAAACAATACGACTATGTATAAAGAGTCGATCCTAGTTTAAAATAAGGAGAGCAATATTCTGAATTAGCAGCTCCCCTTTTCTTCAGCTTTCTATACTGATGTTTAACTTTCTGACCCACAACTTTACTGCTCTGGTTCCCCCTTTTAGGGCTCGGATTAGGCCACTGCTCAATGTCCAACTTTACACGAGCTACATAATTCTTCCATCACTGAGATCATCCTTAAATCCAAACATCGCCTGTCAGCCTCCACACTTTCCTCGTCAAAGCCGGTCTGCCCTTACCTCCCCCATGATCACAAAAATAATTACCCCTTCCCTGACGACTGGAGCTGTACCGCATAACCTCAAAACTGCTGCAATCACACAAAACTCTCAAAAAACCCGGTGCTGACCGAGCCAAACTGAACATTTCCAGGCCCATCTCTAGGCCTTCGTCTCAAAAACCTTTGAGAAAGTAGCTGCTGCCAACTTTGCGCCACTTTGTCTAAAACAACCTCCATGAACCCTTTCAATATGGTTTCCACCCAAAATACAGCACCAAACGGCCCTGGTAAATGTCAACAACCTCCTCTGGGCAGCTGACTCCGGACTGCTCACCATCCTCATCCTCCTCAACCTCACTGATGCCTTCAACACTATCTCTCAACACTACTCATCAAACGTCTGGCTGACATATCAAAGCACATTTTGGTAGTTACCAACCGGCAATACTATGACTTTCGCGTCAGTGTTGTGTTCATAATTCCAGGAAAGACAAACAACTTCTAAGTTTAACTATTTATTATAAGAGAGCAAAATATATATATTCACTTGGCCAAGGACTCCGTCACGTCATAGAAATCACAGGCAGCGAAGCTGTAATCTGTAACCACTATTTCTGGAAAGAGCCCAGAACCTTGTGCAACAATACATTTTATTACAAAGGGCGTTGCCTATACATTTATGATTGGTTGAGAATAGATGGAGGGTAACCTTGGTTTAGAATTTGGCTCTCTCTCGTTGGTGCACAGACTCAGACAGAGTCTCTTGGCAAAACGACCTTCCTATCAGCATTCGGCCGGCCGGCGAAGTCCCTCCCTACTCTATCCGCTATCCTAGTAATTTGTTTCGCTAAAGCTGCTTTGCAGACAGATAGTGGAATCCTCCATTTACACTGATTCCCAGTTATGCGGGGGCATTGAGCACACACACACGGCCAAGGCCAGAGCCTCAATAACTCATTGTCTCTGCAGTGTGCACCTGGCTTTTGCAACATTTCTAATGCAGGCTAAACACTTTCTTGTTGTGACTTTTCCCTTAGTTTCCTTTCCAATCCATCAAACCTTGGGATTGGTGATTTTGTCTATTTATTCCAAAGTCACAGCCGCACAATAAGCTTATAATGTAATAATAAGAATCAGTCTTTCTAATGTTATATAAAAATAGACTCCACATCAGTCTGTGACCTCGTTGGGCCAAAGGTAATGTTTCCCATTGACTCTCCCCTGTCAACTCCCGTTACATTCCTCCATGGTGTCATTTGAGCGAAAAATGGCTAAGTCAACTTTTACGAGAACCAGGCTGGGGGGGTCAAAAGGGCTTTACCAAGGCCGACCCAAAGTGCATGGTGAGCGGACTCATCACCTCCGTGATGAGTCTTCATTGTGATTTGAAAACTTCCATCAGATGAGTCCTTCGGGGGGCGGGGGAAAAAATGTGTTCATCAGTTCCTGTACTGACAGTGGAGGTGTCCTGAGAGTGGAGGCCTGCAGACTGATCCGTTTCGATATTAGAGTAACTGAGGTTTGAAATGTAGAAAGAACATATTACAGTTAAGTTAAAACATAGTAATGTAATGAGACATAATTTAATTTAGACAACATCTTGTAACTAGCCTGGTAAAGAATTAGAAGTAAAATCCATAGACTTTATTGTTTAGGTCATTATGGGGATATAAATGAACACAAGGGCAATTTAAATTCATAATAGAAAGACATTTGATGACAGTATGTTGGAATTCTGTATTCATTTTTTCAGCTTGATAATAGACAGGTAGAAGCCGTATTGCCAGGTGCAATTGGTGGGATTTCTGCACACGATCCAAGCAGAGAATGACGTACCTTACAGGACAGATACACTCAGGAAATCATTCACTCTGACAGCATCATGACTTTAGTTGTTTTTGAATCCATAATGAAATTGTATTACATAACGTTAGTGTGTCTTTACCACAAACAGGAATAGTTCATTGTTATATTTAGATTTGAGAAAGATTACAAGGATTTTATTTAGGAATAACACAGATGCTCATCAGACATTTCCGAGCTATTGAAATATGTTATTTAGTTCACATGAAGATGTTTTATTTTGTTTGTAACACAGGCCAAGTATTAAGATTCAGATATCAGCAGGTTCTGAATGATTAGTCCTCTGTCCCACAACCAACAATAATGTGGATGGGGAGAACTATATCTGCTATAATCAGCAGAGATTCATAAATTACACCAGAGACACAGTAAAAAGATGACACAAACAGTTAGATAAAAACAGACTGATAGAATAGCGCTAGACATTAGTTGAAAAAGGGGGTGTATCAGGGTTCCCGCGGGGTCTTAAAAAGTCTTACATTTGATAATCTGAATTTAAGGCCTTAAAAAGGTCTTAAATATGATTTAGATTGGATTTGAAAGGTACTTCTGTGTTGCGATAGCGTCTAAATGTGTTCTCATTCATAACACTCCGTTCGATGTCTCACTATGGGATGCGCCTCAACGCGTATGCAAACAGAAGCATCAATCTCATTACGCCAATCCTGATTGGCTGGTGATCTTGACGTCAACGTCAGGGAATCCACCCACCCTTTAAGTAGCTTGCGCTACGACGCAGCGTCATTCAAACACCTCTTCTTGCTTCAGAGCACATCTCGAATTACCAGTAACCGGGCTAGCTTAACGGTCCACAGACTTAACCCAAAGCTAACATTCGGTTGACGGGCGCTTGCCGGTTACTTTTTTGCTTTGCAAGAAGACTGAACAATATTAACACACCAGTTAATATTGTAATCTGCCTCGCCGTTTCTTTCTGTCGAAATAACGGTAAGGTTTGATTTTTTTCTTCAAGCTAGTAACATACCTGTTGCTAGTTTTTTCTTCCCTCCACACCGACACCACGGTAAAGAGGACGTTCTCTTTTCTCTCTCACACCAGAGGAGACAGAGATAAAAAAAAAAAAGGTATTAACACACCAGTTAATATTCTTTAAAGAATAAAATCTACACCGTCGCCTTTTTTCCTTTCGGACTAACGGCAAGGTTGGATTTTTTTCTCAGTAACGTACCTGTTACTAGCGTGTCCACTCCACGCCGACACCTCGGAGAACGAAGATGGACCCTTCTCTCCCTCACACCAGAGGAGTCAGGGACTCGGAGGCTCGGCTATGCCGCTGCGGGTTTAAGATTTCAGACACAGACTCACACCAGGTCTGCTCGTCGTGCCTCGAGCTGGAACACGCCCGGGAGGCTATCGATAACCCCGGCTCGTGCGGGCATTGTACCCGCTTCACCATTAAGAGCCTCCGTCGACAGTTAGCACGCCAAGCTAGCTTGTCGGGACAGGACCCCCTCATGTCCGCTGATTCGCCGGCCAGCAATCAAGACATGGTGGCGTCCGCCGCAGAGATTGAGCCCCGCGCTGTGTCAGACTGGGGCTCAACAACAGCGACAGCCGCTGAACCGGAGCCCCGCGCCGTGTCAAGTTGGGGCTCCCAACTGGACCTCACCATGGTTCCACCATTTTGTCCGCCAGGGCACTCAACGTCTCCTCGCTGCTGACCGCCTACCAGGCGGAGCTCTGCGAAGACATGTCGAGCAAACCTGAGTCTGCCGTGAGGGACGAGATCGCAGCGATCACGGACATTTGCCTCCGTGTGCAGCGCTGTGCAGTGAGGGCAGACAACAGAGCTGTGACATCTCCGCTTGCTTTGAGCGAAAAGTGGAAGATGCTCACAGATTCTGCTTGGGTTTTCAAGACAGTAACACGGGGCTACAGGCTCCAATTCGCTGTCATCCCTCCTCACTTCTCGGCATTCTGTATTCACAGGCCCGGGGAGAGTCGGCCCATATTCTAGAGCAAGAGATTTTCTCGCTACTAGAAAAGAAGGCTGTATCGATAATACCCGCCGAACAGAGTCAGAGCGGCTTTTATTCCAAGTATTTCCTCGTTCCCAAACGGGGAGGGAACGGAATTTGGCCTATACTAGATTTGAGAGCTCTGAACAAATATCTCAAAAGATACAAATTCAGAATGCTCACTCACACATCTCTGTTGCGTCTCGTGCGCCAAAACGACTGGTTCACATCAGTTGACCTGAAAGATGCGTATTTCCCATAGACTGTATATATAAATGGACGTAGGGTCCGTGACGTCACCCATAGGATTCTGCAGAGTTGCCGTGAAGCCCTAAGTAGGCGGAGTCGGCTACTAACGGCTCGACAGTGACGTCAGAGTCTAACTCCCGCCTTCTCCAGCCTGCTCCAAATAAGGGCAAAGAGGCGGAGCCGAGGCGGGACAGGGCGGGACCTGCTGCCAACGAGCGTGACGTTCCAGACCTAGCTCAGGCTAAGAAGCTAAGCTAACATGCTCTCAGTATTAAGCTAACAACCTATGCTAACAACACAGTCTATGCTAGCAACCCAGCTTGCAGTCACCGCTCCTCGTTCCCGGCATATTCTGAAGGTAACTTCTAACTAAAACTTGTCCTTTTGATTTAAATGTTCTTGAACCTACACTATACAATTGTTTTTTAAGTGCTTCACCGTTTTTCAAATATAAATGTCATTTGTAACTTAACTTTGTAAACGAGCATAGATATGGCCAGTGTTGCGTGAATTACATTTAATTAATGAAATATGAGTGTAGAAAAAGAAAGGTGCTTTTATATTGATTAAACCATTTTTATTTCTTTCAGCATTAAGAAAAAATAGATGGCAACCTCCTCCACGCCAAACTGCACAACATGTAAGTTGATGGTCCTGGCTTACTTTACATGACTTCAGATGGTTGACATTACACACAAACATACTATACATATATGTATATATATATACATAAACAGCACACAGTATATAAATATATATATATATAAACGGTGTGCTGTTAATCGGTGTTTTGAGGTTTCTCATTTATTTTCCTCCCATAGTGACTGTATGGATAATCGGAGACAGCTATGTCCGGCGTGGAGCCCAGAGAGCTACAGAGACCATCGGCAGCAACCTTGGCCTCGACCTGAGGGTGTGCTGGTTCGGTTGGGGTGGACTGCGCTGGAGAGGTGTCCTCCCTTTCTTGTCCTACTCCCTGAGAGGAAGAGCAGTCCCGGATGTCCTCCTCATCCACTGTGGCGGCAATGACTTGGGGGATGTGCCCAGTGTTCAGTTGCTGAACCAGATGAAGGGGGACCTGCACCAGCTTCACCATCGGCACCCTGGCATGAAGATCATGCTCTCCCAGATCAACCAGAGGCGCCGGTGGAGGGCTGGTGCAAATCCTGTCAAAATTGACAAGGCCCGGAAGTTTGTTAACAGTGTTATGGCTACTTTTGTTCATAGCCTAAATGGTGTCATTGTTGACCACTCCAACATTAGACATGACAGTGATGGGCTTTTTTTTGCGAGATAGAGTTCATTTCACCCCTAGGGGAAATGATTTTTGTTCTTTTATTTGTTAAAATAATTCTGTATTTATGTAAATATTGAAAATAAATTACATTCATATTTTCACTTCTTTTGTCTACTGCTTACTGAAAATGTTAGCCATCACATCCAAATGGGACTATCAAATGAAAGGATAAGCTGACCATACAATACAGAAAACATTACACATTAAGGCTCAAATCTTTTCCCAAGCCGTAGCAGTCTGAAAAGAGTCCCGAGTTTAAAATATTGAAATATGTTATTGGGTTCACCTAGAGATGTTGGAGTTTTGTTTTGTGGCCACACACCAAGTATTAAGATTCTGAAGCTGCACTGGCCGATAGGAGGTCTACATTTAATTTAGAAAACCTGTTCACAGACGTCTGTTATTTTTAAGAGACCCCACCAACAGGCTCCAAGCTGCTTACGCAATGGTGGGTCAAACAGCGGAGGGCCCCGGAGCCCTGAGCTTGAGGGATTTGTATCAGATTTCTCCACACAGGTTGGTGATGCCAAAGGGGGACACGAGACGCAGGAGGCGGACACAGCAGAGTTCGTCTGGCTGAAGGTCATCAGGACAAAGTGGCTCAACCCCAGGCTCTCCGGCCCCGACCGAGTGACCCAGCGGATCTCTCATGCCGTCCGCGTGGGAGGAAAGGGGGACAGCTCGTACCACGGGAGCCAGAGTGCGGCGAGGAAACCACCTGCTAGGACCGGGGATGACATCAGGATGGACGTGATCCTCGCAGAGGAGGTCGACTCGGAAGCTGTCATCAGTGGACGGGAGGAGCAGGATCCGGAGGACATCTTTACAGCAGACTACTCGGAAGCGGCTGTCAGCGGACAAAGGGGGACTTGTCGAGGCAGCAGAGGAGTCTACTTCTCTCTGATCAGTTCCACCAGTGAAGGGAAAGCCGCATCTCCCCCTCCCTATCAGCTGCCCTTGTTGGCGTATTCCTCTGAGGGGGGGGGGGGGGCTGATGATTCACCACACAAGGAGACTGCTTGCTTTCTAGCGGTCAGTTTCCACCTCTGATGGTTCTTTCACTGCCATGGAAGATGGTGTTCTGTTCCCAAACGTTCAAGTACTTTGGGTCTCAGTTTCTGATAGATTTATACAATATTGGGGGACAGACACAGTAGAACAGAATGATAGTAGATATGTTTCAAAATGTCTTGTGTAAGTTTATCTCTTGAGAGATAAAAAGGGGGATTAATGATTATATCATCTGATATTTGGGAAGAGTGTTACAGTAGAAATGGCAGAAAGTCTTGTTGCAATTTCCAGATATTGAAAGAGGTCCTGGAGTTTCTCTGGTAATTATCAATAGCAGCAGTTAAGTGAATACTGTTCAAACAATACCTGTGTTTGTGTTTTTGTATTGATTTCTCTGTTTTATCCTTTCATAAATGTGAGGACTAAACTTGCTTCAAACATTCCTGGGTGCCTGGGTGCCTGGGTGCTAAACAGGTTTTATTACTTTGGGGGAGGGGAAGTTAAGCAGGCTGGGTGGATGACAGTTCTTCTGCTTAAGGTCTTCAGTATGTCATGTTTCAGGGAAGTCTACTTATCTTGAATGGTATATGTGTGTTTAATTACTTTATATATGTGTGTTTAATTACTTTGTATTAGTAATAGCAGTGTGTAAACAAAAGCTGGAAATAGGAGAAATGTAAAGATTATCTGTGAATAAGCAAAGAGGGTAGAAGTTAAACATAATTAAAAAGCCTCTGGAATGTGTAGAAAGGTGGGGGAGGAAGGCCTGGGCAGGAAGGATGAGATAACGGACACCAGAGGTTTTATTGTCAGCTCAGAAACAAATTTATCACCTCTGCTGGCACGAGCTGATTTGCTAAGGGAAGATATCTTGTTTTAAATCTCCCAATGGGATGACCTGGGGTGAAGGAAAATTCAAGTCACCCCTCTTCTCTTGTTCTGGACTATATAAGTTAGTGTTTCATTAAGTTCGCTCTCTCTTCTCTGGCTGTGAACGACCGAAGGATCTCAACGGCACGAGAACAAGAGCAGGAAGTACTTCCTTTAAATATATTGTATTGCATTCTATTATTACCTTGTTTAATTAAAACAGATTATTGTTTAACCTGGCATCTTGGTGTGTTTTTATGATTTCCCTCGTTGTTATGATTCTGCTCCTTTCGCCAAAAGACACACAGAGACAAGGTGGGTTCTAAAAACCCCCCTCCTTCTGCAACAAAACACAACATCTTGACAATGAATACTACGCTGTCATTTATCAGTGACAATGCAAACACCAAGAAGGTCTCCCCTAATCCCATGTATTTTGGAACTATGTCATAAGCATACCATAGAATGTAATTATGAAGTGCAATACCCACAATCCCTACAGGGTCGTAAGGTCACAGAAGATAATACCTTTTAGAGAGTTTCCAAATTGTTCAGTATGCAGATAAATATTTGTTTTACAATAGAAACATTTTTCTCCATAAATGTTCCCACATGTTGTGAGCATCAACTTTCAATCTTTTGTCAACAAATAAAAAACATCTTAATTTCCTTTACGACAACATTTTGTTTATAACACCACTACATTAACAATAAGCATAGGAAAATGATAAATGTCAACATTTAAGATTGTGCTTTTACTCTTTATTTAATCAGATCACACAAAAACACAGCCAGTAACTTCATGTGAGTATCAAGATATAAAAGTAATGTAACCTGATGACTTTCTTTTTCTTTTGGATTACCTCAATATCAAATGCAATGCAAATAAACACAGGAGAGAAGAAATATTAATATGATTCTTTTTTACTTAAATGTATAATATAATACCATAAAGCAGATTCAGGCAGTAGGTGTATAGATTAAAGTATTAGCCTACAGAACAGTACCGCTTCCAGAGAAGAGATACCATTTGATCATTTTACAACAAACAGCTCTTTTTAGGTTTTGAATAAGATTGTAATCCTGAGTTTCCCTATTATTAAAAAAAGTAAAACTAATCTGATTACATCTTTTCCTATGTAACTAAGGATTACACTTTCCTTTTTTCTATACGATCTTGATTCGTGTTAGATGTAATCCATTACTGCCTAAGCCAATAAAAGTCATAACTTTTGGAAAATTGTCTCAAATTATAAATTATGCCTTCAATCTCTTTCACGTGGAGAAGACATCACATTGGCCGAGGCGTTGCAACTTCCCTCAAGCATCCTACATGAAAGAAAGATCACATGTTAAAAAAGTGTGCACAAACTATTCAGTATGACCCGTCTTAGTTTAAAGCCCAAGTGTAAGAGTGAACAGAGGCGGAGTCTGCCTGCTTTCCAATGTGTTTTGTTTGTTGGCTGCTGCTACCCAAACCAACATCCTCACAAGCATTGACTGTTGGAATGTCATTCTGCTCCACATGTGGAACAACAAAGGCTTCTTCAGGTGTGTCTTGTATCATAATGATATTGCTCTGATCAGCAGCAAGACTGTTTTCACCACGACCATGGTCTACATCTGCAACCTCCTCCTCATTGCTATTAACAGTCGGACTAGGAGTGTCACTTACCTCGTCATTGTTACTCACCCTGCTTTTCCTTCTCGGCTGTTGTTCTTTGCCATTGGTGAAATAGAAAATGGTGGGCACTGCAGTGGTTTTCAGGCATCTCCTTCCCTAATAAAATAATAAACAAAAACACATAAAATAACTGTTTGAGGTCTGTAGATATTCAACTTTCTTTTGAATAATGTTGTTTTAAATTTTAGAGTGCATTATAAAAGACAATAGAGAGTCAACATGTTAACTATGCAGTTAATCCATTCAACAATTACGTGTTTCCAAGATTCAGATTCAAAGGATTTATGTCATAGCACATTGTCACGGTTGTCATGTCAGGTCACGGGTCTATGTCTAGGTTTGGGTGTTTTCACTGTTCTCTATGCCATGTTTTCTTCCTGGGTTATTGTCTGGTCCTTTTCCCTGTGTTTTTCCTCCTGTCGTTAGTTTCCTCACCTGTGTCTCGTTAGCTGATTGTGTTCACCTGTGGCCCTTGTGTTTCTCCTCCCCTGCCCGGCTGTTTCTTGTCTTGTAATTATCCCTCCCTGTATTTAGTCTTGTCTCGTGCTGTGTTCAGGGTTGGTGCTTCTTTTGTTTGTGACCTGGTTCACCGTAGAGTGTTTTGTTTGTTGAAAGTTTATATATTAGATAAGAGCCCTTGCAATAAAGGTATTATCAAGTGTTATCTGCGTTTGGGTCCTACCTGCTTCACTCTGCGTATCAGAAAGCACCAACCTAGAAATGGGCCCAGCAGATCCGTTCGAGCTGGAATTATTGAATTTTTCCTTTTTTTTGGCTAACTGCTCGGATCGATGGAAGAGAGCACCCGGAGTTCAGCAGCGAGAGGCTGTGTTATCGGAGGCGCGCCAAATGGCTAGAGAGAAACCAGGTTTGGTGAAGTTCTTACCTGGCTGGATTTCAAAGATCCTCCCGGTGTGTGATTCCCGGCCTGCTAGCCCCAGGCATGCTAGCTCCCTGCCTCCCGATTCCCAACCTGGCACCATACGCCTTGGTGGGTTCCGTCTGGAGTCAGCCCCTGCTTCTTCCCCATTTCCTGCTCCTGTCCAGGATCCGTTCTCGGGTACTCGTCTGGCTTATGGAGGTCCACGGAGTATTCAGGCGGCTGCTAAAAGGAGTCGCAAGGCCAAGCTAGCAGCCCGAGCCCCAAGAGCCATGGCTCCAGCCCCAGTTCCGGCCCCAGCAGCCATGGTTCTGGCTCCAGTACCGGCTCCAGTACCCCTGGTCCCGACTCCAGTTTCGGCTCCAGGACTGGCTTACCGGCCAACGCCAGCTCCCCGTGTCCTGTCGGCATACCGGCCGACGCCAGCACCCCGTGTCCTGTCGGCGTACCGGCCGACTCCAGCACCTCGTCTGCTGCTGGCTCTCCAGCCGACACCAGCTCCCCGTGTCCTGTCGGCGTACCGGCCGACTCCAGCACCCCGTGTTCTGTTGGCGAACCAACTCTCTCAAGTTTCCCCTCAGGTCTCCTCTCGAGTCTTTTCTCAAGTCCCCTCTCAGGTCCCCTCTCAGGTCCCCTCTCGAGTCTTTTCTCGAGTCCCCTCTCAAGTCAACTCTCCAGTGTCCTCTCGAGTCACCTCTCAAGTTTCCCCTCAGGTCTCCTCTCGAGTTCCCTCTCAAGTCCCCTCTCTAGTCCCCTCTCGAGTTCCCTCTCGAGTCTTTTCTCGAGTCCCCTCTCAAGTCAACTCTCCAGTGTCCTCTCGAGTCACCTCTCAAGTCAACTCTCCAGTGTCCTCTCAAGTCAACTCTCGAGTCTCCTCTCGAGTTCCCTCTCAAGTCCCTTCTCAGGTCCCCTCTCGAGTTATCTCTCGAGTCACCTCTCCAGTGTCCTCTCGAGTCACCTCTCAAGTTTCCCCTCAGGTCTCCTCTCGAGTTCCCTCTCAAGTCCCTTCTCTAGTCCCCTCTCGAGTTCCCTATCCAGTCTCCTCTCGAGTTCCCTCTCGGGTCCCCTCTCGAGTCTTTTCTCAAGTCCCCTCTCAGGTCCACTCTTGAGTTCCCTCTCGAGTCTTTTCTCGAGTCCCCTCTCAAGTCAACTCTCCAGTGTCCTCTCGAGTCACCTCTCAAGTCAACTCTCCAGTGTCCTCTCGAGTCACCTCTCAAGTCAACTCTCCAGTGTCCTCTCGAGTCACCTCCCAAGTCAACTCTCCAGTGTCCTCTCGAGTCACCTCTCAAGTTTCCCCTCAGGTCTCCTCTCGAGTTCCCTCTCAAGTCCCCTCTCAGGTCCCCTCTCGAGTTACCTCTCGAGTCCACTCTCCAGTTTCCTCTCAAGTTCCCTCTCAAGCCCTCTCTCGAGTCCCCACTCAAGCCCCTACTCATGTGCCGTTGGAGGTCCCGCAGACTAGTCTTCTGCCGGGGGTCCTGCCAACCCCATGTCTTGTCCAGTTGGAGGTCCCGCAGACTAGTCTTCTGCCGGGGGTCCTGCCAACCCCATGTCCTGTACCGTTGGAGGTTCCGCTGGGGGTCCTGCCAACCTCATGTCCTGTCCAGTTGGAGGTCCCGCAGACTAGCCCTCTGCCGGGGGTCCTGCCAACCCCATGTCTTGTCCAGTTGGAGGTCCCGCAGACTAGTCTCCTGCCGGGGGTCCTGCCAACCCTTTGTCCTGTCCCGTTGGAGGCCCCGCCGACTACTCTCCTGCCGGGGGTCCTGCCAACCCCATGTCCTGTCCCGTTGGAGGTCCCGCCGACTACGCTCCTGCCGGGGGTCCTGCCAACCCTATGTCCTGTGCCGTTGGAGGTCCCGCCGTCTACTCTCCTGCCGGGGGTCCTGCCAATCCTATGTCCTGTGCTGTTGGAGGCCCCGCCGACTACTCTCCTGCCGGGGGTCCTGCCAACCCTGTGTCCTGTCCCGTTGGAGGCCCCGCCGACTACTCTCCTGCCGGGGTCCTGCCAACCCTTTGTCCTGTCTCGTTGGAGGTCCCGTCGTCTACTCTCCTGCCGGGGGGTCCTGCCAACCCTTTGTCCTGTCTCGTTTGGAGGTCCCGTCGTCCACTCTCCTGCTGGGGTCCTGCCAACTCCTGGTCCTCTTCCGTTGGGGATCCTGCCGAAGCCTGTCCCGCCGGCTCCGGTTCCTGTCCGGCCGACACCGGGTCCTGCCCGGCCTCCGGAGCTGTCTGGTCTTCGCCCTCATGCTCGGCCCCCTGAGTTCGCCCGCTGTGGCCTTCGCCCCACCATGGACTCTGCCTTGCCCCCGCGGCCGTCCGCCCGAGACCCCCACCTTGGACTCTGCCTTGCCCCCGGCCGTCCGCCCGAGACCCCCACCATGGACTCTGCCTTGCTCCGGGCCGTCCGCCCGAGACCCCCACCTTGGACTCTGCCTTGCCCACGGGCAGTCCGCCCGAGACCCCCACCCTTGGACTCTGCCTTGCCCCCGGGCCGTCCGCCCGAGTTCCCCACCTTAGACTCTGCCTTGCCCCCGGGCCGTCCGCCCGAGTTCCCCTTCTCGGCTTCTGCCGTGCCCCCGGGCCGTCCGCCCGAGATCCCTTCCTGGTCCCCTACTGGGCTCCGGGGCGGTCAGCTTAGTCCCGTCCTCCGGACCCCCTCCACCCACCCTGGTGGCCTAGGGATACGTCCCTCCTCCGGACCCCCTCCACCCACCCTGCTGGACTGTGTTGGATTTTTGTTGTTGGGGTTTAGGGACGTCTGGAATCCGTCCCTTGAGGGGGGGGTTCTGTCACGGTTGTCATGTCAGGTCACGGGTCTATGTCTAGGTTTGGGTGTTTTCACTGTTCTCTATGCCATGTTTTCTTCCTGGGTTATTGTCTGGTCCTTTTCCCTGTGTTTTTCCTCCTGTCGTTAGTTTCCTCACCTGTGTCTCGTTAGCTGATTGTGTTCACCTGTGGCCCTTGTGTTTCTCCTCCCCTGCCCGGCTGTTTCTTGTCTTGTAATTATCCCTCCCTGTATTTAGTCTTGTCTCGTGCTGTGTTCAGGGTTGGTGCTTCTTTTGTTTGTGACCTGGTTCACCGTAGAGTGTTTTGTTTGTTGAAAGTTTATATATTAGATAAGAGCCCTTGCAATAAAAGTATTATCAAGTGTTATCTGCGTTTGGGTTCTACCTGCTTCACTCTGCGTATCACACATAGGCTACAGTGTAGGAATGGCAATGAAAATAATCTGTCCCGAGCTCCTCCAACGATGCAACATAGTTATATAAGACATAAAACAATGAAATAAATTCAAAATTAAATTAAGAATAATAAATTAGTGCAGGCAGAAATCTATATACACGTAAATAGAATAAGACATATGGAAGAACAGAATGTAAAGATAAATATTGTATAGTTAAATTAAATCCTATTTTTTTACAGTGATAGCTGTTAAGATAAATAAGTTATAAGATGACAACAGATGAATGAATGTTGCTATTAAAATAATGTAAAAAAAGGTAATATAATTCATCTGTTTTTAACATAGAGTATGTGGGGGAAATGGCAATTCTCTATCTATGATAAAGAGTCTTTGCATAAATTGAAGAGAAATGTGATGGTTTGCAAAGAAATTCTATGTTTCTATACTTAACTGGCAAAATCTTAATTTGGCCTTTAATCAAAAGACCATTACTCATCACTGATGTGCAAGCTGTGCCATAACAATTATTTAGCATTGTATGATGTATAACATGTATTTCATTAGTAACAACAATTTACACTCACAAATGGAACCAAGTTATTTTAAAAAAAAAAGGATCTGTACCCATGAGTCCATGCTGAAGAGATGACTCTCAAAGTGTTCACTGCACAGGCGAGAAGAAACGTTGGGGGTCCATTTATTCCTCCGGATGTTCAGCACCCACTGGTCCAGCCTGTCTGGATCACCTAAAGGAAACCTTTATTCAAAAGTACATGAAAACCGACCCAAAGACAACAGGGGGGTTAATGCCATATTCTCTTAATAACGCATGAACAACTTTTACAAATATTTCTATATAGTCTGTGTTGGTAAATGTAATCTAGGTTGCACATTTCCTGCTGAAATACATGCATGGGCCTACCAAGTTACTGCGTGGCACTTTGGTTTTGATAAAACAGTGTAGTTCCACTATATAAACGTTACATTCATAATCAAACGAGACAATATGCACGATAAATAGCTATTTGTTTTTATTCTTAATGCTTGTCATTCACACGTTAAGAAAATAAAATAAGTACCGATACATAGCAGAACAATTGTGGCGATGTTCAGCTTAATAAGTCTTGTTCAACATCATTTCTTTAGCTAATACTATAGAAGGCTGCAGGCGAACCAAGTCCGCGTTTCGCTGCATTCCTTGATCTCCAGTTATAACGCCGGGCTCCGCCGCTGGCCGAAGCTAACGGAGCCGCAAAGGGCTAGCTACGGCTCCGGTTAGCTTCGGCTAATTGGGTCCCCTTTTAACATTTGCTCCCATTTAGCATTATGGCCGTCATAGCCATAGACTACAAAAGTCTTACCCAAGGCTGAATCATAAACTAAACTGTATATATATATATATATATATATATATATATATATATATATACACATGTGTAAAGGGTTATGTCCTTAGCTGGCTAATAAGCTACATAACAAGCTAAGCTAACAAGCCCACAAACACCTGCTAACGGCGTTAACATGTATAATATTATCATTTTACTCACCGAAAAAAGCTGAGAGTAGACTTCTTAGAAGTTCTGTTAGTACATTCAAGCGCACAGCACGACATTTTAATTGTCTGGTATTTGTAACATTATATTCCCACCATCACCACGAACACGGCTGAAGCTAAAGGGTCAAGTACAGTACTATGACTAACTAACGTTGTAGGCTCTATGGTTGTAGCCTAGCAGAGTGGACAAGTTGCTGTTAGCTGACAGTGAGGCATGTACGTGTCCATCAAAGTGACCACGCCCTAATTTATGCAAAAACTTTAAGACCTAATATAAATAAAAGGGTCGTGTTAGAAAACAATTCACTCACAGTACCATAATCATGAAGGGGGAATCTAACTATATCGATAATAAAAATGTATGCAGCCAGGGGTAGAAACATGTTTTTTTCTGCTGTAAAGTTGGGCATTTTAACATGGGGGTCTATGGAAATTGCTCCTTTCTGCAGCCATCGCCTATCGGCCAATATATGAACTGCAGTGTGTGGCACTTCCGTATTGGCTTCACGGCTCTACCCCACAGTTTGCCGCTTGGTATTTCCACATCCCAGTATATTACCCACACAGGAAATATCTGAGGTTCGCCTTTCAGGGTGTCTGTTACGAGTACAGAGTGCTTCCCTTCGGTCTGTCTCTCAGCCCACGAGTGTTTGTATGGTGTACGGAAGCCGCGATAGCCCCGTCAGCCATTCTGGTGGTACGACTGGGACGCTTACACATGAGGGAGTTTCAGCGCTGGGTAGCTGCCCTCAGATTGGATGACGCGCGGAGAGTGATGGTCACTATGAAATGCGTAATGGCACTGGGCCACTGGCTACACCTGACTTTTCTAGTACGGGGCGTGCCTATGGGTGCTGTCCTCTCGCGGAAGGTGGTCACCACAGACGCATGTCTGACGGGCTGGGGGGGGTATATACGAAGGTCGACCTGTGAGGGGTCTCTGGAGCAGAGACCTCCAACGGTCACACATAAATTATCTGGAGCTTTTAGCGGTGTTCCTCACCCTTGAACGCTTTCTGCATTTTCTCAGAGGACATCATGTCCTCGTGGGGACAGACAACACGACCACAATATCGTATATAAACCGCCAAGGGGGTTTGGGTTCTCTCCAGTTACACATGCTGGCACGCAAACTGATCTTATGGAGCTGCGGACGTCTCCTCTCTTTGAGAGCGACGCACGTACCAGGAGTGATGAACCTCGGGGCAGATCTGCTGTCCAGAGGTGCACCACTATATGCAGACTGGACTCTACATCCAATAATTGTGAGTCAGCTGTGGGTGCGTTACGGCCGAGCCGCTCTAGATCTGTTCGCATCAAAAGAAAATGCTCAATGTCAGCTGTTATTTTCAATGCGCGATTTAAACGCACCGTTAGGCGTGGACACGCTCGCGCACGTTTGGCCTCCGGTCCTTCTGTACGCGTTCCCACCCCTGGCTCTGATACCCCCAACTCTGGCCAGAGTGAGAGAACAACGCCACACACTTATCCTGATAGCTTCGCACTGGCCTGCAATGTACTGGCTGGCGGAGATATATCAGCTGCTGTGCGGGCAGCCGTGGCAGCTCCCACTACGCAGGGACATACTGTCTCAGGCGAGGGGGACGATCTTTCACCCACACCCAGAGCGCTTGGCACTATGGGCCTGGCCCGTGAGTGGTACAATCTGAATACAGTTGGGCTCCCTCAGAAGGTGATAATCACTATTCAGAGTGCAAGAGCTTCCTCCACCAGGTCTCTCTATGACTGTAAGTGGAGGGTGTTTGAGGAGTGGTGCCTTCAAAAAGGACACATCTCTTTTCAATGTCCTGTCGGGGTGATTTGATCATTTCTACAGGACTTAATTGATAAACACAGAGCTTTCTCTACGATCAAAGTGTACCTGGCTGCTATTGCTGCATGCCATGTGGGCTTTGAGGGAAGAACGGCTAGCCAACATCCTTTGGTCTGCCGTTTTATGAAAGGGGCTCGCAGGCTCCGCCCTGTTTCCAGGTCATCGGTGCCCTTATGGGACTTGGCAGTGGTTTTAGATGGGCTCACTCGACCTCCATTTGAACCCCTGGAAGAAGCTGACATGAAACACCTGTCACTGAAGACAGTGCTGTTACTGGCTCTGGCATCTGCCAAGCGAGTCACTGACATTCATGCGCTCTCTGTACATCCTTCATGCACTCAGTTTGCCCCGGGGAAAACAAGAGTGTTGCTGAAGCCCAACCCTGCCTTTATACCTAAGGTGGTTGGCTCATGTACCCCCATTGACATTGTGGCATTTCCTCCGCGGCTGTGTTCCTCTGAGGAACAGCGGCCGAATTTGCTGTGTCCAGTTTGTGCTTTACGCATCTATATGGACAGGTCAAAAGAGTTTCGTTGTAGTGACCAACTCTTTATATCCTGGGCTAACTCTCAGAAGGGCAAGCCCGTTACCAGGCAACGGCTCTCCCACTGGATTGTGGAAGCGATTGCTCTGGCTTATACGAGTCAGGGTTTGCAGGCACCAACGGGCCTGCGTGCTCATTCTACTCGTGGCATGGCTACATCCTGGGCTTTGTTCAAGGGTGTTTCCATCCAAGACATTTGTGCAGCAGCGAGCTGGTCCTCACCGCTCACTTTTGTCCGCTTTTACAGGCTAGATGTCTCTGCTCCAAGTGTGGCCCGCGCAGTGCTGGGCCCCGTGTTGAGACAGGGTTCTACCTGTTAAGTTCTGGTTGTTTTGGTGATTTTCGAGATAAGCATGTCTAGCAATACGGGAGTTTCAATATCCCATAGTGAGACATCGAATGGAGTGTTATGAATGAGAACTATAGGTTACATACGTAACCCCAGTTCTCAGAGTAACATGAAGTTGGCGAAACCTGCAGGAACCCTGGTGTATGCAAAAAACTGAAGAGGATAAGATTGTTTAAATAAAGAGTAATATTTAGCTATTTTCAGATAGTTTAATCTTTCTTATATTTTGTGAAAGAACAAGTGCCTTTACACCAGATACAGTATGAAGATGATTTATGATGTGAAAGGAGGGAGTTAGACGTTTTCCATACCAAGATAAATGCTGCTATTTTACGAAGTGACATTAAAGGTTTCAGCTAGAAGTTATGCACAATGAAAAACTTCATATTTATGATGAATATGTATTGTTCCTACTATTTTTATTTTCTACTTTTTATGAGTTATGTACCATGCAATGTTCAGATGAAGAACTCATTGATTTCAGTATTATTTACATACCTTAAAAGGTATGTAAGGAGGGATTGTAAGAAATTAAAATGAATGTCGATATGGCGTAATTTAAATTAAATACAGGGTTTTAATTTAAAGCAGTTTTATTCTGAAAAACCGGAAGTTTACACTAACTTTTAACTTAACATTTTTATTCTGAAAATTATTCATTTCCGGTTAGCATTAGCATGTGGCTAACGTTTTGAAACCGTGAATTGAAGGTGAAATGAAGATGTTGTACCCTAAACACACTGGGTTTAACACTAATTTATTGATGCTGAAATAACGTTTATTAGGGAATGTCTAAATAACCACAGACATCAGAATGATGTAATTGAGCAGCAGAAAACGGCAGGATTTGCATTGGACCCGCCCCCGTCGACGCCGGCCAATAGAAGAAGACTACAGTTGATAACCCGTGATGGACAGGAAGGATCGGTCTCTTTCCTGACCTCGGCTGACCGAACGCACACAGGCAGTGGCGGTTCTAGACCAATTTGACTGGGGGGGCCAGGCTGGGGCCAGTTATTTTCTGAGGGGGGCACAATAAATGCAGGACGAAAACGAAAAAGACAGTATGAAGTACACCTAAGAAACCAATGCAATACAGTTATTGGTATTTGTTTCATTACACATTATTATATGCTTACCTTTGTATGCTGTTTGGGTCTGTGGGACCGTTTTCAGTGTTTACTAAAAGAAAATTATTTTAACCTGCTTTATTTGGGGGTGGACCTAACCTTCTCTAGGGGGGTCCGGGGGCATGCAGCCCCGGGAAGATTTTTTTTAAATGTTGAAGTTAAATGCATCAATCTGGTGCACTTTGACCACAAAAGGAATTTATGGATACAGCTCTCAACTCACATGAAAGCGAGCTGTATACTTTTCAATAATCAAAAAATCTTTAGAATATGATCACAACCAATAACAAATCATTTAAACTTGTTTATTCTTATCTTATGTTACCTATAGTATTCTTTTTATTTATGCATAATCACTCCCCTTGCAAACTGTTTTTTGTTTTTACTGTCCTATAGTAGGCTACACATTGGAATGATTTCTTTATTTTTTACAACACATTAAATAGATAAAGGTGTGCTCTCTCTAGCTCTCTCTGTCTCGCTCGATCGCTCACAGAGGCTGTGTGCTCCTCCGTGGCGATGACGGCTTGTTAAAAAAAACATATTTGTAAAGTGGGGGCTATTGAGGGCTTGCGAGATACTGGTAGCTCGTGATCGATGTGTTGGAGACCCGTAATGCTCTAATGGGTCCGACTAGAATGACAAATATTGTTACTTCCACCTATTCCATCAGCCAAGTAATAGTTTAATCATAGACTTTTATTATTTTTTTTTCATTTTTAGGGGAGCCACAGGGGGGTCCAAAGTCAGTGTTAAGGGGGCACTGGCCCCCCCCTGCCCCCCTAGAACCGCCCCTGCACACAGGCAACAGCTGAATGGGGAGAGCGCCTCCACTCACAAATTTCATTGTATATCACCGCATCATTTGTGTAATTAAATGCTGTTAACTTTTATAAGCTTCCCTTGACTCTTTTCAGTTTATCCTGCTCTCAGGGCTAAAGAAATCCTAATAATAGCCCTTATTAAAAACATTCGGTCCTCAAGTTGTAAAATGTGCTAGTAACGTTATTCTGAGTTATTTGCCTCTGCATTATGAACATGGATCTAACCCACGGGACCGCGCCACCCGGCACGTTTCAGTACTACATGAGTTTTACCTTTACCCATGGATGCACAATAAGAACGGATTATTTGATTATATGAATACTTTCGTGACGTTTCGCTCTCTCAAAAGTTGGGCCATTTTGTCTTCATGCGCCAATGAGCATCTCTCATAGGAATGAACGAGGCCCCGCCTCCCACGCTGTATCCAGTTCTTATCCTACATCTATGCTTGTCTCCAACCGAATAACTTAAATGTGGGAGTGCCTCGTGTGGGTGGAGCTTAATTACATCTTTGCAGGGTTAGTTCAACACTGATGTGATCAACTCCTTCAAAGAACTTAGGCCCTCCAGAAAAACGCGGGCAAAAATCCTTAATTATGCGGGCTAAAATCCTTGATTATGCGGGCTAAATTCCTTGATTATGCGATTAAACATGCAGGGTTTTTATGTGATTTTATGCGGTGAAATTGCGGGAGGTTGCAAAATGTGGAAAGTTGCGAAATATGCGAAAAAATTACACTTTGAGTTGAAATCAACTCTCAAATGTTTAACCCTAAAATATCAACACATTCTTAATTGTTAATAAAAAAAGGGTCTCATAATGTCTTAGTAACCGTAACTATTTGCAACAACACATGTGATGGTCCTCTGATCACGCCCCAGTATATAGCAATTTCAAGAGAGCTGAATCCCACTTTTTTAAAATATGACTTTTCAGAGTCAGTTAAATCTCCTTTTTGGCCCATTTTGCACGAGACAAAAGAGCTGCCTAATAATTATGCACACTTTCATATAGGGTGTTGATCTCCTTAGGCCACAACCTCCTTCATTACACATACACATCACCTAATATGCTTAAATCCAATATACAATCAAGTTTATACAGCTTGGAGTCAGAAATTATGCATAAAATTACGATATGGTCAAAGTACTCGCCTAATAATTGTGCACACAGTGTTTATGATTCATGAAACTGTGTACTTGTATTTGCCAGCCGAGAGTATGCATTTCATATTCCAAAAGTTTGTTGTGTGCTAGGGCTGCCCCATAATAGTCGACTAATAAAGTCTTAATCGAGCAATTTTTCATTAGTTGATTATTTGAAGAAAAAAAAGAAATTATTGTTCAGAGTTTATTTATATTTTACAGAATGTCAGCGACGTGTCACTGTTTTGTTTTGATAGACAGTTCTTGTGACTTGTGGCTGTGAGGTAAGTGAGAGAGTTTCGTCTGATTGGTTGGGTGTCGAAGAGGGAGGTTCCTAGAGAGAGAGCCAGGGAATGCTACGAAAGAGCTGACTGAGTAGGTGTGTGAGAGTGAGGAGTTAACCGAGTTGTTTAATTGTTTTGACGTGGTTACGGCCAACAGTAATCTGTGATCGTTATTAATACACTCCTGGATAAAAGACATACAAAGCCTCCCTGTGTTCCTATAGCGAGACGCTACAATATAATCATTCTGACCTCAGAAAACGATAAACTTTCATTTCATGATGAGGGTGTAATGCGGAGGGATTTTTGCCGACGCTCATATTTTCAGTGTTTCTGTTTCCTCTGTGGTATTTATTGGGCTGTTATATTCAGATATATGAATAATAGAAACTAGAACTAAATGTTCCGTGTGTGTCCTGGCTGCTTGTTCACAAACACAATAAGAATCCTGACCAGAGCTTCTGGAGTGGAGTGCACCAGCTGGGCGTAAAAAATAGGTCTTAACTCTAACGTCGGGCTTAGCTACGTCCAACTTAGTGATTTGAATTTACACCGAGTGCACCAAGCCTGACTAGTCACGGTCGTAGCTGCGCCTAGTCTTAAAATGCGTGTGACGCGTCCTTGTCAATACATGCGAAACAGTAATTGTTGCCAAGCAACACAAGTCTACATAATTTAACACTCAAACTTCTCCATTCAAAGCAGCACGATCGCGCACAATCAGCACCTGCAAGGTGCGTAGCGTTTCGGTCTGATCCATGCTGTAGTTGAGGGGAGGTCTCCTCGATTCATTAAAAAAGGGCTTGTCTGCCGAAACAAAACCTCTCTATCAGCTCACTGTCCGAATAGATGTCCAGTGCGTTTGTTTGATCACAAATGACTCTCTCGTCTTAATGCCCTTTCGTTGTTAAACCTGTAAACAAGACGCACTGCCATCGTTATTTTCCTTCTTGCCTGTTTTACATTACTATGGATACTAGTCTATCCTTCCGATTTACGCCTTCTCCATACTAGGCGTAAAAGTTACACCCAGGCGCAACGCATACAGGCCTCAAGTCTAAGTGGTGCACTAGTCATAACTTTAGTTTGGTCTTAACCTTCGGTTCTACGTCGGACGTAGAGTTAGGACCAGTCTTACGCCCAGCTGGTGTACTCCACTCCTGCTGTTTATACCGCTGCGTCCGTGCGCTGTGACTCTCATGCACTCTCTACATTTAATTTATAATTCAAAGGTTCATTATTACAGTTTTATTTTATATTTTATATGAAGCACAACGCTCTTTATCAGCCTTTGAAACTGAAACCATTTTGGGAGAAAGAAAATATATATATTTATAATCATAATGTATCATAAACGTGCAAAGATTAATCAACTAATCGCCTTAATTGACGACTATTGGTCGACTAGAAAAATCTTTAGTCGAGGGCAGCCCTATTGTGTGCACACAGTGAGTATCAGACAGGTGTTTATGAATTGTTATGTCATCAACAATGGTATACATTTTACACGTTTTTTTACACGTCTGCTCCGTGACGATCCTATATGAGTTTGTTTTAAAAGAAGGAAAACTCAAAACAGCCAGGATAAGGGGTTAAACAATAATCTGCTTTAATGGTAAAACACAATACAATACACCATACAGAGCACTCTGCAACAGTACTCCGGGCTCAATTTCTACCCGGGTGACATACGTACCACGACAGCCAGTCAGGAAGAGAGCACAGAGCGTAAGAATATTACAGTATTTATACACATAAGCGGGGAGGAGTCTTTGGCCGGTTTGCCTAGGCAATGAGTCAGCAGTTTGTTGATTCCATCTCCTTACTGTGTGTGTGTGTGTGTGTGTATGTGTGTGCGCGCGCGTCTGTCTGTCTGTCTGTCTGTCTACCTTTAGGCAGTTCCACAGTCATGCTTTGGAGTCATATCATTTCACAGACAGAGGACTCTTTAACAGAACGCACACACATTCCCCCAAAAACATCTTTAACACACACATCTGTTTAAACCAATTATTCCAAAATGTGGCGGCAATTTAGTACTTATAACATGAAAAAACAGATAGAAATCAATAAAACACAAACACCCAGTTTGAGCAGTAATTATACCTAGCTACTACAATAAACACATACATCCTCCCTATGCATGTTTGACACACACACCTCTTATCCTCCAGCTCACCACACCAATGTCACATGTCTTTCTCTAAGAAAGCCATATTTGTTGAGGTTTACCAGTCATCATCTCATGACCTCCTCAGGACCAGCTAACCAACAAAGCTTAACTGTTCCTATACCCTAAGGCAGTGATCACCAACTACATTTGACCAAGGGCCAAAATGTATCCAATAGACACTATCGCGGGCCAGCGGGGGGGGGGACTCTTCACGCTAACGAAGGATCACTTCTAGGCAGGGTTGGGAGGGTTACTTTGTAAATGTAATCAGTTACTGATTACTGAATACATGCTCTGAAAGTAATCAGAATACAGTTACAGTTACGTGTCTTAAAAAAGTAACGTGTTCAGGTTACTTGTAGAATACTTTTGGAATACTTTCTTTTTCCATAACAGATGGGTATGTTTTGTTAAACAGGAGACACTTGTTTTACTGTTTTAATGGCTTATCAAGAGCACAAACACAACATCTTGGTGTCATTCTGGACAGCTCCCTCTCATTGGCACCCCACATAACAACACATCACCCGGACTGCATTCTCCTACTGTAAACCTTTCCTTAGAATATGTTATGAATTGTAAGGTGTCCTTGGGTGCTTTGAAAGGCGCCCCTAAATAGAATGAATTATCATTATTAATTATCATTATTTATTATTATTATTATCTGAAACGATGTAATAACTTTTAAAACTGTTTCCAGTCACTTGCCCCATGCATTCAGCAGCAGCAGGCCATTCACTTTGATTTTATCCCGTTATAAATGTCATAATTTCGACAATAAATAAATGCTACATCAACGTTATCTTGCACATTTTATCTAACCATCTCCGTTTCTAACTTTCAATATATTTTAAAAGAGATCTCTCTCTCTCATCTGTGTGCGGGGGGGCGGGGCCTCACAGACACGCTGCATCTCTCTCTCGCTCACAGACACGCTGCAGCACTGTGCAGTGTGCACACAGTTCTGCCGGTAATGAATATTACATTTTGTGAGGAAACTTTTCCACCAATAATTCCAATAAGTATTCCAAAATGTATTCACTTCAGGTTTACGAAAGTAACTGTAATCAGATTATTCGTTTTTCAAATGTAACGCCAGCTGAATACAGTTAGCCTACTTGATTTCTGTATTCTGATTACGTAACGCCGTTACATATATTCCGTTACAACCCAACCCTGCTTCTAGGCTACTGTCCCGCAGCTCCTGCCTCTCTGTTGGACTCTGTCGCAGCGGGGCTGCTGCTGTGGTGCGGAGCGCACAAAGCAGACTCTTCACAACGAAGGCTCACTTCTTCTTCTTCAAGGAAGGGAAGGTTTCGCAGTACGCAGTCTACTGTCCCACAGCTGCTGCCTCTCTGTTGGACTCCGGTACTGCACCTTACTCACGAGACGTTGTAAAAATAAAAATGGGTGGGGGGCGAACGCAGTAACCACTCCGCCAACGCCACAGTCACCCCGTCGTGCGGGCCGGATGAGAATGTCTGGCGGGCCGGATGTGGCCCGCGGGCCGCCAGTTGGTGGTCACTGCCCTAAGGCCATCTCTGAACTTCCCTTCCACTCCGAAGTCAGCTCACCCAGAATCAGAAGGACCATTGTCTCTCTAATTGTGTGTGATCCACTCGTCTCCTGCTCTTTAGGAGTCTTGAAATGAACGCACATACATTTCTCTCATTAATTTAAGCGTCCAGATTATAATGAAAACTCTTACAGACAATCTACTGAGTTCTGCCCTTGAAAGCCCAAAATGACTCTCTGAAACATTTATCAATGCGTAATTATTTTACTTAACGCAGAGATCACAGATTGCCCTGTATCCTTACCTACTCACAAAATAGCCAAAAAAAACACCTCCTGATTATTAACAAGTCAAGTGGAAGAAAAGACCATTTGTGCTAAATGTACTTCTACTAAAAATGGGACTTCATTATAGGAACATCAATATAAAAAAACATTCTATGATTAAGAGGAAAAACTTGACTTGTCCATCCAAGTTTTAATACACATATATTAGATGACATTAAAAATGAATATACCAGAAATACGCTGTATTAAACTTTCTGTATAATACTTTACATCAATTTCCACAGTAGCGACAGTAAAAGTAGTCGTTGTGCAGATTGGTCCAATTCAGAATAATATATATGATATGTTTTATAATGATTGATCATGAAAGTGTTCTCAAAGCTGGTAAAGGTGCAGCTAGTTTGAATGACTTTGTATACTGCAGGGTAGCTTGTGGATTTACTCCAGGTGGAACTAAAGTCTGATTCAACACTTGATTATATTTCACATCATTCATCCAGATCTGTGAAGTAACTAAAGGGATTAAATACATGTAGTGGAGCAAAAGTACACCATTTACCTCTGACTTATGTTCACTGCCAATCTAAAAGTACCTCAACAATAGTAATCAATAATGTATTGAAAAGTGATTTGGCTGATTGTTTTATATTGGCTCAGCCAGGTTATATGGGAGGCCCAGTCTACGTACAGATGGGTCACTCATTTTGAAATATTAAACTTAGTTTTATTTTCTTTAATGTTTCATCCTCGTGTAGAATGCTATCACGAAACACACATTTGGTTGTTTATAGCATAAAGAACATCTGATTTAATGTGAAGTAGGGAAATAATCATTTGAGTATGTGTTGAAGATTATTATCATCTGATATTTGGGAAGTTTGTTACATTGGAAATGGCAGAAAGTCTTGTTGCAACGTCCAGATATTAAAAGAGGCCCCTTGAGTTTCTCTGGTAATTATCAATAGTAGCAGTTAAGTGAATACTGTTCAAACAATACCTGTGTTTGTGTTTTGTATTGATTTCTCTGTTTTATCCTTTCATAAATGTGAGGACTAAACTTGCTCCAAACATTCTGGGAGGCTTGGAGTAAACGGATTTTATTGCTCTGTGGGGGAGGTGTAGGTATGCAGGACAGTGGGCTAGGTGGATGAGAGTACCTTCTGCTTAAGATCTCCAGTATGTCATGTTTCAGGGAAGTCTACATATCTTGAATAGTATATGTGTGTGTTTAATTACTTTGTATTCATAATAAGCAGTCTGTGTAACCAGAAGCTGGATATATGAGAGTATTAATATTTATTATCTTCTTGAACAAGGGGATATTCTTTGGACAGCTCAAGCCTCTGGAATGTGCAGAAACGTGTGTGTGAAAGTCTATGCAGGAAAGTGAGATAACGGACACCAGATGTATTTTGCTACGACTTCAGAGACACTTGTTTATTATCTGCCTGGCTCGCGCTGATTCGCTAAGAGAAGCCATATTTTTTACATCTCCCAATGAGATAAACTGACCACAGCTCCTCCTGTTTTGTTTTCTGCATGTAAGCCTGTTCTATCTTTTAGTTTGTTCTCTTTTCCTCCTGCCGTCAAGATGAAAGGTTCTCCTGGCATTTGGACCAGAGCAGGGGGTGGGCCTATCTCTTTTGAGAAGTGTATTTGTTTTCTTACCGTTTATCATTAAAACAGATTATTGTTTAACCCCTATCCTGGTTGTTTTGAGTTTTCCTTCTTTTAAAGCAAACTCATATAGGATCGGCACGGTGCAGTGATATCTGTTCCAACAATTTGGTGAAACCCCGACGTGATGACGTCATGACGTGAGGACGTGCCGACGTGGTGATGTCATGAGTAGGGTTTTTTTAGAGGAAAACAAGAGCAGCCAGCGGACGGAGGGAGATGCCTGGAATAATCTATGACAACTAAAACCAGGATCCTAAAACTGAAAGGTAAAACGGACGCCTGTTTCTATCGAAGGTCTGTAAATTGGCTAAGCTAAATGTTAGAGTTGTCAAAGATATTTCCAAGTGTCATTTACGGTAAAGAATACAATGCATAGTTTAGTATAGGTAGGTAAAGTTATAAAATAGATAAAGCAACGATTGAAAGCCTTGTAGATTTTTCCGAATCATACGGCTACTCGTTAGCTACAAGTGAAGCAGCGAATTATTTCAGCGTCAGGTATTGAGTCTCTGGCGGCTGGAAGGGTATGGAGTCCCTACGCCTAGTGGAGGTATAGAGTCCCCGCAGGGTATACTTTGCTGGTGGAAGTCAAGTAGAGTATAAGAGTGTCTATCCATGACTAAACTGAATAATAAATCCAAGACTCATAGGAGTTGGAGGTGAATTATCTGTACAAAATCCAAGAGCAGAAACGTGAACTTCAAAAGCCATTGAAATTAACGGATTTCTCACTGTCTTGTTCTGTTGCGTTTAACGCCCATTCTGTTGAAAGAAATATCGCATCTTAAAAGCTGAACAGACAGCGTGGAGGATAGATAGATATGTGCTTGTGAATTAATAGAATATATTATTGAACACAGATTAGCCTTAGTCAGATAAAGAAATGCGAAGTCATAATGGAAGCACCTGGTTTCAAGAAAGCCCCCCTTTCTCCCCATTTTTCCTCTAATTGCTGAAGCAGCAGCCCCAAGTGTGACTGCTTGTTCTTTTTCTCTAATGCCTGGAAAACGGCTGCTGAGCGTTGAATTTAAAGCAAGGAGTGAAAGATCAACAACTGATCTGAAGTTGGAGTGAATAACATTGAAAATTAATACATCAATGTGTGATTTGAGGTGGTAGATATTGAAATAAATAAGAAACTATAATTTGTTGTTTTTAGCATAGTTTTTGAGGGATACAGTTACGTCACATTGTGGTTTTAATGAGAAGTTTTGAGAACTGGTTGTTACTATTGCATTGCATTGTGAATGTCGTGGTATTTGTCATTAACTGAGAATTGTACTTAATCATATTTCAGAGGAATTTAATTACATACAGAAACGTTGAGGGAAAGTAAAAAGAGATTTACTGAGTATATGAAGTACATTGAGGTTAAGGTTTGATTTAATTTAAATATAATAGTGGATTATTCCACCTAGATTAGACATAAAAAGAGGACAATTTGTTAAACATTAAATAACAAACTCACTGTAAGAAATATACATTGTAATGTTAGTTAGGAGTTGTGTTGATCATACCACAGTGACTCTGAGTTGGTGGTTGTTTAATGTAGATAGGAAACTGAAAACGCAAACAATTCACCACAATTGCGTTTTTAAGTTTGTGAAGAAAGAGTAGAAAGTAAACAGAAGGTTTTGTAAGTGTGTCCGTCAGAGAGAAGCTGTTAAATGTTCAAACACAGAGGTGATTGATGGGAGAAGCTTGTTGACTGGAGCAGGCTGCTGCAGAGAGAGACAGAGACAGAGAGAGACTAGGAACTATGATCAAATGATAGGACATGAGATGTTGGGGAAATTCAGGTTCAGCTCTAAGTGTTATGAACTGGCCTTGTCTGGTTACATTTTTATTGAAGCCAGACTACAAGTCATATGGTTTAATTTGTATTGAACTCAGTCTCCAAGCAGTGTGGTTTTTATCCGCATGTGTTGAGTGTTCCCCTTCCCCCACTCACATGAGGCCAGTGCTATACTGCTAAGCTAGTTGGCCAGCCAGTTGGCATACTAGATGGTGAGATAGTTGGAGTAAAGATGTACACCAGGGGTCGGCAACCTTTTTGATATGAAGTGCCATTTTAAAAAAAAATAGTTATCAGCGTGCCAACAATCGAAAATTATCAATTGAGGGGTTGAGGAGCTTGACGCTCGTCAACTATCAGCAGGAGGGCGGGGGAGCCTCGCTGCGAGGAAGCAGTGTGTGGACCTGTCAGCGCAACTTACATGATGCCGAATTTAACAAACACATTTAAATAATTGGTTTAAACGGCATAATAATAAGGACGATCGTCCGTTCTGTGATTCTCCAGAGCACACTATGATATTAAGGTCATGCAGAGTGAGATGAGATCGCTGTCCCTTTAAGAGAGAGAGACGGGTGTGGCTTGTGCATGTGTGTTTGTGGATGGTAGAGCGACAGTGAGAGAACCTATGGAGGGAACGTGTGTATGTTTCTGGAAGTGAAACGAGGAAGCAGAAAAACAGGTCTGTGATGTATTTTGTGAAACAGAAGAACAGCTAAATAAATGCAACGGCCTCCCAAGAAGAGCTCGCCTCTCTCCAGTCATTTAAGCTAAAGTGGGTTATTGAACCTGAAGCTTGTTGCTTCAGCCCTCCTCGACTACGGTCTGGGAGCCGATAGGAAAGTTCAACACACAGATGGCCAGTCCGCCCCTTTTGTAGCATTATTTCAATGAGAGATGAGCAGATCGCCACTGGGCTTTTAACTAAATACACAGCCACGCAAAAACTGCGGCTTTGTACAGCTCCTTATGGGAACTGCAATTAGTGAAGTGCTTTCCTCTGTGGTGAAACGATCAGCACCCCGGAGAAAAGTGGCAGAAAGTCACCTGGCGATAAAGAGAGCGGGGCTGCACTGCGTGCATGGCTTCCTTCTGCAGGTAACGGGGAGACGCGCTCTGGCGGCGGTCTCGTTCAGGATCCGAAAATACAATTTAAATATTTTGCACACTTATTCCACTTATTCCTAGTGTGCCACTGGTTACGGTGCCGCGTGCCAATGGTTGCCGACCCCTGATGTACACGTTTTGTTTTGTTTTTCATGCTTTTCACCAAGGCTCATTTGAGTGGTTATTGTTTAATGTAGTGTTGTTTTGTTATATTTCTGAACTATAATGTACCCACACGCATGTGGTTTATTTGTCACAGTTCATTTTAAAGTCAGCTACCTCATGGCTAGATCTCATCTCTGAGGGTCCATTGTGTTAATGTTAAAATTTGGCACAAAAAAGGGGGGATACACATTTCGGAATTATGCCACATCAAGGTTGAACGCTCTTCCCACAACTGTAAAGGAAAGTAAAACTATACTTACCTTCAAAAACCTCTCTTAAAGAGCACCTTCGGGGGAGAGCATTGCAAAACTGGCCCCGGTAATGGTACAAATCTCAACCTGTCGTACAATGGACAGCTTCCCCCCCCTAACTATATATATACTCACATTTTAGACTCTGTTACTAACTGTATATCTGTAGACTTGGTTGGTCTTAAATGTCCGGTTAGGATGTATTAGAATGAAATCTAAAATTGTAAATAAGAAATCTGTATGTAAAAAACCACCTGTATGTACATTGTAAATAACCCATCTGTTTGTCAAATATGTCTTACATGTCTTAAATGATATGATGAATTGGAAATGGGGGACCCTGATGTAAACAAGACGAAAGTCTTTCTCTGGTCTGCATCCCCTTAACAATTGTATGTTTTGAGCTGTACTGTACTGTACCCAATATACAAGCTGTTAATAAACTTATCAATCAATCAAAAGGTCCTTTTGTTCTTCAGGCCACATGTTCAGGATTTTCAGCATCCAAGTTATTTGACCCCATGAGGTCAAGAGTCATTCTGTTAGACCACAATCTTGTGAATGACAAATCATTGTTCTTTTGTCACATTTTGAATTACATAAGATTTCATTTTGCTAAATCAATATATCTATAAATGTTGTAGTTGGAGTTTGGTGTTTGCTAACATTTTTAGAAACGACATAGGCCTACACTTGGGTCAAATTACATTACTGTGATCTGATTAGTGTGCTCTGCAGGTTTACTATTGTTAAATATGGAGGGGTTCTTTCATAGTGTGTGAAATATGCGATGCTGGAAACATGTAGGTGTTCAAATTCCTGGAAAACTTTGCTTTGGGTAAATATGTCACAATGGATGAAACGATTATTAGAGGGAGTTTTTGTAATATCATTAGTAGACATTAATTGTGTGGTTTAGATGGCATTTAACTACTAAGACAGATAGTATGATTAGAAAGAGACAGAGTGGAAAGGGTTGGATTTATTTAACCTCAGTGTGCTAGAATTTCTATAGGTAATGCATCCCGAGACCTGGACTCTCTCTCTCTGCCTGTCAGACGGTTAAGACCCCGATCCGCCTGAGCAAACAAAGGCCTATTCCAACCAGGAGACTCCTCCTTCTCAATAGACCAGACAGAGAACCAGAGCTGAACCAACAACAACAATAACAACTGCATCCAGAACAATCTCCACCTGTGGCATCCAGAACCAAACAGCATGCTGACATACAGAGAGATACTCTCACCAGTCCCTCAGACAGGGCATGAAGTTCCAAGCTGAGCCACAAGAATTGGCACAAGAGCAAAGTGTGGGACATAAGAGCAGAATCCGCCCTCCAGAAAAACAGCAAAGAGACTGTGAAGGAGGAGATGAAGTGCAAAGCAGTGCAACAACAGTGGCATGAGGGGGGCTGCAGATGTAGCTGGGCAGATGGCTGCCTCAAAGAGTGACAGCTGATGGACAAAGGGGGAGGAGTCAGAATCTGAGGAGTTGGTCGAGAATGTGAGGTGGCCAGGGATCACGGCTTGAGATAAACCAGAGGAGAGGAGAAGGGAATCAACGGGAATTAGTGAGTTTACACATAAACACACTTATTATAAGCGCACATTTAAAGAACTTGAATTGACTTGATAAATACGTAAAGCCAAGAAGATCTATTAACCGTGAATTAATCAATTGGTAACTTAAAAATAGTAGTAAAGAGGAAACTATTAAAGTAAAATGAGAATCATCCTAAAACACACTGAGGGATAAAGGGGGAGGCATGACAGAGTAGAACCATATGCTTCAATCTTTTTATGATGTTAACAAATTATTCTTCAAGACATTTTTATTTACTGGGAATAAAGTACTGATCTCATTTGTTACAATATTGATCACCATTAAAAGGATAATTTTAGGAACCACTCTATAAGACAAATCTTTATTTGTATGGATAAGGTTAAAGGGAGAGCTGGTGCCAAGCCAAATATAGTATTCCAATCTATAATGTATTGATTTCACCATTGTGCCATAGTGATTACCATAGGAGGGCTTTCGGATGGACATACGAAATGACTTCTGTTTTTAAATCCTTCATAACGTAGGGAGTAATTGTTGCGTGTTCAGACACCCTGGATTCCACACACTGCTAAAGAATTTAACATTGTTTTTAAGTAGTCCAGAATTGAAGATAAATGAGTATAATGACCTATGAATTGCAAAGCTACACAGGTCCTAGTAATGGTTTGACTCAAGATAATAATTAAGTACACAAGTTTCTGAAATAGATCTATTAGACATTTTAATATAGATTAGGTGTTAATAAACTGCAGTAGTAGTACTATAAGGAAGTGACATTTTTTGGCTAACACTTTTCAGGGAATGTGGGGAACAGCTGTTCCGATGAAAAGTTAGAGATATCTTGAACATTATAGTTGTAATCGTGAATTAATTAATGATGGCGCTCCAAATATGACAGATTTTTGTAGACAAAGGATACTGGCCTATGCTGAAATATCAAAGTCTCTGCAGAGCACACACATGGCCAGAAAGACTGAGACCAACTGACCTTTGACCCTGACCGACAGTGTAACTTGAGAAGGCATTGTCAATGACTGACTCTGGGGTGAACCTGACCAAGACTTTACAACCTGACAGTGTGAGTGTATGTCTGCATGTGATCAGTGCAACTGCATAATTTAAAACAATGACTAATCAAGCATGTTTTTGGACTAAACACATTATTCTGGGGCTCAACACAATTCCACAGAATTGGAAAACCGCACTTGTGCACTCCCGCAGGGGTTTGTAGAATGTGAAACTCAAACTAAAACATGAAGATTCTGTTTCTTTTAGGACTGAAAGATGGAGAGAAACACTTCATTTCACTGAAGGACATTTTTACTGTGGAAAATGATGGATGTACATTTGGGAAAAATGTTTGGTATTTTCTTATAATCCATTATTACCTGAAGGTTTTCTCACCGTACAGGATTTTGGTTACACATGAGTTCATGTGTAAAAAGGGGGAGTGTAAACTTCACAATGTACATTTTTCATTTAGGGACTGAAAGGAACCTGCTGCTCCAACTTGATTGTTCAATCTGACCATTGATTGACAGTTTTAGAATTAACCTGCTCCATATCCGGGAATAAGATACTGTTTGATGAATGTTGACATGTTTCTAATATTGATTGAGTTATAACAGGTAACACAGATGCAGAATCAGTGGCCAAGGGGCTACTGTGAGAGATGTAATTCCAGAATGGAATACTGAGGAAGTTGACCAGTGAGTAATGTTTCAACAGGTATTAAAGTAACTGAGGTTTGAAATGTACAAAGAACATAAAACATAGTAATGTAGTGAGACAGAATTTAATTTAGACAACATCATGTAACTAGCCTGGTAAAGAAGTAAAAGCCATAGACTTTATTGTTTAGGTCATTATGGGGATATACATTTCATCTAAATTCATAATAGAAAGACATTTGATGACAGTTTGTTGGTACCCGGGACGGGTGGCGCAGTGGTCTGTGCATCTGATCATCAGATCAAGGGGGGTGCTGGGAACTCCAGTTCGAAACCCGCTCCTGCCGCCACTGCGTCAGGCCGTTGTGTCCTTGGGCAAGACACTTCACCCGGATTTGCCTGGGGGTTGTCCACAGTACATGTATGATACTAATGTATACTTGTAAAAGCGCCTCGATGACTTCAAGGTGTGAAGATGGACGGTGTGGCACTGTGCAATTATCATCAGATCAAGGGGTGAAACCCACCGCTGCTGCGTCTGTAAAGCCGTTGTGTCCTTGGGCAAGACACTTCACCTGAATGTGCTCCTGTGGGTATTGTCCACAGTGGTGACCATTGCATGTATGATATGTGTAATGTGTATTTGTAAAGCGCTTTGAGCATCTGGAAAAGCGCTATAATAAATGTAAGGAATTATTATTCTGTATTCATTTTTTCAGCGTGATAATATCTAAGCACTGACAGGTAGAAGCAGTATCACCAGGAAATCATTCACTTTGTCTGTATCATGATTTTGGTTGTTTTTGAATCCATAACATTAGTGTGTTTCTTTACCAGAAACATTAGCAGTTCATATTATATTTAGATTTTAAATGGGATCTCAGGGATTTCATTAAGAATAACACAGACGCTTGTCAGAAACTCAGAGCTATTGAAATATGTTATTTGGTTCACCTAGAGATGTTGGAGTTTTGTTTTGTTGCCACAGGCCAAGTATTAAGATTCTGAAGCTGCACTGGCAGATAGGAGGTCTACAACTCATTTAGAAAACCTGTTCACAGACGTCTGTTGTTTTAAGACACCCCACCAACAGGCTCCAAGCGGCTTACGCAGTGGTGGGTCAAACAGCGGAGGGCCCTGGAGCCCTGATCGTAGGCTTGAGGGATTTGTATCAGATTTCTCCAAAAAGGTTGGTGATGCCAAAGGGGGACACAGCGGAGTTCGTCTGGCTGAAGGTCATCAGGACAAAGTGGCTCAACCCCAGGCTCTCCGGCCCCGACCGAGTGACCCAGTGGATCTCTCATGCCGTCCGCATAGGAGGAAAAGGGGACAGCTCGTACCACGGAAGCCAGTGTGCGGCGGGGAAACCACCTGCTAGGACCGGGGACGACATCAGGACGGACCTGGCCCTCGACTCGGAAGCTGTCATCAGTGGACTGGACGAGAACGACCCTGAAAACATCCTTACAGCAGACTACTTGGAAGCGGCTGTCAGCGGGCTGGGGGTCTTGTCGAGGCAGCAGAGGAGTCTACTTCTCACTGATCAGATCCACCAGTGAAGGGAAAGCCGCATCTCCCCCTCCCTATCAGAGGGGGGGGGGGGGGGGGGCTGATGATGCACCACACAAGGAGACTGCTTTCTAGCTCTCAGGTTGCCCTCTCATAGTTCCTTCACTGCCATGGAAAGTGGTGTTCTGTTCCCAAAGATTTCAAGTACTTTGGGTCTCAGTTTCTGATAGATTTATACAATATTGGGGGACAGACACAGTAGAAAAGAATGATAGTAGATATTTTTCAAAATGCCTTGTGTAAGTTTATCTCTTGAGAATTAGATAAAAAGGGGGATTGAAGATTATTATCATCTGATATTTGGGAAGAGTGTTACATTTGAAATAGCAAAAAGTCTTGTTGCAACTTCCAGATATTAAAAGATGCCCCTTGAGTTTCTCTGGTAATTATCAATAGTAGCAGTTAATTGAATACTGTTCAAACAATACCTGTGTTTGTGTTTTGTATTGCTTTCTCTGTTTTATCCTTTCATAAATGTGAGGACTAAACTTGCTCCAAACATTCTGGGGTGCTTGGAGTAAAGGTAAGGTTTTATTGCTCTGTGGGGGAGGTGTAGGTATGCAGTACAGTGGGCTAGGTGGATGAGAGTACCTTCTGCTTAAGATCTCCAGTATGTCATGTGTCAGGGAAGTCTACATATCTTGAATAGTATATGTGTGTGTTTAATTACTTTGTATTCATAATAAGCAGTCTGTGTAACCAGAAGCTGGAAATATGAGAGTATTAATATGTATTATCTTTGTGAAAAAGGGGATATTCTTTGGACAGCTCAAGCCTCAAGTGAGATAACGGACACCAGATGTTCAGAGACACTTGTTTATTATCTGCCTGGCTCGCGCTGCTTCGCTAAGAGAAGCCATCTTTTTTACATCTCCCAATGAGATAAACTGACCACAGCTCCTCCTGTTTTGTTTTCTGCATGTAAGCCTGTTCTATCTTTTAGTTCGTTCTCTTTTGCTCCTGCCGTCAAGATGAAAGGTTCATCCAGCATTTGGACCAGAGCAGGGGGTGGGCCTACCCCTTTTGAGAAGTGTATTTGTATTCTTACCGTTTATTATTAAAACAGATTATTGTTTAACCCCTATCCTGGTTGTTTTGAGTTTTCCTTCTTTTAAAGCAAACTCATATAGGATCGGCGCGGAGCAGAGATATCTGTTCCAACAGTGTATATAAATATTTAATTTACAACAGCTGTATGATGCTTGAAAAGTGCTTGAATTTGACTTTGGAAAAGGTGTAAGAACCCTGAATAAGGGTATCTATATTTTGAGTTCTGTGCTAAAGTGCGTTAGTATTTTTTCGTGCTAATTCAGAGGCTTGGTATTACCCTTGTGTTTTGTTTTGGTAAAAATGGTTCATTTATTCCCGTTAATCTGGTGCTACACATTAATAGTTTCATAAATGTTAAGAAGCCCTGAGACACAGTCTTGAAAAAAAACGGTGGGGGGGAGGTCCACTGGGGTGACCGCCGTGCTTAAGAGGTTAAAACATATTTGATGTCAAGCTACCAGCAACATGCTCAGGTTCCCCTTATAAAATCTAAAAGCATGAATCATTGTTACTCTGATTACACAGTCTGGCTCTTCGTCAACTAACTGGTCAATATCCTATGTGATTTTAGAATTGTTATTTGTTGATAGCGAGGTTTGATTGTAACAGTAACTGAAGGTTTGTCAAGGCCAAATGTTCTATAAAGTATTTAAATGAATAATGTATAAGTTCTAGGGCTGTCAAGTTAACGCGTTGATAACGCGTTGATAACGCGTTAACTAGGGGTGTAACTGTATACGTATTCATACCGAAATTATTCGGTATGGGCCCTTTGGTTCGGTACACACGTGTGTACCGAACGAATATAACGTTAAACGTAAAAAATTGAGAACGTGAACAACTTCTTGGAAGTAATCTCAGGTGCTGCGTCGCAGCATTTAGTGTAATTTGCTCACATTGGGTTCAACGTGTTATAGATCAACCAAGTTATTTCATTGGACGAGAGGCATACTATGAGAGCTGGTCACAGGGATGCGTTCAAATTTAGTCAGTAATTTGAGGAACTGGCGAATGGAGATGAGGTTGAGCTCGAAAATCCTCCAGCATAATTGAAGTCTCCGGTTTGGGAACATTTCGGTTTCGCAGTTACGTACAAGGATGACGGACAAAGACAGGTGGACCGAACCAAAGCTGTTTGTCTGCATTGTTCAACTAAAATTGGTTACGCAGCTGGCAATACATCAAACTTGCACACTCATTTGAAAAGGCATCACCCGCAAGTGAATATCACCGGTACCAAAAGAAAAATGACTGAAGTGCAAACCCAACTCCCACTAGCATTTAAGCCTCCACCACTCGCAAAAAGTTCAGACTGAGCCAAAGCTATTACAAACGCCAAATATCCTTATGTTGCCATGTTAGCAAAGCGCTACCTGTATCTGCTACCTCTGTCCCTAGCGAGAGGGTGTTCTCCACAGCAGGAGACATTGTTAGTGCCTGCCAGTGTTGGGCAAGTTACTTTTAAAAAGTAACTAGTAATAGTTATAGTTACTACTAGTGAGTGACTACTAGTTACTTTATTAGTTACTAAATTATAAAAGTAACTAGTAACAAGTTACTTTACTTTAAAAATAATAACAATAAAAATACAAGTGTTTGTGTTGTTCTGTGGCACAGTAAGAGAAAAGACAACTCCCATCATTGTAGCAATTATCATTATGAAATGTAGTGGAACAATAAAACACAAAAGATATGTTTAGACATTTTGACAGTCACTGCCGGTGGTTGAGACGGTGGGGTCTTTGGCGACTAGTTTTATAGCCCCATGTACATTAGTTGGGTGCTTCAGGAGATTGGCATTGCTTTTATTCGATGTGGACAATGCTTTCTGTCCTGCACACAGTTTACATTTGACCGTAAGATTTTTTGCGTCCTTTATCCCCACAAATTGAAAATAGTGGTTATATCTCCAAGTTGTAAATGCGCTACTTGTTATCTGTGTTGGTTATTCTCGCGTCCAGGAGAGAAGCTTAAAAGGAGACTAAATGGAGTCTCTGAGATTGTTTCAAATTGGTACTTTAATTAAAAAATAAAGGCGCGGTTATGTTCACAAACAGAATATTGTTCGACAGAAAAGCAGCTGTGTCTCTGGCTCTGGCAGGTGAAGAAAGAGGCCGAACCCCTCAGGTCCCGCTGTTTATATATCCTCTGCTGGCTCCTCCCTGCGGGCCGGCTCTCCAACGTTTTAATGTCCGTTGTTACGCATATCAGAGGATACAGACATTGTACATTCAATATATCTAAACACGCCTTTTCTCCTCCTTAACTCTTTCATGACTTTTCATTCAACACATTCTAAACGCTGTAATCAATACTCCAAAAAATACAGGAAATACTTCACGGCAGTTTGGTTTCCGGTCGTTCCTGATGTTGTCACATGCTACCCACATCTGTAAACAATAAAGTACTCAAATAAACTGTACCATCATTTAATATTCAACAATAATAATATCTCGACGTCTGTAGTTGTAGTGTTGAAATCAGTAGGTTTCGGTGTGCAACATCATATCATATCGCTGCTAAATTCACCTCTATAGTAAATGGTATATTAGCCTCATGCTAAATGCTAACCGGAGATGAAGGATTTTCAGAATAAAAGCTTAACAACTGGTTGTGCACAGGAACTTCTGTTTTTTCAGTATAAAACAGCATTTAAACTGACGGTATGTTTAAGGTACATTATGCTTTCAAAACATTGATTTTAATTTCTAACATACTGCTCTCGCTGATACTTGCATCTGCCATTGTGTTTGTGTGTGTGCTGGTGGTGAGCGTTGCCGTGTATGCTAGCAAGTGTTTGTGTGTCTGTGTATTTTCCCCATAAGGCAAGACCCGCCCAACTCTGTCTCTGATTGGCTTATCCTGACATGTTACCCCTCGTTAACCAATCATCACTCCTCTCTGCTCACTTTCACTTTTCCATGGTACTGTGAGAGGACATCGCTGTATTCGCCTGTAAGTTACATCCACAGGGAGATTCGGTTCAGTTCCATCACATAACGCACCCATTTACATAAGCACAGTAACTATAACGGCGTTACTGAATGGGAATAGGTAACTAGTAACGTTATTAGTTACCGCAAAAGGTAGTTGCGTTACAGTAACGCGTTAGTCCCAACACTAGTGCCAGCAGATCTGATGAAAATACAATGACAAGCCTAATGTCAAGCTGGCTGATTAGGTACTAGTACAGTACAGTTCAAGTACAGATTATTTCAGTTCATCAAAATGATGCACCGTAATGTGTAATGATGTTTTGTTGTCAGACTAAACACCAAACTGCTCTTTACTTCTGTTTGATGTGAGCCTTACCTGCAGCTGCTGAATCTTTCATGAACATTCCAGCTCGGAGAGGTTTGCCACTGATCAAATCCCTTAATCAAACAAAGGTATTAAGCAAAAGTTTCTTGAACATAAAAGGTATGGAAAAAAAATGTCCTGCAGGAAACAGTTACCTTCATGGCTTTACATAACCAAAAGAACAAAAGGAAAGTGTGCACAGTTCTTTGAAGCAGCAGGAAACCCACAGCATTTACATATTATCCAAAACTACTGACCGGGGAAACAACCAGGCCACAGCGATAAACATTTAACAAGTTAAAGCTCACACTTAAGTTTTTGACCATGAATATGTGTAATCTTGGTCTCTGCTGAAGGTTTGAAGTGAAAAGTTAATACAATGTATTTTTGGTATATTCATTTTAATGATATATAAGAGGTGTGTTGCATCATGTTATCACTAATATATGTGTGGTTTTATACATTCCTGTGTGTTAATAGTTGAAGGAACAAATTACATTTTTCCTCTTAAATATAGAGAGGTTTTTTATATATTGAACAATGTTCCCTTTTTCTTAAAAGTAGATTAGCGCAATAGTCTTTTTCTACCACTTTTAAATATAATCAAAAGGGTGTTTTTTTGGCTATTTGTAAGTAAGGTGGCAGTATAACTGGTGCGTTCTGTTTTGAGTGAAAAGATGACCCGTTAAGTGTTTTTCAGAAAGCCTTGTTGCAGTTCGAGGCTATGAGTTTCTTAGGTAATCATCAATGGTCTTTGCAAAATAACAGGGGAACTCCAAGAGACATTTTCCCCAGATAGAAGGCAGTTACATTCTTGTAGTTAATGATGCATGACAGGGCCTTAAGAATTGGGTCACACAATTAAGGTCTGAGGAAAATGTATGTCTTAAATTGTGCTGAGCAATGCCTGTGGTTGCATTCTGCTGTATTCTTTCATGTGTGGGTAAAAATTTTACAACATTGTGGAGTAGTTAGCTTAAACATGGTTTTATTACTCTGCATAATACATTACATTACATTGCATTTAGCTGACGCTTTTATCCAAAGCGACTTACAATAAGTACATACGACCAGGAAGACACAACCCTGAAGAAAACAGAATCATATAAGTACATCAGGTATCATAGAGCCAAACATTTCAAGTGCTACTCAGCTGGCTATAGATAAGCCAGTCCTTTATTAGTATATACGTGCCTTGTTAGTAATTCTATCGCTCGAAGTGGAGTCGAAAGAGATGAGTTTTCAGTCTGCGCCGGAAGATGTGCAGGCTTTCTGCTGTCCTGATGTCAATGGGGAGCTCATTCCACCATTTTGGAGCCAGGATAGCAAACCCACGTGTTTTTTGCTGATGGGAACTTGGGTCCCCCTCGCAGCGAGGGTGCAGCGGAGTCGTTTGGCTGATGCAGAGCGGAGTGCACGCGCTGGGTGTACAGTTTAACCATGTCCTGGATGTAGGAAGGGCCAGATCCATTCGCAGCATGGTATGCAAGTACCAGTGTCTTGAAGTGGATTCTAGCAGTACCCGGGAGCCAGTGAAGGGAGCGGAGGAGCGGAGTGGTGTGGGAAACATTTTGGAAGGTTGAAGACCAGACGAGCCGCTGCATTCTGGATGAGCTGCAGAAGTCGGATGGCACATGCAGGTAGACCAGCCAGGAGGGAGTTGCAGTAGTCTAGGCGTGAGGTGACGAGAGCCTGGACCAGAACCTGGGTGGCTTTCTGGGTCAGCTGGGGACGTATCCTCCTGATGTTGTAAAGCGTGTATCTGCAGCAACGGGTTGTAGCAGCGATGTTTGCAGTGAAGGACAGGTTGTTATCTAGGATTACTCCCAGAATTCCTTGCAGTCTGAGTCGGGGAAACAACAGAGGTGCCGATGTTGATTGTTAGGTCAAGAGTGGGACAATCTTTTCCCGGCAGGAAAAGCAGTTCAGTCTTGTCAAGGTTGAGCTTGAGGTGATGAGCAGACATCCACTGAGAGATGTCAGCTAGACAAGCAGAGATGCGTGCGACGACCTGGACTCGAACCCTCTACAAGTTACCCTGTAGGTACGGTCTTTGAGGTATGAGGTGAGGAGGGAAAGTGCAGAGCCGCTGAAACTCCAAGTTCTTGGAGAGTGCGAAGGAGGATCTGATGGTTCCCCGTGTCGAATGCAGCTGACAGGTCCAACATGATGATGACAGAGGAGAGTGATGCTGCATAAAAGGGGGGGTGCAGTTGTGCAGGACAGGAGGACTAGGTGGGGGAGGGGATATTCTTTTTAAGATCTCCAGCATGTCAGAGAAGTCTACATATCTTGAATAGTATATGTGTGTGTTTAATTACTTTGTATTAATATAGCAGTCTGTGTAAACAAAAGCTGGAAATATGAGAAATGAAATGATTATCTTTGTAAGCAAGGGGATATCTTTGGACAAAGCTCAAGCCTCTGAAATGTTGCAGGAAAGGGTGTGTGTGAAAGTCTATGCCAGAATGTGAGATAACGGATGCCAGATGTATTTTGCTACAACCCTCAGAGACACTTGTTTATTATCTGGCTGGCTCGCGCTGATTCGCTACGACACGCAATCTTTTTACATCTCCCAATGAGATAACCTGAAAAGAGGAGCATCTGACTCAGCTCCTGCCTTCTGTTGTAATATGTAAGCATGTTCTGTATTGGGGTTCGTTCTCTTTTCCTCCTGCTGCGACGACCGAAAGATCACAACAAGCACGAGAAACCAGAGCAGGAGTCCACTCCTAATTGTATTATATGAATTGTATTGCATTGCATTATTACCTTTTATAATTAAAACAGATTATTGTTTAACTGGTATCCTGGGTTTTCTGATTTCCCTCCTGTTATGATTTAAGGACTCGCCAAACGACACGCGGGGCCGAGGTGGGTTTTAAAACCTCTCAGCGACAACACTGCTGAGGTGGTTTTGACAAGTCTTCTGTTTCTTACATGTCAGTTGTTTCTTAAATCCTTCACTTTTATGAAGCAACATTTTCTTATAGGCAATTCACCCTGTATATCTTTAAATTAAGAATATTTCCACCATATGAACTTTTGTTACACATTTGCTTTGCGTCCGGTGTGAAAGCAATGATACAAAATCAACACACCTCACTGTGTCTAGGTGTAACATGAAGAAAGTCTTGTCGAGAGTTTCTTAGCAATCAGCTGCCCTGATGACTGTTTAAACACACTGGACCATGTTTATTCCCAGGCCCTCTCTAAAGGGAAAGGTAAAGGTGGATTTTGCAAATGGACCGGAGGGTTTTATGGTTTTAATGTTTAGACATTGTCTGAATGTATGGGTTGGATTAGTTGGCTGCTTTCTGTTTTCTATATGGGGGGCTTGTTGAGAATTCCGTTTGCAGAACGTCTTTATCCTCTGTGGTGAAGTTGCTCTGTTCCAGCAATTTGAGATCGATTTCAATAGCATTTTGACTTTCTTTATTACATATATTAAAAGACAAACTTATTTATCAATCACTTATTCATTTCCCTTAATGGAATACAAAATTCCACCACAGTGAAAAACTATTTATAATCAATGAGCAAACTTTATTATGTAGTATTCTTTTAGGCAGAGAATGCAATACAACAAATACGCTCTGCATCAGCCAAACGACTCGCTGCACCCTCGCTGCGAGGGGGACCCAAGTTCCCTGCAGCAAAAACACGTGGGTTTGCTATCCTGGCTCCAAAAATGGTGGAATGAGCTCCCCATTGAATCAGGACAGCAGATAGCTTGCACATCTTCCGGCGCAGACTGAAAACTCATCTCTTTCGACTCCACTTCGAGCGATAGAATTACTAACAAGGCACTTATATACTAATAAAGGACTGGCTTATCTATAGCCAGTTGAGTAGCACTTGAAATGTTTGGCTCTATGATACCTGATTGTACTTACATGATTCTGCTTTCTTCAAGGTTGTGTCTTCCTGGTCGAATGTACTTATTGTAAGTCGCTTTGGATAAAAAGCGTCAGCTAAATGTAATGTAATGTAATGTAAAAATACAATAACAGAATGACCAATTATAACATGTGTTAAAAGGTTTTATATTGGTGGACACGCATCCCAATGCATCGTTAAACTACAGGACAAGTCCTTTTGTTGTTAGATGGGGTCTCCTCAGGTTTTTACGCGGTCCATGATTCTCCCCCATTAGAGCAGCCTCACTAAGGGCTGAGTGCTCGTCTCTTTCCTCACGCAGATCGATACGGCGATAATATGAGCTCCTCTGATTGTAGACGTTCAAATTAGTGCACGTCTGGCAGATGCAGCAGTTGCATTCGTCAGCTCTCTACTAGTTTGAAAGCACCAGAGCTGTTTAACAATTCATGGCCCGATCACAACATGCAGCTCTTCACTGCTCAGGACTTTATATGCCCGTTGTTAATTGGCTGTAACCAGATCCAGGTCTGCCTGCCAACAGGCTAATGGGAGCGGGGGAGGATAGAAGCATATTTATGTTACGTTATATTTCTTTCACACATTTCAACCTACTTAGATGTTCAGATGAATACTTTATCGTTGAAGGCTGGCAGGATTCTATTAGTTATGAACAATGCTGTTTGCAGCAGCCTGGTGTAGGGGCAGATCGAGTTAGTGTTTGCACCAACAGACATAATGTATACAAAATATCATCCAGTATGCTCTAACATGACATAGATACCTTGTTTTCTACTTTTAGTTTTTACTGTTACATAAGTATGCTTTGAGCACCAGGAAAAGCGCTTTATAAATGTAATGTATTATTATTTATTATTAATATTACCTGTTAAAGATCAAACATTTCCCTTATGGAATACAAAAACTGACCAACTATTATCAGGTATGTGAGTTTGTACACCAGTTTCTTTAAGTTTAATGTTTCACATTGCTTATGAAAAATATACGACCACTATACGATCACTGATGTTTGTTGTTGACTGGACACTTATTTTGTAAAGAGATAGCATGTGAGGATCTCTTAAGTGTCCTTTTATATGCTGTCCATTGAAATGCAGGAAAGTAATCACCAGCTCTGAGTGATCTGTTGCCAAGGGGACACTACACCGGAGTTACATAAGCAGAGGTAAAGTGTTATTTTGGGGGCCCTCTCCTCCTCTAGGGGGTCCCCCAGGAAGATTTTTTTTTAAATATTGAAGTTAAAAGCATCAATCTGGTGCACTTTGAGAGCAACATTAAGAGATCTATGGATACCTCTCTCAACACCCAGATGAAACACAACTGTAAACAGATTTCTTTTTCTTTATGGATCTTTTACTAATCACTCTCCTTTTAAACTGTATTCTGCGTTTCAGATACTCCCTACGTTCCTGAATCTCACTGACATTTGCAGCATGTAGCTTGCTCTGTGAAGTCTCCATGGACGTGGGTGGCTTTAAAGCTCTTCCAAAGAATAGTTGAGGCCTTGTGTATGTTTGACTTTTTATGCTCTCGAAAAGATCCATGCCCGCTTCCAGTTTGTGTATCCTGAGGTGGTGATTGCTTTGGTTGCCATATAATCTACAACTAAAGCAGAATGCTACATTGGTCTAAATACACAGCAATGTGGAAACAATTGTATGCTCTCTCATTTTCATTACAGTATTGCCTATCAAAGGGTCTAACATAGGTGAGCTGGTCAATACAAATAACAGCATGTTCATATACTTTGGTCCTCTATACAGCAGGCATGAAAGTGATCATCATAGTACAGCGTTTTAAACAGTGGCAACCAATTATGAAAGCACGCTGCTCATGAATGTTGCGTATTTTCATGAAACACAGGTAGGTAATGGAATGTTCCAGTGCATATGTATAGATCAGTTTGGTATTCAGTGCCATAATTTGGACCCATCTTGTAGTTGAAACCTTGAAAATGCATCTAAATGCAACATCTGACACTGATTCTGCACCTTCCAAGCTATTTATTGTTTGAATTTTTAAAGGACCAATCTCAAACCTTTTAAAATAAGTTTTCATAAAAAGCAATTAGCTGCTGGTGTTGCTTAACAATTGATTTTGTAAGGTTTTTGAAATAGTTTACAGACTTTTTAAAAAAATTATGTTTTGCTTGAATCGCATACACCACATGGATAAGAGGGCCAATTTTTGTAATACACATCTCGGATAGTGAATCATTAATGTGTTAGGGAATCTATTTCTTATCAGGAACAACACTTTGAACTGTTGTGGTGGTCACAGATCAAATGTTTTAAGGTAACTTATCATTCCATCAGTCCCGTCTTGAGGTTTTTCAATCAAAATGGAACTGTATGAATAAAACGACACATTGGTCTTGTAGTAAATAAAAAAGGGATCACTGTGAACGTGACGTATGATAGTACACGTTGACAGAATCCAATGGGATACTGAAAGGCGGTTTCCGATTGATCTCTATCAGTAAGGCATGACGCAGACCCAACGTTTCGTTGCTCTGATTGGCTGTAGGTCTATCAAATTGACTTCGGAGGCATTTTGATCTGACCGCGGCCACGCTGATATTATAACGCCAGAGAATTTCCACACCTTTAGTGTATAAAACTCCCCACTACTTAGACTATTCCTTGCACCCCTCTTCTAGCATAACCCCGAATGGTCTCAACCATATTGCATCAGTAACGTGCACTTGTTGTTACAGCAGGATCAGTTGTGGGTTGTGGACACGACCCGTAGATTTTCGCAATCCGTGTTCTCAACATTTTGCTTATTATTTAATTGAATTTGCTTACTTCAAGATCATTTTTCATGTTGGGGCTAAGCCATTTCTTGGTATGGCTGTAGCCTACCCCAGCGCCACCACTGCATCAATGATACGCTCCATCCTGCAGGTGCCAGCGCAAGTGACTAACACTGCACACTAAGTTTCCCAGGTCCCTAAGGAGCATGGGGAGAGCGTAAGCGCACCATGTCCCCCACACTCACACACGCTTACCTCGCGTAGAGTGTGCATGGACCTTAGTGGGGAAGGCTCTCCCCACCTGCCAGAGTCGCGCACCATGTTTCCCGGGTCGCTAAGGAGCATGGTAAAACATAAGTACATTCTGTCCAGGGGGGGTGAGATACTGCCTACTGACCCACAGCTGTGACCCCCTGATCCCCCCATCAAGGCTCTATCCACTGCGCCATACGCCTCCCTTATACGCCTCACATTTCATGTATGTATAAAGGGCTGTTGAATCTTAAAATACACTCAACCATCTATGTGAAATCCAAGTGGGAGAAGGAAGGAGGGGTTATCATATCTGAGGAGGAATGGACAGCAATATGGAAATATACCAGTTCACATAACTGGAGGCAGTTCGGTTGGAAAAGCCTGATAGGATATTTTATAACACCCTCTCATTTTTTATAACTTTTTTTATAACATTTTTCAGACTGCTGGAGAAAATGTGGAAATTCAAATGCAAATCATTATCACGTTTTCTGGGACTGCCCTGTTATTGAGGTCTTTTGGAGAGAGATACATAAAGCCGTACAAGATATTTTCAAATGTCATGTGCCCATGGAGAGTAAGACTTTGTTCTTTGGACTCATACCTCAAGAATGGACTAAAAAAGACAAATATTTATTAAATCTGTTGCTGGTGGCGAGTAAAAAAGCTCTGACAAGGAAGTGGTTATCACCGGATAGCCCAACTTTAAACGCATGGATGGATATTACAATGGACAGGATAACGTCATCGGTCAATCACAAACTGGAACTATTTGTGGCACGATGGAGAAAGTGGACTGATTTCGTAAAACCTCATAGGCCAGATTTTATTTTTACAAACGTATTATTTTACTGTGAAGTCCTGATCGCTCCCTAATGTTCGTACTTTTTACTGTCTTTATTTTATTATGCCTTGAAAAAACACTGTAATTGTTTGCTGCCAAATGTCAATAAAAATATATAAAAAAAAAAAGGTTGGATGAGATGATGGAATCAAAGCTGAACTGTATAACACGGCACACATGCTGAAAAACCAACCGCCAGAAGGGGGGTCTGGGGGGATTGTTCCCCAGGAGATCTTTTGAAATACTAACATATAAACTACACATTCTGGTACACTCTGAGAAGAAAATAAATACATTTATTGCAACCAGACATGTTAATAATATTTTATGCCATTGTTTGTTTTCACTTTGTTCTGACAGCTGCTCCTCACAGAGAGAAGAGCAAAGAGGAGATAGTCTGTGTGAATTACTTTAAATTGTGGATAAGGGTAGATAGCTCCCATTGTTCTGTGACCTGTCAATCATCAAACTGGGGGTCATATTTCATTGTTCATTTGTATCTGAAGTTGTACCCATGGATGTATAAAGACAAGAGTAGTTCTACTGCAAAGTTATTCTCCGAGGGGACTTCCGGGAACCATGTTGATTCTGATTGGTCAGAAGACTCGAAAAAACATCAGCAAAGATGTTTTATTGAGAAGATGATCACTACTTGACAGAAGTTTTCAAAACCGTTTATGGTCGCCGGAACTTCCAGTCCAACGCCTACTGCATGCACAGCGTTAGAAAATCGGGCCTTCAAAATAAAAGTTTGACTTTTTTACAAAAAAATATACATGTTTTTTAAATATTCTTTTTCTTCACTCACACATCTGCGACCCACTCGAAACGGGTCCGACCCACCAATTGAGTTGTGAATTAATAGATATATTATTGAACACAGATTAGCCTTAGTCAGATAAAGAAATGCGAAGTCATAATGGAAGCACCTGGTTTCAAGAAAGCCCCCCTTTCTCCCCATTTTTCCTCTAATTGCTGAAGCAGCAGCCCCAAGTGTGACTGCTTGTTCTTTTTCTCTAATGCCTGGAAAACGGCTGCTGAGCGTTGAATTTAAAGCAAGGAGTGAAAGATCAACAACTGATCTGAAGTTGGAGTGAATAACATTGAAAATTAATACATCAATGTGTGATTTGAGGTGGTAGATATTGAAATAAATAAGAAACTATAATTTGTTGTTTAGCATAGTTTTTGAGGGATACAGTTACGTCACATTGTGGTTTTAATGAGAAGTTTTGAGAACTGGTTGTTACTATTGCATTGCATTGTGAATGTCGTGGTATTTGTCATTAACTGAGAATTGTACTTAATCATATTTCAGAGGAATTTAATTACATACAGAAACGTTGAGGGAAAGTAAAAAGAGATTTACTGAGTATATGAAGTACATTGAGGTTAAGGTTTGATTTAATTTAAATATAATAGTGGATTATTCCACCTAGATTAGACATAAAAAGAGGACAATTTGTTAAACATTAAATAACAAACTCACTGTAAGAAATATACATTGTAATGTTAGTTAGGAGTTGTGTTGATCATACCACAGTGACTCTGAGTTGGTGGTTGTTTAATGTAGATAGGAAACTGAAAACGCAAACAATTCACCACAATTGCGTTTTTAAGTTTGTGAAGAAAGAGTAGAAAGTAAACAGAAGGTTTTGTAAGTGTGTCCGTCAGAGAGAAGCTGTTAAATGTTCAAACACAGAGGTGATTGATGGGAGAAGCTTGTTGACTGGAGCAGGCAGCTGCAGAGAGAGACAGAGACAGAGAGAGACTAGGAACTATGATCAAATGATAGGACATGAGATGTTGGGGAAATTCAGGTTCAGCTCTAAGTGTTATGAACTGGCCTTGTCTGGTTACATTTTTATTGAAGCCAGACTACAAGTCATATGGTTTAATTTGTATTGAACTCAGTCTCCAAGCAGTGTGGTTTTTATCCGCATGTGTTGAGTGTTCCCCTTCCCCCACTCACATGAGGCCAGTGCTATACTGCTAAGCTAGTTGGCCAGCCAGTTGGCATACTAGATGGTGAGATAGTTGGAGTAAAGATGTACACCAGGGGTCGGCAACCTTTTTGATATGAAGTGCCATTTAAAAAAAAATAGTTTCAGCGTGCCAACAATCGAAAATTATCAATTGAGGGGTTGAGGAGCTTGACGCTCGTCAACTATCAGCAGGAGGGCGGGGGAGCCTCGCTGCGAGGAAGCAGTGTGTGGACCTGTCAGCGCAACTTACATGATGCCGAATTTAACAAACACATTTAAATAATTGGTTTAAACGGCATAATAATAAGGACGATCGTCCGTTCTGTGATTCTCCAGAGCACACTATGATATTAAGGTCATGCAGAGTGAGATGAGATCGCTGTCCCTTTAAAGAGAGAGAGGGTGTGGCTTGTGCATGTGTGTTTGTGGATGGTAGAGCGACAGTGAGAGAACCTATGGAGGGAACGTGTGTATGTTTCTGGAAGTGAAACGAGGAAGCAGAAAAACAGGTCTGTGATGTATTTTGTGAAACAGAAGAACAGCTAAATAAATGCAACGGCCTCCCAAGAAGAGCTCGCCTCTCTCCAGTCATTTAAGCTAAAGTGGGTTATTGAACCTGAAGCTTGTTGCTTCAGCCCTCCTCGACTACGGTCTGGGAGCCGATAGGAAAGTTCAACACACAGATGGCCAGTCCGCCCCTTTTGTAGCATTATTTCAATGAGAGATGAGCAGATCGCCACTGGGCTTTAACTAAATACACAGCCACGCAAAAACTGCGGCTTTGTACAGCTCCTTATGGGAACTGCAATTAGTGAAGTGCTTTCCTCTGTGGTGAAACGATCAGCACCCCGGAGAAAAGTGGCAGAAAGTCACCTGGCGATAAAGAGAGCGGGGCTGCACTGCGTGCATGGCTTCCTTCTGCAGGTAACGGGGAGACGCGCTCTGGCGGCGGTCTCGTTCAGGATCCGAAAATACAATTTAAATATTTTGCACACTTATTCCACTTATTCCTAGTGTGCCACTGGTTACGGTGCCGCGTGCCAATGGTTGCCGACCCCTGATGTACACGTTTTGTTTTGTTTTTCATGCTTTTCACCAAGGCTCATTTGAGTGGTTATTGTTTAATGTAGTGTTGTTTTGTTATATTTCTGAACTATAATGTACCCACACGCATGTGGTTTATTTGTCACAGTTCATTTTAAAGTCAGCTACCTCATGGCTAGATCTCATCTCTGAGGGTCCATTGTGTTAATGTTAAAATTTGGCACAAAAAAGGGGGGATACACATTTCGGAATTATGCCACATCAAGGTTGAACGCTCTTCCCACAACTGTAAAGGAAAGTAAAACTATACTTACCTTCAAAAACCTCTCTTAAAGAGCACCTTCGGGGGAGAGCATTGCAAACTGGCCCCGGTAATGGTACAAATCTCAACCTGTCGTACAATGGACAGCTTCCCCCCCCTAACTATATATATACTCACATTTTAGACTCTGTTACTAACTGTATATCTGTAGACTTGGTTGGTCTTAAATGTCCGGTTAGGATGTATTAGAATGAAATCTAAAATTGTAAATAAGAAATCTGTATGTAAAAAACCACCTGTATGTACATTGTAAATAACCCATCTGTTTGTCAAATATGTCTTACATGTCTTAAATGATATGATGAATTGGAAATGGGGGACCCTGATGTAAACAAGACGAAAGTCTTTCTCTGGTCTGCATCCCCTTAACAATTGTATGTTTTGAGCTGTACTGTACTGTACCCAATATACAAGCTGTTAATAAACTTATCAATCAATCAAAAGGTCCTTTTGTTCTTCAGGCCACATGTTCAGGATTTTCAGCATCCAAGTTATTTGACCCCATGAGGTCAAGAGTCATTCTGTTAGACCACAATCTTGTGAATGACAAATCATTGTTCTTTTGTCACATTTTGAATTACATAAGATTTCATTTTGCTAAATCAATATATCTATAAATGTTGTAGTTGGAGTTTGGTGTTTGCTAACATTTTTAGAAACGACATAGGCCTACACTTGGGTCAAATTACATTACTGTGATCTGATTAGTGTGCTCTGCAGGTTTACTATTGTTAAATATGGAGGGGTTCTTTCATAGTGTGTGAAATATGCGATGCTGGAAACATGTAGGTGTTCAAATTCCTGGAAAACTTTGCTTTGGGTAAATATGTCACAATGGATGAAACGATTATTAGAGGGAGTTTTGTAATATCATTAGTAGACATTAATTGTGTGGTTTAGATGGCATTTAACTACTAACAGATAGTATGATTAGAAAGAGACAGAGTGGAAAGGGTTGGATTTATTTAACCTCAGTGTGCTAGAATTTCTATAGGTAATGCATCCCGAGACCTGGACTCTCTCTCTCTGCCTGTCAGACGGTTAAGACCCCGATCCGCCTGAGCAAACAAAGGCCTATTCCAACCAGGAGACTCCTCCTTCTCAATAGACCAGACAGAGAACCAGAGCTGAACCAACAACAACAATAACAACTGCATCCAGAACAATCTCCACCTGTGGCATCCAGAACCAAACAGCATGCTGACATACAGAGAGATACTCTCACCAGTCCCTCAGACAGGGCATGAAGTTCCAAGCTGAGCCACAGATTGGCACAAGAGCAAAGTGTGGGACATAAGAGCAGAATCCGCCCTCCAGAAAAACAGCAAAGAGACTGTAAGGAGGAGATGAAGTGCAAAGCAGTGCAACAACAGTGGCATGAGGGGGGCTGCAGTGCTGGGCAGATGGCTGCCTCAAAGAGTGACAGCTGATGGACAAAGGGGGAGGAGTCAGAATCTGAGGAGTTGGTCGAGAATGTGAGGTGGCCAGGGATCACGGCTTGAGATAAACCAGAGGAGAGGAGAAGGGAATCAACGGGAATTAGTGAGTTTACACATAAACACACTTATTATAAGCGCACATTTAAAGAACTTGAATTGACTTGATAAATACTAAAGCCAAGAAGATCTATTAACCGTGAATTAATCAATTGGTAACTTAAAAATAGTAGTAAAGAGGAAACTATTAAAGTAAAATGAGAATCATCCTAAAACACACTGAGGGATAAAGGGGGAGGCATGACAGAGTAGAACCATATGCTTCAATCTTTTCATGATGTTAACAAATTATTCTTCAAGACATTTTTATTACCTGTGAATAAAGTACTGATCTCATTTGTTACAATATTGATCACCATTAAAAGGATAATTTTAGGAACCACTCTATAAGACAAATCTTTATTTGTATGGATAAGGTTAAAGGGAGAGCTGGTGCCAAGCCAAATATAGTATTCCAATCTATAAAGTATTGATTTCACCATTGTGCCATAGTGATTACCATAGGAGGGCTTTCGGATGGACATACGAAATGACTTCTGTTTTTAAATCCTTCATAAAGTAGGGAGTAATTGTTGCGTGTTCAGACACCCTGGGTTCCACACACTGCTAAAGAATTTAACATTGTTTTTAAGTAGACCAGAATTGAAGATAAATGAGTATAATGACCTATGAATGCAAAGCTACACAGGTCCTAGTAATGGTTTGACAAGATAATAATTAAGTACACAAGTTTCTGAAATAGATCTATTAGACATTTTAATATAGATTAGGTGTTAATAAACTGCAGTAGTAGTACTATAAGGAAGTGACATTTTTTGGCTAACACTTTTCAGGGAATGTGGGGAACAGCTGTTCCGATGAAAAGTTAGAGATATCTTGAACATTATAGTTGTAATCGTGAATTAATTAATGATGGCGCTCCATATGACAGATTTTTGTAGACAAAGGATACTGGCCTATGCTGAAATATCAAAGTCTCTGCAGAGCACACACATGGCCAAAAGACTGAGACCAACTGACCTTTGACCCTGACCGACAGTGTAACTTGAGAAGGCATGTCAATGACTGACTCTGGGGTGAACCTGACCAAGACTTTACAACCTGACAGTGTGAGTGTATGTCTGCATGTGATCAGTGCAACTGCATATTTAAAACAATGACTAATCAAGCATGTTTTTGGACTAAACATTATTCTGGGGCTCAACACAATTCCACAGAATTGGAAAACCGCACTTGTGCACTCCCGCAGGGTTTGTAGAATGTGAAACTCAAACTAAAACATGAAGATTCTGTTTCTTTTAGGACTGAAAGATGGAGAGAAACACTTCATTTCACTGAAGGTTTTACTGTGGAAAATGATGGATGTACATTTGGGAAAAATGTTTGGTATTTTCTTATAATCCATTATTACCTGAAGGTTTTCTCCCTACAGGATTTTGGTTACACATGAGTTCATGTGTAAAAAGGGGGAGTGTAAACTTCACAATGTACATTTTTCATTTAGGGACTGAAAGGAACCTGCTGCCCAACTTGATTGTTCAATCTGACCATTGATTGACAGTTTTAGAATTACCTGCTCCATATCTGGGATAAGATACTGTTTGATGAATGTTGACATGTTTCTAATATTGATTGAGTTATAACAGGTAACACAGATGCAGAATCAGTGGCCAAGGGGCTACTGTGAGAGATGTAATCCAGAATGGAATACTGAGGAAGTTGACCGTGAGTAATGTTTCAACAGGTATTAAAGTAACTGAGGTTTGAAATGTACAAAGAACATAAAACATAGTAATGTAGTGAGACAGAATTTAATTTAGACAACATCATGTAACTAGCCTGGTAAAGAAGTAAAAGCCATAGACTTTATTGTTTAGGTCATTATGGGGATATACATTTCATCTAAATTCATAATAGAAAGACATTTGATGACAGTTTGTTGGTACCCGGGACGGGTGGCGCAGTGGTCTGTGCATCTGATCATCAGATCAAGGGGGGTGCTGGGAACTCCAGTTCGAAACCCGCTCCTGCCGCCACTGCGTCAGGCCGTTGTGTCCTTGGGCAAGACACTTCACCCGGATTTGCCTGGGGGTTGTCCACAGTACATGTATGATACTAATGTATACTTGTAAAAGCGCCTCGATGACTTCAAGGTGTGAAGATGGACGGTGTGGCACTGTGCAATTATCATCAGATCAAGGGGTGAAACCCACCGCTGCTGCGTCTGTAAAGCCGTTGTGTCCTTGAGCAAGACACTTCACCTGAACGTGCTCCTGTGGGTATTGTCCACAGACCATTACATGTATGATCTGTATGTGTAATGTGTATTTGTAAAGCGCTTTGAGCATCTGGAAAAGCGCTATAATAAATGTAAGGAATTATTATTCTGTATTCATTTTTTCAGCGTGATAATATCTAAGCACTGACAGGTAGAAGCAGTATCAACCAAATCATTCACTTTGTCTGTATCATGATTTGGTTGTTTTTGAATCCATAACATTAGTGTGTTTCTTTACCAGAAACATTAGCAGTTCATATTATATTTAGATTTTAAATGGGATCTCAGGGATTTCATTAAGAATAACACAGACGCTTGTCAGAAACTCAGAGCTATTGAAATATGTTATTTGGTTCACCTAGAGATGTTAGAGTTTTGTTTTGTTGCCACAGGCCAAGTATTAAGATTCTGAAGCTGCACTGGCAGATAGGAGGTCTACAACTCATTTAGAAAACCTGTTCACAGACGTCTGTTGTTTTAAGACACCCCACCAACAGGCTCCAAGCGGCTTACGCAGTGGTGGGTCAAACAGCGGAGGGCCCTGGAGCCCTGAGCGTAGGCTTGAGGGATTTGTATCAGATTTCTCCAAAAGGTTGGTGATGCCAAAGGGGGACACAGCGGAGTTCGTCTGGCTGAAGGTCATCAGGACAAAGTGGCTCAACCCCAGGCTCTCCGGCCCGACCGAGTGACCCAGTGGATCTCTCATGCCGTCCGCATAGGAGGAAAGGGGACAGCTCGTACCACGGAAGCCAGTGTGCGGCGGGGAAACCACCTGCTAGGACCGGGGACGACATCAGGACGGACCTGGCCCTCGACTCGGAAGCTGTCATCAGTGGACTGGACGAGAACGACCCTGAAAACATCCTTACAGCAGACTACTTGGAAGCGGCTGTCAGCGGGCTGGGGGTCTTGTCGAGGCAGCAGAGGAGTCTACTTCTCACTGATCAGATCCACCAGTGAAGGGAAAGCCGCATCTCCCCCTCCCTATCAGAGGGGGGGGGGGGGCTGATGATGCACCACACAAGGAGACTGCTTTCTAGCTCTCAGGTTGCCCCTCATAGTTCCTTCACTGCCATGGAAAGTGGTGTTCTGTTCCCAAAGATTTCAAGTACTTTGGGTCTCAGTTTCTGATAGATTTATACAATATTGGGGGACAGACACAGTAGAAAAGAATGATAGTAGATATTTTTCAAAATGCCTTGTGTAAGTTTATCTCTTGAGAATTAGATAAAAAGGGGGATTGAAGATTATTATCATCTGATATTTGGGAGTGTTACATTTGAAATAGCAAAAAGTCTTGTTGCAACTTCCAGATATTAAAAGATGCCCCTTGAGTTTCTCTGGTAATTATCAATAGTAGCAGTTAATTGAATACTGTTCAAACAATACCTGTGTTTGTGTTTTGTATTGCTTTCTCTGTTTTATCCTTTCATAAATGTGAGGACTAAACTTGCTCCAAACATTCTGGGTGCTTGGAGTAAAGGTAAGGTTTTATTGCTCTGTGGGGGAGGTGTAGGTATGCAGTACAGTGGGCTAGGTGGATGAGAGTACCTTCTGCTTAAGATCTCCAGTATGTCATGTGTCAGGGAAGTCTACATATCTTGAATAGTATATGTGTGTGTTTAATTACTTTGTATTCATAATAAGCAGTCTGTGTAACCAGAAGCTGGAAATATGAGAGTATTAATATGTATTATCTTTGTGAAAAAGGGGATATTCTTTGGACAGCTCAAGCCTCAAGTGAGATAACGGACACCAGATGTTCAGAGACACTTGTTTATTATCTGCCTGGCTCGCGCTGCTTCGCTAAGAGAAGCCATCTTTTTTACATCTCCCAATGAGATAAACTGACCACAGCTCCTCCTGTTTTGTTTTCTGCATGTAAGCCTGTTCTATCTTTTAGTTCGTTCTCTTTTGCTCCTGCCGTCAAGATGAAAGGTTCATCCAGCATTTGGACCAGAGCAGGGGGTGGGCCTACCCCTTTTGAGAAGTGTATTTGTATTCTTACCGTTTATTATTAAAACAGATTATTGTTTAACCCCTATCCTGGTTGTTTTGAGTTTTCCTTCTTTTAAAGCAAACTCATATAGGATCGGCGCGGAGCAGAGATATCTGTTCCAACAGTGTATATAAATATTTAATTTACAACAGCTGTATGATGCTTGAAAAGTGCTTGAATTTGACTTTGGAAAAGGTGTAAGAACCCTGAATAAGGGTATCTATATTTTGAGTTCTGTGCTAAAGTGCGTTAGTATTTTTTCGTGCTAATTCAGAGGCTTGGTATTACCCTTGTGTTTTGTTTTGGTAAAAATGGTTCATTTATTCCCGTTAATCTGGTGCTACACATTAATAGTTTCATAAATGTTAAGAAGCCCTGAGACACAGTCTTGAAAAAAAACGGTGGGGGGAGGTCCACTGGGGTGACCGCCGTGCTTAAGAGGTTAAAACATATTTGATGTCAAGCTACCAGCAACATGCTCAGGTTCCCCTTATAAATCTAAAAGCATGAATCATTGTTACTCTGATTACACAGTCTGGCTCTTCGTCAACTAACTGGTCGATATCCTATGTGATTTTAGAATTGTTATTTGTTGATAGCGAGGTTTGATTGTAACAGTAACTGAAGGTTTGTCAAGGCCAAATGTTCTATAAAGTATTTAAATGAATAATGTATAAGTTCTAGGGCTGTCAAGTTAACGCGTTGATAACGCGTTGATAACGCGTTAACTAGGGGTGTAACTGTATACGTATTCATACCGAAATTATTCGGTATGGGCCCTTTGGTTCGGTACACACGTGTTACCGAACGAATATAACGTTAAACGTAAAAAATTGAGAACGTGAACAACTTCTTGGAAGTAATCTCAGGTGCTGCGTCGCAGCATTTAGTGTAATTTGCTCACATTGGGTTCAACGTGTTATAGATCAACCAAGTTATTTCATTGGACGAGAGGCATACTATGAGAGCTGGTCACAGGGATGCGTTCAAATTTAGTCAGTAATTTGAGGAACTGGCGAATGAGATGAGGTTGAGCTCGAAAATCCTCCAGCATAATTGAAGTCTCCGGTTTGGGAACATTTCGTTTCGCAGTTACGTACAAGGATGACGGACAAAGACAGGTGGACCGAACCAAAGCTGTTTGTCGGCATTGTTCAACTAAAATTGGTTACGCAGCTGGCAATACATCAAACTTGCACACTCATTTGAAAAGGCATCACCCGCAAGTGAATATCACCGGTACCAAAAGAAAAATGACTGAAGTGCAAACCCAACTCCCACTAGCATTTAAGCCTCCACCACTCGCAAAAAGTTCAGACTGAGCCAAAGCTATTACAAACGCCCAAATATCCTTATGTTGCCATGTTAGCAAAGCGCTACCTGTATCTGCTACCTCTGTCCCTAGCGAGAGGGTGTTCTCCACAGCAGGAGACATTGTTAGTGCCTGCCAGTGTTGGGCAAGTTACTTTTAAAAAGTAACTAGTAATAGTTATAGTTACTACTAGTGAGTGAACTACTAGTTACTTTATTAGTTACTAAATTATAAAAGTAACTAGTAACAAGTTACTTTACTTTAAAATAATAACAATAAAAATACAAGTGTTTGTGTTGTTCTGTGGCACAGTAAGAGAAAAGACAACTCCCATCATTGTAGCAATTATCATTATGAAATGTAGTGGAACAATAAAACACAAAAGATATGTTTAGACATTTTTGACAGTCACTGCCGGTGGTTGAGACGGTGGGGTCTTTGGCGACTAGTTTTATAGCCCCATGTACATTAGTTGGGTGCTTCACGGAGATTGGCATTGCTTTTATTCGATGTGGACAATGCTTTCTGTCCTGCACACAGTTTACATTTGACCGTAAGATTTTTTGCGTCCTTTATCCCCACAAATTGAAAATAGTGTTATATCTCCAAGTTGTAAATGCGCTACTTGTTATCTGTGTTGGTTATTCTCGCGTCCAGGAGAGAAGCTTAAAAGGAGACTAAATGGAGTCTCTGAGATTGTTTCAAATTGGTACTTTAATTAAAAAATAAAGGCGCGGTTATGTTCACAAACAGAATATTGTTCGACAGAAAAGCAGCTGTGTCTCTGGCTCTGGCAGGTGAAGAAAGAGGCCGAACCCCTCAGGTCCCGCTGTTTATATATCCTCTGCTGGCTCCTCCCTGCGGGCCGGCTCTCCAACGTTTTAATGTCCGTTGTTACGCATATCAGAGGATACAGACATTGTACATTCAATATATCTAAACACGCCTTTTCTCCTCCTTAACTCTTTCATGACTTTTTCATTCAACACATTCTAAACGCTGTAATCAATACTCCAAAAAATACAGGAAATACTTCACGGCAGTTTGGTTTCCGGTCGTTCCTGATGTTGTCACATGCTACCCACATCTGTGTAAACAATAAAGTACTCAAATAAACTGTACCATCATTTAATATTCAACAATAATAATATCTCGACGTCTGTAGTTGTAGTGTTGAAATCAGTAGGTTTCGGATGTGCAACATCATATCATATCGCTGCTAAATTCACCTCTATAGTAATGGTATATTAGCCTCATGCTAAATGCTAACCGGAGATGAAGGATTTTCAGAATAAAGCTTAACAACTGTTGTGCACAGGAAACTTCTGTTTTTTCAGTATAAAACAGCATTTAAACTGACGGTATGTTTAAGGTACATTTATGCTTTCAAAACATTGATTTTTAATTTTCTAACATACTGCTCTCGCTGATACTTGCATCTGCCATTGGTTTGTGTGTGTGCTGGTGGTGAGCGTTGCCGTGTATGCTAGCAAGTGTTTGTGTGTCTGTGTATTTTCCCCATAAGGCAAGACCCGCCCAACTCTGTCTCTGATTGGCTTATCCTGACATGTTACCCCTCGTTAACCAATCATCACTCCTCTCTGCTCACTTTCACTTTTCCATGGTACTGTGAGAGGACATCGCTGTATTCGCCTGTAAGTTACATCCACAGGGAGATTCGGTTCAGTTCCATCACATAACGCACCCATTTACATAAGCACAGTAACTATAACGGCGTTACTGAATGGGAATAGGTAACTAGTAACGTTATTAGTTACCGCAAAAGGTAGTTGCGTTACAGTAACGCGTTAGTCCCAACACTAGTGCCAGCAGATCTGATGAAAATACAATGACAAGCCTAATGTCAAGCTGGCTGATTAGGTACTAGTACAGTACAGTTCAAGTACAGATTATTTCAGTTCATCAAAATGATGCACCGTAATGTGTAATGATGTTTTGTTGTCAGACTAAACACCAAACTGCTCTTTACTTCTGTTTGATGTGAGCCTTACCTGCAGCTGCTGAATCTTTCATGAACATTCCAGCTCGGAGAGGTTTGCCACTGATCAAATCCCTTAATCAAACAAGGTATTTAAGCAAAAGTTTCTTGAACATAAAAGGTATGGAAAAAAATGTCCTGCAGGAAACAGTTACCTTCATGGCTTTTACATAACCAAAAGAACAAAGGAAAGTGTGCACAGTTCTTTGAAGCAGCAGGAAACCCACAGCATTTACATATTATCCAAAACTACTGACCGGGGAAACAACCAGGCCACAGCGATAAACATTTAACAAGTTAAAGCTCACACTTAAGTTTTTGACCATGAATATGTGTAATCTTGGTCTCTGCTGAAGGTTTGAAGTGAAAAGTTAATACAATGTATTTTTGGTATATTCATTTTAATGATATATAAGAGGTGTGTTGCATCATGTTATCACTAATATATGTGTGGTTTTATACATTCCTGTGTGTTAATAGTTGAAGGAACAAATTACATTTTTCCTCTTAAATATAGAGAGGTTTTTTATATATTGAACAATGTTCCCTTTTTCTTAAAAGTAGATTAGCGCAATAGTCTTTTTCTACCACTTTTAAATATAATCAAAAGGGTGTTTTTTTTGGCTATTTGTAAGTAAGGTGCAGTATAACTGGTGCGTTCTGTTTTGAGTGAAAAGATGACCCGTTAAGTGTTTTTCAGAAAGCCTTGTTGCAGTTCGAGGCTATGAGTTTCTTAGGTAATCATCAATGGTCTTTGCAAAATAACAGGGGAACTCCAAGAGACATTTTCCCCAGATAGAAGGCAGTTACATTCTTGTAGTTAATGATGCATGACAGGGCCTTAAGAATTGGGTCACACAATTAAGGTCTGAGGAAAATGTATGTCTTAAATTGTGCTGAGCAATGCCTGTGGTTGCATTCTGCTGTATTCTTTCATGTGTGGGTAAAAATTTTACAACATTGTGGAGTAGTTAGCTTAAACATGGTTTTATTACTCTGCATAATACATTACATTACATTGCATTTAGCTGACGCTTTTATCCAAAGCGACTTACAATAAGTACATACGACCAGGAAGACACAACCCTGAAGAAAACAGAATCATATAAGTACATCAGGTATCATAGAGCCAAACATTTCAAGTGCTACTCAGCTGGCTATAGATAAGCCAGTCCTTTATTAGTATATACGTGCCTTGTTAGTAATTCTATCGCTCGAAGTGGAGTCGAAAGAGATGAGTTTTCAGTCTGCGCCGGAAGATGTGCAGGCTTTCTGCGTCCTGATGTCAATGGGGAGCTCATTCCACCATTTTGGAGCCAGGATAGCAAACCCACGTGTTTTTGCTGATGGGAACTTGGGTCCCCCTCGCAGCGAGGGTGCAGCGAGTCGTTTGGCTGATGCAGAGCGGAGTGCACGCGCTGGGGTGTACAGTTTAACCATGTCCTGGATGTAGGAAGGGCCAGATCCATTCGCAGCATGGTATGCAAGTACCAGTGTCTTGAAGTGGATTCTAGCAGTTACCGGGAGCCAGTGAAGGGAGCGGAGGAGCGGAGTGGTGTGGGAACATTTTGGAAGGTTGAAGACCAGACGAGCCGCTGCATTCTGGATGAGCTGCAGAAGTCGGATGGCACATGCAGGTAGACCAGCCAGGAGGGAGTTGCAGTAGTCTAGGCGTGAGGTGACGAGAGCCTGGACCAGAACCTGGGTGGCTTTCTGGGTCAGCTGGGGACGTATCCTCCTGATGTTGTAAAGCGTGTATCTGCAGCAACGGGTTGTAGCAGCGATGTTTGCAGTGAAGGACAGGTTGTTATCTAGGATTACTCCCAGATTCCTTGCAGTCTGAGTCGGGGAAACAACAGAGGTGCCGATGTTGATTGTTAGGTCAAGAGTGGGACAATCTTTTCCCGGCAGGAAAGCAGTTCAGTCTTGTCAAGGTTGAGCTTGAGGTGATGAGCAGACATCCACTGAGAGATGTCAGCTAGACAAGCAGAGATGCGTGCGACGACCTGGACTCGAACCCTCTACAAGTTACCCTGTAGGTACGGTCTTTGAGGTATGAGGTGAGGAGGGAAAGTGCAGAGCCTGAAACTCCAAGTTCTTGGAGAGTGCGAAGGAGGATCTGATGGTTCACCGTGTCGAATGCAGCTGACAGGTCCAACATGATGATGACAGAGGAGAGTGATGCTGCATAAAAGGGGGGGTGCAGTTGTGCAGGACAGGAGACTAGGTGGGGGAGGGGATATTCTTTTTAAGATCTCCAGCATGTCAGAGAAGTCTACATATCTTGAATAGTATATGTGTGTGTTTAATTACTTTGTATTAATAATAGCAGTCTGTGTAAACAAAAGCTGGAAATATGAGAAATGAAATGATTATCTTTGTAAGCAAGGGGATATTCTTTGGACAAAGCTCAAGCCTCTGAAATGTTGCAGGAAAGGGTGTGTGTGAAAGTCTATGCCAGAATGTGAGATAACGGATGCCAGATGTATTTTGCTACAACCTCAGAGACACTTGTTTATTATCTGGCTGGCTCGCGCTGATTCGCTACGACACGCAATCTTTTTACATCTCCCAATGAGATAACCTGAAAAGAGGAGCATCTGACTCAGCTCCTGCCTTCTGTTGTAATATGTAAGCATGTTCTGTATTGGGTTCGTTCTCTTTTTCCTCCTGCTGCGACGACCGAAAGATCACAACAGCACGAGAAACCAGAGCAGGAGTCCACTCCTAATTGTATTATATTGAATTGTATTGCATTGCATTATTACCTTTTATAATTAAAACAGATTATTGTTTAACTGGTATCCTGGTGTTTTCTGATTTCCCTCCTGTTATGATTTAAGGACTCGCCAAACGACACGCGGGGCCGAGGTGGGTTTTAAAACCTCTCAGCGACAACACTGCTGAGGTGGTTTTGACAAGTCTTCTGTTTCTTACATGTCAGTTGTTTCTTAAATCCTTCACTTTTATGAAGCAACATTTTCTTATAGGCAATTCACCCTGTATATCTTTAAATTAAGAATAATTTCCACCATATGAACTTTTGTTACACATTTGCTTTGCGTCCGGTGTGAAAGCAATGATACAAAATCAACACACCTCACTGTTCTAGGTGTAACATGAAGAAAGTCTTGTCGAGAGTTTCTTAGCAAATCAGCTGCCCTGATGACTGTTTAAACACACTGGACCATGTTTATTCCCAGGCCCTCTCTAAAGGGAAAGGTAAAGGTGGATTTGCAAATGGACCGGAGGGTTTTATGGTTTTAATGTTTAGACATTGTCTGAATGTATGGGTTGGATTAGTTGGCTGCTTTCTGTTTTCTATATGGGGGGCTTGTTGAGAATTCCGTTTGCAGAACGTCTTTATCCTCTTGTGGTGAAGTTGCTCTGTTCCAGCAATTTGAGATCGATTTCAATAGCATTTTGACTTTCTTTATTACATATATTAAAAGACAAACTTATTTATCAATCACTTATTCATTTCCCTTAATGGAATACAAAATTCCACCACAGTGAAAAACTATTTATAATCAATGAGCAAACTTTATTTATGTAGTATTCTTTTAGGCAGAGAATGCAATACAACAAATACGCTCTGCATCAGCCAAACGACTCGCTGCACCCTCGCTGCGAGGGGGACCCAAGTTCCCTGCAGCAAAAACACGTGGGTTTGCTATCCTGGCTCCAAAATGGTGGAATGAGCTCCCCATTGAAATCAGGACAGCAGATAGCTTGCACATCTTCCGGCGCAGACTGAAAACTCATCTCTTTCGACTCCACTTCGAGCGATAGAATTACTAACAAGGCACTTATATACTAATAAAGGACTGGCTTATCTATAGCCAGTTGAGTAGCACTTGAAATGTTTGGCTCTATGATACCTGATGTACTTACATGATTCTGCTTTCTTCAAGGTTGTGTCTTCCTGGTCGAATGTACTTATTGTAAGTCGCTTTGGATAAAAGCGTCAGCTAAATGTAATGTAATGTAATGTAAAAATACAATAACAGAATGACCAATTATAACATGTGTTAAAAGGTTTTATATTGGTGGACACGCATCCCAATGCATCGTTAACTACAGGACAAGTCCTTTTGTTGTTAGATGGGGTCTCCTCAGTTTTTACTGCGTCCATGATTCTCCCCCATTAGAGCAGCCTCACTAAGGGCTGAGTGCTCGTCTCTTTCCTCACGCAGATCGATACGGCGATAATATGAGCTCCTCTGATTGTAGACGTTCAAATTAGTGCACGTCTGGCAGATGCAGCAGTTGCATTCGTCAGCTCTCTACGAGTTTGAAAGCACCAGAGCTGTTTAACAATTCATGGCCCGATCACAACATGCAGCTCTTCACTGCTCAGGACTTTATATGCCCGTGTTAATTGGCTGTAACCAGATCCAGGTCTGCCTGCCAACAGGCTAATGGGAGCGGGGGAGGATAGAAGCATATTTATGTTACGTTATATTTCTTTCACACATTTCAACCTACTTAGATGTTCAGATGAATACTTTATCGTTGAAGGCTGGCAGGATTTCTATTAGTTATGAACAATGCTGTTTGCAGCAGCCTGGTGTAGGGGCAGATCGGAGTTAGTGTTTGCACCAACAGACATAATGTATACAAAATATCATCCAGTATGCTCTAACATGACATAGATACCTTTTTTCTACTTTTAGTTTTTACTGTTACATAAGTATGCTTTGAGCACCAGGAAAAGCGCTTTATAAATGTAATGTATTATTATTTATTATTAATATTACCTGTTAAAGATCAACATTTCCCTTATGGAATACAAATAAACTGACCAACTATTATCAGGTATGTGAGTTTTGTACACCAGTTTCTTTAAGTTTAATGTTTCACATTGCTTATGAAAAATATACGACCACTATACGATCACTGATGTTTTGTTGTTGACTGGACACTTATTTTGTAAAAGAGATAGCATGTGAGGATCTCTTAAGTGTCCTTTTTATATGCTGTCCATTGAAATGCAGGAAAGTAATCACCAGCTCTGAGTGATCTGTTGCCAAGGGGACACTACACCGGAGTTACATAAGCAGAGGTAAAGTGTTATTTTGGGGGCCCTCTCCTCCTCTAGGGGGGTCCCCCAGGAAGATTTTTTTTTAAATATTGAAGTTAAAAGCATCAATCTGGTGCACTTTGAGAGCAACATTAAGAGATCTATGGATACCTCTCTCAACACCCAGATGAAACACAACTGTAAACAGATTTTCTTTTTCTTTATGGATCTTTTACTAATCACTCTCCTTTTAAACTGTATTCTGCGTTTCAGATACTCCCTACGTTCCTGAATCTCACTGACATTTGCAGCATGTAGCTGCTCTGTGAAGTCTCCATGGACGTGGGTGGCTTTAAAGCTCTTCCAAAGAATAGTTGAGGCCTTGTGTATGTTTGACTTTTTATGCTCTCGAAAAGAATCCAATGCCCGCTTCCAGTTTGTGTATCCTGAGGTGGTGATTGCTTTGGTTTGCCATATAATCTACAACTAAAGCAGAATGCTACATTGGTCTAAATACACAGCAATGTGGAACAATGTATGCTCTCTCATTTTCATTACAGTATTGCCTATCAAAGGGTCTAACATAGGTGAGCTGGTCAATACAAATAACAGCATGTTCATTACTTTGGTCCTCTATACAGCAGGCATGAAAGTGATCATCATAGTACAGCGTTTTAACAGTGCAACCAATTATGAAAGCACGCTGCTCATGAATGTTGCGTATTTTCATGAACACAGGTAGGTAATGGAATGTTCCAGTGCATATGTATAGATCAGTTTGGTATTCAGTGCCATAATTTGACCCATCTTGTAGTTGAAACCTTTGAAAATGCATCTAAATGCAACATCTGACACTGATTCTGCACCTTCCAAGCTATTTATTGTTTGAATTTTTAAAGGACCAATCTCAAACCTTTTAAAATAAGTTTTCATAAAAAGCAATTAGCTGCTGGTGTTGCTTAACAATTGATTTTGTAAGGTTTTTGAAATAGTTTACAGACTTTTTAAAAAAATTATGTTTTGCTTTGAATCGCATACACCACATGGATAAGAGGGCCAATTTTTGTAATACATCTCGGATAGTGAATCATTAATGGTGTTAGGGAATCTATTTCTTATCAGGAAACAACACTTTGAACATGTTGTGGTGGTCACAGATCAAATGTTTTAGGTAACTTATCATTCCATCAGTCAGTCTTGAGGTTTTTTCAATCAAAATGGAACTGTATGAAATAAAACGACACATTGGTCTTGTAGTAAATAAAAAGGGATCACTGTGAACGTGACGTATGATAGTACACGTTGAAGATCCAATGGGGATACTGAAAGGCGGTTCCGATTGATCTCTATCAGTAAGGCATGACGCAGACCCAACGTTTCGTTGCTCTGATTGGCTGTAGGTCTATTCAAATTGACTTCGGAGGCATTTTGATCTGACCGCGGCCACGCTGATATTATAACGCCAGAGAATTTCCACACCTTTAGTGTATAAAACTCCCCAACTACTTAGACTATTCCTTGCACCCCTCTTCTAGCATAACCCCGAATGGTCTCAACCATATTGCATCAGTAACGTGCACTTGTTGTTACAGCAGGATCAGTTTGTGTGTTGTGGACACGACCCGTATATTTTCGCAATCCGTGTTCTCAACATTTTGCTTATTATTTAATTGAATTTGCTTACTTCAAGATCATTTTTCATGTTGGGGCTAAGCCATTTCTTGGTATGGCTGTAGCCTACCCCAGCGCCACCACTGCATCAATGATACGCTCCATCCTGCAGGTGCCAGCGCAAGTGACTAACACTGCACACTAAGTTTCCCAGGTCCCTAAGGAGCATGGGGAGAACGTAAGTGCACCATGTCCCCCACACTCACACACGCTTACCTCGCGTAGAGTGTGCATGGACCTTAGTGGGGAAGGCTCTCCCCACCTGCCAGAGTCGCGCACCATGTTTCCCGGGTCGCTGAGGAGCATGGTAAAACATAAGTACATTCTGTCCAGGGGGGGTGAGATACTGCCTACTGACCCACAGCTGTGACCCCCTGATCCCCCCATCAAGGCTCTATCCACTGCGCCATACGCCTCCCTTATACGCTTCACATTTCATGTATGTATAAAGGGCTGTTGAATCTTAAAATACACTCAACCATATATGTGAAATCCAAGTGGGAGAAGGAAGGAGGGGTTATCATATCTGAGGAGGAATGGACAGCAATATGGAAATATACCAGTTCACATAACTGGAGGCAGTTCGGTTGGAAAAGCCTGATAGGATATTTTATAACACCCTCTCATTTTTTATAACACTGGGGAGTTCCCACTATGGTGGGAACTCCCCAGACTGCTGGAGAAAATGTGGAAATTCAAATGCAAATCATTATCACGTTTTCTGGGACTGCCCTGTTATTGAGGTCTTTTGGAGAGAGATACATAAAGCCGTACAAGATATTTTCAAATGTCATGTGCCCATGGAGAGTAAGACTTTGTTCTTTGGACTCATACCTCAAGAATGGACTAAAAAAGACAAATATTTATTAAATCTGTTGCTGGTGGCGAGTAAAAAAGCTCTGACAAGGAAGTGGTTATCACCGGATAGCCCAACTTTAAACGCATGGATGGATATTACAATGGACAGGATAACGTCATCGGTCAATCACAAACTGGAACTATTTGTGGCACGATGGAGAAAGTGGACTGATTTCGTAAAACCTCATAGGCCAGATTTTATTTTTACAAACGTATTATTTTACTGTGAAGTCCTGATCGCTCCCTAATGTTCGTACTTTTTACTGTCTTTATTTTATTATGCCTTGAAAAAACACTGTAATTGTTTGCTGCCAAATGTCAATAAAAAATATATAAAAAAAAAAAAGGTTGGATGAGATGATGGAATCAAAGCTGAACTGTATAACACGGCACACATGCTGAAAAACCAACCGCCAGAAGGGGGGTCTGGGGGGATTGTTCCCCAGGAGATCTTTTGAAATACTAACATATAAACTACACATTCTGGTACACTCTGAGAAGAAAATAAATACATTTATTGCAACCAGACATGTTAATAATATTTTATGCCATTGTTTGTTTTTCACTTTGTTCTGACAGCTGCTCCTCACAGAGAGAAGAGCAAAGAGGAGATAGTCTGTGTGAATTACTTTAAATTGTGGATAAGGGTAGATAGCTCCCATTGTTCTGTGACCTGTCAATCATCAAACTGGGGGTCATATTTCATTGTTCATTTGTATCTGAAGTTGTACCCATGGATGTATAAAGACAAGAGTAGTTCTACTGCAAAGTTATTCTCCGAGGGGACTTCCGGGAACCATGTTGATTCTGATTGGTCAGAAGACTCGAAAAAACATCAGCAAAGATGTTTTATTGAGAAGATGATCACTACTTGACAGAAGTTTTCAAAACCGTTTATGGTCGCCGGAACTTCCAGTCCAACGCCTACTGCATGCACAGCGTTAGAAAATCGGGCCTTCAAAATAAAAGTTTGACTTTTTTACAAAAAAATATACATGTTTTTTAAATATTCTTTTTCTTCACTCACACATCTGCGACCCACTCGAAACGGGTCCGACCCACCAATTGAGAACCACTGGTCTAAAGCATTTATTACACACATGTTCCCCTCTCATATTCAACAGTGTGGACCCTAACGGAGCAAACATAGCTAGCCACACATAGTCAACATTGCTACAGACCCAGAATAGCCTGCTTCGTGTGTACAGGTTCATTACAAAACATGTGAAACCGGGTGTGCTAACGGCGCTAATACAGCTCGCCGCATATAGCTTCTATGGATAGTCACAAAACAGTAGTCAATTTACAGCCACAGGGCTTGGGCGATCTTGATATACAAACCTGTTACTCATTGCCAACACAAGGGTCGCTATGATCCGGCGAAATGGTCATCGGTGCAGCTTGCTCCTCTCCCAGCTCCGCCGGAGCGACGTCAACGAGGCGACCAGGAGAAGGGCGCTTCTCCAAAAACCGCTCTGCACAACACACTCTCACTCCATAATCGTCCAGGAGCGACGTTTGGTCAGTGTCCATGGCGTGCAGTTGTGACGCTCCTAGGCACCTTCAGCTTCATAAAGGGACGCAAATAGCTTTTAACTGATTGCAATGTATTCCCATCTGCGGCGGGATTTGACGCTCATGGAAGCACGGCATTCGTTTGTGTCGGGCTGCCCTTAAAGGCAATGTGAGCGTCCGTTCCCATTGGATAACGGAGAATTGTACACCCGGAAGTAAGTATTCCCCTTACTGTCGATTGATTTTACAGTGATATCTGACCAGTGACTAATCATCCACTAAAAAACACCAGATTATCCTTAATTACACAAAATGGATTGGTTTAAATTGTGTGCAATGCTTTTGTATTTTTCCCCTTCGATTCAGAAAAACAAATATTTTTTCGGAGTAAAGGATGGCAGAAGACACTACACTACCCAGAATATCCAGCTATCGTTTAGGACTACACCATGTGCTCTGTTTGACAAACCCCGTGATTAGTTCTCAAGCTCTGTGATTGGTTGACCTCCAACAGCATTCCATATGAAAAAAAAACGTTTCGTAAAAGATAAAATCATACTTTATTCAGTAGTGCTTGCTTTACTCTTTGAAAGTCATCACATGAATGCATTGTAATAAATGGTTCGGCTGCATTAAATATATTACACATCTGTCGTAGTTCTTTATTTTTATTTATCTTCAGAGATCGGGCTCAGAATAGACAGGAAACTATTCTTTTACCGTTCAGTTTGAATTTCACAATAAAGTTAGTAGTAATATTTTGTTTTGATATTATTGTTTTTTATTAACTACTAGAACGCTGGGTCATGTTAAGACCATCTTTTCTGTGTTGCTGTGGGTTTTTTCCATCGCTTTTGTGTTACAAATATCAAAACAATAACTACTAATAACTACTACTACTATATCCGTCGTAAACTAAACCAGAAACAGCAGTATATTTTATTTTGTTAACACTGTAAACTTGACAGCTTTTTAACCCAAACCACCTACTGGTTAAAACACGTTATTACACGTTTAGAGTAATGCAATGCAGGTAAGGCAAGGCAAGGCAAGTTTATTTATATGCTTTACAAAAAACGAAAGACATTAAGACAATGGCATTTAAAATCAGTCATTAAAAAGAAAAGATAATAAAATAAACATTAAAAAAAAAAGAAAAGAAGAAATACATGGATAAAAGTTACAGTGCAGTCTAAGATATGAATAGTTCAATTAAAAGCAGCGGCAAAAAGAAAAGTCTTCACTACTTTAAAAGTAGTCAGAGTTGCAGCGGACCTGCAGGTTTCTGGGAGTTTGTTCCAGATATTTGGAGCATAATAACTGAACGCTGCTTTACCATGTTTAGTTCTGACTCTGGGGACAGAAAGCTGACCAGTCCCTGAAGACCTGAGAGATCTGGATGGTTCATAATTTAGCAGTAGGTCAGAAATGTATTTTGGGCCTAAACCATTCAAAGCTTTATAAACCAGCAGCAGTATTTTGAAATCTATTCTTTGACACACAGGAAGCCAGTTTAAAGACTTCAGAACAGGAGTGATGTGATCCACTTTCTTAGTGTTAGTGGACTCGAGCAGCAGCATTCTGAATCAGCTGCAGCTTTCTGATAGATTTTGTAGTGAGACCTGTGAAGACACCATTGCAGTAGTCCAGTCTACTGAAGATAAAAGCATGGACAAGTTTTTCCAAATCCTGCTGCGACATTAGTCTTTTAATCCTAGATATGTTCTTTAGGTGATAGTAGGCTGATTTAGTAACTGTTTTAATGTGACTGTTGAAACTCAGGTCAGAGTCCATGACTACACCTAGATTTCTGGCTTTATCTGTTGTTTTGAACATTGCAGGCTGAAGCTCAGCGCTAACTTTTATACGTTCTGCCTTGGCTCCAAAAACCATTACCTCAGTTTTATCTTTGTTTAATTGGAGAAAGTTCTGACACATCCAGTCATTAATTTGTTCAATGCACTTACTCAGTGTTTGAATTGGAGCATAGTCTCCTGGTGAAATTGTTATGTAAATGTGTGTGTCATCCGCATAGCTATGGTAACTTATTTTGACCTTATGTACTTGTTGCTAGGGACGCTGCTATCGATATTATTTCTGTTATGTTCTGTAACTGTTTAATGGTGTTATCTTTATTGCTACCCCCTTCCCCGTCAATGTATAGTGTTGGTCCACAGCGCAAATGCATCTAAAATTGTGGCATAGATAGCCTACGTTATTTTCCCCTGTGCAATTCTCCATTTACTCAACAATAACACATAATTATCCTTGTGTTTATTTATTTGTTTGATTAATAAACACAAGTTGGAGTCCGTCAGGACCGAGGGTCGGAGCAGCTCATTTGCTTTAGAGAATATTACACCGGGAAGTAAGTATTCTCTCCGCTTCGCTTGAAAAACCCCGTGATAGTCCTCAAGCTCTGTGATTGGAGAGTGTGCTCCGAGGGTTACGCCGAGCGTCGAACAGCACTTGAAATGGGATGGAACCACGGCAGACTGTCCAAAACTGGATTTGAACGGGTCCACCGCGCCCCCCCCCTCCCCGTCCCCAGAACTACACATGCTGGCTATTGTGTTTCACAACATGTTCTCTATCTATGGCACGTCTCTACTGGGAGTTGTAGTTTTAAAAGACGTTTTCGTATTTCCCATAATAAGAAGTTGCCAGTATTAAACTGTGTTCATCCCCGGAGGTTTAGGGGATAGGAAACACTCAAATTTAAAATATATAATTAATAAATGGGTGAAAATGGCTTGTGCCCATAATGGGCAGCATTAATATATATAGCCACATGCCAGCTGACTCTGACCTGAGTTTCAACAGTCACATTAAAACAGTTACTAAATCAGCCTAAGGTCAGAAGAGCTTCATTTAACAGCTGGTCTTATGTTTGTGACCCCTGTTGTTAATTTATAACATTACATTACATTAATTGATAAGCCTGAAACATGCACTTGTCAAGGTTCAGAAGCAAATATTGCAAATATGGCAGTAGCCATCGATCAGTTTAAGATAAGATATACTTTATTGATCCCAAGTTGGAACATTTGCGTTACATCAGCATGTGTAACAGTTGTACTGTAAATATGCAGTTGTGTTTATTTGTAAATCATTTAGTATAATCACACAAATTCTGTGTTTTATATTTAACAATTCTGTGTTCTTTATGTATTGATTGTTCAATACCTGACAAGGCCGGAGATGAAATATCTACATACATCTTATAAGAGTATAATACATTGTGTATAATATTAGTTAAAATAAGTGCTTCAACATAGTTAACATTGCTGGAGGTATGCACAAATATTGATAGATGTCTTGTAATGCACTATTGAGGAACCTGCGACCCAAGTTTTTCATTCAATGCATAACTACACCATAGTTGTGTAGGCCTATATGATATGTCAATAAACCTTAGAAAATCTTGAAAGGGATGTGCAAAATAGTCATTATATACAGTCTTTAATTAACTATTAGTAGAGAATAACGAGTAATGAATATACTTTATAGGGATCCTATTAATATCTAATAATAAAAATAATGAAATGTAATAACATGCTTTAACCACTAGGTGTCTCTTTATATCAGCTGTGCACCTTTATGGTGTAAATACAGTCTATCTACCAATTGGATCAAATATAAAAGTCAGCCGAATTAGTGTTGATACTGCAAGGAGACGTATTGTGTGAAAAGAAATGTAAGATGTTGTTTAATGGCTGATATATTTATGATCCACATCACGTTTTCAGTTCCTCATGTTTGTCTAGAAGTCTTCTCATCAGGGCTCTATAAATACAGAACTACGGCAGATATGTCATATTTAATGCAGCCGAACCGTGTATTACAATGCCGTTATGTGATGACTTTCAAAGAGAAAAGCAAGCACACTCGGAATAAAGTAAATGTTTTTGGTCTGTTTCCGGTATTTGTTAATGACGATGTGCTGTGAGATGTGAGACTGGAATTGCACACGGGAAAATAACGTATCTTTAGATGCGGATTTTGTGAAACTAATACGTTTGCGCTGTGGACCAACACTATACATTGACAGGGAAGGGGGTAGCAATAAAGATAACACCATTAAACAGTTACACAACATAACAGAAATAATATCGATAGCAGCGTCCCTAGCAACCACCTTGGTTACAATGAAAACGTTCTATGGACACAATTTCCTGAAGTAATCTTCATAATAACTAGCAAACTAAAGATCATGTACATCCACTGCGCACATAATCAGAAATAAGAACTCATATTTCTCGCATCAAATGACATCAAAACGCATTTTAATGGCCAAACTAACTTTGAAATAGTCATTTTCCACCGAGAATAATACGAAGTTCGGCCATGTTTTTTTTTTCTGCAGTGAGAAATTTGAAGATCACCTGACATAGGAATGAATGATGAAAAAAAACGTGGTTTGTCAAACAGAGCACATGGTGTAGTCCTAAACGATAGCTGGGGATTCTGGGTAGTGTAGTATCTTCTGCCATCCTTTACTCCGAAAAAATATTTGTTTCTCCGAATCGAAGGGGAAAAATACAAAAGCATTGCACACAATTTAAACCAATCAATGTTGTGTAATTAACAAGGATAATCTGGTGTTTTTTAGTGGATGAGTAGTGAAGATATCACTGTAAAATCAATCGGTAGGGGAATACTTACTTCCGGGTGTACAATTCTCCGTTATCCAATGGGAATGGACGCTCACATTGCCTTTTAAGGGCAGCCGACACAAACGAATGCCGTGCTTCCATGAGCGTCATATCCCGCCGCAGATGGGAATACAATTGCAAATAGTTGAAAGCTATTTGTGTCCCTTTATGAAGCTGAAGGAGCCTAGGAGCGTCACAACTGCACGCCACGGAGACCCTGACCAAACGTCGCTCCTGGACGTTTATGGAGTGAGAGCGTGTTGGACATAGGCATGCATACATGGTTAAAAATGTGCCAGGGTGATGACGTCAGAGCATCTTCCTATGTGCCCCAGACAGCCCTGGCCCAATGTAACCCCTGATGTTAGTTCATTTATTGTTTAAGTTACTCTATATTCTGCCATATTCAACACATTAAAACAAACTACAATACTACATTTACAGTACTTTATAATTTAACATCCCCATAACATCTTATCAACTAAATACTTTTTTATTATTCTTAAAAATGTGACATGTGAGAGTAATATTTCAATCCATGATAGGATGTATTCTGCATGTGTCTTGACTTGGCAAACAAAATCTGAAGTTCAGCAGTATGGTCTTGGAGTACATTGCGACCCACCCCCCCCCAACCTAACCTGAAAATAGATTGCCTGGTCCCTCCACTCTGAGCACAGACACTTGTCACATGAAATCTTACTCATATTTGAAATGCGAGACCTCAATTTCATAGAATATAGAGTGCCGCTGGAATCATTCCATTTCACATGCAGGGTAAAAAGCATGGGGAAATATATTGGAACCTTGGAAGAGGCTGTGTGTGTGTGTGTGTTTGTGTGTGTGTGTGCGTGTGTGTGTGTTTAGATGTTCTCTAAAGCTAATCCATCTGAATTATTGAGACCAAAACAGCGTGCTGCTGGCGGCTGTATAAACGGTGACCCCTCGATCAGACTGACAGAGTGGCCTTGTTAGCTGCAGGCCTCAGGCTGAATCAGTTACCGTGATGATAAAAGAAGGGTGCAAGGTCCACTGGCTGTCAAATGTATGAATGCTTTTTTTTTTAGGTTTAACTTTGTGTGTTTTTCTGCCTCATTCAAAATTCATAGTTAACTTAGCTGACGGCAAGATCACAACATATCGAAGACGTAGTAAGTATTTTTCATTTGTTGAGCAATGGACGCACATCAACATACAGTTTATTTTTTGAAAAGCTTTATTGAAAGGCGTCTCCGTTGTCAACAGTGACGTCACTTCCGGTTTTACGTTAACAATGATTACAGCCATTAAAATGCATTAAATAAAAAGTCATGAATGAGTGTATGAGTGTATGAGGAGAAAAGGCGTGTGGAGTTATACAATGAACACACAACGTCTAAATACTCTGATTTACGCGATATCGGACACTGAAGAACGGGAGGACCCCCTTTTATGTCAAGAGCCGCCATTGAGAGGAGGAGCCAGAGGTCAGATATAGACAGAGGTGGCGAGATTTGCTCGCTCTCTCGTCTCCCCCCTTCGTCGACATGCAGCTGTGTGCCTGAATCGCTCTGTTTGTTTCAAAACCACGTTACTTAATTAAAGTACCCATTTCAACCTATTTCGAGACTACATTGTCTCTTATTTAACTTCCTCCTGGACTCGAGAACAACGAGCACAAATCAACAATATAACTCATGTCCATCAAATATTTCTGTAATAAAAATAAATGAGTCAATCAAATCAGTGAGTGGACACAACAAAGTGTTTGTGATCACTGTCAATAGTGTGAAAGGTCATCAGAACTCAGGCTCTGTGATGTGGTTACTATTAATAATAAAAGCTTCCCTGACAGGTTTGGTTTATCATTCTCATTGGTGATCTATTTTGTTCACTAAAATACCCTTTACAACACCATTAGGACATGAATGAACATTAGCCCTGTGGCGTTTTCAACTGTGGACAAAACACTCTCTTCTATCTGTTTGTCACTGTCAGTCTGCAAAAGTGCCCACTGTCACTTATCTTGCCTCCTCTATTTACTTCAGCCCTTCATCTGTGTGTTTGAGGTCAAGTGACTCACTGATGTTCAAATAGAACTGGATAAGCAGAAAGCTGGCTTGGTTTTCTTGGATTGCACAAGTGGACCACATATCACTGTAAATAAAGCAGCATGTCTTGAACACTGAAAGTAGGCGATCCTGCAAGATAAACCATTTGCTATGTAATGAAAAGATGTATTGATCCAGAAGACTGAACAAACCTGAGACCCCGCTCTTTGTCTCCGAAACAATCCTCTCCAAACCACAAGCCTCCACTGCCTCTAACCTCATCATTGATGTCTTCTCCGTGTCCTTCCCCAGCTAAGAGGAGAGCCTTGGTGCCACTCTACACAGCACCTTCTCCTTTGCACCTAACAATAAATCATCAACCAGACTGATTTCTTCCAGGTTCTGGTTCCAATTTGGATTAGAGCAGGGCTATTCAACTTTTTTTTATGGGGACACATTTTTGGAAAAGTAAGGGCCTGGGGGATGGACGTCCCCTTTCCCTGAAGTGACTAAATACCTACAACAAGTATCTTTACAAAGACTAGGGAGGAGTTTAGTTCACAAGTGAAATCTCACTAGTCCGTTTAGAAATAGAAGTGTTAAGCTCTCAAAGAGCATCTGGAATGAACCCACAATGCTAAACACTGAGAACAAAGACAGCAGTCGAATAAATAAAATAGATGTATTGTAAAACTGGCAGGGACTGTGAGTTGCTGGCCGTAGGAAGGGAAAGAGCTGAGGGGGGAAATCCAGGAAATGGAGCTGAGGGCATCCAGGAGGCCAGGAAATATTCTGGGAGCAGGAGCTGAGGGTGGAATCTAGGAATCTGGGTAAGCTAAGAGAAGGAACAAGGCAGATAGAGGAGGGGGCTAGGCCCGGCAGGCAGAGGAATCGGGTACAACGGAGCTGATCCAGATTTGCGGCGGTCAAGACATCATATCGGAAATGACGGCTGGCTTTACGCCCACGGCCCTATCAGAAACGTTGCTATCAGAAACAATGCACAATGTGTTTTGTAAGTAATATGTTCTGTGTTTACATTAGCAAGCATCGCTAACACTCAGAGCTAATATTGCACTGGAGAGAGTATGTTTAAAAAAGCAAGATATCAAAGGGTACTCACTTTGTGGTAAACCCGCAAGAGAAAAAGCATTTGGGCTCCATACTGTTTGAGAAATAATCCTTGATGTGGTTTGGAACATAATATGGCGTTCAATCATGGCAGCATTTAGCTGAGAATCTGCTTCTCTTTGCAGCAAAGGGGCGTGGCCCCGTAGCTACTGATCTAGAATCAGCACGTTAATAACAAGGCTAAAATAGAGGGGTATGAGGCATGCTACTGTAACCCCCGGTTACTAAAACACTGAGTAACATGTCAACTTTATTTTAAGGCTTAGCACTACATACACAAACAATATCAATTATTTGAAACTAAAATAGAAACAATATAGGCAACACTGCCGTAATGCGACACAGACGGACCCGGTGGAATCTAGGGGTAACGCGTTAGCCTAGCGTGTATCTGTGTTTTTTAATGTGTGTGTGTTGCTTTAATGTGTTGCTTTAATGTGTGGATTTGGCGGTGGTCTTCACGTGGCTTTGCCGCCTGTTGTGGCACATTGAAGGGGCATTGACCATAGCTTAGTCTGTTATTTGTTGTGGAATATGAGCAAAATGGAGCTAACTGTGGCTGGTTATAGGTTGGCCGAAAATGAATAATATAATAACATGTGTGACAGATGTGTTAAATAAGCTGACCGATAATTGTTTGTTTAATAGGATTTTAGGAACATGTTCAGTGTATTTTGTTGATTTGATTAAGATACAGAGAAGTGCTGTTTCAATTAGCATTTAAACCATTGTATAAGCATTCATTTGACTCTTGGCCTTGTTGTCAGGTCGGGTTTTTTTTTGTTTGATGTGAAGGAGATTTTCTGCATTCTTTGACTGGAACGCTGCCCTCATCTCTACTGGTATACTGTGGCAAATTTCAATGTTTTCAATTATAATGTCCATCTTTCCACATTTCAACGTTAAAAACAATAAAACGGCATGAATTGCTTCGTCGCATTCATCTAGATCCTCTGTCTCAAGCCAGTTAACTAGTGGGCCTTCTAGAGTACCCTGGAACCGAGGGAAACTCTGATAAAATACGCCCATTGGCTACAAATCAATATATGATTGGTTGATTAAACTGTCAGTCCAAACGTACACTCTCATTCAGTGCAACGGCAAGGGCATTCGATCAAGGATGTAGAATACCTTGGTTGAAGGATATTCTACCCAGAGACCCAGAACAAGATCTGATCGGTTGCTTTCTTTTCTAACACAAAACCACTGAAATGCGTAGTGCATGGTCCGAGTAGGACAAACAAATCAACGTAACACTGTAATATTACAGATCAACAACACATATACGATTCTCATTTGTTCATTTTAGAAACATTTTATTTATATAATTAAATCTATTTTTTTTATCTGAGTGTTCCAGGGTATTCTCTGAATACCTTGAAGGCCCTGACGGTTCACCACTGGTAAACATAAACACAGGGATGTTTAACCCCACAAATTAGCTAATCTTCATACCACCTCGATCAGAAGCACCTTGCTTTTCCATGATTAACAGTGTAGGCTTCTTCAGTTTTGGCTGTGAAGGCGGTTCATCAAGTGCAGACAGATCAGCGGGGAGGCCTACACCTGCTTCATGCTGACGACCGGGAGCGGGAGGGAGCACTGCTAGCGCCGTGGAGCAAGCGTCCGTAAGAGTATAGTCTCCGGAGTCGGAGAGCCTGGCCCTGGATCGCTGCTAGATGAGAGCATCATTTGCAGGCAGCTCTCTCACGTTACTAATTTGGCGCGCGCCGGAACCAACAACCAGTTTTTACCCGAAATGAATTCCGTTCAGAGGATAAAACACATACAACATTAATTCTACTCGATATTTGTTCACTTAAAGTGGACCTATCATGCTATATTTGAAACATATATTGCAGGGCCATACCTATATAAAGTATATAAATATATATATTTTTTCAAAATACCAAACAGATCCTGCATTTAAGCCATGCCTCATTTCGCTCTATTTGCTCTTTCCAGCCCTGTTTTTGCAGGGGGCTGATTCTGTGAGCTGCAACTGACCACGCCCCCTGCAGGAGAGGGGAGTTGGCAGTTACTTTGGCATTAGGGCAGGGATAGCTAGATACTTTCCAAGGTTTGACATCATGAATTGTGCTACTTTTAAAGCAAGCAACGATGTTTTCAAATCTGTAATCAAAAAGCTCCTCAAAAACGCTATCGAAGCAGTTCCTGCCGTTGCTACGTTAGTTCAAACAGTAACAACGGACTGTTTTTCTTAGCGGATGCATGTCAATTTAAATCAATACAACAATTTTTTAAATCAATAAAATCATTTTCTAAATCCATAAAAGCATTTCAATTAATATTGGGAGTCATGTCGTTACTTTGTTGAGAATGTGGCCATGTAATAAGCAGGATAATGTAATCTTACATATGATTATATAGAGTCATTATTCATTTGTTTTAAAGCAGGAGGCGCAAACGCTTGCCTCGGGGAGGGAGAAAAAGAACCACAGCGGAGAATAAACAGAAGTCTTCTTCGCTGCTTTTGTGGCAGACTACAGCGCCACTTACAGGCCTGGGATATGTACTACAGCGTCTCCAGCGCTTTCGAGCAGCAATGGCCGGCCGTGGCCCAACCTCTCATTCCCCTGATAGGTTGAGAATTGACCAATAGCCGTAGCACCACTTTACTGATATCAGTAAAGTGTTCAAATCTGGATCAGTCTGTATCAGATCCGTTGCAGCCCCTTTTTTAGAGATTTGGGTATGGAGGAAAGTAGAGAGGGTTGTGTTTTCTGACACTTGGTGAGTTCCCTGACACACCGGGGACACATATTCATGTATAAAAGACGTACAAAAGTGCATTTTGCATGATAGGTCCCCTTTAAATTTCACTTTGAATGCTTGGATATTCTCAATGGGCGAATACAATTTTTTATAATAATACAAAAATTACACCGAAGCTTTCTCAGAGCGGGCCAATGCGTAAACTGGGCGGGCCTGGCCTATGGTGGCTACGCCACTGTTTTGTTTATTCAGCTCGTCAGTCGGGCAGTTAATAACAGTGTGCCATGTCTGTATTGTGTTTACAGTTTCACCAATGCATTCAACTTTAGTAAGCTGACATCTGTGCCGGAGTTTCTTTGAAAGTGTTTAACTGGATGGATAGCTAGCTCGGTGATAGTGAGACCTTCACAGCGACACAGAGGATGAAGACTTCAGTGGATAAATGCGATGTATACACCGAGGCGACTTATATAAGTTTTTCTTTTCTTAACAACACGTTTTTTGACAAGAGCGACTTATACTCAGGTGCGACTTGTAGTCCGGAAAATACGTCATGATAACAGGCGTGAAGCTGAAGTTCAGCTTCATGGTACACATGTGTTATGTGTTATAACTAAATTGAGTAATTGAAAAATATTCATTGTTACATCTTCAGGGGCAGAAAGTAGACAGGGAGAGAAAAGAGAAGAGAACAATGACAAGGCCTCAAAATATTGAGAGCTTTTTCACTTCTAAGAAAATAAAAGTGAAAGCCGAAGTAGGGAACAGAGAAGGAGAGAGACAGGAGCAACAAAATGAGCAATAGTCCTTGTCATCTTCTGCAAATCAAGGTATGTGTATCAGTGCATTTAGAGAAAGGGAGGTTTAAACATGTAGCATAAGAGGTTTAACTACTAAATACACCATCACAATGGCAGCCAACCTGCATTTATTTCAATTTGGATACATATTTTTGAATGATGTGTATTTGTATTTCTTTCTTGTGTTAATTCTAGGGCTGTCAGTCGATTAAAATATTTAATCGCGATTAATCGCATGATTGTCCGTAGTTAATCGCGATTAATCACACATTTTTTATCTGTTCTAAATGTTCCTTAGAGGGATATTTTTCAAGTTTTTAATACTCTTATCAACATATGAGTGGACAAATATGCTTTATGCAAAGGTTTGTTTATTATCATTTGAACAACACACACACACAATGACAAATATTAAACACAACAATCTCTGAACATTACAAATATTCGCCTCAATTCAACGACCTCCAAGAAGATCTGATATGTACCTGCAATAATAGAGAAAAGCTAGGTTAGGAGCTTGTTACATTCACACACACATTCTCTTGCTCTCTTTCTCTCTCTCTCACACACACACACTCTCTCACATACACACACAGACACACTCTCTCTCTCTCACACACACACACACACACACACACACACACACACACACACACACACACACACACACACATTCTGTCTCTCACACACACTCAATGTTTATTTATATAGCCCAATATCACAAATGTTACATTTGTCTCAGTGGACTTCACAGTTTGTACAGAATATCAGTATGACAATGCCCTTAGACCCTCACATCGTACAAGGAAAAACTTCCGGAGAAAACCCACAGTTTAAAGGGAAAAATGGGAGAAACCTCAGGGAGAGCAACAGAGGAGGGATCCCTCTCCCAGGACGGACAGACGTGCAATAGATGCCGTGTGTAAATTGAAAAGATAATACATTTGCAACATAGGTAGTCCAAATGTTTGGAAATGCATGTGTGTATAATAGGAAGTTGAATCCACGAGGATATCCATCCAGGACCTATGATCTAGGACCACAACCACGACTCAAGATCCAGGGCTCGCGATGCAGGACACAGGACCGCAGGATCATCCATGACTTCGTATCCCAGCGTATATAGACACCAAAAAGAAAGAAATTTGGGGAAGCTGGGTTAATCGGAACATGGGAGTACACAGGTATAGACAAAGAGAAGGAAGAAGTAAGATGTCCCCCGACAAACTAAGCCTATATCAGCAAAACTAGGGGCTGAATCTAATCAGCCCTAACTATAAGCTTTATCAAAAAGGAAGGTCTTAAAGAGCCTGTGACACGAGTTTCCCCCATCATCCAAACCCATCAATTTGAGTAAATATTGTCCCCTTGAAAACTGTTACTGAACTGATGTTGGATATTTGTACTTTGATTAATTAATCTGCCTTTCAATGTTGACCATTTTCTGGATCTTCTCGGGGATTCTTCAAGTCCCGCCAAATTACGTGTGACGTCAATGCGGGCACAGCGCTCCAGCTGCACCGTTCAGGATCCCAGCATCTGCATGTAAACACGATGGCGCACACAGCAGCAAGCTCAGACAGCGATCACAGTTTAATTGTGAACGTGTCTGAGAGCTCATATGAGGCTGAAGGATCGGTTTATGTTGTATCTGTTAGAAGTTTAGGAATTAGGTGCGTCAATATGGGCGATCATACGGTCATGTAGCCAGTGGTCCTACGACGCTGGTTATCAACTCGGTAAATCAAGCCAGGGTTTCTCTCACCAGCTGAGAGCGCGTTCACGTCTAAGACACGAGTGGATCTGACTTTAATTATATTTGACTCGAGTGTTTCGTCAACAAAGTGTTGCTTAAAATAATACTTCTGCATACAGTATGTTACACTGTAAGTGTTGCACGGCCAGATACGGCTCAGCTCACTCAGATAAGGAAATATATGATATATTATGATATTATATGATCGATGATCTGATTGATGGGATAATATGAATGATAAATGCGACACGTCGGCGTCTTCTCTGCATACGGCAGTTTAAACTGTATTTCCTAATCCTGTAATATGACTTGAGAGATTTAAACTCCGCACACTGAGTTGATCTCTTTTCTATAGACGCCGGAGGCGGGCAGCGTCAGGTAAAATAAGTTATTAAGCCTTCCCAAACCTGAGCCTCACGCGCCGCCTATGGGGGATGTGATAGTGATTTATCCGACCGGCCCACTTCGGTACCGGCCCATCGGGATTCGTCCCGATGGCCAGTCCGCCACTGCACCCAGCCCATGTAAACTGTCAACGGGGGGAGCCTCGCTGCGGGGAAACGGTGGACCGAGAGTCCCGATCGGAGTGGGAATAATAATAATAATAATAATCCGTGCATTTTATCCATTAATTTCCCAACATTGTGGTAAAAAAACACACGTTTAATCCACGTTGGTGTACTACAACTACAAAAAGCATCGGTTTGTTTTCTCATCAGGAAATGCAAACCGGCTCAAACAAACGATTTTTAATCATCATCCTCACGATCATTTAATGTATCATATGTTCGCCGAATTGACATGAAAGCACTAATAAATGTAGTTTCATCCACTTGAGTTTACAACTACAAAAATAATCGATTTGTTTTTATATCACACCCTACGGGAGGAAATTCAGCAGCTCTCACTACTGATTTGTAATCCTAATTTAATCATCATCTTCACCACGATCATTTATGTTTATGTTCGCCGAATTGACCTGAAAGCACTGACAAATATGAATATACTGTAGTCAACTTCATTAAAACATTATTAACGTGCCTAAACTCAGTAATTCACCATTTCTACGCATAACAACACACTTTGTCCGTGTTTGGCTCTCTCGCCGCACAGTGAAGCGTTCCCGCATTGACGTCACTTCCGGCTTCCCCCAAAACCTCAAAATGAGTCGAAGGAATTTCCCCGCGATGATCAAAATTATTGATATTTATCGGAACGGTATCGCAACTTCTTTTTTAAACTGACGGTTCGAGATGACTAGTAGCCGAATATTTCATTGCACAACAGTTGTTGGGATGCTGTCACAGGCTCTTTAAGCGCACTCTTAAAAACGGATAGGGTGTCTGCCGCCCGAACACAAACTGGAAGCTGATTCCACAAATGTGGAGCTTGATAAGAAAAGGCTCTGGCTCCCATTGTACTTTTAGAGACTCTAGGAACAACCAACAACCCTGCATTCTTGGAATGCAATGCCCTAGTAGGACAGTAGGGTATAATGAGTTCATTAAGGTAAGATGGCGCCTGCCCATTAAGGGCTTTGTAGGCGAGAAGAAGAATTTTAAATTCTATCCTGTGTTCTATAGGGAGCCAGTGTAAGGCAGCCAGAACAGGAGTAATGTGGTCCCTTTTCCTAACTCTGGTTAGTACACGAGCTGCAGCATTTTGAATCAGCTGAAGCGACTTGACTGACTTCTTGGTACACCCTGATAATAAGGAGTTACAATAATCCAGCCTTGAAGTAACAAATGCATGGACTAGTTTCTCTGCATCGTTTTGAGGCAAGATATGCCTGATTTTTGCAATGTTACGTAGATGGAAGTAGGCGGTCCTTGAAATTGATTTTATGTGGGCGTTAAAGGATACATCCTGATCAAATATAACACCAATATTCCTTCCAGTCTCACTGGAGGCCACATTAATTAAAGTATATCTTTAGATAATTTGTTTCGTAGATTCTTCGGGCCAAGTACAATAACTTCAGTTTTGGTCATGTTTAACATCAAAAAATGTAAGGTCATCTGCGTTTTTAAGTCCTTGAGGCAGTCTTGAATTTTATTTAGATGATTAATTTCATCAGGATTGATTGATAAATATAGTTGAGTATCATCCGCATAACAATGAAAGTTTACAGAATGAATCCTTATAATATTGCCTAACGGAAGCATATATAATGTGAACACAATAGGTCCGAGCACTGAGCCCTGTGGCACTCCATGGCTAACTTTGGTTTGCGTGGAAGATTCATCGTTGACACGTACAAACTGAGAGCGTTCAGATAGATAGGACCTAAAACAGCCTAAAGCAGTTCCCTTCATGCCAACTAAGTGCTCTAGTCTTTGCAATAGGATATCATGGTCGATAGTATCAAACGCAGCACTGAGATCGAGCAAAACAAGAATAAAGACAAGTCCCTTGTCTGAGGCTATTAGAATGTCATTTGTGACTTTAACCAGAGCTGTCTCTGTGCTATGATGTGTTCTAAAGCCAGACTGAAAATCTTCAAATAAAACATTGTTTTTTAAGTAATCAAACAGCTGTTTTGTGTCTGCTTCCTCAAGAATTTTTGAGAGGAACGGAAGATTAGAAATAGGTCTATAGTTGGCTAAAACCTCTGGATCGAGGTTGTGCTTTTTAAGAAGCGGTTTTATCACTGCTACTTTGAATAATTGTGGAACATAGCCTGATAATAAAGAAATATTCATAATATTTAATAAAGAAGTGCTAATTAATGGAAAAACTTCCTTCAACAGCTTAGTTGGAATTGGGTCTAACATGCACGTTGATGGTTTAGAAGAGAGAATCATTGAATTTAATTGTTCAAGGTTTATGGCTGAAAAGCATTCTAGTTTACTATCTAGTGTAATATTAGAACTTACGTTTCCGGGAGCTGTTGATAACACTATACTGGTCAAAGGCAAGAGGTCATTAATTTTGTTTCTAAGAGTAACAATTTTATCGTTAAAAAAGCACATATAATCATTACTACTGAGTGCTATGGGAATAGTTTAGTGGAACGCCATATCCTTTCAAGTTGTCTCGACTTTTGCTTTATTTTGCGGGTTTCGGCATTATGCCATGGAGCTAATCTATGTTTTATTTTCTTCTTTTTCAAAGGAGCAACAGAGTCTAATTTTATTCACAGCGCATCTATAGCACTATCAACAACATGATCAATTTGGGGTGGTGTACATTTTGTATAAGTTTCCTCCCTTACATGCAGACATGCTATCGAGTTAAGTATTGGTGGAATCTCTTCCTTACATTTTGCTATAGCACTAACAGATAGGTTTCTGCTGCAGGAGCTTTTGACTAATGCTTTGTAGTCTAGTAACAGTACTTCAAAAGTTACTAAGAAATGGTCGGATAAAGCAGGATTATGCGGTTCGACTAATAATTGCTCAATTTCAATACCATAAGTCAGAACAAGGTCGAGAGTGTGATTATACCAGTGGGTTGGTTTATTTACACTCTGACAGAAACCAACTGTATCTAATATAGAGTTAAATGCAACAGTAAGGCTATTTTTATCACCGTCAACATGAATATTAAAGTCACCTACGATAATTACTTTATCTGTTTTAAGTACCAAAGTTGATAAAAACTCATTCAATAATGACCTGGTGCACGGTACACTGTAACAAATAAGATTGGCTGCAAAGTTTTCCAGGTCGGATGCATAAGACTAAAAACGAGGCTTTCAAAGGAGGTATAATTTAATTTTGGTTTAGTATTGATAAGTAAACTTGAGTCAAAGATTGCTGCCACTCCACCTCCTCGGCCCGTGCCTCGGGCAATATGAGTATTGATATGGCTGGGTGGAGTGGCCTCATTTATGCTGACATATTCTTCATGTCTCAACCAAGTTTCAGTGAGACAGCATATATCAATATTATAAACAGATATTAAATCATTTACCAATATTGCTTTAGATGCTAGAGATCTTATGTTTAAGAGACCACATTTAATCTTCCTGTTTTGTTGCACTGTAGTAGTTGTTACATTTACTTTTATTAGGTTACAACTTATTATGTATGACACCTCTATTAGGTTTTACCTTAAATTGTCCTTGGGCAGACACACTTACAGTTAATATTGGGTATTTTATTGGGTTGGGGATTCCTATGGATGACTGCGTAGGAGAGAGCGCAGAGAAGTGTGTAAGACTGCAACTCCGCCTCCTGTTCTCAACTCCAGTTTGTCATGGATTAAGTCCACAAAGCTCTGAAATGTTTGCCGAAATGAGATTTGTACCTTCCAAAGTAGGATGAATGCCGTCTCTCTTATTGAGACCAGGTTTTCCCCAGAAGGCTGTCCAATTATTTACGAAGCCCACATTGTTTGCTGGGCACCACCAAGACAACCAGCGCTGAAATGATGACATGCGGCTATACATGTCATCATTGATCAGATTGGGGAGGGGACCAGAGAAGATTACGGTGTCCGACATTGTTTTAGCAAAACTACACACCGACTCCACATTAAGTTTGGTGCATTCTGATTGGCGTAAACGAACATCATTACCACCAACGTGAATAACAATCCTACTGTATTTACGTTTATTTTTAACCAGCAGTTTAAGATGCGCCTCAACGTCGCCCGCTCTGGCCCCCGGAATGCATGTGACTGTGGAGGCTTCGGTCTCTAAATTCACATGTCTCATAATAGAGCTACCAATAACCAGAGTTGGCTTCTCAGCGGGTGTCTCGCGTTATGCCCCTTCTGAAATATAAATAAATACATTTAAAAGGTGATTTAAGAAAACATCTAAAAATCGAGAAAATACCCTTAGACTCCAGAGGGTTAAGAACCTATTAATGTGTTATACCAGATTAACGGGAATAATCTCAGCTAACTGACGATACAAACCATTTTTACCAGAACAAAACACAAGTCTCATAAGAAGCATCTAAATGACCCCTGAGCGAAAAATGCTAACGCACTTTGGCACAGAACTCAAGATAAAAAATACCCTTATTACTTATCGTAGCTGCACATACAAGATATCCGATTAAAACTGAGGTTCCACAGATTATTTAGATATATATATCATCACTGAGTGATCCGAACTCTTGACAGGGGAAGCAAACACAGACATCACAACACGTACCTTTACGGAGCTTTTACGGGAGATCGTCTCACCGTAGCTGTCAATCTGATCAAAATACTTGTTCAATAGCATTAAAACGAGAAATAACATTACATTTACATTACATTACATTGCATTTAGCTGACGCTTTTATCCAAAGCGACTTACAATAAGTACATACGACCAGGAAGACACAACCCTGAAGAAAACAGAATCAAATAAGTACATCAGGTATCATAGAGCCAAACATTTCAAGTGCTACTCAACTGGCTATAGATAAGCCAGTCCTCTATTAGTATATAAGTGCCTTGTTAGTAATTCTATCGCTCGAAGTGGAGTCGAAAGAGATGAGTTTTCGTGGCTGAATCGGTTAATCCATAGGTTGATAATGTTTCTGGGTAATCATTTTTTTATTTATAATCCATAATTCAATTTTTATGTAAAAATCAGCTGCTAATGGTAGCCACCAGAGTTATCTCAGCTTCCGGTCTTGGCTATGCGGAAGTCTCACACACACACACATTACCAAATAAGGAGTATGTGGGAGTTCCCCTCGATTCCATTGGCTCTGACGGTTAGAAAGAGATGTCACTCAGCAAAATCGAGCAAGGGGGGCGAGAGATATGGAAAATCCACACTGTAAACAATTACCAGCATTTCACAACATGTAACAGTATTATTTTACAGTGACATATTGTAATCAAGACCGCCTTTAAAATCCCAACAAATACATGTAAAAATGACTGTATCCTTGGATTTCACAGCATTGAACTATTATTTCACAATAAAATACTGCAATCGAAATCCTCTGTAATATCACATCAAATGTTGTAATATCACAACAACATTGTAAAAATTGCAAGGATTTTACAGCATTTAAGAGTATCATATTACAGATAAATATTGTAATCAAAAGCCCCTCTAATATCACATCAACATATCTATAAAACAGTAGAATTGGATTTCACAGTAAAGCACTGTACTCAAAATCATTTTAGCACAACCATGATAGACTGTATATATAAAGAGCTCATTACTGTAAAATTTGAATTGTGCACCATTGCACATGTGCAGAATAGACTATTCTAACCGGCGTGTGTCCTGGCAACCCTGTCTCCTAAAAATTACGTTCCCACAGAACTAAACTGCATTCTCAATTACGTTTAGCTAGAAATGTATTTTCAGTGATGCCTGACTTGAGTTTCTAGTACCAGGGAAAGTGGAAAAAGTGCCCCAAATCAGCATCTTAATTTACCCAGGGCCTAGTGCTTGGCTTTGAAAATTCAGGACACCCCTGAGCATTTTAGTAAATATCTCAACTTTGGAGAGGACATCCGAGAGGAGTTGGGGGACAAACGACACATCAAATCACATCTCTGCGTCAAGCCGAAGCCAACTAGAATACTCTTGACTGCCTAGAATGCGGGGAAATTTGCGTGCTCTGTCACCACAAGAGCGAGAGTGAAAGCGGCTTAACGGAAGGCTTTGTCCCGTTGTAAGCCGTAACATTTGACATTCGGAGCAACAGAGGGATGAATCTGCATGTACTCTTCGAGACGATTCCAACGCCATCAAGCTCAAAGCTGTCGGACCTTCCTTTGTGCCGTCTAGAGCAGTGGCGGCACCAGATATTTTCTCTAGGGGGTGCTGTGGGGTAGCTTGACGTTTCATAGAGGGTGCTCAAACATTAAGGGTTTCCCATTAATGCACCAGCGCTCAACCCTGTCTCCTAAAAATTACGTTCCCACAGAACTAAACTGCATTCTCAATTACGTTTAGCAAGAAACGTATTTTCTCCTACGTTACGTTCGTTATGAACGTATCTCAAATACGTTTATTATTATACATATCTTCTAGAAGCATATTTTCTCCCACGTTACGTTTCTTATGAACGTATCTGAAATACGTTTATTTTCTACATATCTTTGCCATTTATTGTCTCGCTTATAATAATGATAATAGTCATTTATAAATATCATTTTAGAGCACACATTTGAAATCAGTAGGCGAGGCTGTCATTTCTCCAGCTGTTACTCTCATGAGCGAGGCAGAATATAATAGTTTTAACATGCCAAAAAGCTGCTGTGTCGTTTATTGCACCTCAAACATTAAAACAAAATCCAGAGTTACGTGTTTCTGTACTTCCACTAAGAAGAAAGGACAGTAACAGAAGGGCTCTGTGGCTTCAGGCTTGATCGCCGTTCAAATGACAGCGTTGGTTTCCCCAAAACTGGGCGAGGCTGTAAAGTGACGTAGATTTTACTCATCTATTATTCAAAACCATTCTATTTATTCTAACGTAAATTACATGCCAGTGTTTTATGTTTTTATTTTAAATCGTATAATGTCGGAATTTTTTTCCCGTCTGTGAGGAAAATAAATGGGGCTTAGAGCCTCAAAATACTGAAATCTGTATTTTTGAAAATCTTTTTTTCCTTATTTACTCAACAATAACACACAATTATCCTTGTTTTTATTTATTCGTTTAATTCTATAATCTTGGGCTTTTTAGCATGCTTTTTAGCCGTAAATAAATTCACCGGAAACAGACGTAGGCCTATAAGGGACATTTTGAGGAAACACACAAACCCACTGAACAGATTACCCAAGATCCTCAGCTTGAAGCTCGTTGATTGGATGTTTAGCTGCAATGCATGTTGGGATATGATGTTAATGCGATATGATATCCGAAAGAATAATAATACTTTATTCCGAGTGTTCTTGCTTTTCTCTTTGGAGGTCATCACATAACGGCATTGTAATACACAGTTCGGCTGCATTAAATATTACACATCTGCTGTAGTTCTTTATTTATAGAGCCCTGATGAGAAGACTTCTGGACAACATGAGGAACTGCCGCCAAAACTGAATACTTGACGTGGATCATAAATATATCAACAATTAAACAACACCTTACATTTCTTTTCACAAATGCTTCTCCTTGCAGTATCAACACTAATTCGGCTGACTTTTATATTTGATCCAATTGGTAGATAGGTTATATTTACACCATAACGTTGCACAGCTGATAGAAAAGGACTTGTAGTTTTTAAAGATATTACTGATTTTCTTTGAATGTAAGAATGTAAATACTGAGTTGAGAGAATAGTCAGGGGATTTGGGTGATGGGAGACACATCTATGGAATCACAATTTCAATAGCTTACCATTAAATGACGGATATGCCTTTCTGTCTGTGATGTTTTACAAATCAGATATTAATGTGTAGAAGTAAAACATGAGAAATAGTATAGCAATATCCTGTAAAATGATGTAAGAACATGAATAAAACTACACATCTTCAGATGTTATACATACATAAGTGTCCTACACTAATAATACAAAGTTATTATTAGTATGCTGTGTGTACCTTGTGTGCACCGCCTAGTGGTTAAAGCACGTTATTGAATTATTTTTGTTGAATAATGTCATTTTTGTTGAATAATGTTATTTGATGAAAACAATATTAAGAGTACACACTTTCATAGGGGGAAAGTAGAAGGACAATGATAGAAGTATAGAATATAAAAAATCAAGAAGATACTGTAAGTGATCTCTACAATAAAACAGTTTAGTGCAGGATGTACAAAGATATTAATAGGAAGATGTGCAAAACAGACAAACTAATTAACCTTTATTAACACATTAAAGAGTACTTTAGATTAAGGTCTTCTTTCAAATAAGAAAAAAGCTTTGGGGGTATCTATCTACAGATAAATATTAAGCCTGACAAAGTACTTAACGTCTAATTTATTGCTTTCCTGCCATGTTAACTATGTTGAAGCACTTATTTTAACTGATATTATACACATTAATTATACTCTTATGTATGTAATAGAATAAAAAATGTGCAAGATTTGACAGTTTAATGGTGGAGGTACACACATATTGATAGATGTCTTGTAATGCATTGTTGAGGAACCTGTGACCCAAGTTTTTCATTCATTGCATAACTACACCGTGTATATGATATGTCAATAAACCTTAGAAAATCTAGAAATCTTGAAAGGGATGTGCAAAATAGCCATTATATACAGTTTTTAATTAAAAGAGACCTATCATGCTATATTTAAATGATATAGTGTATGACCATACCTATATAAGGTATATTTATTAGGGCTGTCAAGTTAACGCGTTAACGCAAAAAAAAATTAACGCCACTAATTATGTTAATGTGTATTTTTTGTCCTCGGCCGCCCCGTAGTTTCAGAGCGCATCGAGTTTAAAATACCAGCTGATGCTGACAGCCCCGCTCCTGCCGCCCGCTTGCTGCAGACCACACTTCCACGCTCACCGGCAGGCACCGACTGGCTACTGGGAGGGTGTGTGTATGTGTGGCCCGAGCGAGCGAGAGAGAGACCTTACGTGCATTGTTGTTGTTAGCATCTGGTGCTAGCTAGCTGCGCTAACGGATATAAGGAGCTGTTTAAATGAAAATAGAGGAGCTACATTTCGCCACAACTGTGCCGAGCACTTGACTTTATGCAGGAAGCCAGACAGTGGGACATTGTACGATAAGTCAGCACACTCAGCACGGATAGTGCGCAACATGATTGCAGCTTCCAGGCAGCTCCCGTTCGAGCATATGCCTTGAGTTGCACATAGCTCCAACGAACACACACACACACACACACACACACTTTGTATTGTATTATTGAATGAGAGAGGTTCCAGGTTGAATTGAGGCGAATATTTGTAATGTTCAGAGGTTGTTGTGTTTAATATTCATGAGAATATTTGTCATTGTTCAAATGATAATAAACATTTGCATAAAGCATATTTGTCCACTCATATGTTGATAAGAGTATTAAAAACTTGAAAAATATTCCTCTAAGGTACATTTAGAACAGATCAAAAATGTGCGATTAATCGCGATTAACTATGGACAATCATGCGATTAATCGCGATTAAATATTTTAATCGACTGACAGCCCTAATATTTATACATTTAATTTTTCAAAATACCAAACAGATCATTTTTTAGCCATGCCTCGTTTCGCTCATTTTCGCTCTATTCCAAACCTGTCTATGAAAATTCTGAGCAGCAGCTGACCACGCCCCCGTCGCCCCCGTGCAGAAGAGGGGGGCATGAGCCGGTGAGAGTCACGTTACCATGCTTGCTGTGATTATGAGTGTGGAATAAACATGTCATCTCAGAGCAATGCATGTGTTCAAGCATATTATCAATTTGATCCAGAAACTGACCCTGAAGCAGCGGAGGTTTTGGTGGAGGTGCAAACATCTCGGTTGCAGCAGGACGTTTCTGAATGATTAGTTGACAAGCTGTTGTCCCTATTTATTTTTACTCTGTTTGTTACGATGCTTGCTACTTATTCCGTTCATATTTTGGCTAATTAGCAAGAATGCAATGTGTACAGTTTGTAACGCAAAAACAGCGATACACATATATATTTATAAATGGACTCATTGCATATTTTCAGCATATATACAATGGACTCATTGCGTTTAATAGTTTACAGTCCTTTTCTTCCAACATCGTGCAACAACCGTTGGAAAGTTCAATAACTTAGGGTGATAAAAAGTATAACTCCAACACCTCAGTTGTCAGCAATGTGTGTTTCATGTGTTTTAAAAGCTCAGTTATTGACTTCTTTCTAAAGGGGTACATGTGCAAATTGCGCCACGATGCCTTCTGAACCGGAGAATGTGTGCTGCATGGAGATACCACAGGTAACATTTTTGATAGCTTCACTAAGTTGTCTGTTTAGAGAATACATTTTTCACATGTCATTCAATATATGTTTATCACACTAGGTGTCAAGACGGATGCAGGAACATGAGGACTCTGTAACCTGTGTGGTGGACCATCCTGGATTGGAGCCTGTGTGCCTAAATGTGTTCTCCCTGCAGAATGCATTGAATATTTACAGAGCTGAACATGGTGGACGACAGTTGAGGCAAATAGAGCAGTGAGTGGTTTGTTTGTTTTGACTGAAATTGTAAAACGAATGCTAATATTGTACATGGAAATAAATACTGGTGTATATGGCTTTATGCAATCTTTCATTCTGTCATTGTACATGTACTATTATATACTACACAGCAATGGCATAACACACACAACCTTATGCTTTTGAAATCAGAATATTCTTTACCCATCCAAACATGAATAATCACGACACATTTCATATTAACTCGGAACTTTATCGTCAAAATCAACGGTTCTTTGAACCCATAAAAAAAAAAAAACTAAATGTACTTGTATTTTGTATAAATGACACTAAATATTTTTTTTATGATTTCAGGCGTCACAGGTATCTAGCCTACAGAAGCTTTGTGAGCTGGTGCTGGGGCTTCCTTGGACGCAGGATCAGAGTGGTGATTTCGGCCTGCGTTGTCCTCAGGATTCGCAAGGAGTTTCCTGATCCCTGAAATGTCTATGTTGGGTTCAGACAGCAGCCAAATTGAACCGTGTAGCATACGATGACCTCCTCCCTGTCAGGTCGCTCATAATGGTGCAGGGTCCACAAAGACTTGGTCGAAGATGAGGTCCATCAAGTTGGCCACGTAGCCTGTGCAATGTTAAAAAAAGCACAACAAAAAATGTGGTTTAGATTAGAATATGCATGTAAAAAACTGAAAGTTCTTTCTAATTTTTTTATTTTATATTTGTAAATAGTTGTATAATAAATATTATAAACACTTACGGAATGTGGGGTCAGTCTTTACTGGTTTTGCTCTGCATTCTCCCTTCCTGGCCTTTGGGAACTGCAGTTTATATACAGAGGGTTTCCAGTGGATGTAGTGGCTTGTGCACGCTCAGCGTTTTCATTGTAGTGCAGGGCTGCCAGGTAAAGTCTTTCATTTCCGCCATGAGAAAAAAATGTAAATAATAGCAAAGGATGTACAAATTGGCACTAATTAGTAAGTAACTATGGTTTATTTTACCTGCACAACATTCCAAGAAATGGAAACACAACATTCTTTGGAGCAAAGCGCAGGATGACGGCATGGCAACGGGAGTGTTTCGACATCAACGCTTCTGCAGGGAATTTTAGCCTGGACAGCTGTAACATAATTGTATTTGACATTAAAAAGAAAACAAAAGATAAAACAAAAATATTTTAAAACAATTCGAAGCACACAAATTAAAGGCTACAACATCAGAATGTCAAGATGTATCCAAAGAACATTTGAAAAACGTGCTTCTAACCTATACTTCGATGTGAACCAAGAGTCCTCGAGGATAGCTGTGTACGAACAGTACGGTACTTGGGTGGGTCAGTCTGACATGCAGAATCTATCATCACAGGTAATCTGCTGGTAGCATGTGAGGTGCTGGCCTGTAAAGAAGAAAACATAGTTAGAACAAAATCATCTCAATTTAGTATTCAGAATGAGAAAATACAATTTGGATAAATATAGTCTGAAATCCCAAAAGATGGGGCTTAAAACTCTATTTAGCAAAGCTCTTTGCTTAGCCTTTTCCAATCTGAGTTAGTTTTGAACCGTAACGTGCATGCTGTGTTTCTGACTCAATACAGATGATGTGTTGGAGAGGGGCTGAGCTCAGTAGACTGACTGTAATGAGTGCTAGCCACTAATTAGCCTGTTGCTAGAGGTAAGGCCTCGTCAACAACAACAACAGACCAGGGCTTTAGCTCCGTTTTCCTCGTGGTGTGTGTCCCCCCTCACATACATACACACAGTGTTGTATCCTAACACACCCCCATTTATATTCATGTGTGCAAACAAGTAAACACACAACATCTTTTACATATAACGCTGCAAAAAACAGCATGTCTCATTAGCGTAGCGTAGCTTAGCTTACAGATCGATGATATCTTGTCACGGTTATCATGTCAGGTCACAGGTCTATGTCTAGGTTTGGGTGTTTTCACTGTTCTCTATGTCATGTTTTCCTCCTGTCGTTAGTTTCCCTGGTGTCCCTGTGTTTTCTCCTCCCTCCTCACCTGTGTCTTGTTAGCTGATTGTGTTCACCTGTGGCCCTTGTGTTTTCTCCTCCCTCCTCACCTGTGTCTCGTTAGCTGATTGTGTTCACCTGTGGCCCTTGTGTTTCTCCTCCCCTGCCCGGCTGTTTCTTGTCTTGTAATTATCCCTCCCTGTATTTAGTCTTGTCTCGTGCTGTGTTCAGTGTTGGTGCTTCTTTTGTATGTGACCCAGTTCACCGAAGAGTGTTTTGTTTGTCCAAGTTTATTTAAAGTCCTTGAAATAAAGGTATCGTCAAGTGTAATCTGCGTTTGGGTCCTACCTGCTTCACTCGGCGTAATAGTAAGCACCAACCAGAAATGGACCCAGCAGATGATCCGTTCGAGCTGGAATTATTGAATTTTTCCTTTGATTTGGCTTGCTGCTATGATTGGTGGAAGGGAGCGTCCAGTGTTCTGCAGAAGGAGGCCGCACTGGTAGAGGCGCACCGGTTGGCTATGGAGAAACCAGACTTGGTGAAATTCTTACCTGGCTGGATTTTGAACTTCATCTGGGTGTGTGATTTCCAGCCTGCTGACTATAAACGTCTCGGTGTGTTCCGTCTGGAGTCAACCCCTGCTTCTTCCCCATTTCCTGCTCCTGTCCAGGATCCGTTCTCGGGTACTCGTCTGGCTTATGGAGGTCCACGGAGTATTCAGGCGGCTGCTAAAAGGAGTCGCAAGGCCAAGCTAGCAGCCCGAGCCCCAAGAGCCATGGCTCCAGCCCCAGTTCCGCCCCCAGCAGCCATGGTTCTGGCTCCAGTACCGGCTCCAGTACCCCTGGTCCCGACTCCAGTTTCGGCTCCAGGACTGGCTTACCGGCCAACGCCAGCACCCCGTGTCCTGTCGGCGTACCGGCCGACTCCAGCACCTCGTCTCTTGTTGGCTCCCCAGCCAACACCAGCTCCCCGTGTCCTGTCGGCGTACCGGCCGACTCCAGCACCTCGTCTGCTGCTGGCTCTCCAGCCGACGTCAGCACCCCGTGTCCTGTCAGCATACCGGCCGACTCCAGCACCCCGTGTTCTGTTGGCGAACCAACTCTCTCAAGTCTCCCCTCCAGACACTTCTCAAGTCCCCTCTCAAGTTCCTACCCGAGTCCCCTCTCAAGTTTCCCCTCAGGTCCCCTCTCGAGTTCCCTCTCAAGTCCCCTCTCAGGTCTCCTCTCGAGTTCCCTCTCAAGTCCCCTCTCAGGTCCCCTCTCGAGTTACCTCTCGAGTCTCCTCTCGAGTTCCCTCTCAAGTCCCTTCTCAGGTCCCCTCTCGAGTTACCTCTCGAGTCACCTCTCGAGTTCCTTCTCGAGTCACCTCTCAAGTCAACTCTCCAGTGTCCTCTCGAGTCACCTCTCAAGTCAACTCTCCAGTGTCCTCTCGAGTCACCTCTCAAGTCAACTCTCCAGTGTCCTCTCGAGTCACCTCCCAAGTCAACTCTCCAGTGTCCTCTCGAGTCACCTCTCAAGTTTCCCCTCAGGTCTCCTCTCGAGTTCCCTCTCAAGTCCCCTCTCAGGTCCCCTCTCGAGTTACCTCTCGAGTCACCTCTCGAGTTCCTTCTCGAGTCCACTCTCCAGTTTCCTCTCGAGTTCCCTCTCAAGCCCTCTCTCGAGTCCCCACTCAAGCCCCTACTCATGTGCCGTTGGAGGTCCCGCAGACTAGTCTTCTGCCGGGGGTCCTGCCAACCCCATGTCCTGTCCAGTTGGAGGTCCCGCAGACTAGTCTTCTGCCGGGGGTCCTGCCAACCCCATGTCCTGTACTGTTGGAGGTTCCGCTGGAGGTCCTGCCAACCCCATGTCCTGTCCCGTTGGAGGTCCCGCCGTCTACTCTCCTGCCGGGGGTCCTGCCAACCCCATGTCCTGTCCAGTTGGAGGTCCCGCAGACTAGTCTTCTGCCGGGGGTCCTGCCAACCCCATGTCTTGTCCAGTTGGAGGTCCCGCAGACTAGTCTTCTGCCGGGGGTCCTGCCAACCCCATGTCCTGTACCGTTGGAGGTTCCGCTGGGGGTCCTGCCAACCTCATGTCCTGTCCAGTTGGAGGTCCCGCAGACTAGTCTTCTGCCGGGGGTCCTGCCAACCCCATGTCCTGTACCGTTGGAGGTTCCGCTGGGGGTCCTGCCAACCCCATGTCCTGTCCCGTTGGAGGTCCCGCCGTCTACTCTCCTGCCGGGGGTCCTGCCAACCCTTTGTCCTGTCTCGTTGGAGGCCCCGCCGACTACTCTCCTGCCGGGGGTCCTGCCAACCCCATGTCCTGTCCAGTTGGAGGTCCCGCAGACTAGTCTTCTGCCGGGGGTCCTGCCAACCCCATGTCTTGTCCAGTTGGAGGTCCCGCAGACTAGTCTCCTGCCGGGGGTCCTGCCAACCCTTTGTCCTGTCCCGTTGGAGGCCCCGCCGACTACTCTCCTGCCGGGGGTCCTGCCAACCCCATGTCCTGTCCAGTTGGAGGTCCCGCAGACTAGTCTTCTGCCGGGGGTCCTGCCAACCCCATGTCCTGTACCGTTGGAGGTTCCGCTGGGGGTCCTGCCAACCCCATGTCCTGTCCAGTTGGAGGTCCCGCCGTCTACTCTCCTGCCGGGGGTCCTGCCAACCCTTTGTCCTGTCTCGTTGGAGGCCCCGCCGACTACTCTCCTGCCGGGGGTCCTGCCAACCCCATGTCCTGTGCCGTTGGAGGTCCCGCCGACTACTCTCCTGCCGGGGGTCCTGCCAACCCTTTGTCCTGTCTCGTTGGAGGCCCCGCCGACTACTCTCCTGCCGGGGGTCCTGCCAACCCTGTGTCCTGTCCCGTTGGAGGCCCCGCCGACTACTCTCCTGCCGGGGGTCCTGCCAACCCTTTGTCCTGTCTCGTTGGAGGTCCCGCCAACCACTCTCCTGCTGGGGGTCCTGCCAACTCCTGGTCCTCTTCCGTGGGGGATCCTGCCGAAGCCTGTCCCGCCGGCTCCGGTTCCTGTCCGGCCGACACCGGGTCCTGCCCGGCCTCCGGAGCTGTCTGGTCTTCGCCCTCATGCTCGGCCCCCTGAGTTCGCCCGCTGTGGCCTTCGCCCCACCATGGACTCTGCCTTGCCCCCGGCCGTCCGCCCGAGTTCCCCACCTTAGACTCTGCCTTGCCCCCGGGCCGTCCGCCCGAGTCCCCCTTCTCGGCTTCTGCCGTGCCCCCGGGCAGTCCGCCCGAGATCCCTTCCTGGTCCCCTACTGGGCTCCTGGGCGGTCAGCTTAGTTCCCTCCTCCGGACCCCCTCCACCCACCCTGCTGGACTGTGTTGGATTTTTGTTTTGGGGTTTAGGGACGTCTGGAATCCGTCCCTTGAGGGGGGGGTTCTGTCACGGTTATCATGTCAGGTCACAGGTCTATGTCTAGGTTTGGGTGTTTTCACTGTTCTCTATGTCATGTTTTCCTCCTGTCGTTAGTTTCCCTGGTGTCCCTGTGTTTTCTCCTCCCTCCTCACCTGTGTCTCGTTAGCTGATTGTGTTCACCTGTGGCCCTTGTGTTTTCTCCTCCCTCCTCACCTGTGTCTCGTTAGCTGATTGTGTTCACCTGTGGCCCTTGTGTTTCTCCTCCCCTGCCCGGCTGTTTCTTGTCTTGTAATTATCCCTCCCTGTATTTAGTCTTGTCTCGTGCTGTGTTCAGTGTTGGTGCTTCTTTTGTATGTGACCCAGTTCACCGAAGAGTGTTTTGTTTGTCCAAGTTTATTTAAAGTCCTTGAAATAAAGGTATCGTCAAGTGTAATCTGCGTTTGGGTCCTACCTGCTTCACTCGGCGTAATATATCTGATCGTTCTTACAGACTACAATCACAAAAGCTTTTACATAACGCTGGAAAAAACGGCACTTGCCTACAGAAGATTACGTTCGTTATTATAACTTACTCAATATGATTTTAGAGGATACAAAATAGTAATACATAGGAGAATAAATACTTGTGGTATCGGCTAGGGCGTGGCTTTACAGCCTTCACACAGATCGCCATTACGGCAGTCTGAACATGTTCGCAAATGCCTGATAATTAAAATAAAAGACAAAGCAAAGACTGCGGAGTGTACAAAATAAAATGTTACAAAAACATATAAACACCTAACCGATTACTATTTGGGTTTGAGGTGACATTGATACGGCGAAGCTACATGCTACATGCTACATATACAAGCTAGAGATAGCTTTATCAGGAAAAACACCACTAAATAAAAACTTACAGCTTCAAAATTGGATGTGTCCTCACTGGCCTGGTCCCGGATGGTTGGTATTGATCCCGGGTTTAGCATTAGTTTGGAGGCATATCCGTGTTGGACTTGAGACAAGTTCATACACATGTCCGTGGTAAAATGTTTGGAACACACAAACAGAAATCTGCCGGGGTCTTCTGGCACATGTCCCTTGAAAATGAAGTCTAGCCACAGATTATTTTCTTTTTGCACTGATGGCATTGCATGCAGTCCCCTGTTCCGAGTCTTGAAGCCAACAACAGCACAACGTTTAACTGGCTTAGACATCCTGGCAAGAGCAGGCAAAAACACAGATGTGACTGGGGTTGATTTAGCCTGCCGATAGCCTATATGCGAATGAGAGGTTTGGCAATGCACATGGCCGTGGCTCATTCTCCTGATAGGTGGAGAGTTGACCAATAAGCGGAGCACGTCTTTGTGACGTAGAAAAGTGTTGAAATCTGGATCCATTTTTTTAAGATCCGTTGCAGCCCCTTTTTTAGAGATTTGGCGAAGGAGGAAAATAGAGAGGGTTGTGTTTTCTGACACTTGGTGAGTTCCCTGGAACACCGGGGACACATATTCATGTATAAAAGACATACAAAGGTGCATTTTGCATGATAGGTCCCCTTTAACTATTAGTAGAGAATAACGAGTAATGAATATACTTAGAGAGATCTGCAGATAAATGTTTAGTCTTCTCAAGCACCAACTATCACATATCTCTCCTGATTGTTGGCACTTGACAATCACCTTCCCTGAATGTTACTCATAGTCTGCCGTTGTTTCGTTCCATTTCAAAGAGCTTGACGCTCGGCGTAACCTTGGCGCATTGCCACTCCAACATCCAGTCCCAGAGCTTGAAGACTAATCACAGGGTTTGTCAACGGGACTGTAGTCCCAAACGATAGCTGGGGATTATGGGTTGTGTAGTGTCTTCGGCCATCCTAAACTGAAATGTTTTTCGGATATTATATCGCATTAACAACACCACATCTGGTGTCACAGAGATCTTCTGTTACTGTCCTTTCTTCTTAGAGGAAGTACAGAAACACGTAACTGGATTTGTTTTAATGTTTGAGGTGCAATAAACGACACAGCAGCCTTTTGGCATGTTAAAAACTATTATTTTCTGCCTCGCTCATGAGAGTAACAGCTGGCAAAATTACAGCCTCGCCTACTGATTTCAAATATGTGCTCTAAAATGATATTTATAAAATGACTATTATCATTATTATAAGCAAGACAATAAATGGCAAAGATATGTAGAAAATAATCGTATTTGAGATACGTTCATAAGAAACGTGGGAGAAAATACGTTTCTTGCTAAACGTAATTGAGAATGCAGTTTAGTTCTGTGGGAATGTATTTTTTTAGGAGACAGGGTTGCAGTGCTACAGTTGAATTTTTTTTTTTTTTCAGGCTCGATAATCAGCTCACGGTATATAGGTGTAAGCAGGGGTAAAGTGCTATTTTTACAAGTGAGGGATGGACCTCACCTCCTTATAGATATTTTACAAATCATACACCCTTTTAAAACAAACCGTTTGAGACCCACTGAGATAACTAGACTAAAGTTAACTATCTAAACACTGAGAGCCCTTTACTTCACCTGAGCTGAGGTTATCTGAGACTCTCCGTCTGACAGGAGAGAGTTCTCCCTCCACCTTGTTGTTGAAAAAGCTCCTTATATCCGTTAGCTTGGCTAGCTAGCACCAGATGCTAACCACAACGATCTCCGGTAGATACCCACCGGTGCACGAGGCTCTCTCTCGCTCGCGCAGGCACGCACACAAAATGGCTCGTGCCACACACAAACACAGAGCTGAGCTTGAATGAAACACAGAGACCAGAGAAGCTACTTGTAGGCTACTCACGACGCTAGGCTATTATGTGCAGAATCCCGCTCGCTTTCAGGTGGTTTTAATTGAGTGTCCACACGTGGACGTTTAAGGACTAAAAAACGATCCATCTTTCACTTTGCTGTTAGCAAATAATTTGGTGCTCTAGCTAACAGGAAGTCACTCAAGTGTCAAAGTAATTTAGCCTATGGGTACGTCAAAATCGAATGGGTGCTAATCATATCACTTGTGTTGGCTGTATGTTTTTGGTCAAAAATGTGTTTGTTTCACATTTGCATTGATGTAATCAATAATGTTTCTAATTTAATAAAAATAATAATAATATTCTAAAAGCGGGTTCCACACAAGTCAAGCAACACACTCTCAAAGTCTCGGAGCGCCAAGGACCTTTTTTCAATTTTCAACTCCCTCCCTCACCAAAGGGTGTCCAATCCTTAACTCTAGACAGGATTTTGTGAGAGTTTGACATTAGATTGAAAAAAAGTTTCTGGGTGGGTTACGGTTCCCATATTTCAGATACCTTATATGGGCCCTATTTAGAGGCCCCTGGTGAAAAAATTATCTTTCCAGCCCTTTCCAAAGTCCAGCCCTTGTCCTGTCTTGTCCCTGCACCCTGTCCAATGTTGTCTTTATGTCAGTACCTACCAGCAACACATTTCTAGTATGTTGTAAAACTACAGGAGACCGTACAGCTGTGACCAGTGTGTGGGAAGATGGCGCCTGTGTCGGCTCGCCGCTCGCTCAGCTCTCTACCTTTAGCTATCTTGTTTTTGTTTTATGTTTGTCAGAATGTCTCTGCTCTGCTCGTGTATGATCGCCAAACTCTCCTCCACCTCAGACCCTCACTGGAGTTGATACTGCTGCCCAAACTTACATCTGGCAACCATAAATCGTCCCCCCCCCCTCTACTGTTGGATATACCCACCTACCTGCGCCGGTTGCCCTGCATCCTGCCTCGCCGAAAGCGCTTTAGACGACGGGGAAAGCGTGGTGGTGCACTGGTCCATCTGAAGGCATACCTGACGGCTTCTTCTGGGACTTATCCACGTCTCAGATGTTATGGCCCTCCCGCTGCACGTCATGTGCGGAATCGGTGGATTCGCCCTGTTTTTCCGGAGCTGCGGACTCTGCTGGGCCCGCTGGCAGCTCCTCCTGCCCGACTGACTGCTCCCGGCCCGCGCGGCGTTCAACACGCGTCAGCTGAGACGCACTCCACCGTCGGCAAGCCCGGAGCAAAAACTTTGTATGGCTTTGCTAAATGCTAGGTCGATAGCAAACAAAACGTTCCTGCTAAACGACTTCTTCACCTCCCGTGAACTGGATTTTATGTTCCTGACGGAGACCTGGGTCCACGCTGGCGAGTATACACCGTTCTCTGAACTTCTTCCTCCTGACTGTACATTCTTCAGCTCCCCCCGTGCCACCGGCCTTGGGGGGGGCATAGCATCAGTGTTTAGAGCTAGCCTCCAATGCCGATTGCTTCACCCTGTAACTACCTATGCTAGCTTTGAGTTGCAGCTTTTTGAACTGAACCCGGCCTCGCCTATACTCTGCGCAGTCGTGTATCGTCCGCCAAAGTGCAATAAGGATTTCATAAATGACTTTTCTGACTTTCTGTCCGGGATCATGGTGAAATATGATCGGGTTTTGATCTCCGGAGACTTCAATGTCCATGTGTGTTGCGAGTCCAAACCTCTGGTTAGGGACTTTTTAAATCTCCTTGATTCTTTTGGTCTCGTTCAGTCCGTGGCTGGCCCAACACACGAAAAAGGACACACTTTGGACTTAGTATTATCGTTTGGTCTGTCTGTATCTGTGGATGAAATATGTGCAGCAACGCGTATCTCAGACCATTTACCGGTTCTGTTTACAACCTCCATCCCTTCCGCAGGAGTCGAATCACGTGCCCCTGCGCGTCGTGTGCGTTCGATTAACCCCTTGACTGCCTCACAGTTCTCTGATGTTTTTAATGCTTCTCCGATCTGTAAATTAGATGTGAACTGTGCTTTTAATGCTGATGAGCTTATCTCCATGTTTGACTCTACATGCACACTAACACTGGATTCTGTTGCTCCTTTTACACTTAGACGCACAAAAGTGCTCTCAGAGCCGTGGCTCAATGACTGTACTCGTGCTCTCAGACGCGCTTGCAGGCGTGCAGAGAGAAAATGGAAAAAGGATAAACTCCATGTCTCCCTAGAAATCCTTCGTGCTTCCCTGTCTGACTACCAGACGGCAGTCAAAGCAGCCAAAACAGAGCACATCTCTCTGTTAATCTCCAAAAACAGCCATAAACCTCAGGTTCTTTTTAATGTCCTCAACTCGATCATTAATCCCTGTGATGTTTCTTCTATTGTGCCATCGACTACTCTCTGTGATAAGTTTCTTAAATTTTTTATTGAAAAGGTATCTGCTCTTAGGCTAGCTCACACTAGTGCTACCCCAGATCCTGCTCCCTTTCTGTGCCCTGCTGTCCTCGACCACTTTGAGCCTGTATCCTTCTCTTCTCTCTCGGATGTGGTCAAGCACCTGCGGCCGACAAACTGCACCTCAGATAGCATTCCCTCTCGCCTTCTCAGAGACGTTTTAGATTCAGTTGGAGCAAGTATTTTATTAATTGTAAACACCTCCCTTAGCTCAGGATGTGTCCCTGCTGCCTTCAAACATGCCGTGGTTAAGCCATTACTTAAAAGAAACATCTCGACCCCTCCTTTCTCGAAAATTTTAGGCCCATTTCCCAGCTACCTTTTTTATCAAAAGCCCTGGAGAGAGTAGTCTACGCCCAGCTGCAGTCTTTTTTAACCACGCATGGAATCCACGAAAAGTTTCAGTCTGGCTTCAAACCCATGCACAGCACTGAAACAGCCCTTTTAAGAGTTTTTAATGATCTGCTCCTAGCCGCCGACTCAGGTAGCCCAGCTGTCTTGGTGCTGTTAGACCTGACAGCTGCTTTTGACACTGTGGACCATAGCATCCTGTTGTCACGGCTTGAACAGTCCGCTGGCATCACAGGCTCTGCCCTTGCATGGTTCAGGTCCTACCTGACAGACCGTAGCTTCGCTGTGCAGCTAGGTGCCTTCTCCTCTGCAAAAGCCCCTCTTACCTGTGGGGTTCCCCAAGGCTCGATTCTGGGCCCCATCCTTTTCCTACTGTACTTACTGCCCCTAGGCTCAATTCTCACAAAACATAATATTCCCTTCCACTGCTACGCCGACGATGTACAGATATATCTCCCTCTCGAAGCAAGTGTCACACACTCATTACAACAGTTGATGGACTGCTTAACTGAGATAAAATCCTGGTTGAGCAAAAACTTTCTAAACCTCAACGAAAGCAAGACTGAGGTCATCTTTTTTGGACCCCAACCTCCAGCCTCCCAGGTTGATATTCTGGGCTCCCTCCAACAAAACATCCTCCCCTCGGTCACGAACCTTGGGTGACCTTCTCCAGTACTTTTAAATTCGACAAGCAGGTCAGCAGCGTAGTCAAATCCTGCTTTTTTAAAATAAGACTTTTGGCCAAAACCAAGTCGTATTTATCTTTTAAAGACCTGGAAAGGGTTATTAACGCCTTTGTGACCTCGAGACTGGACTACTGCAACGCTCTGTATATGGGTATGGACCAGGCATCAATTAAACGCCTGCAGCTAGTCCAGAACGCAGCTGCACGTTTGCTGACTGGCCATAAAAAGCGTGACCACATCACCCCAATTCTGGCCTCACTGCACTGGCTTCCAGTTCGGTACAGAATTGATTTTAAAATCCTTTTATTTGTTTTTAAAGCACTAAATGGGCTGGCTCCGGCCTATATAGCTGAACTCCTCCAGCGCTACACCCCAGCCAGAGCTTTAAGGTCTGCTGACCATCTGCTGCTGGTAGTGCACAAGACCAGGCTCAAAACCCGAGGGCACCGAGCCTTCGCAGCAGCTGGCCCCAGGCTCTGGAACACTCTGCCCCTCCATGTGAGGTCGGCCCAGACCCTAGGGGTTTTTAAATCCACACTTAAGACCCACTTCTTCTCTCAGGCCTTCTAGTTAGAGCGGAGCACGACTGCTGACTTTTCCGTGTGTTTTGTTTTTATATTTGCTGTTGCAATGACTGTCTTTTGTTGTTATTGTACTGTCGTAAATTGTTTTTATTACTTGTACAGCACTTTGGCTCGACCAAACATCGTTTTTAAATGTGCTATATAAATAAAACTTGATTTGATTTGATTTGATTTACATGGCAAATAAACAGATATTGTATCTTGTATCTTCCTCTAGGCCTACTGATTGCCTGCCTGGTGTTGACCGACGCGACGAGGTGTATTGCCTAAATCCAATCCATGGATTGCTTCCTAGTTGGAGGTAGGCCTAGTATGCAACACAGACCGTAGTTTATAGACTGTGCATAACTGCAGTCCCCAGCTCCAGTGCTTCCCTCCATGAAGTACTGAAGCTCAGACATTTGTTACCTGTGCAGCACACCTGAGATTAATCACTACCTCCAATACTGTTTGACAGTACATTTATGTGAGCTTACCTCTCTTGCTTCCCTGTGGTGGTTTTTTATTTGACATCCTCGTGATCCTGGTGTGCGTGCGCCATCCTCGAGGAAATTGCTAGTGCCTGTTCGAGTGTTGTTGCAGCTAAGGTAGATATGATTGTGTGACTGCGGTCTCGTCTAAATGGGATGCTCGACTACCTAACTGAATGGCTACACCTTGAACACCTTTACAACATGCTCATGTTCATAATCTGCATGCAAACTGACAAATTCCTTTTGTTGGTTGCCTTTGTAATTTCTCCTTTCTCTGGTCTCCTTTTTTCTAGGTCTCAGAGAGGCCAACCATCCTCTTCAGTGTCAGGCAGCCAGGCTAACCGTCCTGTTCAGTGTCAGGCAGATTGAATTATGTTTGGGTAGGTAACTAGTTACCACGCACAACAATGTTCCATTGTAAATATATTGGATGTCAGCATGTGTCTGAGAAGGTGCATAACTTTGTTCAGCACACAAAGCTGCACAGTAATGCCTCCAATTTTCACTATCAGTGTGGGGTGCCTGACTGCTCACGGAGGTTCATAAAACACACAGCACTGAAATCGCATATATATATATATATATAGGCTGCATAAGTGCTACCTGCAAGCTGCATGAATGTTACTCGGATCTGGTATTGAAATGTCTAGCTCAAGTATTATTTTTGTTTTGATTGATTCTAGGAATGTACCTATCCACAATAACGCATGACGGGGTATCTGTTCATTTCAGGTGACACAATGAAGCCTTCTGGGTGGATGCTATCCATTGAGGGACAAGTGGTAATGGGCCCACACCCATTTTTTTTGCATGGGGTAGCTGCTTTATTCAGCAGCTACTATGTCTTCAACCTCAAATATCCCGTTGGATCATGCACAATGGAGTTCATCCAAAGGTATTGTAACACTCAAACACATGATCAATGTCATCAGTAGGACTTATCATGCAAAGTTGTGTTTCACTATCTGGCTATTAAGTCCATGCCTTTCTACAGAGGCCATAAAGTAGATTAAATGCTTTGAGTATGAAGCCTGGAACCAACTATGCGAATTGGGACCACACCATCAGTTGATGTTGCTGGGCTATCTTTTTAAAAAATTGACATAATGGTTTAATTCACATTATATGTTACCTTATGTTAGAGGTACCTGAGGCACTCTGCTAGGCTACAAATAATGTTAATGTGAGAGGATGATCCAACAGGTTTGGACTAGTAACAGTCGGTGTGGGAAAAGACACAGGTGAACACCTTGATAAATGCTGCCTGCAATACATGAGTCTATTTAAAACTGAAACTTATCTTTGCTTATTAACAGGTGCTTCTTGGGCATCAACCCGGAGAAAGGCTCCAAGGCAAAGATGCGAAGCTCCATTAACCCTCACGTGAGCACCCTTCACCGGAAGCTGATAGACTTAGAATGGTCTGCATAGACTGCATGGTGTGCGGGGACAAGTCCAGCGGGAAGCATTACGGTCAGTTCACCTGCGAGGGATTATTTGTTTAAAGGATCCGTTAAGGGTTCATCTGTTTTTTATGGATAGTTGAGGTGAACTAGTTCATGTTCCTGTTTGTTTACTCTGTTGTTTACTCTGTTGTTTATTTTGTCAATAAATATGCCAGTGGGCTTCCATTGATTTTACCTCATTTGTGCGTTTGGTGTGTTGTTTTTAATTGTACAATAAGATTACGTGCATTTTTGTAGTGCAGCTCCAGTACTTCCAGGAGGAAGCTCACACTTTGGTTTCCTGTTAAACTCAGACAGGAAACCATTGTATGAGCTTCCTCCAGGAAGTACTGGAGCTGGGGATTACAGTTATGCACGTGTATCATTGTAAATTCACAGTAAATTACTGGCTACTCCTGCATTACTTTCACAGTACACATTGTACATTCACAGTAAATTACTGGCTACTCCTGCAGTACTTTCACAATAGAAATGTAAAAGTACAGGTCCTTGTTGTAATGCATGTACAACAAAATGATGTAATTCCCCAGTAACATACTGTAATATCACAGTAATTGAAGCTGTGAAGTTACAGTATACAGTTGTACCTTTACAACAATGCATTGTAATATCATGGATGTGAAATTACAATACATTGCTGTGAAGACATTCACAGTAAATTGCTGTGAACCTTACTGTGAAAGTCATGCAACAAGTTGCCAGGTAATTATTGTGAATTCACGGTGGATATTTTTACAGTGCACCCAAATGGCCACAGAAGATTTTTTTTGTGCTAAATCTCTCTAAAAAGGTCAAATGTCACTTGTTTTGCATCAATCTTGATACAGGGTACTTATTATATGTTGTAGTTTGGATTCCTAAAGCTTTTAGTCTACCATCCCATCATTCAAGGTTTTTTTTGGACGGACACAATAATTTAAATTTTTTTACTATGTTCAGTCTGAATTTACTTTAAAATAAAAACATCTATATTGATTGTGACACTTCTACATCCAACTCACAGGTGTAACCTTGCTTTGAGAAAAAAGTTTATTAATGTAACCCTTTTAGAAAGGAAGATATGGTCATTTGTTCTGGGAATGTCATTTTCGAGCCTGAGACCTGAAAAACAGGCTCGGGGCTTAACAAGTTAACACAAATGATCCAAAAACATTACACACATCTTAGGAAATAATTATAATACACTTTAAATATATCAGGTAATCTGTTTCGTGAAGGTAAATTACTTTGCTTAACTTTGGATTGTGTTTGTTTTTATGTTACTGTGAGTATTGGTATGTTGGCAGCTGTGATTGACAGAACATCTCATTTTGAGTCAAGGACAGGTCAAATATAACGTTCTTCTCCCTGCTCCTTTCTGTCATGAGCTCAGAGCAAACCATATTTTGCATTCATTGCCATGAGTTGAACAAGTAAAACAAATCCAACATGTCCAACAGACAGCTGGTACATAGTTAAATACTCTTGATCATAATTGGAAACAGTAAAGTCTCATCTGTGGCCTGTATGCCGCCCTGCTTGATTCTTGCCATACCGCTCCATAGAGTACAGCAGCAACTCATCCACTCTAAAGGCCGTTTTTGCCAGCTCTTCTCAACAGACAGAATCATACTGCACTCCACCTGGCGGCTTGCCTGCTAATGAGAATTCAATACAGTCAGTCGATACAGCGATAATGCTCCTCTGCGGCTCTCTAATTCCCTAACAAGGTCACAGTATACAGAGGAGGCAGATTTGCTTTTAAACAATTAAAAAGCCACTATAAAGAGTAGGTGTATGTGTGGAGGGGGAGGTATCTTTGTTCACATTGTTTCCCTTTAGGGAATTATAATTTTAAGAGCTTTAGAAACAGCACAATACTCATGTTTCTTCACAGAGAGCAGCTCAGTTACTCCTAGCACAGCATTGTTAGACAAAAACTCTTTGAAACAGATGACATGCTCGCTCCATTGACTTTACATCTCTAACAGGCTAAGGAGCATCAATCTCCCTGTACACGCATTGATGCTCTTTTAATTTGCTGCAGCTGTTAGTACCCATCTATCCTTTGCTCTCAGCACATAGAGAAATTAGATGCTCTGCTTGTGCCATGTGAATTCATTATCATGTCAGAGCCCGTCGTCTCCGTGTTAACTTCAACATCTTCCAGCTTCAGGCCTGTCAAGTTGAGCCCTAATTGTGTATTGTAGGGCTTGCCTAGTTAGAGAAGCCACATGAGATATGTGTTGCTGAACATTATGCCAAAACATTTAAACGCCTTTTGTGTCGCCCTACAAAGTAGAAAAGGAAATGGTTGTCTTTTAGTTTTATTTGGAAAGGAAGAATTCTGGAAGATAACTGGGACTTACTGAAACACTGTTCATGTCTGTATAAACTCAAGTCAGGATCAGGAGACTTGGACTTGAGGAATAGCCAAAACATACGCTTTGTTGGCCTGTCCAATGGCCAGCTAAGACCAGTTTAATTATAATATTTGTGTGCATCCACATTGATGAAGAGGAAATAATCTACACCATGACAGGCAGAATGGAGAGGAAGCACACAATAATGGCATGAACTCTTATCAAGCAGAAATTGGAAGGATTATCTGACAAAGTGTAGGGACTTTCTGTTGTACTGTGACTGTCATATATGTCCTCATATACTGTACATGTCCTTCAAAAACTGAAGAAATACGCGAAATGACTGCAAAGGAAAAGTTGTTTAATTTACACTCAATATTTAGATAGCATTTTGATTAAAAGGTTTCATTGATGACATTTGAATTCCAGCAGTTTGAATGTGTAGGAGGAGTTCCTAAAAATACAGAGCTTGGAAATGGCAATTGCCGTAACTTTTCAAAAAAAGATGTCCGACTACCTGCACAGTAAACCTTAAAGAGGCTTTTATGTGCATTCCTGCATGAAACTGTAGCAACTGAGCGCAAAGTTTGATGAATTTTTTCTTTTTCAAGGGTCCAAAGCACTCTGATAATGCACTTGCATGATGTAACAAGCGTATTGGCTGAGGAATGCAAAGTTTGTTCCTGAGTATGGTCAATTGGAGACCACATCCATACAATTAGAATAGTTTCAATGATGCACTTCCATAGGGCTGCAACAACAAATCTATAAAAAATCGATTGTTAAAAAAGTTGGCAACAAATTCAGTTATCGATTCGTTGGGTCTATGTTGTTACTCTCTGTTTGCGGAGCTGGCTACGTCACTCGGAAAAAAAAACATTCGAAAAATGGCGGAGGCGGAGAGAAGCACAGTCCGAATTAAATCTTCAACAGTGTGAGAGCACTTCACTTCACAAGAGTAACAAGTGTGTTACCGGCAAACTGTGTAAAATCGAACTTGCATGGCATGGGAGCACCACAGTGATGCGGGAACATCTCAAACGTAAACATGTTGGAGCCATGATGGACGAAGGGGGCTCAACAGCACAGATAGTTACTCGAAAAACTTAATGAAAGATTGGTGGCATGTATTGCGTTTCACATCAAGCTTCTCATTTATCTAATATGGTTGTCAATATTGCATGGCAAGTAAGGGATAATGTGCAGCGAAGCGGTAAACATCCGATCTGTGAACATACTGTCTGTGTTTTTTGTTTCAATAATGACCGGCTCGCTGCACATTATCCGGCTTATTACACGGCTAAATACTAAACAAACTAACAAATAAATTGACTTATTTTAACGTATTTAAACTATGCCAATTTATTGATTCAGCTATTTCAAAGTGTTTGCGCATTTGCAGAAAGTAGGTCGGGTTGAGATACTGTGTGCTGTATTTAAGGAGTGAACTAGGACACATTGAATAGTTTGTAGCATATCTGAACATGAATGTCTTAACCTGTTAAGCCCTGAGCCTGTTTTTCAGGCCTCTTTTTAAAGGTCCCATGTCATGCTTTTCCAGTTATGGTGTGTTATGTAGCTTTTTCTGCATGTAAACGGTTTGCAGAGTCACAAACCCTCAAATTACACCCTGTAGCGAGTAAAACTCGAAAAGACCTGTCTATGCTGCCCCAGAATGCCTCGTTGGAGATTTCTCTTTTTCTTCCTGGGTACAGCGACGTGACCATACCCATTGGTCCAAATGGACAAATCCGTGGCGTGGAGCTCCTCACACACACACTCTCTCAGCGGCAAAACTGTGGCGCGCTTACACTGTAAGTGCGCCGCGGGCAGGAGCTCCAACAAGCCGTTTAGGACAGAGAGTGAATACACATACTATACAGCAGGGGTAGCCAACACGGTGCCCGCGGGCACTTAGTCGCCCGCAGGGGCAACGTGAGTCCCCCGTGGGGCATGTTTTAAAAGTAGCTCGCCAAGCAAATCCAAAATGTATAAAAAACAAAAAAGGAAATGTAATTAAAAGAATCTACCCTATCCATAAAGGAAACCTAAATCATAGCGAACTCTATCTACTTACTACAACTCTATATCTATCTAACACCCATCCTCCCCCCACCCCCACAATGAATATCGACCAATCACGTTCTTGCTTGATTTGCGGAACCAGCGTTGCAGTCGGGAAGAAAAGCAATGTGGCTCCTCCCCGCTGATTTCCCTTCTGGCAGATTGTGACGAAGGTAACTTCGTCACTGTTGACTGACTGCTTCGGGCCTTGTATATTGCACATGTCTTTTATTTTGAAAAGTGTTCCCCCTCCCGTTTTTTCTGTTGCTCCTGATTATGTTCACCTGGTGCCCTGTGTTGTCTCCTTGCACTTGACGCACACACACGCATGGCGTAATCTCCACTGGGGACAGGGGGGACATGTCCCCCGCACTTTTCGATATCCCGTTTGTGTCCCCCCCACTTTACAAATATGTTTATTATTATTTTGAATGCAAGCCGTCATCGCCACGGAGGCACACAGCCTCTGTGAGCAAGCGAGAGAGAGATCTAGGGAGCGAGAGAGCTAGGGAGAGCACCCCTTTATCTATGTAATATAGATAAAGTAAGAAATCATTCCAATGTGTACTATGGGACAGTACAAAAAACAGTTTAAAAGGGGAGTGATTAGTAAAATATAAAGAAAGAATGCTAACTAGGTTACATAAGATAAGAATAAATAAGTTTAAATGATTTGTTATTGGTTGTGATCATATTCTAAAGATGATTGGAGTATTGAAAAGTATACAGCTCCCTTTCATATGAGTGTTGAGAGCTGTATCCATACATTCATGTTGTGCTCAAAGTGCTCCAGATTGATGCTTTTCACTTCAACATTTACAAAAAAAATCTTCCCGGGGGAGCATGCCCCCGGACGCCCCTAGAGGAGGTGAGGACCCCCCTAGAGGAGGTGAGGTCCCCCCTGGAGGATGTGAAGCCCACCGCCAAATAAAGCAGGTTAAAATAATTAAATTGAATACGTGTTCTTTTAGTAAACACTGAAAACGGGTCCCACAGACCCAAACAGCACACAAATGTTAAAGGTAAGCATATCATAATGTTAAAATGTGCTAAATATATACACTGCACAAAACAAAAAAAGATTAAAAGTTGTGTTATTTTTGAAAGTAGCCCTCACCCTAAAAAAGGTTGGTGACCCCTGCTGTACAGAGATGCTGTATGAGAAACCAATGTGAGTTTGGAACATTCAACAATGTAAATCTATTCTAGTAGACCTCAGAAATGGCCATGACATGGGACCTTTAAAGAATATTGTTTTTGTTCGAGCGACCTAAAGAGACATATGTTTGTTCAAAACAAGCTGTTATATAGCTTTTGCATATTTTGTAAAGCCTACATTTGGGTTGTTTTTGTGTGTTGATGTTGTCAATTTGGGAATGCAGTTTTCCGATTAATCATAGACATAATCGACTATCAAAATGGTTGTTAGTTGCAGCTCTACACTACCACACTTGTATTTGTCCATCACAGGGGTCGGCAACCTTTTTTATACGAGGTGCCATTACAAAAAAACATTTTTTATCAGCGGGCCGACGATCGTGAATTATCAACGGGGTGGGGGGGGGGGGGTTGTTGAGGAACTCGAAGCTCGTGAACTGTCAACAGGAGGGTGGGAGGAGCCTCGCTGCGGGGAAGCAGTGTGTGGACCTCATACTTGCCAACCCTCCCGAGTTTCGCGGGAGACTCTAGATTTCATTGCCCTCTCCCGGTTTCCTCCCGGGGTCATATTTCTCCCGCATTTCTCCCGATTTCTGACAAAATCAGATTTAGTCAGGACTGTTTGCACTCAGACTTTAATACAGCTACACCATTGTTTGGTTTCCGTGGTAGCGCGTCTCTTTAGTAGCGCGCGCAACTGAAAGTCTGAGAGGGTGAGCCGATAGTCACAGAAAACTGAACAAGAATCGACAACTACCCTCTGCTCACTCCTTTCTTGAAAAATTGTTAAACTAATACAGCTCCGGCGATCCACTAACACCCCCCCCCCCCCCCCGTGGTTTTGAAATGCTCCCGATTTCTGAGGTCTCAAGGTTGGCATGTATGGTGGACCTGTAAGCACAACACATTTAAATAATTGGTTTAAACGGCATAATAATAATAATAAGGACGATCGTCCGTTCTGTGATTCTCCAGAACACACATGTTATGATATTAGGGTCATGCAGAGTGATATGAGATCGCTGTCCCTTTTAAGAGAGAGAGGGGTGTGGCTTGTGCATGTGTGGATGGTAGAGCGACAGTGAGCGAGCGTGTGTATGTTTCTGGAAGTGAAACGAGGAAGCAGAAAAACAGAGGTCTGTGATGTATTTTGTGAAACAGAAGAACAACTAAATAAATGCAACGGCCTCCCAAGAAGAGCTCGCCTCTCTCCAGTCATTTGAGCTAAAGTGGGTTATTGAACCTGAAGCTTGTTGCTTCTGCCCTCCTCGACTACGGTCTGGGAGCCGACAGGAAAGTTCAACACACAGATGGCCAGTCGGCCCCTTTGTAGCATATTATTTCAATGAGAGATGAGCAGATCACCACTGGGCTTTCAACTAAAGACACAGCCACGCAAAAACTGCGGCATTTGTACAGCTCCTTATGCATACTGCAATTAGTGCTTTCCTCTGTGGTGAAACGATCAGCACCACGGAGGAAAGCGACAGAAAGTCATCCTGGAGTTAAAGAGAGCGGGGCTGCGTTGCGTGCATGGCTTCCTTCTGCAGGTAATGGAGAGACGCGCCCTGGCGGCAGTCTCGTTCAGGATCCGAAAATACAATTTAAATATTTTGCACACTTATTCCACGTATTCGTAGTGTGCCACTGGTTACGGTGCCCCTGGTCTATCATAATAGATTCCCACCTGTGCTACCTGGGAGTCAGGCTATTACTTGATCGAGTGCTGTCTGTCTTCCAAAGACTGAAAAGGTCTGCATCAATGAGCAATCATCCCATTCTGCTGTGCAGTCAGGCAATCTGTTCCAGGCAAGCCAAACTACTGGCCTAAAGGTCTTTGTTTTTACTCCTCAAAATGGTCTGATACTGGATTTTAAGATGTACCAAGGGAAGAATACATTCAGGGACCAAAGATTGGGCGTTGGAGCAGCATCAGTCCTACGCATGGTTGAATCTTCTCCCACAGAAAGTCACCTATCCTTCTACCAATACTTCACAACAATCGATCTCATTGGCCCAAAACAACACCATCGAAGTGTGGCGTGGGATGACAACCATCACTGGGTATGGAAACAAGACTGACCAGGTGATGGGAGGAGACCTACAGGAGGCCAATTACTTAAACCTGTTTTTCAACAGGTTTGATGATGAGGTTACCACCCCTCCCTCCAGCTCCTCCACCTGTGACTTACCCCCAGCGAGCCTTTCCTCCCATCTCATCCCTCTTGCCCCCCTCCACAACCAGGGCTCTCTCTCAGCCCCACTGTGCATGCCCCCACTCACCATCACTGCAGAGGACGTGAGAGGAGAGTTCAGCCGTCTACACTCAAGGAAGGCTGCAGGGCCTGACGGCCTCTGCCCCAGTCTGCTAAAAGGATATGCTACTCAGCTGTGTGCAGTTTTTCGGCAAATTGTCAACCTGAGCCTGGACATGATGACTGTCCCTGCCCTGTGGAAGACAACATGCCTGGTTCCTGTGCCGAAGAAGATACATCCACGCACACACAGTGACTACAGACCGGTGGCTTTGACATCACATGCCATGAAGTCGCTGGAGAGGCTGGTCCTTAAACACCTCCGTACAGTGGTCGCACCATCACTAGACCCCCTGCAGTTTGCATATCAGCCTCGTATTGGAGTGGAGGACGCCATCATCTTCCTGCTGCACAGAGTACACACACAGCTTGAGAAGGCAGGCAGCACTGTGAGAGTCATGTTCTTTGACTTTTCCAGTGCTTTCAATACCATCAGACCTGCCCTGCTCAGCAGTAAGCTACTGGACATGCAGGTGGATGCTCCACTGGTGAGCTGGATAACCAACTATCTCACAGCTCGGCCACAGTACGTGGAGCTGCAGAATAACACCTCTGACATTATATTGAGCAGCAGGGCACGGACCTCTCTCCCTTCCTGTTCACAGTCTATACATCAGACTTAAGACACTGCTCACAGTCCTGCCATCTGCAGAAATGCTCAGATGACTCTGCCATTGTGGGCTGTATCATCAGAGATCAGGAAGCTGAGTACAGGAGTGTGGTGGACAGTTTTGTGGAGTGGTGCTGTCAGAACCATCTGCAGCTCAAAGTCACAAAAACTAAGGAGCTAGTGGTTGACTTCAGGAAGCGGTATACCGCCCCAAGCCCAATTACCATCGTGGGCATGGATGTGGACATTGTGGACAGCTACAAGTTCCTGGGTGTCCACATAGACAATAAACTGGACTGGAGTAAAAACACTGACGCCCTGTATAAGAAAGGCCAGAGTCTCCAGTGTGATCTTCCTTGCTGTAGTGTGTTGGGGAAGCGGGGTGTAGACAGCGATGCCAACAGACTCAACAAGCTCATCAGGAGAGCAGGCTCTGTCCTGGGAGTAGATCAGGAGTCGTTGGCAGTGGTGTCGGAGGGGAGAATGCTGAGGAAACTTCTCAGCATTCTGGACAACGGGTCTCACCCCCTGCATGCCACACTGGTTCTCCTACCGGAGCACTTTCAGCCACAGACTGAGATCACCGAAGACCACCACACAGCGCCACAGGATGTCTTTCCTCCCAGTGGCCATCAAACTCTTTAACTCTTCAACCTTAAGTAAAGGGAACTGAGAACTTCCACACCAACACTATGTGCAGTATAAATATAATTACCATCATTACAATACACTCGCTGCTATATAACTATGTGCAATATTAGTATTATTAATAATATGCTATGATAACATGCAATTACGTAACTGCTACTACGTTTCATTTTTTGCAATACTAAATACTGCTAATAATTGCATTGATTGTGTGACCATCTGTCACGATTATTGTGTTGTGTCAAGTTTTTAGTTTTGTGTGTCTGGTAGTGGGTGTTTTGCTGTTCTCCTTGTCATGTTTTCCTCCCTGTGTATTCTCTGGTCTTTTTCCCTGTGTTTTCCTGTCTGTCGTTAGTTTCCCTGGTGTCTAATTTCCTGATTGTTTTTACCTGTCACCCCTTCTGTGTCTCCTGTGCTCATCAGCGTCAGTCCCGCCCCTAATTGTTCCCACCTGTGTCTTGTTACCCTGTGTTTAAATTCCCCTGTCTCCCAGTGTTTCTGGTCAGTTTGTCTTGTCTCTTGTCATGGTCAGGTCTATGCTTTTGTCTATTGCCATGGTCAGATCTTTGCTCTTGTCTTTTGCCTTGATCAGGTCTATGCTCTTTTGTGCTCTTGATAGTTTTGTTCATCACTACATGAGCGTTTTTCTTTTGTTCTAATTTTTGTCATCTCATCCTGAGATTAGTTAGTGACCATTTTTTGTTGATCGTTTTTTTTGGAAAAGTAAAGTATCTTACCAATACTTTACCTCTGTCTCCCGGGTCGTGCAACTGGGCCCTATATCCTAAGTGCCTGAGTTCTTAACAGAAATAACTGACCATTATGGACCCAGCAGACTCAGCCTTTTTGATGCTACAGGTGGAACGTCTTGGGTACTCTCTGGAGTACATTTTTTATACGTGGAATGGCGCCTTATCTCGACGGGGTAGAGAGGCTGCGTTGAAGGAGGCACGTCAGGAGGTTGCTCGCAAACCCTGGCTCTGGAGCTTGTTGCCCGAGTGGCTTAAGGATTTTACAAGTAGCCCTGAGTGCCAGCCTCAAGCCTCAAACCCCTTTTTGGGATCCCGCCTTGCCTTAGGAGGTCCACGGAGCCTCCAAAAGGTCTCTTGGAGACGCAAGGCCAGGATTCTAGCCGTGGCCCCAGCAGCCATGGTTCCGGCTCAAGAACCGGCCCACAAGGCCATGGATCCGTGCACCAGTACCGGCCCACACAGCCATGCTTCCGTGCTCCATTACCTGGCTTACACAGCCAGGGTCCAGGCTTACCAATACTTTACCTCTGTCTCCCAGGCCGTGCAATTGGGTCCTATATCCTAAGTGCCTGAGTTCTTAACACCATATATGTTTCATGTTGTCTGTAGATGTGTAATTGCTCTTTTTACTGCACTTTTATTGTCCAGTTTGTATTTTGTGCTGCTGTGTTTATTGTATTTGTGTTACTCTGGCACAACAATTTCCTTCGGGATAAATAAAGTCTTATCTTATCTCTTATCTTATGGATGCATTGCTGGCAAATGGGCCTTCCAGGTACTGGAACCTTAATGAAAAACAATCCCAAAACTGCCAGCTTCTAGGAGAGAAGCAGTTGTGCAAAGAGGGGAGAGGAGCATTGGTGTCAGTGATCAGAAAGAGTCCTGAGCTAGCAATCACAAAATGGTTTGACAACAAACCAGTGCTGATGGCTGAAGTATTAAAATAACGTGTTATAGCAGGAAGTTTAATACAGCGTAATTCTGGTATATTCATTTTTATGTCACCTGATATTCCATAAGATGTGTGTTTCTGAATTGGGTCACACACAGTTAGAGAGACAATGGTCCTCCAGTTATCAATAGATGCATTTGTTATTGTGAGCTGACTTTGGGGTGGAGGGAAGTTCAGAGGAAGGCCTGAGGGTATGAGGACAGTTAACCTTTGTTAGTTAACTAATCCTAAAGATGTCATGAGATGATGACGGTTAAATCTATACAAGCATAGCTTTCAGAGGGGAAAACATGTGACTTGTGTGATAAGCTACATGATAAGATGTGTTCATTTCTGTTAAAGAGTCCTCTGTCTGTAAAATTCTACTACTCCAAAGCATGACTGTGGGATCTGCCTGAGGGCAGAGGGACAAACGCACCGGAGGGGGCGAAACAGATGGAGTTAACAACTGAGTCATTGCCTAGGGTCTCGCCCAGAAGTGAAACCGACCAATGGAAAACTGCCAACTCACTGGCTAGCTCGCTCAGAAGTGTACTCGCCAATAACAAATAGCTAGGGAGGAGGAACCAACACAACTCCTCCAACATAATTTGTATTTAAGTTGTAACATTATTATGCTCAGTGCTGTCCTCTGACTGACTGTCGTGGGACGTATCTCACACGGTAGTAGAATGCAGCCCGGAGCATTCTGTATTTGGTACTGTTGCAGAGTGTTCTGTATTGTGTATTGTTATTTTCTACCAGTAAAACAGATTATTGTTTAAACTTCTATCCTGGTGCTTTGAGTTCCTTCTTTTGTAATTTGACTAGCTCATCATCAGTCATCAAGGGACGCGCGGAGCAGAGATGAACCTTCCACCACCTCCATTGGGTGGTGCTCCAACATGGCTTTCACTGTACATGGCAAAGAACCTGAAGATATCTGTACCAGATGGTCAAAAAGACCTGCAGTAATCAGAGAGTACAATGACAACATGGGTGGCTTTGACCTATATGACCGCATGCTAGGACCAGGAAATAGAGATTGCGAGTGATAACTCACTTCTTTGATATCGCCATCTGTTACGTCCCCACTAAGGTCTAGGGGACCTGGAGACAGTAACACACAACAACCAATACAATGAGTCAGTCAGCGTAAACGTTAACAAAAATGTAATCCTTTTATAACAAAGAATACTGACCATAGATGCTCTTTAAGTGAGGAGGAGACAAAGGAGATTGTGCCAAACAAACAAAATATAACTATCTGTAAATCTATCCTCTGAAACCAAAACTCAAACAAAAACCGTCACTATCTGAACTACTAAGAATTGGACAAAGCAAAATACAGGGGTGGCAACAATCCACTAACCTTGTGTGTCTAACATTAGTTACCTACGTGATGAGATGTAAAGGGTACCCCAAACTTACCTAACTCCTCCATCTTCCACCACACACACATTCACAAAGGTCAGAAAAACACAGTAGAATCGGCAACTAACAAAGCAGTCAAACAGGCTCTTCAGTCAGCAGCAGGCCCAGGGTGAGAGAAGGAGAAGGCTTCCTGGGTGCCTCCTTTATGATCGGCCCTCGCTGCTGATAGGCCAGCTGATGCCTTTCCCCTCCTCGGTCCTCCGGTAGTGACCCGGAAATGGATTTCAGTGCGCCATGTTGAAGGACGTCTATCTAATTGCACTTTGACGATCGAGCATCGAGGAGGCTCTCTGGAGGAGCTATAATCGAGGATACACGGATGGGTCCTCCGCGGATGTATTTCCGGCAACAGCAATGTTTAAAAGAGTCGTGACGCACGGCTGTATGTATTCCCATCGGCGGCGGTATTATGAAAAATAAGTTGCGTAAAAGATCAAATCATACTTTATTCGGCTGGTGCTTGCTTTACTCTTTGAAAGTCATCACATAAATGCATTGTAATAAATGGTTCGACTGCATACACATCTGGCTTAGTTCTTTATTTATCTACAGAGATTGTGTCATCTTGACACAATGTCATTGTTACGGTAGAGTGAAGCAAGCAGGACCCAAATGCAGATTAAACTGAAAATACCTTTATTTCAAGGATAACTCCGATAACAGAACTGAGGATCCCTGACGTCACTCACTCCGACAGGACACCCAGTACAGGGTGCGTCAGAGAGGAATGGGAGACCTCCCTCAAATAAAATTGAATAAATGAACAGGGGGAAGACCAAGATGCAGCTGTGCAAATATCCTCCACTGACATCCCTCCGTGCAACGCCGTGGAGGAGGAAATTCCTCTGGTGGAGTGCGCTTTGATATTTTCCGGGGGGCTCCACCCCAGAGCTGATATATGCCTGTGACACAGCCTCACACAGCCAGTGTGACAGCCGTTGTGCAGACAGAGGTTGCCCGATCGAGCGCTCTCTATAATGCACAAACAGGCGCTGAGAACGGCGCCATGCCGCCGTGCGCGCCACATAGCAGGACAGCGCGCACACCGGACAGAGGAGATGAGATGTGGCTTCTTCCTCCGATTTATGAGGAGGCGGAAAAAACCCGTCCAGGGTGATCACTCTTGACCTAAAAGAGCTTGTGATGACCTTTGGCATAAAAGCTGGGTTAGGACGTAACACAGCCGAACTGCCATCCCCATGGATCCGGAGGCATGACGGAGCCACAGAGAGAGCGGATAAATCTCTCACCCTTTTTGCTGATGTTAGAGCCAAAAGCAGTACTACTTTGGCTGATAACATGTTAAGGGGAACCTGCTCTAAAGGTTCAAATGGGGCTTTGCTTAGTGCTCGTAACACCAAAGCCAAATCCCACTGAGGCGCCAGTGCGCGTGACACCGGTCTGAGTCTCCGTACCCCTTGCAGAAACCGTTTCGTCAGGGGGTGACTGAACAACGTCCCTGCTCCGAAACCCACGTGACAAGATGATATGGCAGCCGCATATACCTTGATTGTGCTGAATGCCAAATTCCTGTCCAACAACAGCTGGAGGAATGACAGCACGTGAGGCAGGGGGCACGTAATGGGGTCCAGGCTTCTTTCTACACACCAACACTGGAACACTGCCCACTTGGCTGCTCTGGCTCCCTGAATGGTGCGTACAACATCTTGAGAGAGACCCAACCTCTCTAAGTGTTCCCGCTCAGGGGCCATGCCCATAAGGGCTGGCCTATCTCTGGGTGACTGTAGATCGCTCCCTCCACCTGTGAGAGAGCGTCCCCCCGCCACGGAATCTCCCACGGCCTGCCTGACAGCGTACGCTGTAGGCATGGAAACCAGGAAGCTCCCGTGCACTCCGGGGCAATTAGGATCACTGACAGCCGCTCCTCCTGCACTCGGTCCAGGAACCGAGGAATCAGCGGGACTGGTGGGAAGGCGTACAGCAGTCCCCTGGGCCATGGCCGGTGTGCGAACGCGTCCACCCCCAGGGGGGGGTGGTCCCGTGCTGACAGGGAGAACCAGAGGGCGCATTGCGCGTTCACGCATGCGGCGAACAGATCCACCTCCACCCTCCCGAACCGGCTCCAAACCGGCTCCAAACCGGCTCCAAACCTGGGCGATCAGCTCGTGATGGAGGCTCCAGTCCCCCTGGCGAGGACCTCCTCTGGACATGAGGTCTGCCCCTTTGTTCAGCTCTCCGGGCACATACAGTGCTCTGATGGAGAGCACGTGTGCGCGCGCCCAGATCAACAGCCGTCTGGCTGTGTTCAGGTGTACACCGCCCTGGCGATTGATGTAGGCTGCCGCGGATCTGTTGTCTGTGCGAATCAACACATGCTGATTCCGTAGCAACGGGGCAAAATGCTGAATTACTCTCCGTACGGAGATCAATTCCAGCACATTTATGTGGAAAGACATGTGAGCCGGCCACTGTCCTCCCACTGCCTGCAACATGCACATTCCTCCCCACCCTGAGAGAGATGCGTCTGTGAACACTGCGATGTGTGACGTAACTCTGCCCAGGGCCACCCCCTCTGACAGGACGTGGGGACTTTTCCAATAGGTTAAGTCTGAACCCACGGACAGAGGGATGACCACCATGCGCCTCTTCTGTCGTACGGGGTTGATGCGTAGGCTGATAAACCACCTCTGCAGTCTCCTCATGTGCAGGAGACCCAGGGGAATCACCCCGTGATCTGCTGCCATCATGCCGAGCAGCCGCATCATGGAGAGTGACGTCACCACGCTGCGGGGTGTAACTCTGGAGCGGTTCATTGCTGGTGTGAATGCAGTCCGCACCAAAATATAGGAAGCGTAGTATTTACGTGTCACAAGAATGCGGATATCTTCAAAATCTTTAGTGAAAGACTCTTTCAAGACATCCGAGGTTGTTTAGTGTGTGTGTGAGAGTGAAGCAGAATGAAGGGTTGAACAGTGTCGTGTAAAGTAAAAATTCTCCGTCAGCTACATAAAAGTAAAAACACCTGTCGTCTGTGAAACGCCCCTCCTTACTGCAGAACGTCTCTCTATATGTCTTATAATGTTTTTTAACGGACGTTGTCCTGATTATATAATCATATGCACGGGCCGCTAGAGTCTGTTGATCTCCAGATTAACAGCAGCATGAGAATAACCTGCCGATGCTCCATGCCGGAGGCTCGGGTAGAAATTGCTCGGATTTGCATTTTTACCCCCTTAATGTCTGACCAATGGGTGAACAGCATTTCCGTGCACATGACTTGTGTTTAAAGTTTATAGTCCGTTTGAGTTTTGCCCATGTGAACGCAAACCGAACCTTCTGAAAAATGATTGCGCAATTGGTGCGCACCTGAAAACGGATATTAGGTGTGAATCATAGACTGTATATATAATGGACGTAGTGTCCGTGACGTCACCCATAGGATTCTGCAGAGTTGCCGTGAAGCCCTTAGTAGGCGGAGTCGGCCACTAACGGCTCGACTGTGACGTCAGAGTCTAATCCCGCCTGCTCCAAATAAGGGCAAAGAGGCGGAGCCGAGGTGGGACCTGCTGCCTCCGAACTGGAAGTAAACAGAGCTAGCTCAGGCTAAGAAGCTAAGCTAACATGAAATACATGCATACCAAGTTACTGCTAACAGTGTAGTTCTCCTATATAAACGTTACATTCATAATCAAATGAGACAATCTGCAAGAGAATTAGCTATATTTTGTTATTCTTAATGCTTGCCATTCACACGTTGAGAAAAGACGGACTCCACCGCCCGGACCTAACGGATTCGCAGTGGACCTGCGTCTCCGTTAGCTCCGGCGGCCACCACTGGGATAATTGGGTACCCTATTAACATTTGCTCCCGTTTAGCATTATGGGCGTCATACCCATATACTATAAAAGTCTTACCCAAGGCTGAATCATAAACTAAAATGTATATGTATGTATAAAGGGTTACGTCCTTAGCTGGCTAATAAGTAGCAAGCTAAGCTACCAAGCACACAAACACCTGCGAACGGGGTTAACATGTATAATATTATAATTTTAGACTTCTTGGAAGTTCTGTTAGTACATTGAAGCGCACAGCACGACATTTTAATTGTCTGGTATTTGTAACAATATTCCCTAAAAGGCACAATCACCACGAACACGGCTAAAGGGTCAAGTACAGTACTATGACTAACTAACGTTGTAGCCTCTATGGTTGTAGCCTAGCAGAGTGGACAAGTTGCTGTTAGCTGACAGTGAGGCATGTACATCAAAGTGATCACGCCCTAATTTATGCAAAAGCTTTAAGGCTTAATATTAATTAAACAGATGAGTTGAGAAAAATGTCACTCCCCACACAGTAGTCATGAAGGGGGAATCTAACTTTACAGAGAATATGGTGTTTTGAACCACGATGTAAACATGTTTATTTCTGCTGTAAAGTTGGGCATTTTAACATGGGGGTCTATGGAAATTGCTCCCTTCTGCAGCCTGCTCCTACTTGCCACTAGATGAACTGCAGTGTGTGGCACTTCCGTATTGGCGTCCCGGCTCTTCCCCAGAGTTTGCCGCTTGGTGTGAATGCACAGTTATCTCAGTGGGTCTCAAAGGTTTTGATCACAATTTATGTAAACACATATTTCCAAGGCACTCCTTTATAATTATTGGGATAAAACAGGTTTGAAATAATTCCAATGTATTCTATAGGACAGTAAACCAGACATATCGCTTCAGTGGTTCTCAGGTTACAGTTACATATCAGTGAATATAAACAGACTGATTAATGTGAATATTACTGTAAACTAACCTGTGTAAAAGTTTCTCAAATAAATGTAATTTTTTTACCCTGCTGATCAGAGAATCGGAATTGAGAACCGTTAAGAACCGGAATCAGAATCGTGGAAATTCAAACGATACCCAACCCTAATTGCCAGCCGTGTAACCAATTTTAGTTGAACAATGCCAACAAATAGCTTTGGTTCGGTCCACCTGTCTTTGTCCGTCATCCTTGTACGTAACTGCGAAACCAAAATGTTCCCAAACCGGAGACCTCAATGATGCTGGAGGATTTTCGAGCTCAACTTTATCTGCGTTCGCCATTTCGACAGTTCCTCAAATTACTGACTAAATATGAACGCATCCCTGTGACCAGCTCTCATCGTATGCCTCTCGTCCAATGAAATGATTTGGTCGCTCTATGACACGTTGAACCCAATGTGAGCAAATTACTCTGAATGCTGCGACGCAGCACCTGAGATTACTTCCAAAAAGTTGTTCACGTTCTCAATTTGTTACCTTTAACGTTATATTCGTTCGGTACACTTCGGTACACACGTGTACCGAACCGAAGGGCCCGTACCGAATACGTATACCGTTACACCCCTATTGTCTAGTGATTTTCCCCTTTATTTTTGAATAGTAACCTTCCCTCTCGTTTCAGATACTCTGACCTCCCTTCCTTGTGTGTCTCCCACTCCTGTGATTGCCGACCCCACTCCTGATTGTTTCCACCTGTTCCCCATTACCTGGTGTATGTATTGTTCTCGTTTCGTTTCTTGTGACAACCTACCAGCGTATCATGCCAGGAATACTCCCAAGCAGAGCTTTGAGCCACGTCTTGTCTGAGTATTTGGCTATTCATGCTCCTAGTGTTTTTCCTCATTAAGAGTGACTTTGTTTTGATAATGTTTTTCCTCGTTAATTGTAATTTAGTTTTACCTGTAGTTGAGCTTTGGTTTGATTAAACCTTTTTCTTGAGTCGTGCATTTGAGTTAAAACCCGTTTATTCAGTCGTAACAGATTGGGCCTCAGAATAGACCGGAAACTATTCTTTTACCGTTCTGTTTTAATTTCACAATAAAGTTAATAGTAATATTTTGTTTGATATTATTATTTTTTATTAAATAATTATAATAATAATAACTTATTGTGTTGTAAACCCGCACCATCTAGTGGTTAAAGCACGTTATTACACGTTTAGAGCAATGCAGGTAGATTGTGTTGCTTTTAATTACTGTTTTTAAATGTATATTCTTTGTTTTAATCCTTAAGGAAGACATTGATGCAGGCAGGGAGTGCCTCATTAATGTGTGTAATGAATTATACAATGTAATACCTGGCTATATAGACAGTGAGACACGCCTTTTTAATATTACATTTTGATTGAACGGCTTGATTTAAAACTCGATTAGATTGGTCAATTTGGACATTTTCATACTTTTTCTTTTTAAACGTTGCTAAGGAGGATTGTACTGCCCTTGTAGCGCGTAACACTTGGTGTGGCTAGACAGTTTAGATGTTTTGTTTTTTACTGTAGATGACTTTCTTTCTTTCTTTGTAAAACTGTAACAATACAGAAACAGATGAGCATGCAGGCACAACTTCACACACACAAATAACATCCAAACACATATCTAGTATATGCTAGTGGAGCATGTGCGTGAACTGCGAGTGCCGGAGCATCGCAGCTGTGAAACTGAGGCTACTGTGGAAAAAATAAGAGCCGCTTGGGAGCCAAAAGAGCCGGCTCTTCTTAGTGTGCCGAGCCAAACGATGAATTCCCATCGCTGGTGTCGGCTCCGTTTGCAAAGATCTTTAAAAAAGCCAGAGCGCTCTCTCTGACACGCCTCCCAAAGAACTAACAAACTAAGGAACGCTCACTCTGAGCTCAAGAACATGTCCCAACTTATTAAACAAACACGATAGGCAGCACAAGGGTCAAGGGACTATGTGCATCCATATCAATCCGCAGAAAGAAGTCCGGTCAATTTTATATTGTTAGACAACAAGCATTAGTTTTCAGAAAACACCCTGAAAACACTTTTTGAATATTAATTTTACATTCGTGGAGAGCACAAAACTTTGGAAGAAAAAGAGTGCAAGAGAAGGAAGGAGGTTGAAAGAGAAAGCGCTGGAAGTTGGAGAAATCAATAGAAGACGACAGGCAGGAAGTAAATACTAAAGGGATTCCAAACTGTGAACAGTCTTGGACAGTTACAGAAAACATCGATCAGTGCTGCTATTTTTTTCTTAGCTGAAGCAATACGATCATTTTAAAATCAATGAAATCATTTCAAAATCATTCAAATCCTCTTAAAATAAGTAATATGATTCAAGTAGTTGGTTTATTTAGTATGTAACCGGTCATCAATGACTGCCTATCGCTGCATATTATCCCTTACATAACTGTCTGCATAAAGGCCATCATAGCAAACGGCAACAGAAGTTGTTGTTAGGGTGGTGGAGATCATAGCGTTTGTTGGGGGAGGTGAATGCTGCTGCCTCAGAAGGTCGGACCCATATGGTAAAAATGTGGTTCAACATCAAAGTGAAGATCCAAATGTGCATAGGCTTACCCAGTCTGTGTAGAGCCAATGTGCCATGAGCAGGGGAAGCTGAGACATCACCCCCTTAATGACAAACTAGTATGAGTGTGTTCCAGAAGGGGGTCAACAGCCCAGCGTCTCCACTGCACCTCAACACTCCAGCAGTGAGTCCATTCAAGCAGTTAACAGAAATGAGCTCCACAATGCGACACAACAAATGGTGTTATTTGTTTCCAGACCTCTTGGTTCCACAAGCTAAGGCACAGCATGATAATATAAACTTTAATAGGACCTTTCAGAAGAACAGATTCACATGAAGAAAAAACACAAAGATAAAAACAATACACTGTGTGCAATTATTAGGCAAGTTGTATTTTTGAGAATTCATTTGATTATTGATCAACTACAGTGCCTCTCGGTCAATCCAAAATGTTAATGAACCTCAAACTGAATATTTGAGAGTATCTGGATCCATTGACTTTTACCTGTTAATTGTATTAATATTTTGTTCCTATAATTTAGTGTTATTATTTATGTTTAGTAATTCCTATACATTTAAAGAAGCCAGTATCGGAAATGTTCTCTGCAGATGTTTGGATTCTTCCACTGTCTTTATGTCCCTCTATGACGCATCCTCAAACATTAGGACCACTCCTCTGATAATGCCATCATTGTTCTCCCTGTTGCTTGAGACGGAGAGAAGTGGGTCTATTATTGTAACGCTAAAGTTCAGACAGAATTACATTTATTTTGAACATTTTCAGGTGTGGGAAAAAACGAAATAAATGAGTTTTCTCATGAACAAAGATAATATGCACCTCTCTATTTCAAGCCCTGAGGAGCACAGTCGGACGCGTGGGCTAATGTACTGCCTCTCTCCTGAATGTGTTGGTGTCAAATGATCTGCCAAGAATACCCGAGGGCGTGTTGCTTTTTAATCAGGACCCATCAACTCATAAATTCAAACTGATTAAGTGATCAATTTACCTTTGTCAGACTTCTGTCAACATCAGTTACTGGCTGTCTTTGGGAACTAAATGAGGAACTAAGTGGGACTGAAGGCCGTTTCAGGTCTGCCCTGGGGGGAGCATGCTCCTCTGGATGAATGATGGCTCAAATATCAGATTGGTATTCCTACGCTTGCTTTTTCTCTTGTCATTACAACAACTTTGATTTGTATCCAAACAAGACCAGTGTTGATTTGTTGAATAAACAGGAGTCTGTTCTGCGGTTACAGCATTTATAATACACTACATGTTGAGATTTATAATAAAGGTCGCTTTGAGAAAAACAAAAAGAATATAATATGTTTTGGGGGGATTTTATGGCAAGACCCCAAACAAAGTCAGTCAAAATTGGTGAAGTGAAAAAAAAGAGCATCTTTTAAAACATAAAAAATAATTAAAAAACTGAAAAGTGGTGGTGTGCATATGTATTCACCCCCTTTGCTATTGAGCCCAAACAAAGACCTTCAGAGTCACACAATTATTGAAATAAAAGTTCACCTTTGTGCAATCAAGTGCCTCATTATCTCTGTATATATATATACACCTGTTGTAGAAGGCCTCAGTCCTCCATACCACAGCAAGTGGCCTTTCTAATCGATAAAACGACACCATGAAGACTAAGGAGCTCTCCAAACAGGTCAGGGACAAAGTTGTGGAAAAGTATGAGAAAGGGTTGGTTATAAAAAAATCTCACAGACTTTGAACATCCCACGAAGCATCATCAAATCCATTATTTTAAAATGGAAAAAATATGCCACGACAACAAACCTGCAAGAGAGGGCCGCCCACCAAAACTCTCACACCGTGCAAGGGAGAGCATTGATCAGAGAGGCAACAAAGAGGCCGGGGATAACCCTGCAGGAGCTGGTAAGCTCCACAGCAAGAGAGCAGAATCTGTACACAGGACCACAGTAAACCGGACACTCCACAGAGCTGGGCTTTACGGAAGAGTTGCCAGAAAGAAGCCATTGCTTAAGGCAAAAAATAAGAAAACACGTTTGGAGTTTGCCAAAAGGCATGTGGAAAGATTCCCCACACATGTGGAAGAAGGTCCTGTGGTCGGATGAGACTCAAATTGAACTTTTTTGGCCATCAAGGTAATGCTATGTCTGGCACAAACCCCAAACCCTCTGATCCCCTCAGAACACCATCCCCACAGTGAAGTATGGGGGCGGCAGCATCATGTTGTGGGGCTGTTTTTTCATCGGCAGGGACTGGGAAGCTGGTCAAAATAGGAGTGATGGATGGAGCTAATCCAGGGAATACTTGAGGAAACTGTGTTTCAGTCTGCAGGGATTTGAGGCTTGGGCGGAGGTTCACCTTCCAGCAGGACAATGACACAAAGCATGGTGCTAAAGCAACGCTAGAGTGGTTTAAGGGGAAACGTTTAAATGTTTTGGAGTGGCCTAGTCAAGGCCCAGACCTTAATCCAATCGGAATCTGTGGTATGACCTAAAGATGGCTGTACACGAGCGGAACCCATCTAACCTATAGGAGCTGGAGCAGTTTTGCCAAGAAGAATGGAAGCAAATCTCAATGGAAAGATGTGCCAAGCTGAGAACACATACCCCAAGAGACTTGCAGCTGTTATTGCTGCAAAAGGTGGCTCTACAAAGTATTGACTTTGGGGGGGTGAATAGTTATGCACGCTCATGTTTTTCTCTTTTTCATTATTATTTCTTGTTTGTTTCACAATAACAAATATTTTGTGCATCTTCCAAAGTTGTAGGCATGTTGTGTACATCAAATACAAATTCTCCAAAAATCGAATTAAATTAAATGTTTTAATGCAACAAAACAAGAAAAATGCCAAGGGGGTGAATACTTTTGCAAGGCATTGTATACCGTATGCTTGCCTACACAGCTCTCCATTTTCCGTAACAAAACTACTAACACTGCACATATTTTATTTCATTACTCTGAGTACTTTGTCATAGTATACTGGTTGTCGTTTTTGGTATATCCAGTTTTCATGTAAAAGAAGACCAGAACACAGAGTCATGCTTTGTATTGTTGACCTGTACTGGGTATAAGTATTGAATACATCCTGTTTGGCTGCACCTGAATCCACTTGTCCGTTGTCTTCTGTCTGATTTCCTCCACAACAGCCTCTACTTTCAACATAAAGGCATCACGACAGTCGGCTGGAGGAATAAAGTGCAGAATGAGTACTTTTTTCCCAAATCGTTTCCCTTTTCTTTTGATAGTTTGACTGACATAATGCTGCTATTGTGGGATGTGTGGGATTAGGGACATCCTTTAATGGAGGAGTCATGTTAATGATTTGCCTGTCATTAACCTCCTGTTAGAGCTGACCCCCCGTCTGATGTGTTTGGCAGGTCATGGGGTTTCCACTTAACACAATAATGTGAATCAATAAAGAAAAGACAATAAAGAATGGAGATTCCCGGTTCACCAAGGTGTTGGACCCTTACCCCTTTTAAACCACAGGAGAGCCACATGTTATACACTGATTAACCTCTGAGAAGAGCCTTGTTGAATGAATTAAAAGGATTGGAGGTTAGATATTCTTCATTGCAGCAAATACAACATGCTGTTTGTTTCCTTAACGTCCTGTGGCAAATCCGTCAGTAAAGATCAGGTAAGACAGCTGAGGAAGAGAGCCTGAGGAGAAACGTTCACCTGTAGGGGAATGTAACACTTTCTATCCAAGACATTACATTGAGAATACTCAAAGTCCGCTCTGATTCATCTAAAACAGTCAGAACCAGATCAGAAGTAGAGCCCATTTGAGCACAATCCTGCGCAAAGTGTGTGGGTCGGGGGGCAATTCGTCCCTTGCTTGGAACACGCCTATCTTCAAACTCAAGATTCGTTTTTGACATCATGTACACACTTTTGCGAGATCTGGCAACACAACCTGTACATGTTATTTGACGTTAGGGTTAGTTATTATATTTGTATTATTATTATTATTATATTTCCCCTGAATCACCTTACAATGGCGTGTATGATGCGTGTGAATGTTAAACTCCCCGAGCAAAAAAAAAAAAAAAAAGTGTCATTGCTCTGTATGAACGATGACATGAGGTGTCGTAAGGACTGGATAAAGCGTTATAATAAGTACAGTCCATTTGCTATATGTGGCCATCACAGTTATTGTTCAAATGTAATTGTGTTTTGTAGTATCATACCCAATTAATGTCTTTATTCTTGCAATTCCAATAATAAGTTACCCGTAGCAGTATGTTATGAGTACTGAGAAGACATTTCATATTGGTTAATCTCTTGTATAGATGCATTTAGCTGTCCAGGGCCAGGTTAGGTCAAATCAACAGTTGCACTGGTCCAATGACACATTTGAAAATGGCACAATTGTTGTGAATCAAATGTGTAATTTGCGCACTTTAATGACAGGATTCTTGCTGATTAATAACATATCTAAACAGTTTCTCCGAAAAGGAATTCATGGTACACTGAAAAAAACTTAAACCTTGACTTTAATTACATTTATTATGTCAACAGCGATGGAACTCAATCCCACCTTCATCAGAGGACCAGACCACATTCACTTTATTTAAATCAAAACTCAAAATATGGTTAGTGAGGAATCAGCTCTGCCAACACTGACCCAATCTTCTGCTCCTTACAATCCACTGCCTGTGTTTTAACATGTTCTTTTGTTTTGTTTTAAATGTTCTGTATTTTAAATTGTTTTACTTGAAGTATCCCAGTATGTGTGTGCATGTTTTAAATGTATTGTATTTACTTGTTTAAAATGAAATGTGTTTTAGGTTGACTTTTAAAATCTGTTCCAGGGACTACAGATGAAAAATAGCCTCTTGGCTACTCTGGCACGTTACAGAAATGTTCATTAATGTGCACTTTCATGTTAAATAAATGATAAAATAAACAGATTTCACAAAAGTTTAGTTGACAGCAATTAATATTAAGTTAAATACAAAATATTGAGGAACAACTTAATAGTATTGCTTTAAACTAACCTAATACAGTAATGGAAACTTGTCGACATACCTTTAATTAAAGTCAACGTTTCAGTTTTTTTCAGTGTGGTTGCCTGCAAAATAGTAAAAGAGTATAAAGAGAAAACGAAAATGCTTGTCTTTACACCATCCCAGAACTGGTCAACCATGCATGAAGTGGCTTGATGTCAGACAGTGTTTCAGAACTTGTTGAATTGAGCCCCTTCCCATTTCAGCTGTTGGACTGTTGGGTGTGGACCACTGCTGGACGGTGCAAAGGCAGACGGAGGCCTCAAAACCTTTTCCCTCTGCTTCTAACTCATGGGCTATGAACATTTTGTTGATTTTCAACTGACCTTAAATGCGATTACTGTAATGTTTTCTCACTTTAAAAACCAATCTTCCTCTATGTTTCCACTTGGACAAATCATTGCCTTTACACAAACTTGGCCACCAGCTCGCTCAGACACTGCACACATTTCTGAGTGCTCCAAGTACTCGTGAATTACAACGCTGGGCTGTTGCCTGCAGCCGTCGGATGGCTCTCCGGGGGCTGTAAATAGATATTCAAATCCAACATGTCGTTAAATGTTCAGCAGCAGATGACTCTTAAATAAAGCCAGCGTACGCACGACACTGAGGCAAACTCACACGTTTCTTGTATTGTTCAAGACAAGCTAATTATGCAGCAAAGAGAACATGTTGGATAATAAGTCATATTCTGATTCAGAATTATAACATATTAGCTATTAAATAAAGTAGTTTAAATCCTGAGGGTGTCAACATCTAATGAATGAGTGTGGGGAGCAGTTCTTATTTTTACCAAATAAGCAGCATGGCTGCACTGTGATGAGTTACTTTATGCTAATAAGCACAGTCCCATCAACCACCACAGTAATGATCATAATTTGTCAAGTGTCAGAGAGATTAATAGCCTTTAATCAGACAATGGAATGTCACACCTGCTCAGATGATTTCTTCATTGCTTGATTTATATGTTGTGTTATTATCTGATGCTCTCCTGCTGTCTGTTCTCCAGCAGCCTCTGACAACCCTGAGCCTCTTTAAGAACATGTATCTTTTCTTCTGGGGTGCTAGGGGGCTCTCAGATCTTACTGTCACATTAGGCTGCAATTTTTTGTGATGGGTAAGAGTGGAGAAGCTGGCGTCAGTGGCTGATCCTTTTGAGAAGTAGAGATTTTCTGTGTAAAAATGATCTCCTCCTTCCCTGGTTCTTCAGTATTGATCCAAGACAAAACCATTTAGGAAGTTTCTTGCATTCATTTCTTTAAACATAGTGGTTCTTTTATATAAATTCAGAGTGGAAGGAAAACTTGTTTTCAACTGTTAAAATGACAATGAAGTTTGTGAGTTGATATGTGTTATCTCTTTACCTAGATACTGGCTGTTCTGAGTGGATTTTATATTTAACTAGCTCAAGAATTTCACAAGGTCACATTTTCATTATATACTTATATATAAATATATACCGCTTTATAATTTATTTTTACTGGCTTATATCTCTTAGTTAGACTATTCAAATACTGTAACACAATCTGTAATAACTGTGGCAACATATACTTTTATTTTCACAACTGCTATCTGGCTGCCATCACACTACTTCTACAGGTTACACTTATTTATTAAAAATATATACTTTTACTGTACTTATTGTACTTAATTTGTGTAATTCCTATCTTTGATAATTTAAATTTGTATTCATTTATAGAAGCACCATGCATACAAAAACATTAATCTCAGCCAAAAGAAGAGATACAATGTGCCATATTATAGCTAATAGCTCATTTCCATCTGTGGTCCTCAGACAGGTTTCATAACAATCGATAACAATAATAACATTGCATATGTCTATCAGTCAAACCATTTTAAACCTGATTTAAGTAGCAGCTCAATAATTAATACATAGTACACTTGAAATACCTTACATGATCTTGGTCACTCAAATAATTATAAAGCCTGATTTAAATACAGGTTACGAACATAATACTTCAAATACACTTAAATCAAATATCTAAGATATAGTATGACATACAGTTCAAATAAAAAAAAACTCAGATTACAGTGTAATTAATGTTGGCATGACTGGTTGCTTAATATATAATTTTTTTGCACCATAAGAAAACGAGATAAAATCAGTACAGGTTTTAAGTTCAGCTGGAAGAGTATTCCAGTGCTTGATGGCCTTAAACGAAAATGCTGATCGTCCAAAGGCAGTGCGTCTCAGAGGGATGGTTAGATCTGCATTTGATGCAGATCTGGAGTTTCTGCAACTCTGCTCACGGCGAAGCTGAAAAAAGCTCCTCAACTTGTTGTTGTAGAATTGTGAATGATTCTGAATACCAATCGAACTCGGGAAAGTAGAACAAGACTATCAAAACTGAAAAGTTGTATTTGGACAGTATATTGCAATGAGGGTGTTTTAAATGACTTTCTATCCATAACTTTTAAGGCTTGTTTATAAAGAACCTCAAGTGGTCTCATAGCAGTCTTAGTTGCTTGGGACCAGCAGGTTATACAGTAGTGAAATGTTGATAGTATCATGGCATGCAAAAAGGTTTCGATGCATATGAGTTTTCCTAATATGTTTAATTTGAAAATGTTATATTGCAGCTTTCTAGTCATGCTTCTAATATGGCCTTCAAAAGTCCAAATTGGGCATCCAAGATCACTCCCAAGTATTTGACCTCATTGATGTTTTCAATTAATTTTACCATTCACACGAAGCATGTGGATGCGTGGTTGTTTTTTTCTTATTCGTGAAATACATTGTCAAACTGTTTGTTAGTGTTTAGAGTAAGACACGAGTCATTTAACCATTGAGCAACTTTTGCAGCGTCGACGAGAGCTTACAGGCAACCTGTTTCAGCATCTTTCCCATGAGTGTAAACCACTGTGTTCGTCCAGCATACATCTAGACGTCCACATCCTCCTCAAACAGATGGGAGATCATTAATATATATGCTGAACAACAGCGGTCCAAGAATTGAGCCTTGTGGCACTCCGATTGAGCATGGCTTGTTTCTGACAGTTTATCATTTATAACGGACACATGAGAACGACCAGCTAAATAAGACCTGACCCATTGTATTGTGCTAACTGACAGGTTGAAATTGTTGGTTTTGATAAAATTTGGGTATGTTTACTGTGTCAAAATGCTTTTTGCAGGTCAAGGGAAAACTGCTCCAACTATCCCATCCTTTGTCTAACTTAGCCTTGATTCCTTCCACTAAATAGCAGCATGCAGTCTCAGTAGAATAGTGGTCCTAAGAACCAACTGCATAGGATGGAGTAGGTTGTTGTAGCTTAGATATGACACCAGCTGTTTCGCGACTACTTTTTCAACTACTTTGGACACAACAGGTACAATGCTGTTGGGTTTATAGTTGCATACTTCTTTTCTTGTCGCCACATTTAAAAATTGGTGTTACAAATAGCGTTTTAAGAGCTGATGGAAATATATTATCTTTTTTATTTTTTTTATTTTATCGACTTTCTTTATTGGAAGCAATTAGACCAACAAAACAACAAGCAGCAGTGTCACAGAAGAACTTCCATTCTTCCGTTTTCCCCCGTCATTTTATCCCTCCCACAATCCCACCCAAGGAGAACACTTCTCAGTACACAAAATGAAAACAGTACAAAATACATACAAATACATAAGTATGAAAGAAAAGGGGGGGGGGGGTGTCTCAGTCGTCACAGTCAGGCAGGGATGTCAAGAGATTTCAATATGATTTAAGAAAGGTCTCCCCGTTTTTTCAAAAGAACTTAAGGAGCAGTTGAGGGAAAACCTAAGCTTTTCGAGTCTAATGGACACTAACATTTCTTTCACCCACCTGCTATGAGATGGAGGTTGAGCGTGTTTCCAATTGAGGAGTATAAGTCGCCTGGCTAACAGGGTGGCAAAGGCTAGAACAGTCTGTATAACTTTAGAGGTGACAGGCTTGCAGGGGGGCACCAAACAAGACCAAGAGAGGATCTGAAAGGATAGTAGTATTATATGCTGTGCTAAGAGTTTTGAATCGGACATCGACCAGAATGTGGTGAGCCTAGGGCAGAGACAGAACATATGGGAATGATTGGCTGGGGATTGTTTGCACCTATTACAAGAGTCAGTTACATTGGGGTAAATCCGAGAAAGCCTCAAGTTAGTGTAGTGAACTTTGTGCACCACTTTACACGTAGGAGGCCGTGCCTTGTACAGATTGAAGAGGAGTGAACCAACCGTAAAACTTGTTGCCAATAATCATCGGGCAGTGTGATTTCAAGCTCCTGCTCCCAAGAATCCCTGGGGCCGGTCCGCTGGGGCTGTCAGTAGCAGAACTGATAAGGCTGTAAATGCTAGAAATTAGCCGCTTTTGTTCGGGATCAAGCGCCACTAACAAGTCAACCAGGGTTTCTGGGGGACGACTCGGGAATTTGGGGTTCTGATTCTGGACAAAATGCCTTTTGAAAAAACAAAATAGGTGGGTTCTAGGCAGGTCGAATTTCTTCGAGAGCTCAGGGAAGGACATAAAAGTCCCCTGGTTGTAGAGGTCCCTACATTTGGTTAACCCTTTGTCAAACCAAGTCCGAAAGGCCATATCGGTGCAAGAGGGCAGGAATAGGTGGTTATTTACAATGGGGGAGAGATCTGAGGCCCTATGGAGGCCTAGGCTCTTCCTAAATTGAATCCAAATTCTAATGGTGTTAGTTACCACTGGATTTGAGGTGAAGTTGGAGATAGACAGAGGGAGTTGGGAGCAAACCAGGGAGTGAAGAGAGAGTTTAGACGATGCAAGTTCCATATCCACCCACGTGGGGCGTAAGCCGCTGCAGCATTGTTAAACCAGTATAAAGTTTATGAATATTACAGGACCAGTAATAGTGTAGGAGATTGGGCAATGCCAAGCCTCCAAGAGCCCTTGGGAGCTGTAGCACTGATCTTCTGATGCATGGATTTTTTTGCCCCAGACGAAAGAGCTTATTAGTTGATCGAGCAATTTAAAAAAATACTTCTTAATAAGGATGGGGATATGTGAGAAACGATATAGAAACGTGGGTAAAACAACCATTTTAACCAAATTAACTCGACCCACTAGGGATAATGGGAGTGCAGACCATCTGACAAAGTCCAGTTTACACCTCTCAAGGAGAGGAGAGACATTTGGCGATCAATTGAGTCAGTAATATGCACCCCCAAATATTTAAACCCGTCTGTAGAATATTTGAAAGGGAAAAAACCTGGGGGTATACTTTTAGCTGTAGAATTGATGGGGAAAACTTCGCTCTTGTGGAGGTTAAGTTTATAGCCTCAATAGGACCCAAATGTGTCGAGGATATATAGAACCACGGGAAGAGAGGCAGCTGATTAGACATGTATAAAAGGAGGTCGTCGGCGTAATAACGATAATTTATGAACTTTCCCAGCTCTGGTGATCCTCGAACCCACCCTCCTGACGCAGCCCAGATTGCTAAAGGCCTCGATAGCTATGGCAAATAAGAGAGGGGAGAGAGGGCAGCCCTGGTCTGGTACCCTCGATAAAGGGGAAATGGGGGCAGACTGGAGACCGTTTGTGTGGACTGAGGCGACTGGGCAGGCATAAAGCAATTTGACCCAAGATATAAATTCTGAATTGAAACCAAATTTGGGCAACACAAAAAAAAAGGAAGCTCCAATTCCACCCTGGTCGAAGGCCTTCTCCGCATCTAGTGAAATAATCAATTCCGGACTGCATGAACTAGATAAGCCAATGATATTCAAGAAGCCTCCTTGTGTTATGAAACGAGTGTTCTTCCAAGCATGAAACCTGTTTGGGTCAGTAGATATTATACTTGGTAGGACCCGTTGTAGGCGTTGTGCTAGGATCTTTGACAGGATCTTTAGGTCAACATTTAAGAGGGAGATGGGCCTATAGCTACCACACATAAGAGGGTCTTTATCACTCTTAAGCAGAAGAGAAATGGAGGCCTCCGACAGGGTGGGAGGCAGGCGGCCCTGCAAAAGACTCATTATACATTCTCTGGAGGGCTGGTGCAATTGTGCCAGGGAGTAACTTAAAAAATTCACAGAAAACCCGTCAGGGCCTGGAGTTTTACCGTTCTGAAGTGACATAATTGCCTCCTGTACTTCCTTGATAGAGATCGGACTTCCCAGCTCCTTACACAAATCCTCATTTATTTGGGGAAAATTGTCCTATCTAGAGGATTATCTCCATCCCAAACATCCGGAGGACATTCGGAGAATAGAGGTTAGTGTAGAAAGAACAAAAATCTTTTGATCTCTGTCGGGTCCGAGGAAACCTCACCTAAAGTAGATTGATCTTTGGGATCAATCTAGATAGTGTAGCTCCACGCGCCTGGTGTGCTACAATGTCTAAATCTTCCGCTTTGTCCCGAGTCTCAAAGAAACGTTGTCTAGCGAGGAATAACTGCTTCTGAGTCTTACATGTGGACATTAAATCAAATTTGGACTGAAGTTGAAGGCGTTCCTTATAAAGAGCAGTAGGAGCTGAAGCATATAACTGATCAATTCTAAATACCTCCTTAGTGAGCGCCTCTGACTCTCGCCTTTCTGCCTTCCTTAGGTTTGAGACATAGGAGAGATTTGGCCATGCATAAACGCCTTGCATGCTTCCATAACGTGCGTCTAGAGATCTCTGGAGAATCATTAGTATCAAAGAACAAGGAGATCTGGGTATGGAGGAATTCTTTAAAGGAGGTGTGGGCTAGTAGAGAGGAGTTAAGTCTCCATTGTCTGGATGAGGGGACCGACTAGGAAAGCTAATATCAATAGATACGGGGGCATGGTCTAAAAACCGCTGTCATCAAACCTCGTCTCAAAAAAACCCTCCCTTGACCCGGGAGTCCTGGCCAACTACAGACCCATTTCCAACCTTCCTTTTCTATCAAAGGTGCTGGAAAAGTAGTTGCTGCTCAGCTCCATGACCACCTAACCTCCAACAATCTATTTGAGAAGTTCCAGTCTGGTTTCCGCTCAGGCCACAGCACAGAAACTGCCCTGGTCAGGTCACCAACGACCTGCTGATGACGGCTGATGCTGGCTCTCCCTCTCTCCTCATCCTCCTCGATCTCACTGCAGCTTTCGACACCGTCGATCACGGCATCCTCCTCCATCGTTGCACTCCACCATCGGACTCTCTGACTCTCCCCTTGACTGGTTCAGATCATACCTCACCGGGAGAACAGAGTATGTCTCGTTGGGCGAGGCAGAGTCGGGTACCCACAACGTCACCTGTGGTGTCCCTCAAGGATCAGTTCTCGGCCCCCACCCTCTTCACACTCTACATGCTCCCCCTTGGCTCTATCATCAGCCGACATGGATTCATTCCATTGCTACGCTGATGACACCCAACTGTACCTCAGGATCAACCCTACCTCCTCTGCAGCCCTGCCTTCACCACACTCACTGCCTGCCTGGAGGAGATACAGGCGTGGATGAAGCAAAACTTCATGAAACTCAACAGCGCCAAGACCGAAGCAATTATAGTTGGCACCCCACACCAGGTTCGGTCATCCACCATCACCACCATCACACCTTCTCCGGCCAGGACATTACCCTCTCCTCAATAGTCACCAACCTTGGTGTTAAAATGGACGCCCATCTGACCTTTGAGGCCCACATTAAACAGCTGTGCAAGAACTCCTTTTACCACCTCAGGAACATCGCCAAACTCCACCCCACACTCACTCTGTCTGACGCTGAAAAGCTGGTCCATGCCTTGTCTCCTCCAGGCTGGACTACTGCAATGCACTCCTCATCGGGATCCCTAACAAAAGCATCCAGAAGCTACAATACATTCAGAACAGCGCTGCTAGGATCCTGATGAGAGTGCGCAAGTATGATCACATCACCCACATCCTCAAAGCACTACACTGGCTACCCGTGAATCTAAGGATTGAATTCAAGGTCTCCGTCCTCACCCACCAGTGTGTCCATGGAACTGCCCCTCCCTACCTCAACTCCTCACCCCCCATACCTCCTTACGGACCACCGCTCCAGCAACTCCAACTTCCTCAAACCCCCAGGACTAAGCTCCGTACTATGGGAGACCGGGCCTTCTGCTCGGCTGCTCCCAGTCTGTGGAATGCTCTCCCCGACCAAATGAGAGCACCACAGACCGTGGAGGCTTTTAAAAAAGGCCTCAAGACCTTCTCTTCAAAAGAGCCTTTGCCTAGACCCTTTTATATCCCTTTTATTTATTTTTTTTTTGTATTGCTTTTTATTAAATTCTACTGTGTTGTGTAATGTTTATTTACTGTTCATGCTGACTACTTGTAGCACTTTGGGATCTGAGATCAGATATAAAGTGCTTTATAAATGGAACCATTATTATTATTATTATGGTCTGAGATAGACAATGCTATGTAATCACATGAGTGGACCTCTGATCGAAAGTAATTATCGAAGAGAAAAAATCTATCCGAGAGTACGAATGATGACGAGTGAAAAAAATGAAAAGGCTTAACTGACTGGGATTTAGCTCTCCATGGGTTGAATAAACCTAAACTAGATTTATATGTGTCAAGGACATTAGCTAACTTGGATAACGCCAGAGGCTTAGAGGAAGACCTGTCTAGGGAGGGTTTGAGTTAAATTGAAATTGCCGCCGATAATTAAGTAGTGGTCATCAACTTTAGGGAGTGAGGAGAAATTTTTTTAATAAATGTATCATCATCCCATGTTGGAGCATAAGCACAGGCCATCACAACCGGCATACTACACAGTCTACCAGATAATTACAAATCGACCATTTGGGTCCTCAATGGAGTTTGATCCAAATGGAACATTCTTGTGTATAAGGATAGCCGCACCTCTTGCCTAACTGGGAATTTAAAGTGAAATACATCCCTTATCCAAGGTCGCTTGAGAAGGCCAATCCTGAGGAACGAAGGTGGGTTTCTTGTAAAGAAAATATCACCCCTAAGTTGCTTTAAATGAGTTATTACCTTATTACGTTTGATGGGCTGGTTGGCAACCCTTCAGGTTCCAGGAGATAAAGCGAAGATTCTTACCCTGAGTCGTCATATCATAGGAGACGAGGGGCACTAACTCTCCCATGGCTGACGTGACTCCCGACAAAGGAAAAGGGGAGAAAGCAAACAAAAACACATAACAAGAAAAACACACATACAAAAAAAAACAACAATGATCAACAACCCTCCCACCCCCCATTCCCTTATACAAACCAAGCACGACCACATCTTCACTCCCAACAGGGTATCCGTTTCTGCTTCCATAACCTACTCTTACTCAGAGGTCAACCAGCTAAACAAAATAAAAAATCACATTTTAAAGAACATATATGATTACAGTGAAGCAACATTAGTCCTCACCTTTAAACAAGCCGTCAATAAGATTGCCTAAACAATTACCTCAAAAAAAACAAACATCCCACTTAAGAAACTCTACTGCAGGATAGCATATGGCAAGAGATGAAAGCAAACAAAAAGAGGTAATAATAGTAATTAAATAAAGTGCCTGATATAGGATAGCCTAACCGTCACATTGGAACAAACTAACATGTTTACCATCGTAATCAGAACAGAAAAAAATGGTGATAAAATCACATGCGGCGACCACACCGTGCAATTGGAAGTAAACAAAGTCCCCATCGTAACAAAGAAAAATACATGGAGTCTATACACGTCCTCCCGGAACATACTGATAAAGCACAACTCACGCGCCGACCCGTTTCCATGGTCACCACGGCGCTCGTTCAAGGTGACCGCATAGCAGTGAGTCCACAGGGCAGCATGCAGTAGCAGGAGCAGACGGCTTCCTCCAAGCAGACGGAGGAATACAGTCTTTTGGAGAAACCCTCTGGGTGGCCGCCAGGAACACCATACTGCCCCCTACTCTTTGCCCATCACCCACACGTTGTAGAATGCGTGCGCGTCTCCGGAGTCTCAAAAGTGAACGTTCCATCCTCAAACGAGACTTGCAAGCGAGCGGGGAAGAGAAGCCTGAATTTCACTCCTTTCTGGTAGAGGGCTTGCTTGATTTTGTTGAAAGCAGCTCGTTTCTTTGCAGTGATGGCGCTGACGTCTGGGTACACTCGCAGCGATGTGTCGCGGTACTTAAGCTTGTGTTGTCTGGTCCACCTTCTCCCTCTCTTGAAAACGATGAAAGCATATCACAAAAGGCCTGGGTCTACCTCCCGGTCCAGGTCTGGGAGCTAGTGAGCGATGTGCTCTCTCGAGCTCCGGGGGTTTGGAGAGGACATCGGGGCCGAGGCTTCCCATCAGCAGGTCGGATATGAACTCGGTTGGGTCCCGGCCTTTTTCACTGCCCTCGGGAATATTTTTCCGGAGGTTGACTCTACGGGATCGGTTCTCCATGTCGTCGAGGCGATCTAGAAGAGACTTATTCTGGGTCAGTAGTGTTTCCACTGTTTTTTTCCGTGCTTGTTATGCGCTCAAAGTTATCCCCCGCCAGGCTCTCTGCAGCAACGAGGCGGTTATTAAATTGATTCACCGTCTCGCGGAGTGCGTCCACCGAGCTCTGCAAAGGTTTGACAGACTCCTGGATTAACTCAGACATGTCTTTCCGGAGCGAGGCCCGTTGCTTCTCCAGTTCAGAAACCAGCTGGCTCATTGAAAAGGTGTCCGGTGTGTCGCTAGCACCGGAGCTTGCAGCCGCCATTTTAGCAGCTACTGTTAGTGTATTCTGAACCCTGAAGGCAGGAGAACTGAAAAGAGTCAAGGGAAGCTTATAAAAGTTAACAGCATTTAATTACACAAAAGATGCGAGTGGAGGCGCTCTCCTCATCCGCCCGGTCAGTCCAGGTCAGCAGGTAGAAGGGGCGATTCTTGGCTTGCTCTTCCTGTTGTAATCTGAGGTCTTCTCCTATTGGCCGGCGTCGTTGGGGGGTGGGTCCAATGCAATTCCTGTCTTTTTCTGTTGTTAAATTATATCATTCTGGTGTCTGTGGTTATTTAAACATTCCCTAATAAACGTTATTCAGCGGTAATAAATGAGTGCTAAACCCAGTGTGCTCAGTGAACAACATCACATGTCATTTCACCTTTGATTCACGGTTTTGAAAATGCAGCATTTCGTTACATGCTAATGCTAACCGGAAGTGAATAATTTTCAGAATAAAAGTATTAAGTTAATAGTTAGTGAACTTCCGGGTTTTTGAGAATACAACTGATTTAAATTAAATAGTGTATTTAATTCAAATTAGGCCATATCAACATTGATTTAATTCTAACACTACAGGATTCGCACCGCCACGCGTAACTGGGCAGTTCGGCGTATTGCTCGCTTTAGATTTAGAACCACTCATTTCACAACTGAATTGAAGTTATAACTGTAATCCGTCACTTTCCCGAATGAATTGTGGTATTTAGATATATTAAAGTTAAAGTGCAACCGGGAGACCTCCTCCGTGCGACTTTCTCATACAACATCACCTACCGGAAGTCCTATATTATCTTTAATGATTGATTTGTAATATAGGTGATGGAGCTAGCTAAGTCCTTTTTATGATTTTTTTATAAATAACTGTGTCTAGTCCCCAGTGATCTTTAGCCTTAGAATTTGATAAGGTGGAAATTATTGTATTCACTTTAGTCTCATGTGTACAGTTGAGTTTGAGCACTTTGTATCGTCAGCTAATGCAATAAGCAGTTCTGTTACATTGAAACTGTGGGCCAATTCTGAAACAGATTCAATAAAGAAAGTTAGATTTCTGCATGCCTCTTAATTCATATTTTGCCACTTTACTTTGCTGTAACAATGTTTGAGCTCTGCAGCTGTATACAACACAGTGTACAGTTAGCACATCCTAATGCAGGGGTTTCCCAAACTTTCAGCCCGCGACTCCCAAAATAACAGTTCCAGTGACTGGCGACCCCTGTCAACGGGGGGGTGCTAGTGAAATAATTATTAATTTAAGTTTTCCGCACTCTCGCGGGAATATCTCCGCTATGGAGCGAGTTTCGATTGCATGATATAGCCCAGCGCAACACCTTTGTCACATCATGTTTCCACTTGTTTGTACCATTTTCAGGCGATTTGTAATCTGTTCTAGAAAAACAATGTGTTTTAGGATTTCAAGAAGCGTATAGAACAAACAATGGATGTATTTTATGAGCATTTATCCATGCTGAAAGTAGATTGAGAGGTTTAGGAGTGAGAGAGATTATTATCTAATATATGCATCCAATGAAGGCATTGCATGAAGTCTGTTGATGATCAGAGACTGTTGTTGGGGACTGCATAAACGTTTTTTTATTTTTGTTTTGTAGGCAGACCATGCAGGCCAGCCCGATGGTCACCAAGGTTCATGTTTTAATAGCATTTTTACAAAAAAAGCCCAGGCGAGCCTAACAAAACTCAGAGAGTTTTAGGCTGTTATGTACTGTTGGAGTGGTAAGCAGGCCTATTGTTTGTGGAGTTAGATGGTCCGTGAGTGTTTTTGTATTGGTTAAGTGTCCTTGGTATGAAAAAGTTTTGAGAAACACTGCGCTAGTGGATTGTCAACGGGGGAGCCTCACTGCGGGGAAATTATACAGATGGCTAGTCCGCCCCGAAAAAATGTCTATGCACCCGTTATATTAATAATAATTTTTAAAAGTGATTAAAAAAAAGAAATTCAATTTTTTTTTCATTTTCAATTTGAATTGTTAATCATCTTGCGACCCCCCTGGGTGTCGCCAACCCCCACTTTGGGAACCCCTGTCCTAATGCCATCACTCCACATCCTCTGTGGTCCTTGGATACCATCAGAAACACTTTATCTGGGACTGATCAGAGTCAGGTCATGGATAACAGCGCAGATGACTCGGGCTAATGCTGAGACTCTTCTTTGCTCTTGTTCCATTTCCTTGCCTATGTTCGGTAAACAGTGATTGGTGTCTGGTTGCCCAGTGTGAGGCCAATCAGCCCTCATACTGGTGTGATGAAAAGTGACATGAATAGATTTGGTTCTGGAAGTTCCTTTGCTGTGATTAAGAGCCTCGCAGGATGCACGGAGAAATTCTGATTCTAACACATTTGCTTTCCATATGCAAACCAGCCGCAAAACAAACTCATCAATTTCACATCAGCTTCTTTAGCTTAATGGCCAGTCATTAACAAAACCATCGCCTCCCTCCTGTTCTCTCTCACCATCATTATTTGAGGTAATCAGAGCACATGGAATCATATTCACAACACACACACCACACCACACACACACACACCACACACACACACACAACAGCACACACACACACACACTCCATACACATACACCACACCACACACACACACACACACACACACACACACACACCACTCCAGGACTTACCAGCAGCTCTGTATTTGTTGTGGCACCAGATGGCAGAGATGTGTAAGCAGCAGCTACTCCGGGGTGAGAGGCATGAGGAATGTATTGCACATGTCTCAGTCAGGTACAATACATCTCAATGCATTTCATAATGTTTGCACTTTGCATATTGTGCACTGAGCAGCCATGCAAGAGGAAGCCGTCATGAATAAATGCAATTTTAAAAAGACGTAATCTAAAAGACATAACAGTGCTGCTGCCGACTGTAAGCAGCATGATTGCTTCTGTTCTCAAATTGTTCCTGTTCTTCAATCCCTCTTGTTTTAAAGTGTTGCAGGGATGGAGAGATGGCTGTGGATGGTGGTTTCTGATTGGGTTATTATGGTGTTTATCACTACTTGTTTTTTTACAGATGATTTTATTGCATTTTTGTCTTTATTGGACATATAGTGGTAGGAATAACAGCAAATATGGGGAGATTTTGGTCTCCCTCTGCACATCTACAGCCTGTCTAAAGGACGAGTTCCAGTGGCTGAGGGTCACATGGGTCTTAAAGCTCTGTTACCATAAATCAGAGAGGGGACGATCACACATATCAAACTGCCTTTGACAAATGAAGAATTAACTGAAGGAGAGAAAGCAAAGATATGACAAGTTGTGAGTGTGTGTTCATTTAAACGGGGAATAATGCAACATTTTTTGTACTGGATTAGTTTTGTGTAACTGTCTTGGACATTTACTGTAAAGGATTGTTGCCATTGTTAGCATACATTTGAAGTGGGTATTATTTATTGGCTGACCCAGTCGATATGCCCTTTGACCTTTGGTTACGGTCAATAGCGCTGCATTTATATAGAGCTTTTTACAGTCTTTGCAAACCCTCTCTTCTCCACTGAAATGAGTTATGTTTCTGGTTCCGTGTAGTTCAGTGCGCAGTTGGTAAAACTTCCTAAGAACCAGCAGATCTGAGTGGCGCCGTGTCATGACGTCATCTTTCTGCTGCCAAACGCCAGCGAGGAAATCCCTCATGACAGCAACAATGGTGAACATCATTACAGCTGGACTCATGTTGCTATTCAACTAAAGTGGAGCTATCATGCTATATTTGAAATATATATTGTAGGGCCATACCTATACAAAACATGTCTGTGAAGTTTTTTTTCAAAACTATCTAACAGATCCCCCATTGTAGCCATGCCTCATACTGCTCATATACCCCTCTTTTGAAGCCCTGTTAGAGAAACGCGGATCTTGGGTCCTTAGCTTGAAAAAAAGAAAAGAAGAGGAGGCGGAGCTAATGCCTGATCAGAATTCTACCGGAGATAAAGTTACATTCGGTTGTGATAAAAAACGCCATCCTTTTTAAAAAACCACGTCAAGGATTATTTCTTAAATAGTAATGGAGCTCAAATACTTTTCTCTTGCAGGTTTATCACAAGGTGAGTTCTTTTTCTATTTCCTGCTTTTTAAACACATGTGCTCTACAGTACAGGTTAGCTCTGAGTGTTAGCGAGGTTTGCTAATGTAAACAAAGACCAGGCATTGTTTCTGATAGCAACTTTCCTGTGGGTCCGCTGCCCGATTTGACGTCAGTTTCGGATGGAATCTGTATCCGCTCGTTGAACCACCCCCGTTTTTAAAAGATTTGGGTTCCCCGACACACCGGGGACACATATTTATGTATAAAAGTCAAAATCACAAAGTGCATTTTGCATGATTTTTTCTCAAAGCAAGGTTACACCTGTGAGTTGGATGTAGAATGTCAGAAATCAATATAGATGTTTTTATTTTAAAGTCAATTCAGATTGAACACAGTAAAAAAAATGTAAATTATTGTGTCCGTCCAAAAAAAAAAAATTACTTATAGTGAAAACCACCCTTGAATGATGGGATGGTAGACTAAAAGCTTTAGGAATCCAAAGTACAATATATAATAAGTACCCTGTATCAAGATTGATGCAAAACAAGTGACATTTGACCTTTTAGAGAGATTTAGCAAAAGAAAAAACACTTCTGGGGGTCATTTGGGTGGATTTTCCATATCTCTGTCTGTCTCTGGCCCCCCTTGGTCGATTTTGCTGATTGACATCTCTTTCTAACCGTCAGAGCCATGGAATCGAGGGGAAACTCCCACATACTCCTTATTTGGTAATATGTGTGTGTGAGACTGCCGCATAGCCAAGACCGGAAGCTGCGATAAACTCTGGTGGCTACCATTAGCAGCTACTTTTACTCCGATTTTTACATAAAAATGGAATTAAGGATTATAAATTAAAAAAAATATTACCCAGAAACATTATCAACCTATGGATTAACCGATTCAGCACGTTTTTTCGCGTTTTAAATGCCATTGAACCAGTCTTTTGATCAGATTGACAGCTACGGTGAGACGATCTCCCGTAAAAGCTCCGTAAAGGTACGTGTTGTGAATGTCTTTGTTTGCTTCCCCTGTCAGAGTTCGGATCACTCAGTGATGATATATATACCTAAATAATCTGTGGAACCTCAGCTTTAATCGGATATCTTGTATGTGCAGCTACGATAAGTAATAAGGGTATCTTTTATCTTGAGTTCTGTGCCAAGTGCGTTAGCATTTTTCGCTCAGGGGTCATTTAGATGCTTCTTATGAGACTTGTGTTTTGTTTTGGGTAAAAATGGTTTGTATCGTCAGTTAGCTGAGACTATTCCCGTTAATCTGATATAAACACATTAATAGGCTCTTAAATATTAAGATCCTCTGAGACACAGTGTCGTAAAAAAAAAGTACCCCGCCGGCGGGGACCTTGGGGCTTAACAGGTTAAGATCATTGAAAATTACTTTGATAATACGTTTATTGCATCAGTTTATTTTCCTTTTAAAATATGTATAACCAATATTAGCTACTTCCTGCCTCTCTATTGTTAGATTGTCCGGCTTTTCTTGGTCTTATATAATTTTATTAGAATCAGCCTTGAATCCCAGTATACAGTAATATATCAATATTAATGCTTCCATATAATATTAGAGCTGAATAGTGAACGTTGTAGCTGTAAGGATTATAAAACTAAGGAACTGTTACCTTCCTGTAAATGATTAGAAGCCATGTCACCATTCTCCCTCCACATTAATGAGAACAGTCAGCAGAAGTCTAAAGCCTGTGTCTGACTCCTGGTTCAAAGCAAGTTTATTTCAAGTAAAGCTTTATAACTATTAGCACTGAACCATACTGTTGCAGCCTTACCTTTATTCAATATTGCACAAGTGTTGTGTACTATGTGCAGGAGGTTATGGGTGTCAGCAGACAGACACTCTTCATAAAGCATCCACTGCACTGAGGGAACTGATGTGGCTCCACGATGCTTACATTCACATTCTGTGCACAGCCTGGGTGATGGATAAGAAAACCAGATTCCATTACGCTGTACTATATCGCAAGTAAGTCATTTGTTTCTCTGGTTAAAAAAAGAATGAATATAATTACAGTTTGATACAGTGCAAAATAGGAGAAACCAAACCAAGACTTCAGAACGAAGAAAACACTTTCTCATTACGGCTCAAAGAAAACTGAACATGGAGGGCTTTATAAAGAGGGCTTATTATGTTAAGTTGCTGTCGGTTATACACTCTGTACGTGCATATGCCCAGAATCCTGATACAGCAAGAGCTGTGCTATAGTAAATAATACTACTACTTTTATTTAATGTGTTACTTGAATTTTCAAGTAATTTTGTATCTTTATTTTGATAAGTACATTTAAATCATAGTACCAAGTAAATGCTAACTAAAGTAATGTGTTGACCTACTACCTGTGAAAAGCTAGTAAAATGTACCTGGGACCTATGACGTCAGAGGAGTTTGTGCACTGGTACAGATATTTGAAAAAAAGCAGATGGTTCCAGTTGAAGAGAAGGGCGCATGGACCCTCGTCTAATATGAATACTCGTGGATTTTGAATCATGTAAGTATATTTTTGTACTTTATTAACTCTGTACATCCCTGTTAGCTTGTTAGCTTAATGTGGATATCAACAAACGTTAGCTAACGTCCGTGTTTCAGCTTAGCAATTTAGCTAGTTAGCGTGCTAGCTAATGTAGCCTGCTGTCATGGACGAGGCACACACAACATGTAATACTTTGTGGCTTAGTAGTTGCTTCAAATTATTTAAACAGCTGGCGAAATTCACTGTTTTGAATAAAACATGTGGCAGTGGGGCACTAGTAGTTCAGAAGAGTTTTTTTGTTGGGGGTGTTAGCGTAAGGTAACCAGATTTTCAAAATTAAACCGGGCACATTTGAGTTTTGCGCTCAAAATATCACTAACATATCCAATTTTCTTCACTGTTAAAGAAAAAAGGGAGACTATTCTGATAATCTGACTCACTCACTCAACAAAGTGTTTAGATGGGGTCTCCTGCTATCACCCTGAAGTGAAATAAGTATTTGATTGACTTCGAATGACTCTTTGATTATGGACCGTTTCCATTAAATAATAATCAAAATATAGATGGACAATATATCTAATTTGAGATTTTAAATAGCATACATTTTGAATGGTGCTTCAGAAAGTGATGTTACTTTAGGAGTGTTGTGAGATGGTGTCAACGTCAATTCAAATGAGTCACTCAGTGGAAATGTCAGATATGTCTTCATAACTGTATGCTTACATTTTATATTCACTCAGTTATAATGTGGGAGCTACGTGGTATGTTTTAAATTATTATTGATCACATTATATAGTACGTATTTCTTAATTTAAGCTCGAGTATATATGAGTATGTTTGGTGTGTTTTTTAGGTATATTTGTTATTGACCGAGTAAACGCTTTTATTTTGAAGGCAGCTTTTACAGGCCTCTACCGTAATGCATAGGATATTCGCGCACCGCAATACAAACGTGCGGGCTGGCTTGACTGTGTTTTCCGAAGTGGGGGGCTGGCTTGAATGACCACAGTCTGTTTACCCAGTGTTTCCTGACATGAAACGTTTTATTTCACCTTGCTATGTGTTTAAAGCACAAACATGCAGTGCGGAACTTAGAGGAAGAGGCATCATTCTTAAAATGGCCAGTCGCCGAATAAATGTTCGGACCAACCCTGTCCCATCACAGGGTGTTCGTATGCTGGGAAGAAACTGCAACCGTCATGTCACTCATGGCCACCCTGAGTTATCCCGAGATGAAGCACATCAGGTCCTGGCAAGGCTGAAGCATAGTGTGGCCCTGCAATTGCTCCATGACCTCAGACAGACTAATCCCATCATTGGAATGGCTACATCATTGGATATAGACAATGAGGAGGAATACCCCGGTGCACACCTCCACCCTACATACTGAGTGTGACGAAGAGGACTGCAGGCAGGTGATGCTGGAAAATGTGGCATTGAGGGCTCAGAAGGATGCCCTCATTGATGAGGTGAAGACCCTGCGCTCCAGGCTGAAAAAGGGGCTAAAACCCAGGCAGCAGTGTGCCACTGCTGCTGTGCTTGAGGAAGAGGAAGAATGTATACGATTTAAGGGCCTGGCAATCTCAAGTACCTCCGGCATAAACACAGCAGACTCCTGTAGTCAGACCCCGGTCAAGATTGTTATGCGGTCTCCAGCAGCCTCCGGTAGTCAGACGCCTCTCAAGACCCCGGTCAAGACTGTAATGCGGTCTCCAGCAGCCTCCGGTAGTCAGACGCCTCTCAAGACCCCGGTCAAGACTGTTATGCGGTCTCCAGCAGCCTCCTGTAATGAGGACTGGCCCTCTCCTCACTGGTCCACTGGGAGGGGACGGGGGAATACCATGCGTGAAATCACGTTGCCTCAAAGCATGGAGACGTACATTCAGACATACAGGCATCATTGTGAGGGTGTCGCACCGACAGTAAAACGGAAAGAAAATTGTCTGTCCAATATCAGCCGGATAAAGAACTTCCTCGTATTCATGGCCCATGGTGTTAACCGTCTGTCAGATTGGCTGTTCCTAAAAGACACTGAGAGGGTCCGTGGCTGGAGCGAGTATATTGTAAAGTCGGGCCGGGCAGTCACAACAGCGCTGTTGTTCCTGAAGAATGTGAACCATTTCCTGAGGTACTTGTCTGAGTCAAAGCTCCGGGGGTGCAGGCTCACCCAGTCTGATATGACCCACATTATCAGAGAGGTAGAAGCCAACATGAACAACTTGAAAAAGTCTGTCACTGTCCACCAGTTCAAGATGAAGAGGAACAAGCTGGATCGTCTGCCGAGCCAGGCGGAGCTTCTCGCCGCCATGGCGGCCGCTGAGAAGCGCATCCCTGATTTACTTGACCTGATGGCTTGCAACCCGACCTCAATCACCCAGTACCTGCTATACGGCTATCTAACCCTCCATTGGAGCCTCCTGTATGGCCACCGTCCGGGTGTGTACGCAAACATGACCAACACTGAGGTGTGCGGACACAAGGGGTACTGCTGAGTGCTACATCATCCATGTGCAGGATCACAAGACTGCCAAGACATTTGGCGAAGCACAGCTGGTGCTTACAGTGAAGGAGTTTGGCTGGGGTCATGCGGTGGATGGGGATAAACAGTGCTTGTCGGGTACTCAGAATGAATTCTTCCTTTTCACAACGGGGAAGCATGCCTCCAGGAACCTGAACGCTCATTTGAAGAGGGCTTGGGCTGATGCTGGGCTAGAAACAGCCGTCACCTTCACAATCCTGCGTACTGCCCTGGCTGACATTTTCAAGCATCACCAAGATCCAGAAAAGCAGGTCGATTCTCGCCAGGTTTATGTGTGACGACGTAAGCACTGCAGACCGGTTCTACGCGAATACGCCTGGAATAAAAGAGGGATTGAAGATCCGCTCCATGTTCAGGGCGTCAGCAGCTGCAGCAGCAGAAGGAGTTCTACCGCCGTCAGATACCTCCGAAGAGGACTCAGAGGCGGAGACCAGCGATACCTCTTCTTCTGGGCCGGTTGATACTCCTGATGTGGGGGTAGGGGCCGTGGACTCAGCCTTTTTCCCCCGGTGCACCGTACAAGTTACACGGCTAATATGGCCCCCGAGCCCCCACTAATCATGTTTTTAATGCATATTGTGTATACTGTTTTTGTAAAAATGTGATAATTAAATAAATAAAAAAACATTTTAATAACGTTTAAGGTTCCCAGGGGTTGATACAGTGCCAGGTATCATACTATTTAAACAAAGTTTACCCAGGATTCAGACACCTTCCCTGGCTTGTAAAATGTGGTGATGCGCCCTGGAGGTACCATACTATTTAAACAAAGTTTACCCAGGATTCAGACACCTTCCCTGGCTTGTAAAATGCGGTGATGCGCCCTGGAGGTATCATACTATTTAAACAGAGTTTACCCAGGATTCAGACACCTTCCCTGGCTTGTAAAATGCAGTCCTGGAAGTATAACACTATTTTAAACAACTTTTCCCCGCCTTTGAAACACTTATTCCTGGTTTTTAGCCTGTCATTTTGCAAGATATGATTTAACATTGAAGCTCTCCTGGAAATGGACATATTCTGTCCTTCTCCAAGAGAATGTTCAATGTTTAATGATATCTTGCAAAATGACAGGCTAATAATCTCTTCCAGATGTTTTAAAAACTCTTTTCCCGACAATTTAAACATTATTTCTGGCTTGTAAAGTGCAGTGGTAGTATCAGACTATTTAAAGGGTTACCAGGAGCATGAGAACATCCTCCACAGGAGGGTGGGTGGGGCTGTGAATAAGGATGAATATGGTTGCTGGTGTGCGGACAGTAAAGCACCGCAAAATCCACCCCCCTTTAAGGTTACCAGGGGCATAAGGTTCTCGAGGGTGTGATCATCTGGGTTTAGTCCGTGGGTGAGTGCGACTTACAATTATTACTATATATATATATATATAGTAATAATTGTAAGTCGCTTTTGAAAGCGTCAGCTAAATGTAATGTAATACCGTGTTAAATTCAACATGTATATGTCTTGTTTATTTCAACAACAAGAAACGGCATCCATCTTCTTTGTTTGTTGTTGAGTGTGAAAGAACATTATATCACAAGATGGATGCCGTCGTGTTATTGTCACATGTGTGAAATTACTATAGATAAATGACTCTTACACCAAATAAATAAGAAAAACATAAAAACAGATGAATACTCTTACACCAAATAAATAAGTGATACAAACAGAGAGATTACATACCTTTCCGGTGACGGAGGTTCATAATCAGAGTCATTACTGTCCCCTTTATGCGTGATGAGATCACTATCTTCTAGGGATGGGAATTTGAAAGCAAATGTATATTCGAATATTCGACCCCCCAAAAAAACGGTTGGTAAAAAAAAATTGGGTAAAAACAATGTTTTTTCAGAATGAAAAAAAAGAAATGTTACCCAATTTTTTTTTATAGGATATGTACATTTCGGTTAACCAATTTGTTTCCAATAATTTTTGGAAATAAATACATACATGTTCAAATAAGTATAGAAACCAAGTCGAATTTGTCAAATGTATTGAACTGGTGATCACAGTTTGACAGCTATAGGCCTACAGCTTTCATGTGCGGGATTCACAATCAGGCCAGCTGTAGAGAAGACCCTCTCAGCTGGAACTGAAGTTGCGGGTATAGCAAGGTATAGCATGTATATATGTTTAATTTGGCATAGTTTGACCTCTACCTCTCCTTTTTGACGCCATGTCTGTTAGGACTCTTCTTAGAGTGTAAATAATTACCGGACTATGACTGGTAAAATATGTTGAAGACCGGCAAAACTAAATCTCTCCAGTCAAAATGTCTATGTACTTTGCCGCCACACACAGTTACCAAGCAGCGCTTACCAAGCAGCGCTTATTGTTGTTTAGGCTTGCCACTCATGTGTCGCGAGTGTTGACAGGGGGCGGGGGAGCACGCTCATGAACTGTTAGCGCCGGAATCTCGCAATGGCTGCGGAGCGCATTTGCGCCACATTTGGGCCTATATGAAGTTTGAGTCTGCGTGATCTGCGTGTAGGGAGGGGCAGCAGCCATATCATTAGCTAGAAATAGCTAGATCTGCTGGATTTGGACATAAACACGAGTGAAGTATAACCGGACGCGAGGGAGAGATCGGCACCTGCCCGCTGTGAGGGACCGGCTGTGAGCGGAGCAAAACACAATTAGCTATGGCACTGTCGTATACATTGAATTAATCAATTTGATAATATGTAATCAACTTAGGCATCACTCCCAAAAAATAAAAATAAAAATATTCATAACTCATATTCGAATACATGAATAATTATTCGAACACCTGAATAATTTTGAATATTCGATTAATCGTTCCCATCCCTACTATCTTCCAACGGAGAGTCCTGAAATACGATGTCCAATGCCTCCTCGACGGACAAAAAAGTCTTCTTTCTGACTGCAATTGTTACAATGAAGACAAAGAAAACAAATCCTGCTGTTTCGCTGGTCGACCTGCCGTTCTCTGCTCTCCTGTCGCTGCAGGACATGCTATGCTATGCTATACTATACTATGCTGCGTAAAAAGAGTGAGCGTGTGCGTAAACCAGCTATACTGCCTTTACTTATACTTACGCAAGATCCTATCTCTGGAACCCATTGGTCGATTTGGGTGATTGACACCTTTTTTGAATCGTTAGAGCCAATCGAATCGAGTGGCAGTTTCAAAATACGTAAATACGTTACGCCTGCGGAGGGGGAGCTATGCGTAAACTATGCGCTGCATCTCCCGCAGCTGAAGCCACGGACTGTTAATCGTTGGACCTACTCTTCTGCCGTGAATGAAAGGATTGATTATCAGTAATCATTTTAAAGTGACAAGAGACATTGTATTAACCTTGAGCAGCGTTTTTATTCCTTTGAACACAACTTTTGATCACAAAACAGCCAAGGTAAGACCTAATTATTGTCATGGATTTGAAAACTGATATTGTTTACTTGCTATGTTCTGGCTGCTAGCTCGGTTAATGTTGTGCCTGTAGTGATGGGGTGTATACCCATGGAATCTGTGGAATCTCAGCTTTCAGAAAATTTGTTGTTTGTGCAGAAAGTATGAATTATAAATGATCGTTTTTGTGAGTTATGAGCAGAAATAGCAATTGCCCGTTTTTGCCATGGGCTCATTGAGAGGCTTCTTGTGAGACTTCTTTTTCGAAAAACATTTTTTTTTCCGTATCGTCAGTTAGTCAAGTTTCCTCCGGTAAGATGGGTGTGGAATATTAATAGTTTCATGAATGACACTTCAGATATAGCACTGTTGCTACATATATAGCATTTTCGGACCCGAGCTCGGTCCGTGGGGCTTAGGCAGCAGAGCTCTTCTCTTACAGTCGAATCACAGTATCTTACCATGACTGCCAAGCGTGGTATGTCGTTCACGTCCACGCTCTCATCCAGTGCAACGCTGAATACCGTGGCTTCTTTCAAACCAGCTGTCTGCTGCGCGCAAATGTTTTGTGCTAGTTCCTCGATGAGTTCAACAGATCTGGCTGACACTGGAATTGCTTTTATTCTTGATTTTATTGTCTCTTTGTTTGGTAAGGAATTAAACAAAACCTCTGAGCTACAGAGGAAACCCTCCTTAATATATTCACCGTCAGTGAATGGCTTTCCATGTTTCGTGATGCAATGAGCAATGCGATAGCTTGCTTCGGTAGAATCATTGTTAGCAGTGACAAAGGCTTTGAGAGTGTTTGCCTGTTTCCCATAACCAGACACGGCACGTTTGATGGATTCAGCCTTGTCTGCCTCATCTTTGAAAGTTGTCTTGTGTTTGGTCTCAAAATGCCATTTGACACTTGACGTCCGGCAAACAACATTTTCCAGACATAAAGTACACACAGCACGGTCCTTCTGAAACACAAAATCCCACTCTTCTGTCCACGAGGGCTGGAATATCCGAACATTTATTTTAGATTTCTTAGGTAGCGGACCTGCCATTGTCTACCGGGCCTGCTCCGTCACTGATTAAAACAATCTTTAGGCGGGAGTCGTAAATCAATTTACCGTAAATAACACGTTGCGCATATCTGCCAATTGCTGTGAAAGAGGTAATTTGGCATGCAGATGAGAAAGCACTTCAACATTTCCACCAAAACAGCTCATAATGGGTACTGCAATTTGTGAAGTGCCGGCGCGGCAGCAGTGCGTTCCTCCGTGGTGAAACAATCAGCACTACACCACAGTGGAAAGCAGCAGCAAATCGCCTGGAATTAAAGAGAGCGGGGCTGCGTTGTGTGCATGGCTTCCTTCTGCACGTAATGGGGAGACGCGCTCTGGTGGTGGTCTCGTTCAGGATGCTACATTTAAATATATTTTTGCACACTTATTCCACTTATTCCTAGCGTGCCATTGGTTACGGTGCCGCGTGCCAGGGGTTGCCGACCCCTGGGATAGAGGCTCTAGACTCCTTCCTTCACACCACCGCTGGAATCCCAACCACTTCGCACTGTAACAGGCTGTGGTGGATCCTGCTCTTCAGGGGCGGACTGGCGCTAAAATTCAGCCCTGGAAACTGACCCAGACCGGCCACATCCGGGGGGGGCGCGGTGAGTCCCAGCCACACGTGCGTGACCCCACTGTGGTTAGGGACATTACACGGCCAGCTGCGGTAGCCACACCATGGATCAGCGACACGCCCAACACACCCAGATTATTTGCCGCTACTGCCATCTGTGCTCCGAGACGGAATATTTTGTCAAAATACTTAAAACCCTAGGTCACCGAGCCTTCGCAGCAGCTGGCCCCAGGCTCTGGAACACTCTGCCCCTCCATGTGACGTCGGCCGAGACACTAGGGTTTTTTAAATCCTCACTAAAAACACACTTCTTCTCCCTGGCCTTCTCGTCAGAGCGGAGCATGACACCTGATTATTCCCTGTGTTTTTTATATTTCTGTTGTAAATTATTGTTTTTTATTGTGATTGTAGTAATGTGTTTTTATTACATGTACAGTACTTTGGCTCGACCAACAATCGCTTTTAAATGTGCTATATAAATAAAACTTGATTTGATAATTCATCACATTTTTAACATGGAAGTCAATGGAGAAATCTTCAGACTTCAACAATCTTAATGCAACTTCAACTGCTAACTGCTCCTTCTTCAACTGCTAACTGCTCCTTCACACTTTCACTCAGAAACCTCATTCCAACTTTAAAATGTTACACATCTTTCTGACATAATTCGTGTAACACAACTTTTAAATCCGATTCTTACTTTTAGAGATATTAAACATTGTTCAGACCTTGGTAAAGAGGCCTTCTTCAGATTTTAGAGTGTGTGATGTCACAGCTATAGTAGAGGACAGATTTAATTTTGCCTTCATATTTTCTTTTAAACCTGCCATAATTCCCAAACCCTACATTCCTGAGACATAATTGACGTAAGTGGCCGTGTCAGACCTGACCTTTGCCTCACCTACCTCTATTTAGCTTACCATTGATAAAAATATGCTAAATTGGCTGTGAATGGAAAGGATGTATGTTTTCTTCTTTGTTGTTTCAGGCATATGAAACCAGGCATGTGAAACTAGATAGAACATTCTGAACTTTTGACCTATACACACTAAAACATTTTAGATGGTGCAATAAAAGCGTAAAAGTTCCAGCTAGCTTTCAGAGAAGGCGCTTGTGGTTTTTGACACCTTGAGCGGTTACAGCGGGTATGAAGACAATGAGGTACAGGATCCAGGCGACCTACGCACAGATTCAAATCAACTTCCTGGGCCAGCGAATTGTGGAGACAAGCTGCCCATATTTGTCTCTGTTAATAAATGAAATATCTGTTAATGAATTAAAGTATGAAGTTTGCATATTTGAAATTGAAATGTTTAAAGAAAATAATTTGATTCTAAATTCATGACATTGACTATGTGTTCTGCTTTCATGAAAATGATCATATTCCCTCTCTTTAAAATTACATATCAGTACTATAAGTTTGTATTTGTTTAATTTTTAAATCTTAAATTTTTTAATGTTCAATAATTAAAAGTTGAACAGTTGTGACCTCCTTCTGACTGAAAGAGAGAAAGGGGGATGACCCATGATGAAGAGAGGGAGGAGGAAGAAGACTATAAAGAAGAATGGAAAAGAAGAAACAGGGCTTCTTGGTAGAAGTTTTCTTAGGCCCAAGGCCTGGGCTCGGGCTCTTTGAGACCGTGCTTTGACATTTGACTTTTGAACCTGTTGCTATTGTATTTTGACTTGGTGTTTTTTTATTAAAACCTTAATAAATCCGGTTTGTACTTTGTACACTTCGACCCAAACTCCTGGTCTCTCTCTCTCGTGGTTTCTGAAGGTATCTGCTTGGTCTTAGAGTGAGGTAAGAATACCCTTCCTTGGAAAAGGCTGACATTAGTTGATAATTTGGATTAAAATTGTTTAAGGGGAAAAGAAACTCTGCTAAGGTTAAACTATAGTTTCACATTGGTTACTGTGGTTGAGGTGGTTTTGATGAATGTTGAAATATGACATACTCTGCTGATGTGGTGATGTCACTGCTGTGACATTAATGTTTGACTCTGGCTGTGTTTGAAATTACATTTGCATTGTTTTGATTGATATATTTGGGGATCAAGAGAGGGTGGGGTTAGGGCAGTGGTTCTCAAACCTTTTCTGCCATTCCCCACTTTGAACAGGTGGGCCTTTTCAAACCCCACCTATCGTGACCTACTTTTACTCCTCTTTTTTGTTTTTTGCAGTGTATATATTTAGCACATTTTAACATTATGCTGACCTTTAACCTTTGTGTGCTGTTTGGGTCTGTGGGACCCGTTTGCAGTGTTTACTCAAAAGATCATGTTACAATTTAATTATTTTAACCTGCTTTATTTGGGGGTTGACCTCACATCCTCCAGGGGGGACCTCACCTCCTCTAGGGGGGACCTCACCTCCTCTAGGGGGCTCCACACCTTCTCCAGGGGGGTCCACACCTCCTCCAGGGGGGACCTCACATACTCTAGGGGGGACCTCACCTCCTCTAGGGTGGACTTCACATCCTCTAGGGGGGGTCCGGGGGCATGCACCCCCGGGAAGATTTTTCTTTTAAATGTTGAAGTGAAATGCATCAATCTGGTGCACTTTGAGCACAAAATGAATTTATAGATACAGCTCTCAACACTCGGATGAAAAGGAGCTGTATACTTTTCAATAATCCAAACATCTTTAGAATATGATCAAAACCAATAACAAATCCTTTAAACTTGTTTATTCTTATCTTATGTTACCTAGTTAGCATTCTTTCTTTTTATTTATGCATATTTTACTAATCACTCCCCTTTTAAACTGTTTTTTTCTTTTTTGACTGTCCTATAGTCAGGGTTGGGAGGGTTACTTTGTAAATGTAATCGAACAGTTACGTGTCTTAAAAAAAACGTACTCAGATGACTTTTAGAATACTTTTTATTTTTTCATAACAGATGGGTATGTTTTGGTGAACAGGAGACACGTATGTTACTGTTTTAATGGCTCATCAAGAACTCAAACACAACATCTTGGTGTCATTCTGGACAGCTCTCTCATCTGCACCCCACATAAAAAACATCACCCGGACTGCATTCTGCATTCTTAAAACCTTTCCTTGGAATATGTTATGAATTGTAAGGTGTCCTTGGGTGCTTTGAAAGGTGCATCTAAATAGAATGAATTATCATTATCTGAAACGATGTAATAACTTTTAAAACGTCTTCCAGTCACTTTGATTTGATCCTGTTATGAAATGTCATAATTTCGACAATAAAGAAATGCTACATAAACTTTATCTTGCACATTTTATCCAACCATCTCGTTTCTAACATTCAATATATTTAAAAAAAGATCTCTCTCTCTCATCTGCGTGCGGGGGCGGGGCCTCACAGACACGCTGCATCTCTCTCTCGCTCACAGACATGCTGCAGCGCTGTGCAGTGTGCACACAGTTCTGCCGGTAATGACTATTACATTTTGTGAGGAAACTTTTCCACCAATAATTCCAATAAGTATTCCAAAATGTATTCACTTCAGGTTTACGAAAGTAACTGTAATCCGATTACTAGTTTTTCAAATGTAACGCCAGCTGATTTTTGTATTCTGATTACGTAACGCCGTTACATGTATTCCATTACAACACAACCCTGCCTATAGTACACATTGGATTGATTTCTTACAATATATTAAATAGATAAAGGTGTGCTCTCGCTTTCTCTCTCTGTCTCGATCACTCGCTCACAGAAGCTGTGTGGTCCTCCGTGGCGATGACGGCTTGCGTTAAAAAATAATAATAAACATATTTGTAAAGTGGGGGGACACAAACGGGACTTCGAAAACTGTCACGGTTAAACTCCTTTATTATGAAATGGTGAGGTGCCGCTCCACATTGCTTTTCTTCCCGACTTCAACGTGTGTGTGTGTGTGTGTGTGTGTGTGTGTGTGTGTGTGTGTGTGTGGCCTAGCATTACTATACTTGTGGGGACCTAAATCTGTTTACATAGTCACGTGTGGGGACTCGCCTCCCTTATGGGGACAAATTGGAGGTCCCCATGTGGGGAATCATTAATTTTAGGGTGAAGACTTGGTTTTAGGGTTAGGCATGTGTTGGTTATGGTTAAGGTTAGGATAAGTCTCCAGGAAATGCATGTAAGTCAATGTAATGTCCCCTGAAGTGGTGTGTGTGTGTGTGTGTGTGTGTGTGTGTGTGTGTGTGTGTGTGTGTGTGTGTGTGTGTGTGCACGCTGCCTTCGGTGGGCCGCTGGCTCTGGCATAGGTGGACTTTCACAGCGCCGGTACCACATCCGCCGCCGCAAACACCCGTTGCGAGTCTCCGGCTGCAACAGTCCACTACCGCCCGCGAGGACCAAGGTTCGATTCTGGCCTGAAGTCCAAAAAATGTATTTAAAAAAACATTTTGGTGTTAGAGGCCACGTTGTAAACTCCCCCCTAAGCAGATTACGTTGATCTTGCGTGTAGATTCTGGGGGGTTTTGAAGTCCTAAAAAGATTGGACGGCCGTTCACCGGAGCCTTATCAGCACCGGAGTTCGGTATCGGAGACCAGTGGCGAGCCGTCAGGGCACTCTAGGCCCTCTGTGAGTGCTTAAGATATTCTAAAAAATAATATTTGAAAACATTAAAAAAAAAACGTTTTTTTTAAATATTTTTTTAAATATTTTTTTGTTGTTACATTTTTCATTAGTTTTACCAAAATAACTTGATTTAATTGTATTTAAAATAATATTTCCAAAGAAATAAATCCTTCGAAATCTGCCTGTTCAGTTTCTGTTGGAATGTGAAGGGTTAAATGCCGTCTCTGCGAGTTACTGTGAAGACGGGAGAACTTGTTGGTCCCTCTCTACATTCACAGAGGGCCAGCTATAGTAACTCAACGAGAGAGTAATGTCAAATGACAGTACAATTGACCAATCATATCTTCCCTCTAAATGGGCGGGCTTTATTTTCGCGGACTTTATGACAAGTTCCGCCCACTGTGAAGTCTATGCAAGTGGTGCAGTGACGCGTCCTAAAACCCGGAAGTAAGCTTCGCTCGGATTCCCTCGACAGAAGAGCAATGGGAATTCTCTATAGGATTTTGGAAAATAGCTCGAAATAAGGTCTGTGGAAAACGAACCTGTTAGATAAATGCATCAGCAGTGGGCTGACTGACAGCTCTCTGCAGCCCAACCCGAACCCTGAGCCGGAACACTCCATGGAGGGAGGAGGACAAGAAGGGGAGGGAGAAAGCAGTAACTAAGTACATGATGTACTTTTACTCCACTACATTTATTGAATATGTTTAGTTACTGTACAGATGTGGATGAATGATGTGAAATATAATTACATGTCACTTGTTAGACGCTTTTATCCAAAGCGACTTACATACATTCAGTACTGTGGACAATCCCCACTGGAGCAATTTGGGGTGAAGTGTCTTGCCCAGGGACACAACGACATGCTGACTGCAGTGGGACTCGAACTTGCTACCCCCTGATTCGAGATCCAGCACTCTATCCACTGAGCCACAGCCACTATCCACTAATCAAGTGTTCAATCAGACTTTAGTTCCACCTGGAGTAAATTCACAAGCTACCCTGCAGTATACAAAGCCATTCAAACTAGCTGCTCCTTCACCAGATTTGAGAACACTTTCATGATCAATCATTATAAAACATATCATATATATTATTCTGAAATGGACCAATCTGCACAATGACTGCTTTAACTTTTGGTATTTTGATGATAACACTTTTATACTTGAGTAACATTTACTGTACATTTGACTTTACTGTAACAGAGTTTTCCTACTCTCTGGTACACACTCATATCATTTTTCGTTGATTTCTAGGAACAAACATAACCCAGCACTTTGCTGATGGTCAGACAGGAGCAGGCTTGTGTTGCTCAATATGAATGGATGTTGCTATTCTTAGCAAATCTTAAACTGCAATTATAACATCTCAGTCTGGTCTGGCCCAGAGGAAAGTAAGCTAGAGATGAAGAGGAAATAACCTGTTTATTCTACTAACAACGACATAATGTAATATATTTTGTGATTTAAGCCAGGCTGGGCTGCAGCCACCCATGGGGAAAAGATGGATGAATAAATAAAAAATAAAATTATAAATTAAAACATCATCTGAAGGCGTCTGCCTTCACAGCACTCGCCTGAGTCTGGTGACGCTGAATTGATTTCTAAAAGGAAGGGTCAGAAGGAAAGCGCAGTAGTAAACACTGCTTTGGAACATTTAATTGAAAAGCTCCCCGAGCTGTCCCCTGTAGTTTGAGCACGCTGTGATGAACACAGACTGTTCAAGCTTTAGTGTTCTTCATTGTTGGTGTAAGACAAGGGTTTACTTTCATCGCACAGAGTTCAAGTACTAAGACAACAAATGTGGTTAGCATCTTACCAGAAGTAGTGCAGAGTTATTCATGGTATAATATAATTATATACATCTGATAGTATATACACTATGAACAGTATAAGGCAGTACTATGAATAAATATGAGTATGCCCTAGAAAATATAGTTGTTAGGACAGTTTTATTCATATATATATAGGGCTGTCAAACGATTACAATTTTTAATCAGATTAATCACAGCTGTGGAGTACTTCGTGACCACAGAGGCCGTGTCTCAATTCAGGGGTTGCAAAACTTCGAAGGGTGCATTCGTAGACCGCTTACGTCACTTCCGCCGAAAGAAGGCTGTCCCAATTTTTTTTAAAAGACGAGACTCCTCCGAATGGGCTACCATATCCCAGGGTGCAAAGCGTGCAGGGAAGAGGGAGTTTTTTTCAAATGAAATGGCTTCCGGTCTCCCAGCAGAGTGGATTTAAAAGCAGCAGCGAGCGGAGGAATCACTAATAAATGTGAGTATTGGGTTTCAACTTACTTTAAATTAACTAACATCACACATGTCAAACCCAAGGAGCATTAAAACGTACATTTTCGTTAAATAATACGGATACATATGTGACGCTAACTAGCTAGCTGGACGTACTGCACTGTTGTTTACACTTATTTTGTATTGAATTCAGAAGTTTATTAAAGTCATACAGAGATCTTGGCTCTGTTATAGATAAGTTATACTTTATATTACATACATAGACCAAAGTGAAAACATTTAGACCGATATAGCCTACAGTATGGTGGGATTTATAAAACGCTACCCTGACGTGTAGCTGCTGTTAGCTTTATTTATTTCTCTGACATGTTCCAATGTTTTACTGTTTATTAAAGTTTGGGACAACATTACAACCTTTTTATTCAGCTCATGCTGCTTTGAGGTAGAGCAAAGAAAAAAGCCTATTTTCAATATTTCCACCAGATTTGATCATCTTTTATTTAGGTTAAAGTGTCTTTAATTTATCCTGATCCCATAATAATAAGACAATCACAAATAGACAGCAGCCTTTTGCTTAAGGCGAGACACCCCAGGTGAATAGGGTAATTTTTTTAACTTAAAGGTATCAGCTAGAAATTTCTCCAGTTAATGTCTTACAATAAGGCAATTGTCTTTTGTATTACAAGTTTTCTGAAATAGCATGTTTAAATATGCAAATTATCCATTATGTCATTAAATATGCACATATTTTAACACATTTCAGGAATCGAAATCTGAACTTTGGATAAAGCCAGGTTCCAAATTCTTGTTTCATTTTGTAGTCATATTAGTATCTAAGGCTATTACAGAAGGGATATTGGATATCTCTTTTTATCACTCAATAAATCAGAAAATACTGTCAACAGCCCTAAAATATCCATTTTCGCCATGTTTTTAGGTATACAATGTTGTATAATTCAGGCTATGAATTATATATGAACAAACCCTTCTGTAAAAGCCTTCATAATATTGATAGGAATATAACTGGAAAGTTTGGTGTCTCTACGTGCTTCTGAAGTTGAAATTTCGAACTCAGAGTAGGAGAAAAAACTCATTTTGAGAAAAGGACCTTTAAAGATAGCAGTGAGGCGCTAGCTAAACCCTCCTGTTCTTTGGATGATAGCTTGCGCATCGACGCACTCCGTGAAGGTGTTTCATGTTCGGGGTCATTTGTTTTTTGTATAACCTTGCTTCGTGCAAGAGACAATTGTTGTCGTCTTCTCTGTGAACGTTTTTTTCGCCGTTCTTTTGCGATTTCAATTTCTAGCGGAAAGCTAAACAGGAAGTGTTTTAGCACACCACGTGACGCATCTGAACGAATCACGTTGTCAGAAATTGACACCAGCCAATGAGATTTCGTTTCTTGGTTTAAGACCCCTTTGTGCTTTCACGATTGGTTGCTGATACAAAGGAAATGACCATATTTGGATCCGATGAGATTGTGCAGGAGAGACGGAGCTTTCCAACGATATCTCTGTTGACATGGTGCACACAGCGGTCGCGGTACTTTATGTTACGTTAGAATGCTAACTTTTGGTGAATTTAGGAGAAATCTACAGACGCAAATAGACAAACTATAGTAAAATAAACACTTAAATGTGTATTTTGTACGTTTTCCTTCCAAAAGCCTGAAAGAAAACATGTTATGGAATCAAAATAGCACAAAATCTCAAAATTGACCAGTACTTGAAAAACGATGTTTTTGCCTGCCGTGTCTCGCCTTAATGTTAGTTTGTGCCGTGCTGTCAAAGGGATGCACGTGTGACTGTCATTTCATCTCTTTAGTTTTTAAAAAACCAGAACAGTACATAATTTTAAATGATCCTTTAGGGATTGTTTGTCTGAAATGATGAGAGTTACATTTTGCAATAATACTTCTGCAACCCTGTGTCTAATATGATTAATTCACTTTGTTATGTTTCTCTTTTTCTCTGTAATTAAGAAAATTCTGGAGAAATGGATCTGCTGGAGAAGGACCCCTAATCTAAGTGCACAGCGGATCATCAGGACAGAGCTCCATCCACCTGGAACCCCCGAGGTGCTGGAGAAAGCAAAACGGCGATCAGGAGCATCCTCCACCCAGACCTCTGCTTACTGCCGTCCTACAGACTTGTGTCTTACTTTCAGAATTTGATTTTGTATGTGTCCTTTCTTTTAATAGATATCTAACGATTATAGCTTGAGTCTGTCTCATTCCCCAAACAGCTGCTTCTATGTACTTGCTGCACATATAATACAAATAAACAACTCCATAAACACACTTTTGCTGATATTTGTGTTACTGCTGGTGATGTTAAATAACATGATTGATTTCCTCTGTCTCAATGATGAAAGTTATAATAATAGAAGACATGAAGCTGCAGAGAGAAGATGGATATATTCTTACCTCTACTTTGTGATAAGATGAAAATACAATATTAAATTGTAATTGTTAAACACATTGTTTATTTCATTTACTGAGGTTTTAACCATTATTTACAACATGTGTACACAAGCAGTGGAATTATAGGGTATCTCTAGGTCATTAAACTGTCTTCGGTTTAATTTTATTAATACAAAAAAAAGGTCATAGAAAATGTTTAATTGTGTATTTCAGCAGAGCGGGGGTCACGGTGCTGCTGGACCTGGAGGTGCTGACCTGGGGTCAGTGGGACATCATCTGGGCAGGGTTAGGGGAAGAAGGAGAATATAAACTGTTATAATCACAGCTATTAAGATTAGAACACTACTATTGTTGACATTCAATCTATACAACATGCTTTTGTTCATTTAAAAAAACATTGTTTTATTAGTACAGAAAAATTAAGACTTATTTTAAATATGAAATAATATGATTAAATTACATCAGCTATATATAAATTACTTGTTAACTTACTAATGTAACATTACTGGGGGCTAAAGGAACAGCTTCATCGTATTTACCTGGCCATGGTCCTCTTTAATTCATCAACGACGGTGATCTCCAAAAAAATGTAAAAGTAAAGTTTCTGGATCTTTTTCAGCTGAGTTAGAATTTGCTAGCAGGCTGCTGGAGCAGCGCGTATCACGTGACGTAAATACGAAGCCCTCCGTAGGCTAGACCGTCTCATTTCGTAGGCCGCTCGGTCCAGCCTACCCGGTCTACGTGGGCTGGGTCCTCCGTGGACCGTGTCGGCTGCGTACCCCGAAGGATACAACCCCTGAATTGAGACACGGCCAGAGTGTGAACGTTGTGATCAGCTGTTTTAGCGCAGCTCTCCAATGAAGGAGGGAGTCTCCCTCCGCAGCCGGTTGGCGTAGTTTTGGCACAATTCCGTTGTACAGACCGACGTTAACAGCAGCCCTGTCTGTGCACACGGAGACCGACTCTGTCGTCCGGTGATCGAACCGCCTTCTGGAAAAGCTTCACAAGTACGTCGGTACGCATATGCGCTTTGTGACACAAGTGACGGTACGCATTTCAGATTACGCACATAACCTGCGTACCAGTTATGTGCACCCCTGTACTACAGCAAAAGTATTCTCCGTCGGGACTTCCTGCAACAACACCACGCCGTTATCTTGATTCTGATTGGCTAGAAGACATTATCAAAGATATTCTATTGAGAAGACGAACACTGCGTGACAAAAGTTTTCAAAACCGTTTCTGGTCATCGGTATTTCCAGACAGGTGGCTGCTGAAATCAATCTTACTAACTGCTGTCTGTGCAATGTACTCCGCGCGAGTTGGCGGACTTTAACATCATTTTTCATGGTGGGGCTAAGCCATTTCTTGGTATGGGTGTAGCCTACCCCAGCCATACCCTGGCGCTGCCACTGGTGGGATGTATGGGGCGGGCCATTCTGCACATGCGTTAAATTAATTACCGCCGTTAACGCGATAATGTTTACAGCATTAATATATATATATATATATTATTGTTACATGCGTGGTCAAGATCCATTGCCGTCCCTTTTGAATGCTCTGTGTTCCCTTCTTTAGGTCTATCTGCGCACACACAGAAGCTATGTTTAGTGATAGGAGTCTGGGGGTTGGGGGTGTGGCAAAGTGGGGGTGTATGAAGGCTCCAGGGTGGAATTCTGGCTGTTTTTGGCTTTACCCAGACACTGACAACAACACATATGATATCCCTCTGAATGTTCTTACCTTTGATTGTCATATTTTAGGCGTTTTTGAAGATGGCAACAACAGCCTGAGTTTCCTTTCTGCACAGAGCAGTCAGATCCTGAACTCGTTTTTCTATCATCGACACTCGTTTAGATGTTTTGGGGGGATGGCAGAGTGGTGCAGCGTTTTCAGAGAAGCGGAAAAAGATTTTCCAGTTCGGAAACACTTTATATTAAGGTACACAAATTAACCATCAACTAGCTGTTAATTAGCATGCATATTAGCAGTATATTGGCTCTTTCTTAGTCATTATAAAACACTTATTAATGCCTTATTCTACATGACCATATTCTACAAGTAATAAGCCATTAGTTTCCTCAATAACCCTCTAATTCAGCCTTTCCCAAACTCAGGGTCAGTGGCGGACCCGTTTTAATTGGGTCGCCAGCATTGCTACACACATACAGCCTCAGAGCTGATGGCTGCGTTGCAAATACAATTTTATTATTATTTTTTTTTTTTTTTTTAAATCATGCAATATAGCATTGTATATTGAATTTTCTAAATAAAAATATACAAAAAATAAAAGATTGTATTTGCAACGCAGCCATCAGCTCTGACGTGTCCCCGCAAAAGTTTTCTCGCTTTCTGTTTATGCGACGTTGATGAGCCATTCTCTCAATCTCGATCGTACATGATAGCAAAAAGACGATACAAAGAGGAGTTTTTAAACGTTGGCTTCACAAAAGCTGTTGGAGAGGAGCGGCCTCAGTGTGTTTTATGTGGAGAGGTGCTCAGCAACGAAAGCTTGAAAATAAATAAAATGGACCGGTGTTGTGTCAAATTATGCAACCCCATCATGAAATGCACCCCTTGTCATGGGAACGCGCATTTGTAAATGAAACGTTAAGACCTTAAAACGATGCTTAAAACGAAAATTAAACGTTTTTATGGTAATTTACAGGCTGTGAGTCGCTTAGTGGTAGCTCATATAGTCTTGATTCTTGTGGTTAAACTTTTCGCTCCGTATTTTTGATGGGTGGTGTCGAATCCTGGATTTTGCATTCATTCGTCACTTATTTTTCAGTAATTTTTTTATTTGTGTTTTTTTTTAATTGTGACGTCCTGTCTGTATACACGTGCTTTCAAATGTATTGTTTAATTGTACGCATTATTAATATACTAGGTTATTGATGCATACTTATGAGATACAATTCATAAAACTAACTACATGAAGTCATTGACAATGTTGAGAAAAAAGGAAACAAACCTCATTCACACCAACGGTGTTTCAGGGCCGGTTCGGAGCTGGAGCTTGAAAAGCACCGGGTTTTCCTGTTCACACCGCAGCGGAGCAGCCTCTTAGCTCCGGAATCCGGTTCGTTTCAAGCACTAAAAAATTGTCCGGCGAGAGCAAAAGCACCACATACGTCACGCTTACGTCGAGGCGTTGTTTGTATACAACGATGGAGAAACTTAACAAGCAGCAGTGGTCCACTGAAGAGACCAGCTACCTATTGGGAATCTGGTCTTCCGAAGAGGTACAGAGGAAGCTGGAGCACAATCGGCCATTGTTGTTGTTGCACGCAAACGGTTACGTCATGACGCAATGACTCAGCACCAGTCGGACTCTGGGCGGTGTGAAAAGAGCCGGAGCTAAACCGAAGAACCGGTTCTGAACCTGAACAGCTCTAGCACGGAGCTTGAACCGGAGTTGCGTTGGTGTGAATGAGGTATCTGAGGAGAGAAGTAGCAATGTCCAGCCTCAGCTCGTGCACTGCCTTCTGTGAGGTTTCAAACTCAATTGCCTCCCCCAATAAAGTCTTCTCTGCAAACTGAAGAGAACTCTGATTAGTATATGGACTGCATGGTCTATGATTTTACCCTCAAATGGAATACAGACAAATTACCCAACAGATTTAAAGAATTACATTGTATATGTGTAGTTTTACACAATTCAATACATCTTTGATCAAGATGTATAAAAGCAAGTCAAGATATTCAGTCTAATTGCTACTGAGTTTGAGAGTAATGTTTGGGTAAATGCATTTCACACTCACTTTTAAGGCCAGGACACCACAGGATGTGCTGTCTTGTTGGCGATTATGGGGGAGGGTGCTGCATGTCCACCTTGACACCTTGCAGCCTTTCATCCTCATAAAGGCTCTACAGTATGTAGATAGTACATGTGTCAAGATGCAGCACATCATTGTCAAAAAACTCATACAACACCGGAACTAGTACACTGTATCAAATGTACCTGTTCAAAACACATACACAGGTTAACTATCTGAATACCTTTTTCTGTCAGTTCACACAGGACCAGACCAAATAGAACAGGTTCTTACATTTCTGTAATTTAAGGAAATAATACATATAAATGCAAGTAGGCAGGGTATTTAACTTTATCTGCGATAAGCTGAAGCTATAAAAAGTGAAGAGCTTACTTTTCAGCAGTTGCAGTGCTTACCCATTTATGTATGTCAGAAGACATCCCAGGCCAAAAAAATCTTTTCGAGATGGCGTCTCTGGTCCTTTGTTGGCCTGTATGAGCACCTGTGGCACTATCGTGGAAATCTATAAAGGTCGCGTTTGCCTCCTCCGTGCCTCTGACCACTTTGGTCTTGGTGGCCTTACCAGGACCCTTCATGTAATACAGGGCTTCATCTTTAACATAAATTGTTGTATTCGTTGACATCAAATAAATGAAACTTATACAATCCGCATATTGACTTACAAAAGTTTGTGGGGTGTCTATGATTAGGCTACTTAAACAATCAATCCAAAACTCACCATCCAGGACATAAGTGGAAGCCTTTCTTCTTATGTCATTTTTAAATGTCTTTTTGCTGTCTAGCGGATACTGGCCTTTACGCTTGTAATCGACAATGGTTTGGTACAAATTATTATCCATTTTACCAGTGCAAGCTTCACGGTATAGCTGTCGGCTGTACCACAAATTGGTTTTCGCTCCGTCACTAATGACTGTGGGACGCGGGAACGAGTGGGGTGCGGGTGTGCAAGTTGCTTGTGTTGGTAATGCGCAAAAGCAATCCAGTAGACAGACATGTGCGCATATAAGATAATTACCTGCATTACATTCTTTCTTGATCTGGCCTATAATATGGGGAGACTGCAAGGTTTCTTATATTAAACTTTGCCTATAAACATGCCTATACCATTTAACCCTTATGTTGTGTTCAGCAGAATTGTTTTGGGTGACTCTGGGTCAAATTTGGCCCAATCAAGATTAATCTTTGACTTTAGACACCCCACCCCGACCCCCTTCATCCACTGTAACAATATTTTTTTGCAACATACACCTGGTCTCCCATGCCTCTGCCCCCCTCCCCCCACGGGAAGAATATGTACACTAACACTTGAACACACACATGCACGTGTGCAATAATTCAATTACAACAGGATTGTATGGTTACAAATGCACAATAGGTTAGTTATGATGGAGTTAAAACAATATTGGATGATAGTCATTTTGGAGTGTTTTGGACTGAGATAAATCATGGGTCAAAATTGACCCGCGAACACCATGAACGGTAACAGCTTTCGAAAACAACACAACGGTTAAAGATGAATATGACATGTTGTTCACTGACTTTGATTGCTTACCATGTCACTGGACCCCAATCTTCAAAATGAATGTTTATTTTATGTGTGATAATGTACACAATTTTAGTATGGATAATATGTCACTTTATTTCTTTATTTCATTCAACATGTATTATTAATTACTGTGTGTATGTAAATGTGTTGGACAATTGTAGGACTAGCCCTCACTCCATATTTGTTTTATTTCTGACTCGGATGATAAACCAGGCCTATCATAAAATGCACCCCACCCAAACAGATGGTTCTATTCATCCCACCCTCAAGCATTTTTTAGGGTATGGTTGTAGGACTAGTACCAATGAATGGAGCAAGTGTCATGTATGTGACCTTTTATTTTGTGAGATAGCAAGGGGTGTATAACGTGGGAAAAATATGCTGACAAAGACTATGTAACATTTGTAAACATATATTTTGTTTATTATATGACAAATATGTAAAATTAAACAATACATTTGAAAGCACATGTATACAGACAGGACGTCACAATTAAAAAAAAAACACAAATAAAGAAATTACTGAAAAATAAGTGATGAATGAATGCAAAATCCAGGATTCAACACCACCCATCAAAATACGGAGCTAAAAGTTTAACCACAAGAATCAAGACTATATGAGCTACCACTAAGCGACTCACAGTCTGTAATTTACCATTAAAAAAAGAAAAAAAGAAAAGCTGGACGTTTACTTTTCGTTTTAAGCATAATTTTAAGGTCTTTATTCAAATATTTTTATTGAGAAGAAGCATACAAGTGTAAGCAGTAGTATATATTCTCTGGGGTGGAAATCATGCTTCCCTTTTTCCAACTGTTGGAGCACCACCCAATCGAGTGGTTGGAAGGTTCACCTCTGCTCCGCGCCGTCCGTTGATGAGTAGGCTCAGACAAGGAAAGGACTCGAACACCAAGGAATGAGATAAGCAATAAGCTGAGTTTTAATGGTAAAAGCAACAATAAACAATACAGAGCACTCTGCAACAGTACAAAATACAGAGTACTCGGGGCTGAATTCTACTACCGTGTGAGAAACGTCTCAGGACAGTCAGTCAGAAGACAGCGCCGAGTATGAACATTGGAACAGCTTACATACAAATTGTGTGTCGGTTGCTCCTCCCTTGCTATTTGTTATTGGCGATTTAACTTCTGGGCGAGCCCTAGACAGTGAGTTGGTAGTTCTCTATTGGCCGGTTTCACTTCTGGGCGATCCCTAGGCAATGAGTCAGCAGGCGTTGACTCCGTCTGGTTCGTCCCATCTTCTTACATTAGCTAACACACGATATCACATGTTCTGCCTCTCTGAAAGCTATACTTGTATGTTTAAACGTCATCGTCTCATGACATCCTTAGGATTAGTTAACTAACAAAGGTTAACTGTTCTCATACCCTAAGGCCTTCTCTGAACTTCCTCCAACCCCGAAGTCAGCTCACTTAACATGAATACATCTATTGATAATTCAGAACGACCATTGTCTTTCTAACTGTGTGACTCAATTCAGTAACACACATCGTCTCATGACATCTCCAGGAGTCCTGCAGGAAACGAACCACCCAACCAACGTCTGCACATGAACGCACACACATTTCTTTCATTAACTAACACTTAACATCCTTATCGTTTCTTAGCTAATGCATGCTGGATATGAACCACTAACTAACAAGACTTTAACTGTATTATATCTGAGGAAGCCCTCTCTTGGAGTTCCTCTGACCTTTACCAATTCACTTAACATGGGTACATCTGCTGTTAATTGCAAAGACCATTGATAATTAGCAAAGAGACTCATGGGCCTCTTCTAATGACTTTCTGAAAAATACTCATCAACGGGTAATCATTTTACTCAAGGCAGAAATCACAAGTTGTACTGCACCTTACCTACTCACAAATAGCCAAAAAAACACCTTTTGATTATAACACAAAAGTGGAAGAAAAGACCATTTGCGCTAATCTACTTCTACTTAAAATGGGACATCATTTAGGAATATATAATATAAAAAACCTCTCTATATTTAAGAGGAAAAAATTGACTCGTCCATTCAAGTTTAACACACATCCTATATATCAGGTGACATTAAAATGAATATACCAGAAATACGCTGTATTAAACGTTCTGCTATAACACATTATTTTACAACATAGAAGACAAACATAACAGCCAGCAAGAAATAATAAGGAAGAAAAAACATAGCATAACAGGATGATTAATGCCATACCTATTCATAGTGGGAAAGAACATACAAAAAGTATATATCTAATGAAAAAATAAAAAAATACAATTGTGCAAAACAAAAAACAGAGTGGTGCAGATGAGCCCAGATTACCCCCCCACCCCTCCCTCCCCGAGCAGTGCCACCAAGCCATTAAAAACGATTGTTTGTGCAGTGCATTTCAACCGACCGTCCCTCTTATAAATGAAACCATTGGACCCCACATCCTCTCGAATTACCCCAGTCTATCTTTTAGGATATATCGAATTCTTTCTAAATGCAGAGTATCAGTCAATGCCGTAATCCAAGCTTTAAAACTGGGCACATCCTTTGATTTCCATAACAGGAGAATATGTTTCCTTGCACACAGGAGGCCATAGGACAGGAGATGAAGTTGTGCATTTTGAAGTGTGTTAAATCTGGTTGTAGTTGGACTTTAAATGCCTTTGAGAAGAATGAAAATATTGCGACCCAAAAGTTCTGTAGTTTAGGGCATAGCTATGAAGTAAGTCTGCCTCTGATTGTTCACATTTCTCACAGGTTGGTGACAATTCGGGAAAGATTCTATGGAGTTTTACTTTAGAGTAGTGCAACCTATGTAACATTTTGAACTGTATGAGGCAGTGCCTGGCGTTACGGGAACAGATACTCACATATTTCAAGGCCTTGTCCCGGTGTCCTCTGCTATTTCCTCACCAAACTCTTTTTCCCAGTCTTTTTTTATACATTTGGTATCAACTTGTCCATAGTCTTGTAGTACGTCATATATAAATCACACTGTATGTCTCTCTGTTAAACAGTCTCTCAGACAGTGGTCAAGCTTGTCAGGTGTTGCAGTCTCAAAGTCATGTAGGTGGGTCCTCACATAATACCTAATCTGGAGGTATTTAAAGAAATCCGCCCTAGCCAGCCCATACTTTTCCTGAAGCTGCTGGAATGATGCAAATGTACCGACGCTACCCATTGCTAACTCTCTCCATCTGTCAAAGGTTCCATCCATAATTGAAGGGGTAAACGATGGGTTTGATGATAGGGGAACATTGAAGGACAGGGCCCTAAGTTTAAGTTGTTTTGTAATTTGTCTCCAAATCTGAATGGTATTATGAGTAATCGGGTTATTATAGTATGAGTAGGCAGTCTTCTCGTTCCAAGTCAATCCAGTCTGCGAGTACAACTGTCTCGTCTAACCAGTATGAGACACAACCAATATTTGCCGCCCAATAATAGCGCATAAAGTCAAACAGAGCTAGCCCCCCTTTCATTTTAGTCTTGCACAAGTGGCCTTTCTTAATCCTATGGGACTTATAATTCCAAACAGGCCTGGTTCTACGGGGGTGCATAAGGGTGCATTGCACCCTAAGTTGAGTCGTTATGCACCCTCATTTGAAAAATGAGAAGTAAAAAAAAAAATAAAAAGTGAAAAAAAAGATTAAAGTGAAAAATGTTACATATATAATAACAATAATAATGATAATAAGAAGAAGAATATAGTTGAAATAAAATAAATTGTAATTGTGGTTAAATAACATTGTCTGCTGCATTTATTTGGTCAATTTAAACGGTAAGTAACGTTATTAAGTCAGGTGCGCGTGACCTGTGCCGTTGCGCGTTCGTCATTTGCAAGGTGCTTACACAGCAGTCAGTGATGGACATCAGAAAATAGTTAAAACAACCAGCTCTTATCGCCAGCAGTAACACTGCATCGACTGCAGGTAATAACAGTTCAGATCATGGGCACATTACGTTTACCGGCTTTGCCCCAAACACCGCCACCCCTCGGCGGCCCGCAAGTGCCAGAGGACCTCGGCAAAACAGAGCCTGCGCAGGTATATTTAAAAAAGTACCCAACTCGCCTGTACAGTGGGGTAAGGCACTCATTTTGCAGCTCATGGTTTCAAAACAGAGATTGGCTGGAATATTCATGTAAAAACTATGCAATCTTCTGCTATCCCTGTAGACATTTCGGTCTTAAAGGGGAGTGATTTGTAAAATATCCATAAAGAAAAAGTAAATCTGTTTACAGTTCTGTTTCATATGGGTGAAACCAGATTGATGCTTTTACCTTCAATATTTAAAAAAAAAAAAATCTTCCCGGGGGAGCATGCCCCCGGACCCCCCTAGAGGAGGTGAGGACCCCCCTAGAGGGTGTTAGGTCCACTCCCCACTTATAAAAATAGCACTTTACCACTGCACCCTCTCTAATTTCAGATGCACCCTAAGTCATTTTGTTCTGGAACCGGGCCTGGTTCCAAATAAAGGGGAGAATTATCGAATCTAGTTTTGTGAAAAAGGCTTTAGTGATATATAAAGGTATGTTCTGAAAAAGGTATAACAGCTGAGGGAGAAAGATCATCTTCACTGCGTTGATCTTACATAGTAAGGAAACTATAGGTTACTTACGTAACCCCAGTTCTCAGAGTAACATGAAGTGAGATGTCTCACTATGGGATGCGCCTCAACGCGTATGCAAACAGAAGCATCAATCTCATTACGCCAATCCTGATTGGCTGGTGATCTTGACGTCAGGGAATCCACCCACCCTTTAAGTAGCTTGCGCTACGTCGCAGCGTCATTCAAAATAAGCACCTCTTCTCGCTTCACCTTAGCAAGAAGGGCCATCTGGTGAGACATCTCACTTCGTGTTACTCTGAGAACTGGGGTTACGTAAGTAACCTATAGTTCTCATTCATAACACTCCGTTCGATGTCTCACTATGGGATATTGAAACTCCCGTATTGCTAGACATGCTTACCTCGAAAATCACAAACAACCAGAACTTAACAGGTAGAACCCTGTCTCAACACAGGGCCCAGCATTGCGCGGGCCACACTCGGAGCAGAGACATCTAGCCTGTAAAAGTGGACAAAAGTGAGTGGTGAGGACCAGCTCGCTGCTGCACAAATGTCTTGGATGGAAACATCCTTGAACAAAGCCCAGGATGTAGCCAGTCCACGAGTAGAATGAGCATGCAGGCCCGTTGGTGCCTGCAAACCCTGACTCGGTGATAAAGAGTTGGTCATTGCAACAAAACTCTTTTGACCTGTCCATATAGGGGCGTAAAGCAAGAACTGAACAAATCAAATTCGGCCGCTGTTCCTCAGAGGAACACAGCGGCGGAGGAAATGCCGCAATGTCAATGGGGGTACATGAGCCAACCACCTTAGGTATAAAGGCAGGGTTGGGCTTCAGCAACACTCTCGTTTGCCCCGGGGCAAACTGAGTGCATGAAGGATGTACAGAGAGCGCATGAATGTCACTGACTCGCTTGGCAGATGCCAGAGCCAGTAACAGCACTGTCTTCAGTGACAGGTGTTTCATGTCAGCTTCTTCCAGGGGTTCAAATGGAGATTGAGTGAGCCCATCTAAAACCACTGCCAAGTCCCATAAGGGCACCAGTGACCTGGAAACAGGGAGGAGCCTGTGATCCCCCTTCATAAAATGGCAGACCAAAGGATGTTGGCTAGCCGTCTTTCCCTCAAAGCCCACATGGCATGCAGCAATAGCAGCCAGGTACACTTTGATCGTAGAGAAAGCTCTGTGTTTATCAATTAAGTCCTGTAGAAATGATAGAATCACCCCGACAGGACATTGAAAAGAGATGTGTCCTTTTTGAAGGCACCACTCCTCAAACACCGTCCACTTACAGTCAGAGAGACCTGGTGGAGGAAGCTCTTGCACTCTGAATAGTGTTTATCACCTTCTGAGGGAGTCTCACTGTATTCAGATTGTACCACTCACGGGCCAGGCCCATAGTGCCAAGCGCTCTGGGTGAAAGATCGTCCCCCCCCGCCTGAGACAGTATGACCCTGCGTAGTGGGAGCTGCCACGGCTGCCCGCACAGCAGCTGATATATCTCCGCCAGCCAGTACATTGCAGGCCAGTGCGGAGCTATCAGGATAAGTGTGTGGCGTTGTTCTCTCACTCTGGCCAGAGTTGGGGGTATCAGAGCCAGGGGTGGGAACGCGTACAGAAGGACTGGAGGCGTCCACGCCTAACGGTGCGTTTAAATCGTGCATTGAAAAGAACAGCTGACATCGAGCATTTTCTTTTGATGCGAACAAATCTACCGCGGCTCGGCCGTAACGCACCCACAGCTGACTCACAATCATTGGATGTAGAGTCCAGTCTGCATATAGTGGTGCACCTCTGGACAGCAGATCACTCCTGGTACGTGCGTCTGTTAGCACGTCCAGCGTCGGAGAGCACGACATTCTTTAGCGTTATGAGTACCGGATTACAAGACCTGGCGGAGCACGGAACGCCTGGGTTTCTCCTAACCACATTCATTCTATATTTGAGAGATCTAACAATTTCCGCCGATCGGTAAGATGGCATGTATCCCCAGTCATCAGGACCCGAATTTACTAGGACACCGGACCAGGACTCGCAGGAGCAACCGTAGGTGTATGTGACGGCCCCATAAGGATCGCCTTTGATTCTATATGTACTGTCTTGGTAAGTGTAAGGACCGCCTTTGACCTTATCTTTGATGCTTCTGTTACATACCGCTGGGGCTAAGCAGACGTATTTGGCTCGGTTGGAATAGGTCCTGGCGAGTTTTCCACAGGGGGCAATTTTGCACAAGTCGATTTGTATTATTCCATCACTACCTGCTTGGAAAGAGAAGGTTTGTTTAGGAGACATGGTGGTAACTACTACCTCATATGTGGCCCGTTTGACCCTAGTTACGGATTCATCTGGCGGGGGTGTGGAGTCTGGGTGGTCAATGGAATCACATAAGATTAAAAATAATGCCAACAGTCACAATAGAAAACAGGACTAAGCCTGTGAAACCAGTTATCATACATGGTTATGCTGTTAGCTCCAATTCTTCTAGTGTCAGTAAAAAACGTCTATGCTAACGTATGGTATTAAAAGTTATTAAGAGTGCTGAGGACCAATGGGTCATTCAACCTTGACTTTTTAAGGGTTATAATGTACATACAGTAGGGCGAACCAACAGGTTATCAGGAAATGCAGGGCTCCTTCAGAGATTTTCTATTTTTCTCTGAAATGTTCTGGTCTCTGTGTCAGCATTACACGAGGTCATTAAGACGTTAAAAGTCCCTCAAAAAATGGGTTAATAAAAAGTCCCTCAAAAAATGGGTTTAAAAAATGTGGTGCTCTGTGTAGCTTATAGCAACCTGATCAGTGTTCCTCGGCTTCCCTGTGAAGCCCGGTGTCTTTGTCCTCCAGCCCGCTGATGGCGACTTCTGGGCCGTCTGCTGTAGGGATGTCCTCGAGGTCGTTCTCCTCCAGTCCGCTGATGGCTGCTTCCGAGTCGACCTCCTTGACGAGAGCCAGATCTGTCCTGATGTCGTCTAGGATCCTTCCAGGTGATTTCCCCGCCGCACACTGGCTACAGTGGTACCAGATGTCCCCCTTTCCTTGTAGGCGGACGGCATGGGATGTCCTCTGAGTCACTCTGTGGGGGCCGGAGAACCTGGGGTTGAGCCACTTGGGCCTGATGACCTTCAGCCAGACGAACTCCGCTATGTTGGCCTCGTGTCTCTCGGGTCCTCCTTTGGCGTCAGCGACCTGTGTGGAAAAGCCTGATACCAGCCCCTTAAGTTGCTGGAAATAGGGTTTCGAACTCATGACCTCTACTTCCTTTCCTACGCTCAGGGCTCCTGGGCCCGGAAACTGATGGCCATGTGTCAGCTCAAATGGGGAGAAACCTGTCCCTCGGTTAATAGAACTCCTGATTGACATAAGGGCCAGAGGCAAAGCGTATACCCATTTCATGCCTGTCTCCTCACATGCTTTGCTGAGTTTCTGTTTGATGTTCTGGTTCATTCTTTCTACCTTACCCTGAGATTGGGGGTGATAGACAGCTCCGAAACTGTGTCTTAGTCCGAATGACTGTTCTACTGTGCGTAGGTCATGGTTCTTGAAATGGCTGCCATTGTCTGACCTCACTTTCCTAGGGAACGCATGTAGTGGAATGTAATGCGTGACTAAAAACTTAGTCACTGAGTCTGCATCTTCTCTCCTACATGGCATAGCTTCTGGCCAACCTGTGTATGCATCTACTACCACTAGTAAGTACCTAAACCCTCTTACTTTGTCAATCATGTCAGTGTAGTCAATGATGATTTCTTCTCCTGCCATCTTAGGTAAAGGAAACTTTCCCTGGTGTGGTTTTACAGTGGCTCTGGTGTTATGGGTTAGGCAAATTACACATTCTTCCAGGTAATTAGCTATCATGTCGGGTAGGTAGGGGTGCCACCAATGAGTGAGGTGTCTGTTCATCTGAGTTTTACCGCAATGTGTTGGGCCGTGTGTTTCTTTAAGCATTGATCTTATCCATCCTGGGGGCATCACTGGTCTCCCATCTGGGGAGTACCATATCCCGTCTTTGTTGGTAGCTCCTCTGTCTAACCATACTGCTGCTTGAGCTTCTTTAAGAGTATCATCTGTTATTGCAGGCAGTAAGTCAGCAGATTTTGAGACCAGCATTTGAAACTGGGGTATATACCCTGCTTTGGCTTTAGCTGCTTTGTCTGCTGCATTGTTACCCCAAGACAAATAGTTGTCTGCCGTGCTGTGACCTTTACACTTAAGTAAAGCTAGCTTGTTGGGCAACATTACTGCTTCTGGAAGCCTTTTGATCTCTTTCTCGTGTTTGATGGGGGTATTGGTGGATGTTACAAATCCTGCTCTCATCCACTGGCGCATTTCCACATGTATGACACCATGAACATATGCTGAGTCATTATAGATGTTTACCTCTTTTTCTTTTGATAGCTCTAATGCTGCAATGACTCCCATTACTTCTGCCAACTGTGCTGATACTTTCCCTGCTACTTTTCCTGCTGCTCTTTCCTCAAACTGTCCCGCTGTTTGACCCACCACTGCGTAGGCCGCTTGAAGCCCGTTGGTGGGGTGTCTGAAACAACAGCCGTCTGTGAACAGGTTTTCTGCATGTGGCATAGGCTCGTCTCTGAGATGTATTCTTAGCTTCACATCCTGGATGATTCTTTCCTCACACCTATGGGGTTCTCCGCTGTTAATGGTGTCTGCGCTGTTAACCCCTTCATGTGTGTAGGTGATGTGTGCTTGTGTCAGAGTTTTCTCTAACCTGGTCTGTCTTGTGGAAGTCATTGTGAATGCACTTGAGTTCACAAAAGAGACAATGCTATGTGTTGTCAGTACTGTCAAATGGTGTCTCATCACAATATGTTAAATTTTGTTCAAGATACGTGCTGTTCCTGCTGCATGTCTCGTGCATGGAGGTTCTCTGTTTTCCACTCTGTCCAGGGTGATACTAATGTACATCAATATTGACCTACATCCCCCCTTTTTCTGAAATAGAATACCATTTACTGTGTTTTCATTTTCAGAAACATCAAGGAAAAATGGCAATGCATAGGATGCAGAGGCGAGAAAGGTGACCTGGGACATGGATTGTTTGAGAGAAATGAACGCAGCTTCTGCCCAGTCCAGGGTGGCAGTGAGATTGTGCATGCCCTTCTTATTGATCAGTGTTCAGCTGTTCTTGGGTTATACTCTGGGATGTAGTGTATGCTGTAGCCTGTGAGACCCAGAAAAGATAGCATGTTTTTGACTGGTTTGGGGTGGTGTAATATGTTTTCTTGATGTGCTGCTGACATGCCTGTACCTGCTGGAGAGATAACTCTGCCCAAAAATGTCACCTCTTTACGGGTGCATTGTAGCTTTTTCTTGGAGACCTTGAACCCTGTTGCGTGGAGGCGAACCAGTAGGTTCCTGGTGGCCTCCAGACAAGAGGCTGCGGAGGGAGCAGCAATGAGAAGGTCATCTACATACTGGATCAATACCACCCCCTCTGGCAATGAAACACCATCTAGCTGTTCCCTGAGTATTTTGTTAAATATTCCTGGAGACAAACTGAAGCCTTGGGGTAGTCTTGTGTACTGTAGTTCCCCCCCCCCCCCCCCCCCCCCATTGTAAATAAAAAAATAGGTCTCATACTCTCTGCTAGAGGTATGCAGAAGAAAGCGTTGGCCAGGTCAATACAGGTGAACCATGTATGTTCAGGTGAGATATTACAGATAGCCGTGTATGGGTTAGGCACTGGTACCAGAGCTGTAGTCGTGATAGCATTAACGGTCCTCAAATCATGAGCCATCCTATACTCGCCGTTAGGTTTTGATACCGGGAGTATTGGAGTGTTCCACTCGCTTTTTGAGGGTTCCAACACCCCTGCTCTTTTTAGTCCCTCAACTACCTTGCTGATACCCCCTTTGGCCTGTGGTTTAACAGGGTACTGTGATAGATGTATAGGCATAGAGCTGCTCACCTCAAATGTTATTGGTGCAGCCTTTGAGCAGAAACCTACGTCATGAGAGTCAGATGACCACAGGTCAGGTTGGAGGTCACGCAACATGTCATCAGTGAATGAATGGTCAGTCCTCTCTCTACCATGATGTCTATCCACTTTGTGTCTCTCCATGCAGATGCATTCTTGAGTGCAGATTTTTAGAGCATAAGCTTTGTGTGAAGGAGAGAATGTGAGTGCTGCTACTTGTGTTGGTTCCCAATCCTCGACTTTTAGCAGTGTCCTGACTAAATGAAATGTGTGGTGTAGCTTCAGCTGACATACGGTACCAATAGTGTTGTTCATCAGTGAGTTCAACAGATGCAGCCACCCCCGCTTGTCCCACAAATAAATTGGTTGTGGTTACGTCCCAAATGGACATAGCCACCTCTTTGTCATATGCATATGCATAACTTTGGTCGTCTTTTATCATAATTTAGCGTCAGATGGGGAGGGTCTGGAGGGGAACCATAAGGCCTGAGGAGGTTAATCCACGGCTTCCATTGTTGAAAAATGGAAAATAGTCCTGGTGTCTTGTCTTGGGGCCGGTCGAGCAACCCCCAGTATATAGTGGCATACTGAGTTGCGTCTGCTTCAGTGGATTGGCCCAACAACATCTGAGAACCTGACTGTATGGTGGATATTGAACAATTGAGGCGAGTGCCATCTGGAAACGATATTATTAGTCCATCGGGGGAACAGAGGATGGAGGCATTAGCTTTGATAAGAACATCCCTTCCCATGAGGTTAGCTGGACTTTGGGGTGCCAGAATGTACTGATGGTACCTGCTATTTTGGTGGTTAATGGCGTAGAGAGCGGTACTTGCTCTATTTCTCCCGAAAACCCTATGACTGAGACTTTATTACTTGAAATGGACATGTGGAACACAGGGGAGTTGATAGTTGAATATCTAGCTCCTGAATCAACAAGGAATGGTAGCTTCGAGTTTTTTACAGTCATGTCCATATAAGGATCGCCAGGCCCGTACATTCAGAGTTCCCTGGGCGACCTCATTGTGGTGGGTAATAGTCTTGTTCGTACAGGACAAACTGGCCATAGAGGGCGGCCATCGCATTGGGTGCTATATGACCCTGGTCTTGATGTTGGACCTGTGGGGCTGCCTCATGGGGTTTCTGGAAATACTGCATGTCTGCTGTGTACCCTTGTCCATGCCCTCTCTGTCCCCCTTGTCCCGCCCTCTCTGTGGTGGGGGTCCCTGTGGGCACCACCTGTACCAGTGGCCGGCCTGTCCACAGGTGTAGCACACCTGCTGCTGATATTAGTTCACTCCTGGAGCTGTTCCAAACCCTCCTCTACCTCTAGCTCTGCCTCTGAACCCGCCCCTATGTTGCTGAAAACCATTATTGTAGCCATATTGGGGCTGGTCATAGGACGGACCTTGGTTGGGAAAACCCCCTTGTGGGTTTTGCGCCACGGTGCTTGCTCTGCTGGCGCCACAGGATGAACAATCAGCTGTTTGGCACTCTTTTTCTCATTCTGAACTGTTTTACGGGCTATTTCCAGCTGAGTACGGAGTAGTTGCACTCTCAACTCTTCTTCCTCGGTTTTATTCTTTGTGAGTTGTTTGTTAAATTTGCCTAAAAGATGGGCCAAATGGCGCCCCCATGTCTGCGTGTTTAGGTGATCTGCCTCTGGGTTGTCCTCCATGAGAGCTTTAATCTCGGCAGGTACAGCTGCCAGTATCGCTTTACGGAACATCTGCACATGTTGGTCATTATTTTCTGGACTCTAGTCAGTAGCTACTGTGTATTCTTGGCGTGACCTGAGCAACATGGTTGCTGCGACCTCTCCAGGTGTGAATGTGAAAGACAGTGAACCGTAGCCTCCTTCTGTCTGTGGGAAATGTTCTCTCATTGCCTTGCTAAGCAAGCTGTGTATGTTGTTGGAAGAGATAGGCATGTCATCGCTCATTCTTCCTGTAGCTGATCTTCCCTCAACTCGTTCTACCTCATAGCTGGAAGTTTGTTGTGCTAATATCCTCCTGAAATCTCGAAGGCAGATTGTTTGTCCTACTGACATATCAGCAAACTTTCTCATCCAATGTCTCCCTCCCTCAGTAGGTAGCGGCATTTTGTCAACTAGTGCATGTATGTCTACTAGTGTGAAAGGGTGGTAAGTGATATTCCCTCTGGGGAGAGTCACTAAAGGAGCCTGTAATACTGGGGCCATAAAGGCATGATGTGTGGGGTTTTCCGAGGTGTGTTGGGATCTTAACATCCCACGGGGGAGTGCAAGTACCTGTACATTAGTCAAGTCAGTGATTGTTCCTTCCAGAGATATGCTCTGAACCTTTTTGTTATCCTTTCTGCAGTTGTCCTGTTCCTGTTCTGCTCGGCTCTGCTGAGCAGTGTCCTGATAGCTACCTCTATACCCCGTGTGTTCTGCTTCAGAGTAATACTTATCACTATCATCCCCAGATGCTCCTCCCCTACTTTTTGGGTTATAGCGGGTCTGGGCTTCTCTCACCTGGGGACTCATTTATAAAGGGATATACGCTCAAAAGATGGCGTACGCCAGTTTCTACGCAATGTTTGCGATTTATAAAATACTAACTTGACGGGAAAATGTGCGGTCCTCCACGCAAACTCTAACCCATGCGTACGCACTAAGCACAAACACGGGAGAGACGAGAAACTGCGACACCGTTGGCAGAAGGAAGAATGGAGAGAAATATGTGGAAATAATACCATAAATAAAATGTTACCTCTCATTTATCATATATGAAGAATTCATTTTCAAACATTGATTAAAGCTGATCTTAAAATGATTTAACAAACGCCTGTTTGCGACTCCTCAGTGCACACAAAAACATAACTAGGAGAAATAAATAAATACAGATATGTTATTGAAAACCACCTCGAATATGTTGTGTTAATGTTATGAAATGTTTTCTCATAAATGATGCGGTAAGCAGAAGGACAGAATTACGTCTAAACTGACGCCGTTTTGCATTGCTATAGGTTGTAGATACGAGCATGGTTTTATGTATTTATTTATTTATGTTTTTGTACAGCTAATATAACACAACACATTCAACTGGTGGATATAGGGTTGCTGCGGGGGTGGGGGGGGGTGGTTGAGACAGCTGATCGACAGCTGGAACACAAACCACCAAATACAAAAACATAATTCAGATCCAGTCGTCATGACTCCACACCGGGGGGATTCCCCGTTCACTTCTTACAGTTTCTCATCAAGGGGGTGTGTACAAACACACTGCCTGAGGAAGGCTATGTGTATTGTTTTTGTCATTAACCTTTTTCGGGCCATTTATTGATTTATTTTGGTGACGATCCGACCTCCATGCTGTTACTCTGGTTCAAACTGCATCCACCAAACAATATGATTTATCTCGACCTCCCCAAAATAACCAAAATCTGACACGTTGTGAGATGTCTTTTTTAGCTGTTCTGTCGTCATTTCCTGCTATCTTCTTCATAAAGTCAGTCAGAATGAATGAATGAATGGGCGTTTCTTTGACTATTTATAGGCAAATATGGGCGTTACGTGAAGCCCGCAAAAGCTGCACCGTATTTCGAGTCGGTTGTGATTTATAAAGGGAAACCGGCATAGGAAGTGCTGTACGCACTTTTCTCGCCGGTGCGCAATGTTTGGTGAATCGGAAAATGTCGGAACATTTCTGTACCTATTTTTTGGATTTCTACTACGTAAGCAACCTTCCCACGTGAATCCTACGCACGGCGTTATAAATGAGGCCCCTGACCTTTCTCCCTCAGAGGAGCTGTCCTCTGCTCGGTCTTGACTTTCTCCCTTTGTTTGTCTTCTACCTCCATTTCCCTTCTGACTTTCTCGTTTTTGAAGTCCCAGTAATTCTTCCGCTCCATGGTGATAGCTCCTCTCTCTCTCCTGACTACCCCCAGTCCCCTCTTCTCCGTTTCTCTTATCACTTATTCTCTCCTCTTCCTTTCTTCTCTTCTCATACTGCCTTCTGTCATAGTCAAATCGTATTCTATCCTCTCTCTCCCTCTCCTCTTGGCGTTCTACAATGGCGAGTAATTCTGCCTCTGTGGGGCTGCTCTTGCCTCTTTTAATAGAGGTACTCCTTAAAGGAGTCAGTGAAACATTTCCCATGATTGTAAAGTTACCCCCCTTATCACTTTCTTTTTCTTGGTCTGATCCATATCACCCTTTTGTTAGTGGCATCTGTAGATTAGACATGGGGGGTGCATCCGGGACTGGGGGAGAGTAAGGGGGAGGTTGTTTAAATGGATTAAATAAGTCCGGGTGAAGGGGACATACGGATCCTCTATTGGTCCTGTCTGAGACCTCTCTTCTGAGCCAGCCTTTTGTGCAGTGCACACGTCATTTACAGCACTGTTGAGAGTTTGCCTCCCCATGTCTTCCCTGTTGGAGGCAGAGGTTTCCTCTTTATTTATATTCCTATAACCCCTGACACGTTCTGCAATATAGTGATGTATTTCTTCATCTGTAGGTGCTTGGGCTGACACGTGCGTCCCTATACTGTCATGAGGGAACAGGAGAGTGCTAAGGTAACTAGAGTGTTGAAACTCCTCTCCCTGGGTCGGGGTTTGGACCGCGACCAGGACTGGGGGAGTTTTGGCTGTGAAGGGAGTAACAGCTACACCGTTCATGGCGAGTGCTGCATTATGACAAAGCCTCCGTATTTTATCTACCTCCTCCTTCTCTTTGTTTAGTCTCGTCCGGCCTAACAATCCGTGTTTTTCTTTGTTTAAGTCACCAAGTTTTTTTACAAGCTGTCGTTCATAAACATTTAGAGCTGAGCCTACATTTCCTAGAGTGTCATCTCCTCCCACCCTGTCTTCTTCTATCATTTTATTATGGAGGAATCGGAGGTCGGCACAAGCCTTCTTCTTGTCTCCCTGTTTTATTCCACTGAGAATCAATCTCTCAGTCTGTCCACATTGTTCTCGGAAACTTCCGGGAATTGGGATGTGTAAATCCTCTTTGTTAAACTGTCCTTCCATGATGGTTGTATCTTATTTATCTGACTAGGCTGATATGTGTTCAGTTGTATTTATTAATATACTGGACAATGCTTGTCGTTGCTCCTAACGTAGTTAATGTATTTATTTAACTGCCCTGCCCTTAATTCAAATGTGTAAATAGTTTGAGTGTAAAAACTCAAGTATTTCAACTCCACTTGAATGATAGAACTATTAACAAAGAAATACTAACAAAAGCACTTATTATACTAACAACGGACTGGCTTATCTAAAGCCAGTTGAGTAGCACTCAAAATGTTTTGGCTCTATAAACCCAGATATAATTTAATGATCCTGTTTTGTTTTTGATTGTAGGTTCCTGGTCAAACACATTTATTGTGAGTCGTTTTGGATAAAGGTGCCAACCAAATGTAATGTAATAATGCAAGAAATACTACAAAAGACGTCAAACAGATGGAGCCAAAAAACCATACCTAACCATTAGTCTGTATTTCTTTTGTGCCACACCCTGTTGGCCACCAGATGGCGGCACCCGACCAGGAATGAGTTCCACCTCACTGAGGGGAAGAATGCTTCTGAGAGCAACAAGCTTAAACTTCGAGTCTTTATCTGACTTTTTCCCTTATCTATTAGTCATTATTCACAGAAAATTATTCCCCGTACAGTCTATCCAGCTTTTATAGTGCAATGTTTATTTCAACAGATAGGGAGACCTTTGAACGCGCTTCTACACCGCTTTTCAGCGATGTGGCATTCACATGGGGTCGAAACCCAGGTCAACAGAATCTCTTTATCGTCACGTTTAGCCTTATAGATTAACCCCACATAACAAGAGATACGAGATACCGGTTGTTTCAAAATGGCTTTTTGAAGGTTGCGTTTTCTCCTCTTGGATTGTTACTTATAATACAACTGCAGCTCCTATGAGACTGGACAGTATTATTCTGTTTTGATCTGGATGGAGTCTTTAGAAAACCACTGAACTTCCCCAATGAGTTTGCCGTATTGATTTCTGAAAAAATCCACGGGGTTTTTCACCTTCGTCTTACACACCTCATCGCTTCACTTGTAGCTAACGAGTTAGCCGTATGATTCTGAAAAATCTACGAGGCTTTTAACCGGTTGCTTTATTTATTTTATAACTTACCTACCTATGCTAAAATATGTATTGCATTATACCATCAAGACTATGACACTGGGAAATATTCCTGACAACTCTAAAATTTTGAATATAGCCAATCACAGATTTTGAGTGTAACCGGTATCTGCTTACCTGGTATTTACAGAGCTCTGTTTTTAGTTGTCAGAAAGTTTTTCGAGGTGTCATCCCTGGACTGCTTCGTCCGCTGGCTGCTGATGTGCCTTCCTCTGAAATCCCACTCACAAACGTCAGGGTCACCACTTGTTGGGGTTTGAGTGGTTTTAAAACCCACCTCGGCCCTGTGTGTCGTTTGGTGAGCTGCTTAAATCATAACAGGAAGGAAATCAGAAAACACCAAGATAACAGTTAAACAATAATCTGTTTTAATTATAAAAGGTAAAAATACAATACAATACAATACAATACAATACAATACAAGACAAGGAGTACTCCTGCCCTGGTTCGCGTGCTGTTTAGCTCTTCCGGTCTTCACAGCAGGAGAAGCGAGACCGATCTAAAGACACAACAGACTTATATGCAAAAATAACGGGGAGGAGGTGTGCCGGATTCTCCTCCCATAGAGTCCATTCATTGGTTGATATAAAAACGACGAGCTTCCGTAGTGAATCAGCGCGAGCCAGCCGAGGAAGAGTCTTTTACCCTTTAAGGTAAGACAGACGCATTGGGTGTCCCGCACGAACCTTCCCTCTCTGTGGCCCCCTCTTCCCTTAGTTCAATGTACACACGGTTTCACATACTTTTGGTATAGTTGTTATAGTTAACTAATACAAGCAATATATGTACGTTACTTTAAAATATCAATAATAACGAGGAAAACATTACCTCTGCTCTCAAGCAGTGAAATAGTAGAATATCAGCATCTATAGAGAACGCACACTCATTTTTCCTTAGTATGTGTCACGCACACTCATTTTTCCTTTTAAGGTAATACAGACACATTGGGTGTCCAGCACGAACTCTACATATACATATAACATATACAGAGAACGCACACTCATTTTAGAGACCTGAGCTTATCTTCAAATAAGGACATTCCCCTGCTCACATCTTACTCCAAATACAATGGTTTTACTCTTCATATTTCCAACTTCCTTGTTACACAGACTATTATTATTGATACAAAGTAATTAAACACACACATATATTTTAGACATGTATCGATCCAGCTACTGGGCAGAATGTCTCCTCTCCCCACATCTTTAGTCTCCTGTCATGCAAACCTGCTCCTTATTTCACACACGGTAATTTAAACACATTTAAGCCAACTACTTCACAATGTTGTGTCAATTTAGTACTCACAACCTGAAGGAATAAAACAGAAAGAAATCACTAAAAACACAAGCACCAGTATAATTGAGCAGTTATTATATGGCTACTGCAACACACACACATTCTACTTTCTGCAGTCTATAGCGTATGTCTACATAAGGATATTTCCTCTCTGTCCCCTCCATTTCTCCTGACAGGGAAGTTTTCACTCCTCATATCTCCAGCTTCTTGTTCATATAAACTGCTACTTATTAAATACAGAGTAATTAAGTACACACATGAATATATAAAAACACACTTCTTATATATCAGGGGACATTAAAATGAATATACCAAAAATACGCTGTATTAAACTTTTCGCGGTATCAAGTTTCTTCAATTTTCTCACAAGACACATACCAAAACATGTCAAGTTTCTCCAAGGCTGAGAACACATAATGCAGCCTGTACTTTTTAATAAAAACAGATTTTTTACAGATTTGATGTATTTGTGATCCTACTGTGTGACCTGCTTGTATGTACTTACACAATAGGTGTACTGTTCTCTCAATGTGTTGTATTGTCTCAATGTGAACATAGATTAAACCAGGGCTGCCAACATTTGAGTTCAGCTTGGAGTGAGATTTTTTTTTGGTGAACCGAAAAAAGAAACGTTCATGTGTACAGGGTTACAAATGTATTGAACATGTACAAACTAGGGCTTCCCATTAATGTACCGGGCGCTACAGTGGAATACGCACATACACAGTGTACCCGCGACTCTTACAATGATGGCTCGATAATCAGCTCACCGCATATAAAATGGCATATAGGTGTGAGCAGAGGTAAAGTGCTATTTTATAAGTGGGGGGGTCCTCACCTCCGGGGGGGTCGGGGGGCATGCTCCCCCGGGAAGATTTTTTTTTTTTAATATTGAAGTTAAATGCATTAACCTGGTGCACTTTGAGAGCAAAATGAATTTATGGTCAACAGATTTTCTTTTTCTTTATGGATATTTTACAAATCACTCACCTTTTAAACTGTATTCTTGTTTTACTGTCATATAGTATTTCATAACTGGTGACCAAAACGTTTGAGACCCACTGAGATAACTAGACTAAAGTTAACTATCTAAACAGAGTCCCTTACCTCACTGAGCTGTAGTTATCTCTCTCAGTCTGACAGGACAGAGCTCTCCCTCTCCTTGTTTTAGAAACAGCTTCTAATATCCGTTAGCGCAGCTAGCTAACCAGATGCTAACAACAACAATGCAAATAGTGAGTTTGGTAGAAATATACTGTATAATAGTAAACCTATTGAAGATGATGCCATATTTATTGAAGATTTTACATTATAAATATTCCCCAAAATTATTCAAAAGCATATTCTTCCAAACTCCTTGCTGTAGTTAGTATGACACACAGGAGACTAGTGATGGGTGTAGTGAGTTTAGTAGTAATAAGCTGTATAATAGTGATTGAATATTATTGTATTCTCTTTTTTCGGAGTTGCACTTTGCAGACGGTCCCTAAGCACTCGTTTCTTCTCCGGCTGCGGATAGAGACCAATGTAATGTGTCCAGCTCGGAGGACGGCACGTATTGGCTTTTTTTTTTTTAATCAAAATGTGATTGTAGTTCATTGTCAACCTTACCACAGTGCTTAGGAGACGTCATTTGTGTCTGAATAACGTTTTGTTCATGAGTTATTGATCCGTGAAATCAGAATCTCCCAATATCGTTCCAACTTTACTGAACTAAGCCAGAAGAACGTCTCATTTCGTAGACCGCTCGGTTTGCTGTTCCTTCACTTTATTTTTATATTTATAAAGGCCTACATTTATTTTGGACGAAAACTTAGCGTGAGGAAAGGCAAGTAGGGCGTGAGTGCGTGAGATATGGGTTAATTGCGTGACTCTCACGCTCAATGCGTGAGTGTTGGCAGCCCTGTTTAAATGATCTGAAAAAGGCTACGTCGCAATGTTTCCAGTGTAATATCTCATGTTAGCTAAATATAGCATATTTACATTAGACACTTGGTAGACAGGAAAAGTAAAACTGTTCTCATTCATAACACTCCGTTCGATGTCTCACTATGGGATGCGCCTCAACGCGTATGCAAACAGAAGCATCAATCTCATTACGCCAATCCTGATTGGCTGGTGATCTTGACGTCAACGTCAGGGAATCCACCCACCCTTTAAGTAGCTTGCGCTACGACGCAGCGTCATTCAAACACCTCTTCTCGCTTCAGAGCACATCTCGATGTATCAGTAACCGGGCTAGCTTAACGGTCCACAGACTGAACCCAAAGCTAACATTTGGTCGACGGGCGCTTGCCGGTTACTTTTTTGCTTTGCAAGAAGACTGAGCAATATTAACACACCAGTTAATATTGTAATCTGCCTCGCCGTTTCTTTATGTCGAAATAACGGTAAGGTTTCATTTTTTCTTCAAGCTAGTAACATACCTGTTGCTAGTTTGTTCTTCCCTCCACACCGACACCACGGTAAAGAGGACGTTCTCTTTTCTCTCTCACACCAGAGGAGACAGAGATAAAAAAAAAGGTATTAACACACCAGTTAATATTCTTTAAAGAATAAAATCTACACCGTCGCCTTTTTTCCTTTCGGACTAACGGCAAGGTTGGATTTTTTCTCAGTAACGTACCTGTTACTAGCGTGTCCACTCCACGCCGACACCCCCGCGATCGAAGATGGACCCTTCTCTCCCTCACACCAGAGGAGTCAGGGACTCGGAGGCTCGGCTATGCGGCTGCGGGTTTAAGATTTCAGGCACAGACTCACACCAGGTCTGCTGGAACACGCCCCGGAGGCTATCGATAACACCGGCTCGTGCGGGCATTGTACCCGCTTCACCATGAAGAGCCTCCGCCGACGGTTAGCACGCCAAGCTAGCTTGTCGGGACAGGACCCCCTCATGTCCGCTGATTCGCCGTCCGGCAATCAAGACATGGTGGCGTCCGCCGCAGAGATTGAGCCCCGCGCTGTGTCAGACTGGGGCTCAACAACAGCGACAGCCGCGGAACTGGAGCCCCACGCCGTTTCAGGCTGGGACCCGGTGGTGGCAAGAGCCGCGAGAGCGGAGCCCCGCTGGGGCTCCTAATTGGACCTCACCATGGTTCCACCCGCGGAGGATGTCCTGGAGTTGGACTCCATGGAGGACGAAGAGGATACCTCTGAGTTCCTCCTGTCTGACTCGGATGGGGATGACATCTTCGTTTCATCGGCTCTGGCTGCAAAGCCGGGAGCAATGTCCACTCCCCCGGGGCGAGAGCACACCAGCTTCGCCCGTCCTAAGCATGGACTTGCAGGCCGTGTGTCAACGCGCTGCGTCCAGGCTGGACATCACATGGCCTGAAGTGGCGAGGAGACCTCCAGATCTCGCTACGAGGGGAAGAACTTGCCCCAAGCAGCGAGGACGAAGAGGCAGCTCCTTCCAGTCTTTCCGGAGATGCTGGACGAGGTGTCGGTCTCGTGGAGAGACCGTCCCTTTAGCAACAAGGCCCCAATCCAGGGTGCCTCCTATGGAGAGGCTCGGCCTGCTCCGCATGCCGCCCATGGAACCGCTGGTGGAAGCCTCCTCCAATGGTCCCGCGGCAGGCCTTCACCCAAGCTGACTCACGTTCTGCCCGGTTCAAAATACCGAAGCAGCAGAGACCGCAGCCCGTCCCGGGTCCCCAGCCCAGGCATGAGGCAAGAGGGAGCTGGCCAAGAAAATCTCCGGTTCCGGCAGCTGCCGCTCAGGCGCAGCCGACCCAGGTTTTCAGCCACCAGGCGAGGAAGAAGAAGCGGGCGGCCTGACAGCCTCCTCTCCTCTCCTCGATGAAGGAGCTGGACGTTCCCTGTTCCCCAGCTCCAGAGCACGTTCCAGTGTTGGATGCTCATGTGTTTTCGGGGTGCCACCATGCCCCCATCTTCCCGCCGTCTCGAGTGATGCCAGAACGTCATCCTCAAGTTCGCGCCATCAGGGAAATAGATTTAACATCAAAGACAGCAAGTTCCGCTGCCTGTTTAAGTCACACATGTCACATGTCATCATTGTTGTTTCAAAATAAATCATTTTCCACTGTCGTTTCCAGGCTTGAAGCCAAGGGCGCAGTCAATAAAAATGAAAAGAAAAACAATAAAAACAATAAACACTCTGTCGTCTGCCCCTCTTTTGAGAGCGGCTACGGCCTCTCTCAAAAGGCGGACAATAGACGGGATTGTGAAGGCACCACCGCCACGCGCATGCGCAGTGTCGGCCGAAGTTGTCAACATGGGGTACCACCGTGTTCAGACACTAGAGGGCCCCATAACACAACAAATAGAGACACTGAGGGCAGCCGACAGAGCTGTGACATCGCCGCTCGCTTTGAGAAGCAAAAAGTGGAGGATGCTCACATATTCTGCTTGGGTTTTCAAGACAGTAACACGGGGCTACAGGCTCCAATTCGCTGTCACCCCTCCTCACTTCTCCGGCATTCTATATTCACAGGCCCGGGGAGAGTCGGCCCATATTCTAGAGCAAGAGATTTTCTCGCTACTGAAAAAGAAGGCTATATCGATAATACCCGCCGAACAGAGTCAGAGCGGCTTTTATTCCAAGTATTTCCTCGTTCCCAAACGGCGAGGGAACGGAATTCGGCCTATACTAGATTTGAGAGCTCTGAACAAATATCTCAAAAGATACACATTCAGAATGCTCACTCACACATCTCTGTTGCGTCTCGTGCGCCAAAACGACTGGTTCACATCAGTCGACCTGAAAGATGCGTATTTCCACATCCCAGTATATTACCCACACAGGAAATATCTGAGGTTCGCCTTTCAGGGTGTCTGTTACGAGTACAGAGTACTTCTCTTCGGTCTGTCTCTCAGCCCGCGAGTGTTTGTACGGTGTACGGAAGCCGCGATAGCCCCGTTAAGACAACAGGGTATTCGCCTGGCAACTTATCTGGACGATTGGCTCCTTCTCGCACAGTCGGAGCAAGAGGCTTTTACGCAGACGAATGTCCTCGTAAAACACCTGCTCGACCTGGGTTTTGTAATAAACACAGAAAAGAGCATGTTGTCTCCAGCCCAGACTGTACTCTTCCTGGGCCTACGCCTGAATTTGGTGTCCTTTACAGCCCGCTTGTCAGCAAAATGTAAAATGATACCGGGTGCTGTAATCACTCATCTGGTTACGTTATTACATTGACCACCACACCCCCGACCCAAAAGAAAGGACGTATTATTGGCTTCCCCTAATTTTTTCCCCACGCTACTGCTAGTACGGGGCGTGCCTATGGGTGCTGTCCTATCGCGGAAGGTGGTCACCAGAGACGCATGTCTGACGGGCTGGGGGGGTATATACGAAGGTCGACCTGTGAGGGGTCTCTGGAGCAGAGACCTCCAACGGTCACACAGAAATTATCTGGAGCTTTTAGCGGTGTTCCTCACCCTGAAACGCTTTCTGCCTTTTCTCAGAGGAAATCATGTCCTCGTGAGGACAGGCAACACGACCACAATATCGTATATAAACCGCCAAGGGGGTTTGCGTTCTCTCCAGTTACACATGCTGTCACGCAAACTGATCTTATGGAGCTGCGGACGTCTCCTCTCTCTGAGAGCGACGCACGTACCAGGAGTGATGAACCTCGGGGCGGATCTGCTGTCCAGAGGTGCAGCACTATATGCAGACTGGACTCTACATCCAAGGATTGTGAGTCAGCTGTGGGTGCGCTACGGCCGAGCCGCGGTAGATCTGTTCGCATCAAAAGAAAATGCTCAATGTCAGCTGTTCTTTTCAATGCGCGATTTAAACGCACCGTTCGACGTGGACGCGCAGGTTTGGCCTCCAGTCCTTCTGTACGCGTTCCCACCCCTGGCTCTGATACCCCCAACTCTGGCCAGAGTGAGAGAACAACGCCACACACTTATCCTGATAGCTCCGCACTGGCCTGCAATTTACTTGCTGGCGGAGATATATCAGCTGCTGTGCGGGCAGCCGTGGCAGCTCCCACTACGCAGGGACATACTGTCTGAGGCGGGGGGGCGATCTTTCACCCACACCCAGAGCGCTTGGCACTATGGGCCTGGCCCGTGAGTGGTACAATCTGCATACAGTGGGGCTCCCTCAGAAGGTGATAAACACTATTCAGAGTGCAAGAGCTTCCTCCACCAGGTCTCTCTATGACTGTAAGTGGAGGGTGTTTGAGGAGTGGTGCCTTCAAAAAGGACACATCTCTTTTCAATGTCCTGTCGGGGTGATTTGATCATTTCTACAGGACTTAATTGATAAACACAGAGCTTTCTCTACGATCAAAGTGTACCTGGCTGCTATGGCTGCATGTCATGTGGGCTTTGAGGGAAAGACAGCTAGCCAACATCCTTTGGTCTGCCGTTTTATGAAAGGGGCTCGCAGGCTCCTCCCTGTTTCCAGGTCACTGGTGCCCTTATGGGACTTGGCAGTGGTTTTAGATGGGCTCACTCGACCTCCATTTGAACCCCTGGAAGAAGCTGACATGAAACACCTGTCACTGAAGACAGTGCTCTTACTGGCTCTGGCATCTGCCAAGCGAGTCAGTGACATTCATGCGCTCTCTGTACATCCTTCATGCACTCAGTTTTCCCCGGGGAAAACGAGAGTGTTGCTGAAGCCCAACCCTGCCTTTATACCTAAGGTGGTTGGCTCATGTACCCCCATTGACATTGTGGCATTTCCTCCGCCGCTGTGTTTGCCGAATTTGCTGTGTCCAGTTCGTGCTTTACGCATCTATATGGACAGGTCAAAAGAGTTTCGTTGTAATGACCAACTCTTTGTATCCTGGGCTAACCCTCAGAAGGGCAAGCCCGTTACCAGGCAACGGCTCTCCCACTGGATTGTGGAAGCGATTGCTCTGGCTTATACGAGTCAGGGTTTGCAGGCATCAACAGGCCTGCATGCTCATTCTACTCGTGGACTGGCTATATCCTGGGCTTTGTTCACGGGTGTTTCCATCCAAGACATTTGTGCAGCAGCGAGCTGGTCCTCGCCGCTCACTTTTGTCCGCTTTTACAGGCTAGATGTCTCTGCTCCAAGTGTGGCCCGCACAGTGCTGGGTCCCGTGTTGAGACAGAGTTCTACCTGTTAAGTTCTGGTTGTTTTTGGTGATTTTCGAGATAAGCATGTCTAGCAATACGGGAGTTTCAATATCCCATAGTGAGACATCGAACGGAGTGTTATGAATGAGAACTATAGGTTACTTACGTAACCCCAGTTCTCAGAGTAACATGAAGTGAGATGTCTCACCAGATGGCCCTTCTTACTAAGGCGAAGCGAGAAGAGGTGCTTATTTTGAATGACGCTGCGTCGTAGCGCAAGCAACTTAAAGGGTGGGTGGATTCCCTGACGTTGACGTCAAGATCACCAGCCAATCAGGATTGGCGTAATGAGATTGATGCTTCTGTTTGCATACGCGTTGAGGTGCATCCCATAGTGAGACATCTCACTATGGGATGCTCCTCAGACAATGCCATGCTTGCCACAATTGCCTCAGGTCCCTAGTGCCCAACAGATTTGATAATTTCAGGAACAGTAAGTGTTTCCAAGCTGTAGTGTTCCTCTTCTGGCTCGGGGGAGAGAAGCCAAGACATTCCTGAGAACCTGCCCCCGAGTCTGTCCCTCAGCCAGTCACGATCTTCGGAGGTGGGCTCTCTTGTCAGCAGGTTGAATGAGTTATTGGTTGGAGGAAATAGCTCCTCCACTGAATGTGTACGTTTAGCTGCCTTTGGCTTCTTCCACTGACAGGGGGAGTCAGTGCAGCAGAAATTGTGGATGGCAAAGATGGCTAATGAGCCGCATGACTGCATTTCCATTGTCCACATGGGCATTCACATTTTGTGGAGAGAATTCCCTCTTCTCCTGTAGATACCTGTGGTGGTGGGATTGTTTTATTATTTAAAATATATTTACATTTGTAATGCCTTCCCAATTATGCCTTTAATTGTTTATAGCCTACTGTATGTTTATTTCATGGATATTTCTGTGTTTTCTGGTGTGTAATATTTGTAATAAAGATTTCATGTGACACATAAAATGGATTTGTTGATGGGAATTAATGTCACTAATGTGAATAAATGAACTCTAGGTTAACGGTACTCTTGCTATCACTACTCACCGACACTCTATAAACCTTGTCCCTCATGCTAGCCCTGACAACACCGGTAAGCACACCTTCATCTAGGCTGCACTGCTGTACGTGTCCTGACTTGTAGTGGTTCTCTCCTCTATCTACACTCTTCTTTTCATCTTTGTAAAGTGATATCAGACTGGTAATTGACACAGCCATGACTTCTAGTTAAATTCAGTGTGGCTCAAATGAAAAGCTTTGTTAAAATATGTAAGCGCGCAAAGTCAGTTGAAACGATCTTAAGTTGGCGTGACGTTGAAGTCGTGCGACCCTGCTGTTCTCGCTTGTAGTTCGTTTATAGCGTTACCATTTTGCTTCTGGTGACTAGATTTATGATTCGAAAATGATAAAAGTAGGGTAGACGTGGAGATTATCCGGCTGAACAAAACGTGATCCCTCTCTTAAATGTGTGTCAACCACAGACCTTATTTCGAGCTATTTTCCAAAATCCTACTGAGAAATCTCATTGCTTTTTGACGAAGGAACCGGAAGAAGTTTACTTCCAGGTTTTAGGACGCGTCACTGCGGTTCTCTATTGAGCAGAGCATATTAAGACCAAAACTCAAGTACAACAACTTCCTTACTTGCAATAAATAAGCACTAATTAGAGGGTTATTGAGGAAAAACTCAATTAATGGCTTATTACTTGTAGAATACAGTCATATAGAATAAGGCATTAATAAGTGTTTTATAATGACTACTAAAGAGCCAATATACTGCTAATATGCATGTTAATTAACAACTAGTTGATGGTTAATTTGTGTACCTTAATATAAAGTGTTACCTCCAGTTCTGATAGTTATGGATTTATGTCAACAACTCATATTATGGTCATTTTGGAGTTTTGCTTGTTTTTGAACAAAGTATTGGGGGGCAGGTATTCCTGCTGTGTCTTTCAGAGCTGGTGAGGATTTCTCGAACTGACATCCTCATAATGTCTGGGGGTTCTTGGTTGATTTTCCCAGGAAGTGTTCAGAGTGCTGAGGTTGTCCTCGTGTTGTCCCGCTCTCATGTAGCTCTAACAGGAACCTAGACTGGGGAGGTTTTACTGTCTCTGTATGGGGGATGTCCTTGTGTCCTGCGTGCATCACCTGATGACTCATACTTTGTTTTGTCCTTCTCTGATCAGAGTTCAGATCAGTGTGAGGGTCACTTTTTCATCGCACATTCAAATAGATTTTTCAGTGAGACCTGTAGAGACACTGTTTCAGTAGTTGAGTCTACTGGAGATAATAGCATGGACAAGTTTGACCAAATTCTGCTGGGATGCACGTCCTTTCATTGATATATTCTTATGGTGATTGTAGACACACTTTGTAATTGTATAAATGAGACTGTTCAGAGTCCTGAATACACCTAGATATCTGGTGCTTTCCATTGTTTGAACATTGCAGACTGAAGCTCAGAGCTGACTTTAATTTGTTCTTCCTTGGCTCCAAAAACACTTAACATTCTCACACATCCAGTCATTGATTTGTTCTATGCCCTTACTCAGTGCTTGAATTTGATCATAGTCCTCTCATGATATGGTTATGTAAAGTGTTGTGTTGTCTGCATAGCTATGTTAACTCATGTTGTTGTTTTCCATAGGCTGAGCATGTAGTTGTTAAAGACAAGAGGCCCCAGGATGGAAAAAACGTCAGTAGATTCAGAGATGAAGTCTCTTTGCTATTGAGAGCTGTAAAGTAATCTATGAAAACTCCTAACAACTCTAATCATCTACATCTATTAGTTGAGCTGGAAGACAGATTAGCACCTCTCATCCACCACATTCTGCATTTACTGATTACAACTAGGTTTTCATTCTGGCTTCACACTCAAGGGTATCCTTGTATTTTACCTGCCATTAAAAAGCAGTAGTGATGATAAGACAATTAGCTGGCAAATTTCAATTAGTGAGCCTTAATAAGCCATTACGAGCTGTCTGTTCCAAATGATCACTGGAGGCGAGCGAACTAAGCGCTGTAAATGCCACTGTAGGGGGTGTACTTTAAATTCAGCCATTTCACACTCTCCCTTGTAATAATGAGAGCTGAGGTGAATGTATTACATGACACTTAATTGCAATGCAGAAGTAACCCAACATTGATTTGTTAATAGGGCAAATACCCTGAGTCTGGTGCTTTTCTTCCTGCCTGGGAGTCAATTTCATAACGCTCAGCCAATAGTAATCTGGTAATCATTTCTCCCTCCTGCAACTCCTTTGCCTCCTCAGAGAAATGCTCACATTTAACATTGACTCTAATTGAATATCCATTTGCTTGACTCACTTTTCTTTGTTTTTAAACCACCTTCTCACAAATGTAATTACACATTTGGCCATGCACTGAACATACTTTCTGTTTCTGATGTCCACATGAGCATACAACACACTTATCTTATAGGAGCACAACAGCAGGCCTTTAACCAGTTAAGCCTCGAGCCGGTTTGTCAGGTCTCAGGCTCAAAAATGACATTCCCAGAACAAATGACTATAACTTCACTTCTAAAAGGGGTAAATTAATAATCTTTTTTGTCAAAGCAATGATAAACCTGTGAGTTGGATGTAGAAAAGTCAGAATCAATAGAAATGTTTTTATTTTAAAGTAAATTCAGATTGAACATAGCAAAACAATTTAAATTCAAACTGTGGTCACAGAAGTGCGCGCAGTGATGAGCGGGCCCTCACGTCCGTGCGCCTGTCGGGGAGGGCAACCGGTCGTCCCGGCGTCAAGCAGACGCGCGTGAGTCCTCCGAAATGAGCCGTTTGTCATTTCTCAAATGTTCCCAGGTCCCAGGTCCTCCGGCAGCGACCCGGAAACGGATGTCGGCGTGCCGTCTTGAAGGAAAACAAATTTCTCTAAAGGCTCGTCGAGGATCGATTATCGAGGAGGCTGTCTGGAGAAGCTGTAACCGAGGATACACTGATTTAGAGGAGAGACGAGTGTCTCTGGAGGAGCTATAACCGAGGGTACACTGATGTATTCTCCGGAGTCGATTTCAGCCAACAGTGATGTTTAAAAGAGGCGTGACGCATGGCTGGACTTATGTCAACGAAGCACAGCTCTGCAAACTGTTCCCGTTGTGATTAAAAGTTATTTAAGATGAAGAAATGTGCATCAGAGTTTCTGCCCTTTACCGTTTGTTTACTCACTAATCACATCTCCCCTGGATGTTAGGCTTTTTAATACAACTGCTTTCATTGTGACGCGATGTTTACAGTGAGAAGTGCAGAGGTCAGTGCAGAAAAGTGAACAGTGTGTGTATAATATATATCGCTCAAGAATATATGTAAGGACTATTCCTTCTCAATGTAGCATGACATTGGATATGCGCTTAACTTATCCTGGATTGGAATTTGTCCGAACATTTCCCTAGGAGGAGTTTGCAAAAATGTGCTTAAAATGCATGAAAAACGCAAATCTTTGAAAATTCACGACTTTCTGGGGGGCGGGGCTAATGGAAGGCAATTTGAAATATGTCCAGATTCATAAGAACAATGTATATACAGCGTTTCGTGAATATCGGTAAAACTGTATGCGAGTAGTTTGTAGTAATTTGCGACATGTAAATCGTCAAATTGTATATTCTCCGTTAGCTTATGATCTCCACGATTGAGCTATCAAGACAAGGCAATTCAAAGTGCTTTACAAAAAATGAAAGACATTAAGAAAATGGCATTTAAAATCATTAAAAAGAAAAGCCAATAAAATAACATTAAAAGAAAAAATACATGGATAAAAGTTAGTGCAGTCTAAGATATAAATAGTTCAATTAAAAGCAGCAACAAAAAGAAAAGTCTTCAGTCTGGATTTAAAAGTAGTCAGAGTTGCAGCGGACCTGCAGGTTTCTGGGAGTTTGTTCCAGATATTTGGAGCATAATAACTGAACGCTGCTTTACCATGTTTAGTTCTGACTCTGGGGCCAGAAAGCTGACCAGTCCCTGAAGACCTGAGAGATCTGGATGGTTCATAATTTAGCAGGAGGTCAGAAATGTATTTTGGGCCTAAACCATTCAGTGCTTTATAAACCAGCAGCAGTATTTTGAAATCTATTCTTTGACACAGAGGAAGCCAGTGTAAAGACTTCAGAACAGGAGTGATGTGATCCACTTTCTTAGTGTTAGTGAGGACTCGAGCAGCGGCGTTCTGAATCAGCTGCAGCTTTCTAATAGATTTTTTAGTGAGACCTGTGAAGACACCATTGCAGTAGTCCAGTCTACTGAAGATAAAAGCATGGACAAGTGTTTCCAAATCTTGCTGTGACATTAGTCTTTTAATCCTAGATATATTCTTTAGGTGATAGTAGGCTGATTTAGTAACTGTTTTAATGTGACTGTTGAAACTCAGGTCAGAGTCCATGACTACACCTAGATTTCTGGCTTTATCTGTTGTTTTGAACATTGCAGACTGAAGCTCAGCGCTAACTTTTATACGTTCTGCCTTGGCTCCAAAAACCATTACCTCAGTTTTATCTTTGTTTAATTGGAGAAAGTTCTGACACATCCAGTCATTGATTTGTTCAATGCACTTACTCAGTGTTTGAATTGGAGCATAGTCTCCTGGTGAAATTGTTACGTACATTTGTGTGTCATCCGCATAGCTATGGTAACTTATTTTGTTGTTCTTCATTATCTGAGCCAGTGGTAGCATGTAGACGTTAAAGAGAAGGGGCCCCAAGATGGAGCCTTGAGGTACCCCACATGTCATATTTGTCAACTCAGATGTGTATTTACCTATAGAAACAAAGTTGTTTCTGTCCTTTAAGTAGGATTCAAACCAATTTAGAATTGTTTCCGAAAGTCTCACCCAGTTTTCCAGTCGGTCTAGTACTATGCTGTGGTCAACAGTGTCAAATGCAGCACTGAGATCTAATAATACTAACACTGAAGTTCTGCCACTGTCTGTGTTTAAGTGGATGTCATTGGAGACCTTTACAAGAGCAGTCTCAGTATTGTGGTTTGGACCAAAGCCTGACTGGAACACATCCAAACAGTTATTTAATTGCAAGAAGTTACTCAACTATTGAAAAACAACTTTTTCAATGATTTTACCTAGAAATGGGAGGTTTGATATGGGCCTGTAATTGTTCATTACTGAAGCATCTAGATTATTCTTTTTTAAGAGCGGTTTAATGACTGCAGTTTTCAGGGCCTGTGTAAAAATACCTGAGTGAAGAGATTTGTTTACTATATGAAGTAGATCTGAGGCCATGCAAGGCAAAACATCTTTGAAAAATACTGTTGGAATAATATCAAGGCAGCAGGATGAGGATTTCAGAAGTTGAATAATGTCCTCTAGGTTTTTATCATTAATCTGATGGAATTGTGTCATGGTGTTTGAATTGATGTTAAGTGGACACAGAGACAACACATTTTCTGTTCCTGATGCAGAGGCACTGACTGCTTGTCTGATTTTCTGAATTTTGTCAGTGAAGAAGGAGGCAAAATCATTGCACGCCCTGGTGGATAGAAATTCAGAGGCTACTGACACTGGGGGGTTAGTTAGTCTGTCGACGGTAGCAAACACGGCACGTGCGTTGTTTTTGTTTTTGGTAATGATGTCAGAGAAGAACGATTGTCGTGCGTTTTTCAATTCCAAATTATAAAGGCCAAGTCTCTCTTTATAGATTTCAAAGTGAACCTGGAGATTTGTTTTTCGCCACCTGCGTTCAGCTTTTCGACATTCTCTTTTTTCTGTTTTCACGGTCATGGTATTTCTCCATGGAGATATTTTCTTGCCAGACACTTCCTTTACCTTAGTTGGAGCAATGGCATCTATACATTTTTTTATTTTTGAATTAAAACGATCTACTAGCTCATTTACTGAGATGTTAGCAGGGGCAAGTGTGGAAGAAAAATTCTGAGTAAACATTTCCTTAGTATTTTCAGTTAAATATCGCTTTGTGGTAACCTCTTTCTCAACATTTTTGTGAACAGAAATAGAGCTCTCAAAGAAAAAACAGGAATGGTCAGAGAGTGCAACATCAGTCACCACAACCTTAGAGATATTCAGACCCTTTGAGATAATTAAGTCCAGAGTGTGCCTCTTATTGTGCGTGGGCTCCGTCACATGCTGAGTCAGTCCATAGCTATCAAGAACACAAAACAGTTATTTTGCCCCTCTGTCCTGGGGGTTATCAACATGGATATTAAAATCACCAACAATGACTAGACGGTCAAAGTCAATACTCACTATAGACAGCAGTTCGGTAAAATCATCAAAAAAGCTTGCACAGTATTTGGGTGGTCTATAGATATTTAGGAACAGAGCTCGAGAGGAGCATTTCAGCTGAAGGGCCACATATTCAAAAGAAGCAAAGTTCCCATAAGATGTCTTCCTGCATTGAAGAGAATCATTGAACAGAATAGCAACTCCACCTCCTTTCTTATGCATTCTTTCCTGACTCATAAAACTAAAGTTGGGAGGGGTTGATTCAATAAGAACAGCTGCACTGTTATTTTGTTCAATCCAAGTTTCTGTTAAAAACATAAAATCGAGATTGTGCTCAGTGATAAAATCATTGATTAAAAATGTTTTTCCTGCCAAAGACCTGACATTTAATAAAGCTAGTTTAAGTTCGTTAAACACACTATCAGTCAGGTTTTTTGTAACAAGCTGTGGCTGACATGGAATCACTGCTAAATTAGATAAACTCACACAAACGTTTGAGCGCTTCCTGTATCCAAGATGATTCACCGCTCTTAATCTATTACCTATCAACACAGATATCGGCAAAGCTACAGGCAGGCAGGGCCCCGGCATGTCCTGGAAAGAGTTGAGAGTGCCATATACGCCCTTGAGCCTGGACCCAGCAGATATCAGTTTGCAGCGTTTTGTACACACACATCCCTATCAGGCTTTGAAGGGGAGGGAGGACCCACCACCCTGCTCCTTTCATCATAGGACGGCAGCGTGAGGGCTACACTGTAAGCCGGGGGAGATGGTGCGCATCTCTGCTTCGGTGATTTTGGTGGGCGTCGTTGAGGGGCGGGAGTAAAGGACATGCTGCCAACCCTGCGTCTCGCCTTCATGTGGTCATCGAACTCCAGGGGGGTGGGCGAGGGTGAAAGGGTGAGCGGAGAGTAGAGAGAGCTGGGGGATGAATGAAGAGTATCCTGAAAGGCGTTGACAGGGGGGGAGGGGTGACGGGCAGTGGAGACTCCTCCATGTGTCTCATTTGTCTCCCATAATCAGAACATTCCTCAGGCGGGTGCAGTGATAATTCTTCAGGGTTTTCTGCACGATGTGTTGTGTCTTTCTCCTGTTTTGATTCCTCTTGCCGCTTGTCCTTGGCAGAGGGAACAGATTGATGACGCAGGCAGTTGAATATATTAGAGATACACAATTTCACTCCTGACTTGTTCAGGCAAACTCCATTTGCCTTGAAAAGATGTCTGCGATCCCAGAAAAAGTTAAAATTGTCAATAAAATGGACAGAATGGTCAGTACAGACAGTTGAAAACATTTTCTTCGCAATTTAGCATCATATTGAATATGGGCTGAACATGTCCTGGATTGGAATTTTTCCGATCATTCCCCTAGGAGGAGTTTGCAAAAATGTCCTTAAAATGGCCGACTTTCTCGAGGGCGGGGCTAATGGAAGCTAATTAGAAATATGTCCGCAGTTTCCTGAGGAATGTCTGTGCCAAAATTCATGAAGTTCGGAGAAACTATATGTGACTACCATACAATAGGGGGCGCTACTGAACAGTTTATTAAAAAAAATTACGTTTCATGTGTTCCAAGCTCATTTTATGCTATCACAATTTAAAAAAAGATTATAGGCCACGCCCACATTCTGTATTTGTTGCGACACTTGAAATCTTAGTTCGTAGTCACCCCCAGAGTATGTCTAAAAGTTAGTGCTGTCGTTGACTTCAAAATCTCGTCGACGACAGATTTCTTGGTCGACGCATCGTCACACACACGTGGGTCACCCAAAAGAACAAGCAGTTCGCAATCACACTTTAAACACTATGGAGACTGAAACGGCTACCACCTCCTCCTCACAGGATTGCGCACGAAGCCCTGCAAAAAGCCCCCAAACAAAAACATCTCGCCCTAGGTCTTCAAAAGCATGGGAATACTTTAAATTTAGTCCAAAACGCAAAGGCATTGTTATTTGCAGTCTTTGCCAAATGGAGTTGGCATACCACACTAGCACAACAGCGATGTTGGAGCATTTCAAGCGGAGGCACCCCCTTGTCTCTCTCTCTGTGTAGTTATTAATAATAATAATAATAATAATAGTAATATATTTGTTTTATCTCACAGGTGATCATCAAAGACATGAGGCCTTTGTCTCTCGTTGAGGGTGAAGCCTTCATAGATATGATTGAATATGCCTGCCCAGGCTTCAAATGTCCCTCCAGGTGGTGGTTTACCAAGCAGCTGGAGAAAGCATACCAATGTGTTCTTGATGATCTGAAGGGAAACTTAAAGAAGAGGTCATCAAAGATAACGCTCACCACCTGGACAAGTATTGCCACGGAGGCATACCTTGGAGTGACTTGCCACTACATTAATGAAAACAGGGAGATGGTCTCATTTGTTCTTTGCACAAAGCCCCTTGAGGACAGACACACTGGTGACAACATCGCTCTCTGGATTGAGGAGGTCGCTGAGAAGTTTGACTTTTCTCTCTATGATGATGTCCAGGCAATTGTGTTGTGTCCCGTCAATTATGTTAGTTTGTTATGTATTTGTCACGTTCATGTTGGTTTTGTTTGTTTCACTTCCTGTTTTATTTTGTACTCCTTGTCTCATTCCAGGTGCCTTTACTTCCTTGGTTCTGGTTTCCCGCCATCGTCAGCCCCGCCCCTGATTGTTTCCACCTGTTCACACTTACCGCTTGTATATATTGTCCTGTCTCCCCTTGTCTGTTGTCAGTTTGTCTTGTTCGTCATGCCAAGAAGTCAGATCCAAGCAGCCATAGAGAGACCAAGTACCTTTTGTGATATCCTCCATGAGAGCGTTTTGTTTTGTGACCGTTTTGTCACTCCCTCTGTAAAGAGTGTTTCTTTGTTTTTGATCCATTAAAGTTTATTTTTCTTCAAACCTTTTCGTCTCCGGGTTGTGCAAATTGAGTCCTCATATCAGTGAGTCACGGTTCCTAACAAATTGTCCACGATAATGCAGCGAACGTTGTGAAAGCCCTTAGAATCCTTGAGGAGAAGCATGGTGTTGCCTCACATCGATGTGCTGGCCATACCACCCAGTTGATTGTCAACCATGCACTGAAAGAGCCCCGAATCAACAAGGCACTTGGGGCAGCAAGGAGCCTCGTCACATACTTCCACAGCAGCGAGGTCGCCACCGTGAAGCTGAAACTCAAACAAGAGCAAATGGGCACACCGCAACACAAGTTGTCACAGGATGTACCCATCAGATGGAATATCTCTTTTTACATGATCAAACGCCTCCTTGAGCAGCGGTGGCCTGTAACCGCAACCCTCTCAGACCCAGAGGTCACCAAGGCAGCAAAACACTACCTGGATATGAGAGCTGACCAATGGAGCATCCTGGGGGACCTACATCAAGCACTTGAGCCCTTCGAGCAAGCCACCGTCTTCCGGAGTGGAGAGGGATATGTCACGGTCTCTGTCCTGCCTCCGCTGGTGAAAGGCCTACAGAAGTCCACGCAGAAAGCCTTTGAGTCTGCTCCAATTGCCACCGTCCAAACTGCAGCCGCAGCAGAGATTGCTTCAAGGTTAGTTTAAATATGCAGCTCTTTAAATCTCTTATAGTGAACTAACTGAATATTTGAATGAATCTTTCCCAGTTTGCAACAATGTTTTCCCATTATGATTCTATCATGTAGAGCTATGGATTCTACTGTTATCTTTATCTTGAAGCAGCTTGAATTTATTTGATTTAAAGTGTGCACATTAAATCCATTATTTTTCAGATGGAAGGTTGAGACTAATTATGACGAGGACGGGAAGAATGTGTGCATCTTCGCCGCGGCCCTTGATCTGAGATTCTGAAAACTCAAGTTCCTGTCCACAGATGACATCCTGAAGGTGAAAATCAAACTTCAGACCCTTGCACTTGATGCCAGACGAGTACGAGTGAGGGAAGAGCCTGACTCCCCCAGTCGCCAGTTAGATCACTCAAGAGGACAGAAGCCAAAGTCTGTCCTGGACACATTGCTTGGGTCAGATGAGGAGGAGGAGATGGAAGATGACGACCCAGCCCATGACCAGAGGGAAGATGCTGTCAGGAATGAGGTGCTTCTGTACTTTGGGGGGAAAGCCATTCCAAAGGACAAAAACCCACTCCAATGGTGGAAAGAAAATGAAACAAAGTTCCCCTCCCTGGCTGTTGTGGCGAGATCTTATCTGGCTGCCCCTGCAACATCCACACCTTCTGAACGTCTGTTCTCAGCAGCAGGGAACATTGTGAGCAAAAAAAGAGCAAGCCTCACCAAAGAACACGTGGACATGCTCACATTCCTCCACAGTAATTCAAAGTAGGAGGAGTAGAGTTGTGAGGGAGGAGAGAAGGAGGAAAGTGGCCAGTATTTATATTGCAGTAATTGCACACTCTTCATTAGCATGTAAGCTGCCAGAATAGTAGTTAAGAGAGTCAGTTTCATTGTGCATCAGGTTCTGTGTTGGGACTGTTATATTGTGTTAAACACTCAGGCACAGTGTTTGTTTTTGCACTACATTTTTTATCTTTTGTAATTTTGTACAGAAGAGATTTTTTGTTGGACTGTAAGAGTAAACAGGCTGGCCTTTTTATTTTGTATACATTTATTCTATATTTCTTATTTTGCTGTGCAATTAAAAAAAAAACTATATTATTAAGAATTTGTTGGTATTTATTTGAGATACATTACGTTTTTTATGAATCGAACAACAGAAAAATAATGGTTAGATTAGTCGACTAATCGATAAAATAATCGCCCGATTAATCGTTTTCAAAATAATCGTTTCCCCCCAGCACTACTAAAAATATATATATATTTCGTCCATCCGTTCTCGAGTTATAAATTGGTGGTGTTTTTGACGCCCCCTATAGTCCAAAATGAAAATGCTTTTGTGTACCTATTCCCAAAGACAGACTGAACCTATCCAGCAAAATCTGTGATATTTAGATACATTATTGATGAGTATTTCTTTCTAAGCCCCGCCTTTTTGCGAGTACGTTTTGACTCATGGCGGCAATATTTATCTTCTGAACATGCTCATTTTCTACGGTAATGTGTCTGACCCTCCACCGATGCTGTATACGAAGTTTGGTGTTGAAAAACCAAAAATTGAAGTTAACATTTCACTGTTTTGAAAATTATGCTAATTAAAAAAAAAAAATGTAGGCGGAGCTTGGCGGTCCAAGAGGATTATTTGTAGAGCAGGTCGATACAGATAAGTGTGCAAAATCTCAGGTCATTCAGACTTACGGTGCGACTACAGGGTTTCCCACACATAGACTATAACGGCCGCCCAAGTATATTTCACGACCCATTTATTTTTTAGGACCGGGGGTTTTCCCGATGGCCTGGCCTGTTAAGTGGCCTGCTGGCCTGAGGATTTTTTGATTGTATGTATTGTGAAGGCAACGCTGTCCAAATGTGGGTCTGCCTCACACAGGGTGACTGGCTGTCTACATGGCCACTGTCATACAGATCATAAATCAAAGCCCTTGATTGGTCTCTGTGTGTCATTCAAGCTCGGGATAACCTCAGCTCAGGTGAGGTAAAGAACTCTCTGAGTGTTTAGATAGTTAACTTAGTCTAAGTTCTCAGTGGGTCTCAAACGGTTTGGTCACCATTTATGTAAACACATATTTCCATTTGAGGGGGTAGTGATTAGTCAAATATGCATGAATTAAAAAAAGTTAACGAGGTGAAAAAAGGTAAGATACACTTTTAAAACTAGTCTTTGCTGCTGCCTCAAAGAGGAGGGAGACAGGAGAGGCTGGTTCAGGAGCCCAGACACACTCACAACTATAAATGAACCAAAAATAAATAAACAAGTTTCAGTGTTTTTTCATATTGGAAATGGTATGTTATTGGTTATGGCCATGATTTTATGATTATTGAAATGTATACAGTTCTGTTTCATATGGGTTTCCTGTTCCCATAGATCAAGTCTCTTTATTTTCCCCTCAAAGTACCAGATTGATGCATTTAACTCCCTCGAACCCCCCTAGAAGATTTGAGGTCCACCCCCACTTAAGATCACATGGATAGGTTCCTAAATACATTTCCAATGTTCTAAATAGTAACCCATGTTTATTTGTGGGTAGTAGATTTAAACTATAGGGCTATCACTATGGGCCCTGCCTGTACCAGTGTTAATTTTGGCAGCTGTTTTTGATTTAGTCTTTAGACGAAAATGGTTATTAGTTTTAGTCACATTTTAGTCATTCCTATCCTTTGTAGTTTTAGTCGACGAAAACTCAAAACGTTTTAGTCAACTTTTAGTCAAAATGTTCTCTCTCTCTTTAAACTAATTCAGTTAGGCAAATACAGGTATCTGAAATTGGAATCAATGTGACAGCATCAAGTGTTGAAATTCGTAAAGCAACATTTCATTCTCTTAACACTTTACTTGTGTAATATATAGGGATGGGTATCGCTAAGGTTTTTAACGGTACTACTACTCTTATAGATACTGCTTATCGATCCGGTACCTTAACGGTATTCTTGTAGGTACTTTTTGTTATTTTTTAAAGAAAAACTAAACAAATTGTTAACCGAATTAACATTGCTTTATTTACATGTGAAATCAATAAATAAAATATGTGTAATTATGTTATTATATTGTACTGTACTTGAGTAAAATGTTGAGGTACTTGTACTTTACATTTAAATGTGTTACTACTTAGTACTTCTACTACACTACTGTTCAGAGGTAAATGGTGTACTTTTCCTCCACTACATGTATTTAATACCTTTAGTTACTTCACAGATTTGGATGAATGATGGTAAATATAACCAAGTGTTAAATCAGACTTTAGTTCCACCTGGAGTAAATCCACAAGCTACCCTGCAGTCTACTAAGTCATTCAAACTAGCTGCACCTTTACCAGCTTTGAGAACACTTTAATGATAAATAATTATAAAATATATCATATTATCCTGGAATGGACCAATCTGCACAATGACTACTTTTATACTTTTACTTGAGGAACATTTTGAATGCAGGACTTTTACTGTAATAGAGTATCCTACACTATGGTATTTTTTTACTTAACTACAAGATCTGAGTACTTCTCCCACCTCTGTGCACCTGATGTGATAACGTTACTCGTATTTGGCGCAACAGAGCTACGAGTTAAGGAAGTCGAAAATTGTGCATTTCTCCGATTGAATATGACGCCTTTTGGCCAGCTGTTTGGACAGACTCCTCGACTCGTGTCAACACGCTTACGCCATAACACTAAATGGCAAACGAGCTTTTTCCACATCAAACCTTGTAGAGTGTCTCTATACTCTCTGAACGCGCCGTCCCCGGCAGATCTCTGTGTCCGCAGCAGCATGTCTGTTAGACCCCGCCCCCGCACACAGAGAGACACAGGGAGATCGCTCTTCTGGAGTGAAGAGAGCGGAAATAATGATATTGCAAGTTAGAAACGTAAGATGCATTATGACAGACAAGATGGACACTTGGGGAAAAAATATGCTGCATTTTGAATGTACGATAGTCCACCATTAACACCTTAGTCCCGTCTCGTCAACGAAAACTAAATATACATTTCGTCATAGTTTTCGTTATCAAGAATCTATGTTTAGCTCGTCATCGTCTCGTCTTAGTCATGTAAAAAAGGTTGTTGACGAACATTTTTCGTCATAGTTTTCGTTGACGAAATTAACACTGGCCTGTACCTGTTCGCTCTGCCGTCGCGTGAAGGGTCTGCTAACAAGCGACCAACAGAAAGGTTAATTGTAATGTTGTTGCACGTCACAAAGGCACTTTTTTGTATAGTTTCACTCCGTTTGAATGTCAGTGGACTGCAAATAAGTAAACAAAGGAGCATGGCTGCTCATTCCCTGGCTCTCAAAAGAGTTTGGCTGGCTGTTTAATCTATGTTCACATAGAGAGAACAGTACACCTATTGCGTAAGCACATACAAGCAGGTCACACAGTATGATCACAAATACATAACATCTGTTAAAAATCTGTTTTTATTAACAAGTACAGGCTGCATTATGTGTTCTCAGCCTTGGAGAAACTTGACATGTTTTTGTATAATCAGAACCTCTCTTTAGTGGTTCATTAATAAAACAGATATTTGAACGTGTGCCTACTTTGTTCATGTACTGTTGAGGTTAATTTCAGATTTGTGTGCTATAATGTATTTACAAAGTGTGAAGAGGAGGCAACTTTAGAATAGGGAACCTGTTCTGGTCAATTAGAGTCAAACTACTAGCTTATTGGTTATGAACAAGATAGAAATACCTCATTTTGAGTTATTTAGACTTAATTAACACTTATAGTTTCATGTCTTGTTACATAAGAATAAGTCATATTTGTTAAGTGTTATTATGGGAGAATTACTCTTCTTGTGGTACTGCCTTATTAGGCCCATATTGAGCAGAGCATATTAAGACCAAAACTCATGCACAACAACTTCCTTACTTGCAATAAATAAGCACTAATTAGAGGGTTATTGAGGAAAAACTCTCAACTAATGGCTTATTACTTGTAGAATATGGTTATGTAGAATAAGGCATTAATGTGTTTTATAATGGCCAATATACTGCTAATATGCATGTTAATTAACAAACCATTTTTGTTAAATATTCTTTTCTGTGGTGCTTTCTGAGGGAGTAATGAAAAACTAATCAAAGTCTTTATTTTTAGCAGCAGTAAGCTATACAGAAAAATATTATTATAAAACAATAAACAAATTGATAAGTGTAGCTTTAAAGATATGGCTTTGAGCTGCTTTATTTTTCATGGTGCACATAGTTTGAACCTATGCAAATGTTTTATCTGTGAAGTGAGACAAATAATACATAGATATCACCAACACATTGTAATATATATATATATATATTTACCTTATACAATCTCCAAAGAGTTGTTATTGTTTGAATTTGAGTCAGCGGCCCCCACACAATATTGTAATTATATATATTACAATTTCAGTAAAAACAAACGCAAATTAAATGATAAACGTAATGACTGAATACATTTAGATATCTGGCCTGGTGGTGTGGCTTGTTTCATTTTGTCATGGATACTGATGTTGGGAGAAAATTATTATGATTGTAACAAAACAAGTATAATAGAACCGTCTGTTTAAAGCAATTATACCCAACACAAATTGATGTTTTCATGTTGCTGTCCCAGTGTGTGTGCATTGAATGAACACTACAGAAGCTACGTGCCATGTTACAGAAGATCAACAACAGCCTATTGGCATACTGCAAAAAGTCAGGAAAATACAATATTCACAGCATGAAAACAGACATTATGTTGGACTGCTGGGGGACTGCAATTAACTAATTTTGCCAATTGCAGGACACAATTAAAAAGAAAATAATGCAGAATAGCAAACATGGTCAGCTCTTATTAAAGCTCCCAGCTAAAAATGACTGCTCTTGGTTATAAATTAGATGTCTCTTTGTAATTTCTTGCAAGGGCAAATAGTTGGCAAATTATTTGGACAAGGCAAATAGGGATGAAAGCAATTATGACAGACAGGTTGAAGGCAGCCGAGAGAACAACAAGTTGGGATTTTTGTCAGGATAAATTCAGATGTTTTCTTGAGGCAGCAGGGCTTTGCTTTTCTACCATAATCTCCAAGCTGACACCACTGATATATGCATTGAAGACGTTTTTACACCAGCATTGAAGGATTCAGCCATTGAAGATACACCATGTCCTCAGAGTAGACAGTAGGTGTTTATGTAAGAATATCATTGATATCAGTTGACTATGTAAAGTAGCAATATGAGAATTTGGTTGAATATAACTACGGCTGTCAGTATGTTGCTGGAAAGGTTTGCTCAAAGGCGGCGCCTAAGGCTCAGGTTTGGGAAGGCTAAATAACTTTTTTTTTACCTGACGCTGCCCGCCTCCGGCGTCTATAGAAAAGAGATCAACTCAGTGAAAGCACTGCCTGCTGACCAATCAGAGCTCAGTGTGCGGAGTTTAAATCTATCAAGTCATATTACAGGATAAAGGAAATACAGTTTAAACTGCCGTATGCAGAGAAGACTCCGACGTGTCGCACTTATCATTCATATCACACTGATATCAGATCATCGATCATATATCATCACAATATTTCCTTATCTGAGTCAGCTTCTCGAGCCGTAGCTATCTTGCCATGCAACACTTACATTGTCACATATACAGTATGCAGACGTATTATTTTAAGCAACACATTAAGTTGACGAAACACTCAACTCAAATGTAATTAAAGTCAGATCCACTTGTGTCTTAGATGGGGCAGTGCAGTGATATCATAAACCTGTTGTACGCTTTCAAAAACTCGGTAGTTATTTTTTAACCAGTTGTTCTATATTCACCTTGCAGGTGGCTTGTATCCTGGATTATATGTTTAAATCATGGATGTTTAAAGTTCATATTTGTCTAATATTAGTTTACTTTTCATGAATGAAGTATGACGCTGCGCTGTCAGTACACTTGTCCCTGTTTGTTTTTGGTCAAATGTTGCTAACCCCGCCCCTTTCACATGAACGCGCTCTCAGCTGGAGAGAGAAACCCTGGCTTGATTTACCGAGTTGATAACCAGCGTCGTAGGAGCGCTTAGCGAGATCTCGTTTGTTAGGGTTAGTTAAGATAACTCAAACATATCCAGGGTCTGTTGAACTGGCTTCGTAGTACAGAGCACAGGTGGCTGCATAGCAGCGCTAATGTCAAAGACACAAACATTATACATTATATTTTTCTTTTACCAAGATGCAGTAACACAAATATTTGCGAAGTCTTAGCCTTCCCTCGCCTACAGTAACCCCTGGGTTTGCTCTATACTTGATAACCATATTCTGAGTCTTGTCTTTTTGAAATATACAGGCATGTAAAATATACCCTCGTGCAATTCACGCTTTATCTTTTCTCTAAATTGATTTACAATTGGCAAACAACATTCTGATTGTTCAAAAATATTTGTAATCAATCAATCAATCAATGTTTATTTATATAGCCCAATATCACAAATGTTACATTTGTCTCAGTGGACTTCACAGTTTGTACAGAATATCAGTATGACAATACGACACCCTCTGTCCTTAGACCCTCTGTCCTTAGACCCTCTGTCCTTAGACCCTCACATCGTACAAGGAAACACTTCCAGAGAAAACCCACAGTTAAAAGGGAAAATGGGAGAAATCTCAGGGAGAGCAACAGAGGAGGGATCCCTCTCCCAGGACGGACAATAGATGCCGTGTGTATATCGAAAATATAATACATTTACAACATAGGTAGTCCAAATGTACTGCGTTTCGACAATGCATAAGTAATGTTTGTCATTTAGAAGTGGAAATCAAAATATCTGCATACAAATGAGACAATTGTCTGTACTGATTGTATGTACAAAGAGAACAAATAATTACAAAGAATACAAACAAACAATAACGAATAAAGTAATCCCCTACATTCACTGCCAGTGAGCCTCATACACACAATTTCTCATACACACGGAACATTGTTAAATGAATAGATATGCATGTAATACATATGCATATACATACATGCAGCAAATACCTATAATCATACACATCTACTGTATACATACACACATACATATGCTGCAGATACGATTTACCAATAGCAGATCGTCTTACAGAGTTTGGAACGCATTTAAAAAAGATTCCAAGGCTTCCTAAAATGTCCTGTTTGAGTATAGAAGTGAATATCTGATCTTTTCAAGTTTCATGCAGGACATAACGTCCATCAACCACTTTGAGTGAGTGGGCGGGACACTGTCCCTCCACGTGTCGCTGATTACTCCTCAACAGGACGCCCCCGCCTCTCCGTCTCAGGATCGGAATGATTATTTGGACAAATTGGACATTGGACAAATGATTAATCTGATCCATGGTGGGGCGCCGCAGCTGGCCGTGTGATGTCCCTGGCCACGGTGGGATCACGCCACGTCTGGTTGGGACTCACGGCTCTCTCCAGAAAGGATTGTGCTAACGCACTTGGCACAGAACTCAAGATAAAGATACTATTGTTACTTATCGTAACTGCACATACAAGATATCTGATGAAAGCTGAGACTCCACAGATTATATAGGTATAGTATCATCACTGAGCGATCAGAACTTGCGACAGGGGAAGCAAACACAGACATCACAACACGTAGCATTACGGAGCAAAAATGGGACATCGTCTCACCTTAGCTGTTATTCTGATCAAAAGGCGTGTTCAATGGCATTAAAACGATAAAAACGCTGCTGAGGGTTAATCCAATGTGTCTGTCACTTTGAAAACATTATTTCTAATCCATAATTCCATTTTTATGTAAAAATCAGAGAATAAAAATTAGCTGCTAATGGTAGCCACCAGAGTTATCGCAGCTTCCGGTTTTGGCTACGTGTCACTCACTCCTTATTTGGTAACGTGTGTGTGTATGTGGGAGTTCCCCTCGATTCCATTGGCTTTAGCTGTTATAAAGAGATATCAATCATCAAAATCGACCAAGGGGGGCCAGAGATAGGTCAAATCCACCCAAATGACCCCAGAAGTGGTTTATTTGTCACTTGTTTTGCATCAATCTTGATACAGGGTACTTATATGTTGTAGTTTGGATTCCTAAAGCTTTTAGTCTACCATCCCATCATTCAAGGGTGGTTTTCACTATAAGTAATTTTTTTCTTTTGGACGTACACAATAATTTACATTTTTTAACTGTGTTCGATCTGAATTTACTTTAAAATAAAAACATCTATATTGATTCTGACACTTCTACATCCAACTCACAGATATAACCTTGCTTTGAGAAAGAATATTATTAATGTAACCCTTTTAGAAGGGAAGATATGGTCATTTGTTCTGGGAATGTCATTTCCGAGCCTGAGACCTGAAAAACAGGCTCAGGGCTTAACAGGTTAATCTCATATTAGCTTTTCATTTTCTTCTTGCCCCTCGGAGAAAACGGTGAGGCAGTTGTGTCCTTCAGGTATGTCCTTTCCTAACAGAAATGACAAGAAACATAAAACATAGGACATTATTGCAGAGTAAGTGTGTTATTTATGAAAGAGGTGCGTTAGAGGGCTGTAGAAATAAATACAAAATTATTTGAATGTGGGAACTTCCGGTTGACCGCAGGAACAAAATTGCCTTTCCTTTATTGTGTGTCCATCGGGTGTGAATTTCGGGACAGTGTGACAGGGGCTTAACACAAAAGCGATGGAAAAAACCCACAGCAACACAGAAAAGATGGTCTTAACATGACCCAGCGGTCTAATAAAAAACAATAATATCAAAACAAAATATTACTACTAACTTTATTGTGAAATTCAAACTGAACGGTAAAAGAATAGTTTCCGGTCTATTCGAGCCCGATCTCTGTAGATAAATAAAAATAAAGAACTACGACAGATGTGTAATATATAATGCAGCCGAACCATTTATTACAATGCATTCATGGGATGACTTTCAAAGAGTAAAGCAAGCACTGCTGAATAAAGTATGATTTTATCTTTTACGAAACGTTTTTTTTTCATATGGAATGCAGTTGGAGGTCAACCAATCACAGAGCTTGAGAACTAATCACGGGGTTTGTCAAACAGAGCACATGGTGTAGTCCTAAACGATAGCTGGGGATTCTGGGTAGTGGACACTCACATTGCCTTTAAGGGCAGCCGACACAAACGAATGCCGTGCTTCCATGAGCGTCAAATCCCGCCGTAGATGGGAATACATTGCAATCAGTTGAAAGCTATTTGCGTCCCAACTGCACGCCACGGGACCCTGACCAAACGTCGCTCCTGGACGATTATGGAGTGAGAGTGTGTTGCGTTACGCTTGTGTTGTGTTCAAGGAACCTGTCCTTGGCCAGGAAAAACAGGTACTCGCTTGTTTAATTATTTTTGCGGTCTAGATTTCTTAACGCGTTACACCCAACTCTGGCATTAGCTTAGCTTGCTAATCCACCACACGTGCTACGTTACGACTTTACAACGTTGGACAAACGCCGGAAATACTTATTTGGGTGTCTCTGAGCCCATAACCTGTTCGCAGAGTAAGCATAACTTCATTGTTGTTTAGCATCCAAATAAGTGGAGGAATAACGAAACATCAGAGACAGTGGCATTACATTCAACGGACTCTCCCATTGGAGGCATGGCTTTATTTATACCCATCATTGACCTTTAACCTGTTACGCTCTTGGCTTCTGAAGATTATTATAATCTGATATTTGGGAAGAGTGTTACATTAGAAATGGCAGAAAGTCTTGTTGCAATTTCCAGATATTGAAAGAGGCCCCTGGAGTTTCTCTGGTAATTATCAATAGTAGCAGTTAAGTGAATACTGTTCAAACAATACCTGTGTTTGTGTTTTGTATTGATTTCTCTGTTTTATCCTTTCATAAATGTGAGGACTAAACTTGCTTCAAACATTCTAGGGTGGTTGGTGTAAACAGGTTTTATTACTCTGGGGGAGGGGAGCAGAGAGGGAAGTCTGAAGAATGTGTGTGTGTGGAAGCTGCAGGCATACGAGCCAGATGTGTTTGTTTTGCTTCAAACTAAAAGACTGTTTCCGGATCATCTCAGCTGGCGCTCGCTGATACGCTACGAAAGCCCATCGTTTATATATGGGCCAATACAGTGTTTCCCAACCGGGGGTACGCGTACCCCTAGTGGTACGCGAGGGAACTGTAGGGGGTACGTGGAATTCCAAGGTGACAAGTACAAAAAATAATAATCCCGTCAAAAATGATAGTGCGCGATTTGTTTCCCTAGGGAGACAATAGTCTGTGGCACAACCGCGCCAAAATCCCACAATGAAAACAGCTGCTTACCTGCAGCCAGAAAAATACTGGTAGGTCTGCGCTATGGATAAATGGCTGAAACGTCCGCTTGCTCTGGGTTCAGGCCAGGGCTCAGAGGAGCCCGCCGAGAAACGTAAGAAAGAGACCAAACTTAAACCAAGGCAGTACAGTGAAACATATATATTATTTGGATTCATTTCTACTTCTGCGGACCCACCGCAGCCTCAGTGCTTCTTTTGCGGTGAAGTCCTGGCTAATAGTGTGATGAAGCCAGCGCATTTACAGAGACACCAGAGCACCAACCACTCCGGAAGTGTCGATAAAAGTGAATAATTTTACAGACGAAAGCTGTCGGAATTTAAGTCGAGCCAGACAGTAATGATGAAAGCCACGAATGTGTCAATGAAAGCACTCGAGGCATTTTACGCCGTGTCCCTGCTTGTGGCTAAATCAAAAAACCTCACTCTATTGTTGAGGAGCTCATTCTCCCTGCAGCGACTGCGTTGGCCGAAATTATGATAGACAAGAAAGCAGCCGAAGCACTCAAGAAAGTTCCCCTGTCGAATAACACCGTATCCCGTCGGATCAATGATATGTCTGTTAATATAATTGGACAAGTGGTGAACAAAATAAAACTAGCCGGTCAGTTCGCTTTGCAGCTGGATGAAATGACAGATGTGAGTGGAGAAGCGCAGCTCCTGTCCTTCGTGCGTTACAAAGATGCGTCGGACATAAACTATGGGGGTTATTCCCTATCTTTATTCAAGAGCGTGGTATTTAAATTTGAGAGCATACTTTATGTATTTATTTCCCTCAAACCCTGTCCTCGCACTCAAATAGTGCCTGCTTGCACTTTGATTTGCTCTGCTTCGGCTCAAACTGTACGCTTGCAGTCAGATATATTGCTGTTTACAGATTTGTTCTGCTCTCAGATTTATTCTGTGCGCGCTCCAAACTTTTGTGCAACAATCCTGTCAAAATCCCTCAACCAATAGGAGGCCAGGTATCCTTGCGGGTGCGTTCGCTTTACTTATTACAGCATCCCGTAAGGGCGGTTACTCTTTGGTTTATAAACTCCCGCCCTCCACGGCTTTATAACATAGCATGTACTGCACTTGTTTGATTTACAACTACCTTACATAATAGCTACGTTCAGTGGCGGACTGGGGCTAAAAATCAGCCCGGGAATAAAATAAAATGGTCCCTCCGTTGCCTTCTGCACAGAGTGTGAGGTGGTTGCTATGCAACAACATTAACAGATGGCGAATGTCGTCGTTTAGGTGCTTTTTTTTCTGGAGATAGGCACTTCTCAATCCACTCCTCCATAGTAAGCCCACCGCGGAGGTCGTTTCCATCTTAAGCTTAGTTAGTTAGTTAGTTTACTATATAAAGTTTAGTTTAGGATTTTATAACGGTTCTCAGACGCGGAGGGATACTGATTTGTGAAAAGTAACAACAACTATTCCTTGGATATACGCTCATTATATCACGGCTAAGAAACATCAGATTGCTTGATTTGACTAGTCCGTTTTATAAACATATACTAACTGTGCTTAAAAAGTTGTAAATGACTACTACTATTGACTGTAAAAGAAACTGCTAGGCCTATACTGATTCTGGATATTATTTTGCTAAGTGTTTTGTTCCTGAATTAAAGTTTAAATGCCTGTTTAAAGGGGCTCCATGGTTTAAGCCTAAATGTTACAAGATATATATATATAGCAAAGATAAGTTGATTATTTTGATTTCATATGTATTTATTTGATTATATTATTTATTTTCAATCAACATATTCATTTTTATTTATTCTTATTGAGTGTATTAAGTTAAAATTAAGAAAATGCCTGAGAATTAGATGTTCAAGTTAAGGAGATGAAATAAAGTAATTTTCATTCAATAATCAGTTACATTCTACTTGTGAAGGATCATCAGCACACGTGAGTGAGGGGGTACTCATGGTATGACAAAAGGCTCAGGGGATACACAAGACAAAAAAGGTTGCGAACCACTGGGCCAATAGATGACCTGTATGGGGGTAGCATCCACACAGCTCCTCCCTTGTTTTTACAATATCTCCTGTTGAGTCCTGGTGTTCACTCTCTTTTACTCCTGCCGTCCAGATGAAAGGATCTCCCGGCATTAGAACCAGAGCAGGGAGTGGGGCTCGAGCCCACTCCTTTGAAAGTGTAATGTATTCTTACCGTTTATCATTAAAACAGATTATTGTTTAACCTTCATCCTGGCTGTTTTGAGTTTTCCCTCTTTTAAAGCACACTCATATAGGGCCAACACTTCCGGTCATGCACAACAAATAACACAAAATGGTAACACATTTACCTCAATGTTAACAGATATCTACTTTAAATCCAGGGAATATGACTGAGAAATCAATTCTTCTTCAATCTTGTAGGACAAAGAAAAGTATGCCAGAGGAATTGTGACCTTATTCCCTTACCTCAGTGACACATTCTCTAAGAATGGCTATGTAAGTTGCACACAGTGATGGTTGTGGTAATGTTACATGCCATTTTTGAAACATTTTGACAGGATGTTTTAAATGTTATTAATGAAGAAGTGTCTGTTTTTGGTATCTTTTCATCCTCCAAGGACCATTATTATAATGGCGATAGTGGCACTTGATACCTGGCCGGGAGGATTACAACTATTCAGAGATGCACTGCTAAAGACAGACGAGCATCATTTGGAGGTAACTGTAATTATATTGTAAAAATGTACAGAACAAAACCGTTACAAGATCAGCTATTGCTTTTGTTGCACATAATGTTTGTCCAGCCAATAATACATCATGGTTTTTTTTCTAAAGTTAGGTCAAATCCAAGTTGCTGAAAGTGCTTTAAAATGTACATATTTGTCATCAGTATTGATAAGGTATTTTTCCCATATTGTGTAGCTTCAGCAGAAGGACCATCTGGTAAACATATTTCTGGAGGACCAACTGTCAGATGAGACGAGAGCATGTTCCAGAGACTGCCCTGAGTGAGAATCAGTGCAAAGAAGCGATCTCGCTGATGAAACATTCAACTGATGGTAAGGAAGAAGATGAAGCTGACATTTGTCTATCGCCGCAACTTGGTCATTGACCCCCTGCACTCAAGCGACATAATGTCAGCATTTCAATGTTTCAAAGATGTCAAAGGCTTGGTAATTATCTGTCATTATTTTTGACAGTGTTATGAACATTATTGAATAGTTTTGAATAGTAGATGGGTAAAGTAGTGATACGCGAATAACTGCACCTATTCACTTTGGTTGGCTGTACAATTCTGAACACCTTCACCCCAGGTTGAACAGGATTTTGTTCTGATATTTGGAGAGGGTGTATCGGACAAGCTTCTGGAGAGGTGGCCAACCATATTCAAGAAAACAATTATCCAAGAATGCAGAAACCTCCCATCCATCAGTGGACTTGAAGAACTCCTGCTGGCCGCTGATCCTCCTGATCCACTGAAGCGGATTTTGACTTTGGTAAGTTGCTTGTAAGGATACTGATGTTGTAGACTTATATCAACATTATGTATCATGCCTAAACATTTACATATCATCATAATAATTATAATTTCTAATGAGAGTGCATCCAAACTTTTGACTGGTCCTGTATATTGAACAAGACTTCAAAAGCACTGAAGTATTTGGCTCAGCTATAAGGATTTGTAGAGTGGGAGAGCTTCTTGTGATTATATAGAAATGCTATCCTTTCTGTATTTTGTAAAAATGCTGCTGACTGTGCAGATGCACACATAATTCAAGTGTAATTCAAACCTGTGTTACAGGTTGGGACGGTGATCTCTCATCAGTTTTACTGCTGTTACACCTGATTCCGTCAACTGCTCAGGGTCGGAAGAGACCAGGGAAGGTGTCGGCCTCCCAAGCGGAGAAGCATCTTGTGGTCTTCAAGAAAGCTTGTATATATATATATATTTTTTTTTTCATGGTAAGAATTTTTTATATCAAATATTAAAACCACGTAATTCTAATAGTCACTCCATGTGTATTTATTTTTCTTCTCAGACTGGAACAAGCATCCAAGAGCATCTCGATGCCATCACTACAAGCACTCAAACCTATCTCCTGGCTGTTGGAGTTAAGAAGAATGCAATCCACCAGTTCTTCATCATTCTCGACAAGAATGCCATTCCTTGCAGGTCAACCTCTTCTCTTGGTGCTTTTGATGAGCTATTCAAGGCACATTTTGTGTTTGGCACATCATACAACACCATGCTCCACAACATGTACATGTTCATCCAGACCACTGTATACAACATTGATGTCGGCAAAGTCAAAGAGTCTCCTCGTGTTGCTGAAGTTAGCGCAAGGTTGCTTCATTAGTGCTTGAATTTCTCCTCCATTATGAAGGGTTTTGTTTGTCATGCTGAGTTAACTACCTCAAATATGCTTGTTAGGCATATACGATCAGTTCACGGTTACTTGCCTGGAAGAAATCTTCGGCTGAAATGTGTTCACACTGGATGTAGCTGTATGTTTGGTACTTGTTCTGGTTTCAGGAAACATTTAAATACCAAACACACTGAGAATATTGACCAACAGGTTGACACTGTTGCTTTAAGCAGTGTAGAAGAGGGGGTGACAGATAATCCAGTTGAGACGGCCACGTCATCTGATCTTTTAAGATAGTCCATTAAGAGCACCGTAGATATGTGTAAGAGCACCGTAATTATGTGTGCCACTGCTGTCGCACATATCAGGGCAACTGGATTAAGCCAGTCGAGTGTAAATAGTTTTGTGTAATCCATGGAAGAAGTCTTTTTTGATATTCATAGTCAGGCTAAAGATGCAGCTTTACAGTGCTTATCTTCACAGGACATAGATAATTAAAAAAATAGAACAATCCTTTCAAAAGTTGGAAAACCCATTCACACCCTTGAATTCAGAAGCTAAACGAAACAAACACTTCACAGAGAAATGGGGAAATGTTAAACCTATTGAAAAATAGAGATGGGTGAGTCCTGATTCATCCGGATCATTAACCCGGATCCTAGTAATGAGCTGGTCGTGACGAGTCTCCCCTCTCGATTAACCCGAGTCCTTTGAGTCCTACATCTGGTGACGTACAAATTAGAACTATAAATTGCGTCACTCGCTACTCTCCTTATAAAATGTAAAATCACATTAGAACGTACCCCAGTCCATCTGCCTAGCCTTTAGAAAGTAGTAGGATAGCTGCCAGAAGTTATCGTTTGGTTCAGGGGAGTGGACGCGGATCAGTGAAACTTCCTGCAGACTCGTGCGGACTCAGAGCCGTAACCATAGCAGATCCAGACTCATCATGCACGAGTCAACAGCAGACTCAGATTCGCAAATCCTGACTCACTGAATCGAGGGAACTTCCTTCACTTCCTGCAGACTCGTGGGGACTCAGAGCTGTAACCGTATAGCAGATCCAGAGATCCAGACTCGTCATGCACGAGCATAGCCGTGGGAACTGGGATGTCATTTTACTTAGGGGGTGCGGACAAAAGTGGGGAGAGATTTCAACAACAGTAACATGAAGTTTTTCAAATGTACACCATTCGCAGCCCCGCCTCCAGCACCCCTACTTCCCGCGGCTATTGTGCACGAGTCAACAGCAGACTCATAGATTCGCAAATCCTGACTCACTGTGCTAAATTTAGCAGACTCGTGCGGAGTCAGAGCCATAACCGTATAGCAGCAGATCCAGAGATCCAGCAGACTCGTCCTCATGCACGAGTCAACAGCAGACTCAGATTCGCCAAATCGCAAAATAACCCTTTTTTTGGTGATCAAAATGTTTATTAAAGCAAAAGACACTGTGTTGCGGAGATTAATGTAATGTTCGTTTAATATGCTCGTGAAATGCAACAACTTTTCGGTTTCACCGGTAGGATTTCTACGCTCTTGGTGATGCTGACTCATATGACTCAAATAACTCAAATGACTCGTATGATCCGGATCTCTTCAATGACTGACTCCGAGTCCGTAAAAGGATCCGGATTTGCCATCTCTATTGAAAAAGTGCCTGGCACAAGATTTGACAGTAGAAGAAACAGGACTACAAGGACATATGACCAGGTTTTTGTAACATTTGCATATGTTCCCATTTTGGAAACACTGAAGACAATTTTTCAAAACCAAGAACTTGCAGACATATTGAAGCCCAGGCACATGCCCAAGGAACGTGTGTACTGTATGCAGACTTGAGAGATGTCACCTATTTTAAAGAAAGTCCCCTATTTTCTGTTGAAAAAGATGCCTTGCAGATTCAGCTGTTTTATGACGACTTTGAAACTGCAAATCCCTTGGGCTTTACACGTGGTCTACATAAATTAGGTGCTATATATTTTACATTGCCACGGAGCCCCGCAACGTGGGCAACACCTCCGCTTCTTCCTCCCACGGGCCCACCACCTACGGGAAACAGCGATGGGGTCGGGTGCGGTGCCAGAAGCGTGGCAGTGAAAGAATAGGGTCTCAACGGACCAGACCCGGGCGACAGAAGCTGGCTTTGGGGACGTGGAACGTCACCTCTCTGGGAGGAAAGGAGCCTGAACTTGTGCGGGAGGTGGAGCGTTACCAGTTGGATCTGGTTGGGCTCACCTCTACGCACAGCGTCGACTCTGGAACCTTACTTCTGGATAGGGGTTGGACTCTATTCTTCTCTGGAGTTGCCCAAGGTGTGAGGCGCCGGGCGGGTGTGGGGATACTCACAAGTCCCCAGTTGGGTGCTTCGTTGTTGGAGTTTACCCCAGTGGACGAGAGGGTCGCCTCCCTACGCCTGCGGGTTATGGGGGGGAAAACTCTGACTGTTGTGTGTGCTTATGCACCAAACAGCAGTTCAGAGTATACATCCTTCTTGGAGACCCTGGAAAGAGTCCTGTATGGGGCTCCTGAAGGGGTCTCTTTAATCTTGCTGGGAGACTTCAACGCACATGTGGGCAATGATGGAGACACTTGGAGGGGCGTGATTGGGAGGAACGGCCCCCCTGATCTGAACCGGGGTGGTGGTTTGTTACTGGACTTCTGTGCTAGTCATGGATTGGCCATAACAAACACCATGTTCGAACATAAGGATGCTCATAAGTGTACGTGGTACCAGAGCACCCTAGGCAGAAGGTCCATGATCTATTTCGTTATCGTATCATCGGACCTGAGGCGGTATGTTTTGGACACTCGGGTAAAGAGAGGGGCGGAGTTGTCAACTGATCACCGTCTGGTGGTGAGTTGGGTCGAGTGGCGGGGAAGCCTCTGGACAGACCTGGTAAGCCCAAATGTGTAGTTCGGGTGAACTGGGAACGTCTGGAGGAGGCCCAAGTTCAGGAGGCCTTCAACTCACACCTCCGGCGGAGCTTTTCGGGCATTCCTGTGGAGGTTGGGGACATTGAACCAGAGTGGGCGGTGTTCAAAGCCTCTATTGCCGAAGCGGGGAGCTGTGGTCTTAAGGTCCTAGGTGCCTCAAGGGGTGGTAACCCTCGAACCTCCTGGTGGACACCGGTGGTCAGGGAAGCCGTCCGACTGAAGCAGGAGGCCTTCAGGGATTTGTTATCCCGGGGGAGGCAGTTGCAAGGTACCGACAGGCCCGAAGGGCAGCAGCCTCAGCAGCGGGTGTGGGAGAAGTTCGGAGAAGACATAGAAAAGGACTTTCGGGTGGCACCAAAGTTGTTCTGGAAAACTGTCCAACACCTCAGGAGGGGGAAGCAGGGAACCATCCAAGCTGTGTACAGTAAGGATGGGACATTGTTGACCTCAACTGATGGAGTATTAGGGCGTTGGGAGGAACACTTTGAGGAACTCCTGAACCCGACAACTCCGCCCTCTACGGTAGAGGCACACCTGGAGTATGACGGGGGATAAACACTAAGCTCCCGGGGGGAGGTCACTGAGGTTGTCAAACAACTCCCCAGTGGCAAAGCCCTGGGGGTGGATGAGATCCGCCCAGAAATAATGAAGGCTCTGGGTGTTGAGGGACTGTTATGGTTGACACGTTTCATCAACGTTGCGTGGAAGTCGGAAACAGTACCGAAGGAGTGGCAGACCGGGGTGGTGGTTCCCCTTTTCAAAAAGGGGGGTCAGAGGGTGTGTGCCAATTACAGAGGCATCACACTACTCAGCCTCCCCGGGAAAGTTTACTCTAAGGTACTCAAAAGAAGGTCAGGCCGATTGTCGAACCTCAGATTGAGGAGAAACAATGCGGATTCCGTCCTGGTCGTGGAACGACGGACCAGCTTTTTACTCTCGCAAGGATCCTGGAGGGGGCCTGGGAGTACGCTTATCTACATATCTACATGTGTTTTGTAGACTTGGGGAAGGCGTATTACCGGGTTCCCAGGGAGTTACTCTGGGAGGTGCTGCGGGAGTATAGGGTGAGGGGGTTTCTACTCCGGGCCATCCAATCTCTGTACTCCCAAAGCGAGAGCTGTGTCCGGGTCCTCTGCAGTAAGTCGGACCCATTTCGGGTGAGGGTCAGGGCTGCGCTTTGTCACCAATCCTGTTTGTGATATACATGGATAGGATTTTGAGCAGTAGTCGTGGGGGAGGGGGTCTGCAGTTCGGTGGATTAAGGATTGCATCACTGCTTTTTGCAGATGATGTGGTTCTAATGGCTTTATCGGTCTGCGACCTTAAGCACTCACTGGGTCGGTTCACAACCGAGTGTGAAGCGGCTGGGATGAGGATCAGCACCTCCAAATCTGAGGCCATGGTTCTCAGCAGGAAACCGATGGACTGTCCACTCTAAGTGTTACGTGCTCCCCTCCGTGTTGTCTTTTCTGTCTCCCTGCTGCGCAGGTGCACCTGGTCTGCCCCTGGCTCTGCCTCTGCCCAGGTGTTCCCAATGCCACTCAGCCGTGTTATAAGGAGAAACTGGAGGAGAAGGAGTTCGCCTATCCTAATGCCGGAAGACTCTGCTCTTTGGATGATCACTCTGCTGTTTTTAGCTATAGACCCCATTACCACTGGTACTTTGATGCGTAGCCTGGAGGACCTGGTAGTCAAGTTTTCGCAGCTTTATTTTGTTTCCCATAGGGTTTTGGTTTGATTTCTGGTTTGTATTCTTCAAGGTCAGGCTGCATCCAGATAGGGTTCTAAATGTGTTGTTGAAATTCAAGACTGCCTCAAGGACTTAAAAACATGGATGACCTTAAACCTTTTGATGTTAAACACGACCAAAACTGAAGTTATTGTACTTGGCCCGAAGAATCTACGAAACAAATCATCTAAAGATATACTAACTATGGATGGCATTAATTTGGCCTCCAGTGAGACTGTAAGGAATCTTGGTGTTATATTTGATCAGGATTTATCCTTTAACGCCCACATAAAATCAATTTCAAGGACCGCCTACTTCCATCTACGTAACATTGCAAAAATCAGGCATATCTTGTCTCAAAACGATGCAGAGAAACTAGTCCATGCATTTGTTACTTCAAGGCTGGATTATTGTAACTCTTTATTATCAGGGTGTACCAAGAAGTCAGTCAAGTCGCTTCAGCTAATTCAAAATGCTGCAGCTCGTGTACTAACCAGAGTTAGGAAAAGGGACCACATTACTCCTGTTCTGGCTGCCTTACACTGGCTCCCTATAGAACACAGGATAGAATTTAAAATTCTTCTTCTCGCCTACAAAGCCCTTAATGGGCAGGCGCCATCTTACCTTAAAGAACTCATTATACCCTACTGTCCTACTAAGGCATTGCGTTCCAAGAATGCAGGGTTGTTGGTTGTTCCTAGAGTCCCTAAAAGTATAGTGGGAGCCAGAGCCTTTTCTTATCAAGCTTCACATTTGTGGAATCAGCTTCCAGTTTGTGTTCGGGCGGCAGACACCCTATCCGTTTTTAAGAGTGCGCTTAAGACCTTCCTTTTTGATAAAGCTTATAGTTAGGGCTGATTAGATTCAGCCCCTAGTTTTGCTGATATAGGCTTAGTTTGTCGGGGGACATCTTACTTCTTCCTTCTCTCTGTCTATACCTGTGTACTCTCATGTTCCGATTAACCCAGCTTCCCCAAATTTCTTTCCTTTTGGTGTCTATATACGCTGGGATCCGGAGTCATGGATGATCCTGCGGTCCTGTGTCCTGCATCGCGAGCCCTGGATCTTGAGACGTGGCTGTGGTCCTGGATCATAGGTCCTGGATGGATATCCTCATGGATTCATCTTCCTATTATACACACATGCATTTCCAAACATTTGGACTACCTATGTTGCAAATGTATTATCTTTTCAATTTACACACGGCATCTATTGCACGTCTGTCCGTCCTGGGAGAGGGATCCCTCCTCTGTTGCTCTCCCTGAGGTTTCTCCCATTTTTCCCTTTAAACTGTGGGTTTTCTTCGGAAGTTTTTCCTTGTACGATGTGAGGGTCTAAGGACAGAGGGTGTCGTATTGTCATACTGATATTTTGTACAAACTGTGAAGTCCACTGAGACAAATGTAACATTTGTGATATTGGGCTATATAAATAAACATTGATTGATTGATTGATTGACCATAAATGAGCTGTGTTACTTCAAATCATTTGATGTTCAAATGAAGTATGGGCACGCCAGATTGCGCCTTGTATATTGTTCCATATTGCCATTTTATGCAGACCTAAGGTCAATGTTCTAAAATTATTTTGTATTCTCCATGTTTGACATGAAGATTTTTATGATGATTCTCTATTCTCCATGTTTTGATATTTTGGGCTGACATAGTTGAGCTGAAAATAAACAACCACAGAGAATTAACACCACAGAGAATGATTCTTCATAGATACTGTGCAGTGTTAATGGGTGTTCAATTTGACTCTTATCAGAGCTGGGTTTTCACTGTAAGAGAGTACATTATCAACACAGTGGTGTGTAAGATCAATACTTATCAGAGTAATTTGACCCTCCAGTGTTGACTTCTAATAACTCAATGCAGTGTTAATGAGCATTGGAATTTAACTCAATCAGAGTTGATTTGTTAGCAAAGAAGAGTAAATCATCAACACTCCTGAGAATGATATTTATACTCCAGAGTTATTTAACCTTTAGTGTTAAGTTTAAACAACACAAAACAGTGTAAACGAGTGTTGCTTTTTTTTACTCTATTTAGAGCTAATTTTAACACTAGGGCAAGAGTCAGTTTAAATAGTAAGACCGAATACACTCGGGAATAGTGTTACATTTAACTCTTAAGTGTTAGGCCCCATTTACACGAGGACGAAGCGGGTACGTTTGCATTTGCGCACCGAATTTGTTTTCAAAAAAGTATTCCGTTCACACGCATTCGGCTCAATTAACGTGTCCGTTCACACCAGACTGCTCGACCCGCTGGAAACGCTGTAGTACATATGCCGGGCCTGTAAGTGGCTGCTGCCGCCACAAAATACACCAAAAGCAGCGAAGAAGACCCTGGAGCAATGGTTGCCATGGTTGCCCTTCTGTTTATTCTCCGCGGTGGACGGCGTGTGCTCCTGCTGTAAATCTCTCCGGTAGTCCACCAGCAGATTAAAAACACCCACCTCTCCGCCTGTTCCAAGGGACGAGGGAACCGTGCGGCAGAGTTTCCGTTAAAAAAACTGTTTGCTGGTCAACATGTCCGTTAAAGTTGAAATCTTCCAGACAAAATTAGAAAAGTGCCGGTCAGTTGTTATTTATTGAGCTTTAAAACAAATTGATAACGACTCTATATATAATAATATAAGAATAATAAACCAAGCCTCTCTTTTCCTCCCCCTCTTCTGAGAGCCCAGCAGCTGATCTCTGAGCAGGAGACGTGGGGAGAGGGAGGCGGGGCTATTTCATCGTTATCAGAAATGATCATATAGGGCAGGGTTCCCCAATTATATTTACCAAAGGGCCAATTTTTGTCAAGCATGACAAGCTAAGGGCCAAAATGTTATTTGTCACTAAAAGTTGTTTTACACTATGTGCAGATGTTACCTCTATTATAATTGTTGTAGTAGTGGCAGTAGTAATTAAACAAACCCTGTGTTGAGAGTAAAGGAAAAATGCATCCTTGAAACAAAATTAGACCGAAATCAAACATTTATTAACAATAATAAATAAATGCTTTAAGAAATACAAATTATTTTGCTGTGGTCTGATGGGGCATAACAATAACACAAAAATAAAAAACAACAGAGTGAACTCTGATCAAATAGTCAGACAGGTCCACATCCAATTCAGCAAACACTGTAACACACACACACTGGGAAAGACAGGAAGACAGAAAGAGTTTCAGTTAGTTGCTTTTATAATGTCATACCAAAATACACCGCATTATTAGTTTTAACATTTTTAAATATGTCTACCAAATAATATCAGGCTGTAAATAACAAATGTATTGGTTTTTTTTTACTTATTTTAATATATTATTTTAATGCTGTATTCAATTTGACCAGTTTGTGGGCTGTTGTTAAAAGCTCTGCATTATCCAAGGTTTTTCTCTATCATATTAATAATTTGTTTTTAATTACGCTGCGTAGCATTTATTTAGGAAATTAATGTATATATAAAATATAACTATAAAATGGTTATTTTTGTCTTAATAATTATTATACCACAATAAAATTGACAAATTGCAAACATAAATTGATGTTGTTCACTCACCAATCAGTGAGAGAAGTGAGAGCGGCGGGATGAGGCAACCTGTCTGATGTTGGGCTTGTATTCTGTTGTGGCAATCCTGAGGCACTGTCCAAGATGTGCACTGGAGAGTGTGCACTGGAGAGTCTGTTCCTGTCCTGGCTTTTGATAGCATTCATTGAAGAAAATCTTGATTCGCAGATGTATGTTGAGGGGAACATTGTGAGTAGGAACATAGCAATAGCTCTAGTGTTTTTGAAACGAGCTTGGGGAACCACGTTGATCCAAAAGTCACACACTGGTGCATCCTTGTGTTGAGCTTTCAGCAACTCAGAGCTTCCCATCTCTAAGACCTCCATCTGAAGAGCTCCCTCTTCTATGGAAGGCACCAGCCTTTTGGCCTCTCCAGTCCACTGCCCGTCTGCTGACACAGAGAACGGCTGTCTGAGGAAGAGGAGGATGTCACCTGAGATTTTAGGGGAGCTTTGAAATCGCTCCAGTTTTGTCACAAAATCCTTCATTACTGGATCTTCCGGCATTTCATTCTTCTCGCAGTGCTCACGCAGACGTGGAAAGTGCAGCTTCCTCCCATGAATGTCTCTCTCCAAAGGTGCAGCTTTGACAGAAAAGCTTCAACCGCCTCGTACATCTCAGCAACAGTGTGGTTCTTGCCTTGCAGCTGCAGGTTAAGGTGATTTAGATGAGACATGATGTCACACAAAAAATTAACATCTGCTATCACCTTGGTGTCAGTTAAAAAGCTCAAAAACTCATGGGCTTTTTGGCTCTGCAGCTTGATAAGAACGACACCAGTTTCATCACGCAGGTCGCACACCCTCTCCAACACACGGCCCTTGCTCAGCCAGCGAACATCGTTGTGTAGTAAGAGATCCTTGTGTTCAGATGACGTTTCCTCTAGCAACGATCTAAAAAGGCGATTGCTGCAGACTAGAGCTCTCACGCACAAAGTTAACCAGTCTCGTCACAGTATCCATAGTTTCTTTCATTTTTCCACACAGTTTTGCGCACAACACTGATTTGTGAATGATGCAGTGAAATGTCAGAAGCGCCGGGTTAAAGGCGGAAAGCCTGCTTACCAAGCCTTTGTGCTTTCCAAACCATCGACGGAGCCCCGTCGGTTACAACAGAGACGATTTGACTCACATTCAAACCATTCTTTTTGAAGAACTGTGTCAGCTCGTGGAAGATTATTTCCCCGGTCGTGCGCCCGGGCAGAGTAAGCAAACAGCAGCTCTTCCGGAATATCTCCCCATCAAAAATCGTACGAACACAGACAGCTGTTCCAAGTCGGTTCGGTCACAGACGAGTCTATGGCTAGGGATATAGCCTCTGTTTTCTTCAAATCCGTGAGTAGACCGGAAAAACACTCCTCCGCTAAAACCTCTACTCTTCTGGTTGCCGTGTTAGCCGACAGCGGCACCTGCTTTAGTAGCTCTACAACCTTATTTGTTGTTTTTCATCATGATTTAAAACTTCACGAGCCATGTCTATCGCACACCGTTTAATTAACTCAGCATCAGCAAACGGCTTCTTGGCTCTAGCGAGCGTCCAAGAGACGTGCAATGAGGCAGCTGTTGCGCTCTCTTGTGCGATGTTGTTTTCGACATTGTGGAAACAGAGTGCTTGTATGATGCAAGCAAATCTTTTGTGTGCGCTGGTCGGATTTCTCTGGATAGTTAGCATTAAAACTGGCAGCATGAATAGAGGTGAAGTGCCGCTTCAGGTTGTCTGATTACAGCTACATTCTGCATGCAAATCAAACAAGTCGGTTTAGCATTGGCATGGTCCGGTAAAAAAACAATACTTCTCAGTCCAGTCAGTTTTGAACTGACGGTTCTCCTGGTCTACCTTCCTCTTCTTAGCGAATTCCATCCTGGGTTTGAGTTATCCACAGCCCGTTAGTGTCATGTTGGTCAATCGCTGGGCTGGGATGACAGGCGGCTAGCTGGCGAGCTATTGTTTATCTGTGTTTGCTGCTATTCCAGGTGGTGACGAGTAAGTCAAGCGCGCGAAGCACGTCTTGCATATGCACGCGATAAGGTCAAGAGTCAGGTTTTACGAGTGTCGACGAAGGTCAAAATAAAGCGAAACCGCGGACATTTTATTTTATGTTTTTATGTTATAAGAAGTGAATGCCAGTAGATCAGTGCGGGCCATGCATTTGCCTCTCGCGGGCCGCTAATTGGGGTTGGCTGGTATAGGGGGTACACACGGAGCCGTTTGCCCCCCCAGAGCATTCCGTTTGCAGATCTATCCACCTGGGACCCGTTATCGTTTGCGGGGTCCGTTTTAAATCTCAGATCATGTCCATAAATGGATCTACCACCTGACCTTTAGTCTTTGGCTCTCTTGCTTAATCCTAAAATCTCAGATCTAATACATCATCGCTACTCCTCATTATTTTCATCCTTTTCTCTCTTTCTAACCCCTTCACCCTCTGGGAACCACCGGTGTTTGCTTAGAGGGTAACAGGTTAACAGAGACGCCTATTCCGGCAGGGGAGTGTTTCACCATAGACACAGGCGTGTCTCCTCATATCTGTTCTTCAATTCACTCTATCCCTGTCCACCATCTCCAACTTATGTCTTTACTCCAACCTCTCCCTGACCTTAAATCTGGGCTTTCCCCTACAAGAAAACGATTATATTCTGTATCACTATATACCATTACAAATACTCAAAATATCCTATCGTATTCTATTCTCCTATTGTAGACCTTCGGACTCCAATACGGCTAAAAAATATTTGACAGAATTCCAACTTCTCACCAGGGCCATCTTCGGGCTCCTGCGAACCTACCACCATCAGGGAAACATAAAGCAGATCCCTTACTCAAACAAAAAAATCGGATCACAAAGGCATTCAGACCAAGCATCCCAGCAGGTCCATACCTCCCACCTTCTAATCAGGGGTGGGAACCTTTTTCCTCTCAAAGGCCATTTCAATTTTTACAACATCCTCCGAGGGCCATACAAATTATGGAACTCAACCTCTGCTTAAAAAAATAAAATCACTGCCCATTCATTCACCTTTCTTTCATGCTGTGCAAAGAAAAAGCAACCTCTTAATCCAGATATCTTACCATGACTCGCGCATGCATGCACGTGCACGGTTGTGGCATGACCACCAAAACAGAAAGATATGGACACAAGATGTGTGCAAATGTATTTAGTATCCTATCCATGTGAACATGATTTAAGTGGGTGGTGGACCTAACCTCATCTAAGGGGGTGCTCCCCCTGGTGCACTTTTAGAGCAAAATTAAGGGATCGATGGATACATCTCTCAACACCCATATGAAACAGAACTGTAAGCAGATTTTCTTTTTCTTTATGGATATTTTACAAATCACTAGCCTAACCAGATGCTAATAACAACAAAGTTATTGACTGTATGATCAGTATGACAGATGAACAGATCGCCACTGAGCTTTACAACTAAAGACACAGCCACGCAAAAACTGCGGCATGTGTGCGGCTCCTTATGCGTACGGCGTCCGGTGCTCTCCGTCAGCATTACACTCCTAGGCTCGTGTTGTGTTCAAGGACCCTGACCTTGGCAAGGAAAAACAGGCACTCTTTTTGAATTATTTTGGGGTCTAGATTCCATTAATTTCTTTTTTGCGTTGTGTTTATAAATTACCTCGATGATCAAATGGTCTCGCGGACCGTATACGGCCCGGAGGTTCCCCACCCCTGTTCTAATGGAAATGTGATGAACTGGCTACAGACGGGCCTGCAAATCACGAAGGAACATTATGACAAATCCATCACAGATATTCTTGAAACACTAAAACCACTTACCAAAGAGAACGGACAACAATCATGGAATGTAGTTTCCAAATGGCCCAGATCCAAGTACCCCAAGATCCAAGACCAGGTCTTCCTACGTACGGCAGAGGATATTAACCTAATAGGCAAGTCTCGACTCTCAACCAGACCATTCCTCCACAGACAATCAAAAAATCCCTCCTGTCACCACCTGGTTCCCATTCGGTTTATAATAAACACCAATCAAACATAAACAATTATATGAAGATATTATTTATTTTGTTTTTTCAAATATTTTTATTCACGTGTAAAAAAAAAGAAGTGTAACAGTGCATTACAGCAATTAAGGCATTTTAATTGTTCCCCCCCAAAAGAACCCTTACTCACTTTCCCTTAACCCCGCCCCATCCCAACCACCCCTCTCCCGGAGCACTGAGGCAACAGTACATCAATACAATACAAAATGTGACCTGCTCTATCGAAATCAGTCGCATTGACCCAAAGACACATTTTGAGTTGTATACACTGTTGGAAAGAGGAGATTCCTAGCTTTCTAATGATATCTGTATTGTTTTTGTACTCCAAATATTAAGCGAAATATGTCACATTATATAATGACTGTCACTGAGTCATCATTTTGAGAAAAAGGCCTTCAAAGTTTTCTCTTCTCTGGAATCCATCCATCTGATTGATTATTAGCGGAGCAAATGATCAAAATACTACGGAGGGAAGATATTTTCGTTTGGATTACTGGTCTGGGGGAAGCTCGCGAGTGTGTGTGTGTGTGTGTGTATACGTGTATGTGTGTTGTGTAATTGTGCGTGTGTGTGTATTGCGCTTGTTTCCCGGGGAAAACCCTCACGAGAAACACCGGCTGTTGTTATGCCTGCTGTGACGTTAAATTACTCCGTTCTCCGCTTGTAATTATGCCGAAGCTTCAAAGTTGTATTTATCATCTGAATTTGCCGAAACAAGTTTAATATTCTGAAAGCCAAGACTTTGTTTAATTGAAATCAGATGAAAACAAACTGTAACGGACCCTGCCGTGTTATTTATGATTACTCCACGCTTACGTTCATAATGTCAGCCGGAGTGAGGGGGGGGCGACGCTGCGGAAGAGCAGATTGCCTGTCATCTTCCCTTTACAAGCTTAAAGAATGTATTTATGGTGTTAGTTTGGAAATAAAAGTTTCATATTCTGAAAGCCAAGACTTTGTTTGTTTAAAATCAAATAAAACACCCAAACCCCGGAGAAATAGTTTTTTACGCAAATCCACGTTTATTTTGAAATGAGCCGTTGCGACTTCCGACTGATTTTGATAGAGATACAATAATATACATGCACATACCTGCATACATACATACATACATACATACATACATGTACACATACTAACACATATCCAGGGATGTCACATGGGCTGCATGTGTGGCGGAGGGAGAATCATATCAGAATTATAGACGGAACATAAAGGGGGAATCCCTACAGCGACACCATATCAGGGGAAGACGGTCTACATAGCTGATCAGTGGCCTCCAATGAGCGTAAAACTTATCTGAGGAACCCCGGAGAGTAAACTTAATTTTTTCCAACTTTAGAAGAGACATCGTATCACTCAGCCACATTTTAAAAGAGGGAGGTAAAGGAGATTTCCACAAAAGAAGGATTTTCCTACGAGCAATCAAGGAGGTAAAGGCAATGACATTGGTTTGAGTGTTTGTAATGTTGATTCCATCTGGGGGCCTACCGAAAATAGCTACATGAGGGGATGGAGAGATTTTTAGACCTACAATTTCAGAAATACATTCGAAGAAAGATTGCCAGAAGCTAGATAATTTAGGGCACGACCAGAACATGTGAGTCAGGTCACAGGGGGCCTGGGAGCATCTATCACACCTTCATCCAGTCTATCTGGATAAATCCTGGAGAGCTTAGCCTTGCTATAATGTAGTCTATGGAGAACTTTAAACTGTATTAGGCTGAGTCTAGCGCAACTGGAGGATGAGTTAACGGCTCTCAGGGCCTTCTTCCAAAAGTCATCAGAGAAGGTGAACTGTAGTTCCTTTTCCCAATTAGTTCTAATCTTGTTAATGGCAGATTCATCAACCGGAGAAAAAAGATCATAAAAGTAAGAGACATGGCGCCTAGACAAAGTTTTGCTCTAAGTACAAGATCCACTCCACTGGGAGGCAGGGTTGAGGGAATTGTGGAGAGTGGGTCTTAGCAAAATCCCTTAGTTGAAAGTATCTAAAGAAATCAGATCCTCTTAGATTAAAGGCAACCCGTAGTTGGTCAAAACTGGCAAACAGGCCATCAATGTATAACTCCCCTATGCAGCGGAGGCCTTCCCTCTCCAAGTGAGAAAATCGGGAGTCAATTGTGGCTGGTAAAAATAGATGGTTGTTACAGACAGGAGTTGCTTGAGGAAGAGTAAGCCAACCAAAGTGACGTCTAACTTGTGCCCAGATCTTTAAAGTGCCAATTACAACGGGGTTAGATGTGAATTGTGAGGGGGAAAGGGGCAGACTGCTACAGGGCTTGAAGTGACGTGGATCGACATGAGTTGGCCTCCACAAGACACCAGTCACTCTGGGGTGAAGTGAACCAGAGCATGATCTTGTGTGTGTTTGTGGCCCAGTAGTAACCCATAAGGTTAGGTAAACCAAGCCCACCCAGGAACCTGTCCCTCTGCAGTAATGGTCTACTAGCTCTTGCATGTTTACCAGCCCAAATAAATGAGGAAATAATATTATCAATAGCAGTGAAAAAAGATTTAGGCAAAAAAATAGGTAGGCATTGGAAGATGTATAGATATCTGGGCAGTACATTCATTTTTATTGTCTGAATCTTCCTGCTAAAGAGAGTGCCAGATGGCCCCACCTCTGCAGGTCAGATTTGACTGTTGCCGTCAGGACAGTAAGATTTTGTTCCCGTAGCGCACTAAAAGACTGCGTGATTGCAATGCCCAGATATTTAAACCCTGAGTTGGATATTCTAAAAGGCAACGACAACGGAGGTAATTCTGTAGCCAATTGGTTGATAGGGAATCATTCACTCTTTTGGATGTTTAATTTGTATCCTGAAAATGAACCAAAAGTGGTCAAAAGTGAGAGAATGTGTGGATTACTAGCTATAGGATCGCGCACATACAGAAGAAGGTCGTCAGCATATAACGAGACCCTGTGTTCGATATCCCCTCTCTGAATCCCCTTAATTCCTCTCTCTGCTTTTAGAGCAATCGACAATGGCTCGATAGCAATTGCAAATAGTAGTGGGGAGAGCGGACACCCCTGACGCGTCCCGCGAAAAAGAGGAAAGAATTTGGAGCGCTGGGTGTTCGTACATACAGAGGAGTGAGGAGAAGAGTACAGAAGTCTAACCCAGGAGATGAGGCCTGGACCAAAGCCCAGCTGTTGAAGGACAGAAAACAGATAGGCCCACTCAACCCTGTCGAAGGCCTTCTCAGCATCAAGAGATATGACAACCTCCGGTTCAGCAGGAGAAGGCGGGCTGTGGATGACGCTGAGAAGTCTTCGGATATTGTTAGAAATTAAAATCAATGTTTAATAGCATAATGTAGCTTAAACATCCATCAGTTTAAATGCTATTTTATTCTGGAAAAAAACGGAAGTTCTCAATACCAAGCTTTTATTCTGAAAATCCTTCATGACGACATCCGGGACTACCGTCCATTAGTATCACTAAAGTGGGCTATTGACGCCGTTAACATGTATTGCATATAAAGTTATGAAAGAGTTAAGGAAGAGAAAAGGCGTGTTTAGATATATTGAATGTACAATGTCTGTATCCTCTGATATGCGTAACAACGGACATTAAAACGTTGGAGAGCCGGCCCGCAGGGAGGAGCCAGCAGAGGATATATAAACAGCGGGACCTGAGGGGTTTGGCCTCTTTCTTCACCTGGCAGAGCCAGAAACACAGCTGCTTTTCTGTCGAACAATATTCTGTTTGTAACATTACCGCGCCTTTATTTTAATTAAAGTACCAATTTGAAACCATCTCAGAGACTCCATTTTGTCTCCTTTTTTAAGCTTCTCTCCTGGACGCGAGAATTATTACACGGATAACAATTGGGGACCAGCTGACATGATTCTCGTTAGACCGGGAGAGACTACACAGCCGGCTGTTGCCCGGAACCGCTGGCAATCCGTTCGACACAAAGAGCTCAAACCATCGGTAAGAAGAAACCTGTTAAGTCAAATTCTTCGATAGTTTATGCAGGACAATTTTAGGATTGTGTGTTGGACGGCTGCTTCCGGTTCCTGAAAATAGCTGGGAAATGTAATGTTTATAACAATAACACGTGGCGTTGTTTTGTCACAAGCAGGTGAGTTAAAATTACTTATTTTTCTTATATTTAACCCTGCATGCTATTCGTTTGTCTGTTATTACATGTCGGCAAGAGGCTAATCACTTCAATAGTGTTTTTGTTACGTTTGAAGTTAACGTGAATAGTTTGAGGATATTCAGCAGTCGGGACTGCTTGAGACAAAGAACACAATCACAGTGGAAGCTGAGAATATTGGAGTGAGTGTTTGTGTTAAAGACAGTGTGAGGCTGTTTTTCTTTTTAAAAGTCCTTTGTGTGATGAGGGCAATCATTTCAAGTGTTTCTTGTTACGTTTTAATTTAACGCAAATAGTTTGAGGCTATTAAACAGTGGGGGCTGTTTGAGACAAGAACAAAGTTGGGTGAGTGTTTTAATTACAGTGTGAGGCTTTCTTTTTAAAAAGTCCTTTTCGGGGAAAGGCCTGAAAAGTTTGAAGCTTTCAGTGGTTGTATTTCTGTTTTCAAACAGACATTGCGTGTGGATTACGATGAGAAATGCGACATTCGGCGTTAGATAGATGATATTCTGCTAATTGTGTTTGGATAGCGTCTTAATTTGTCCCATTATAGCGTGTTTAAACAGAGGAGATAACCATACTGGCTCTTAAAGTCAAAACATTACGTGCATGGGTTCAGAGCCGTATGACGTAAGGGTTTGAGGCCCATTTATAAATTGTACAATAAATAGAAATGTTATTTTAAACTGCAGTGTTTTGTGTTACATTTAGTCATTATTTCAACTCCCCTGTGAAAGCCACAAGGTGTTTTCAAATCCCTTTGTTCTTCAGGTTAAAGGTTGGAAAATAAGTTGCCATCTTGTCTTGCCCTCATGTTGAAAATAAGCCACACGGCAGTCGCCATTTCGTGAAATGCTAATTGAAAGTACTCGGTTTGTTCTTACACACTCAGTCACACTCACATGAGGCTAGGCACTCCATATGAGAAGGACACATCATATTTCTTGGCAGAGTTGGAACTATAAAATAGACAGGTTATCTTACCGTGGGAAGTTTGTTATTTGTAGGAGTCTGGTTTTGTACGTATTTCTGCTTACAAGTGTGTCTTGGCGGATTTCTTTTTTGAATATTCTTGCTTGCAAATGTGTTTTGGCGGTTATGTGCTGTGTTATTCAACCATATTCTCCCATTTTTAAGGAAATAAGCTTCTTCTTGTTAAAAAGAGGTCAGTTTTGACAAAGATATTATAACATTTTGAAGCTTGATTTTAAGTGTATAAATGAACACATGCTTCATGCCGAGATAGAATTGCAAGTGGTTTCTAATTATAAGATAAGAAACCTTACATAATACTCTTTCAAAAAAGCAAACAAATGTATTGAAGCTAACACAAGTTATGACATTTACATAATTCCAAACATTTCGGAAAGTGGAACCCAGTAGAGCCACACCAGATTTAATTTTTATATTTCAAGGTCAAAACTGTACACAGTACAATTGTTGTCTATTTTTTTTTTACAATTCTGATTTTAAAAATGTGCATAATTGTTAAAAAAGGAAATAATCATTTATATTTTATAGATTGACTTTGGAAAAAATATATATAAGAATAATCATTTATATTTTATAGATTGACCTTATTAAAAAATACAGATTTAAAGTTCGGACGAACAGCAACGAAGGTACTAGTCAAAGGACTAGTGCTTCAATCTTTGATAATTTCATATTTTTCATTCAAATAGTTAGAGAACATGTCACCAAAAAAACTAAATTAAGGCCAGAGGTAGAGCCAGGCACAACTGCAGATATCAAGGAAAGGGGTAAAAATCAGATCAGATGCTACAACAGTTCCAAGTCGTAGACAGAAGACATGGAACCAAGCTGAGAGACTGTGGAAACAGTGGCAAACGAGAGGACTGTTTCCAGCAGATGATCAGCCTGGACCAACAAAAGCCCATAGAAGAGCAGTACTCGACTATGAGCACGAACAATGCATACAACAGCTAACTATATGGAGGGAAGCTGAACAAAAGACACCGTAGCTTGTAGGAACAAGACAAGGAGAAGGAAGGTGAAACTTCCAGAGAAGGCAGGGCAGACACTTCCAACAATTCAAGCTCAGGAAGAACCAGAGAATGCAGGGCAGACACCTCAAACAGTAAAATCTCAGACAGTGCCAGAAAATCAGAAGCAGAACCAACAACCAGGAGGTTTCCGAGGAGCAGAGGCAGAGGAAAAGTTCTCCGGTTTGGGGATGCTACATATGTGATCAGCTGGGCCATTGGGCTAGAGATTGTCCACAACAACAAATGAAACGCCCAACACATGCACCAAACAACGGCCCTCCATGCAGATACCCCGGGGGAGGTTTCCATGATGACAACGGAGGCAGGGGTCCCAGAGATGTCAAAGACGAACAGGGGTGCCAAACATGACTCAAATGCCACTGACAGCCTGGTATCAACCACAACAATGAGGAAGCTCAGAGGGCCAGACCACCAGGTGATGCATCTTCAGCACAAGGGTATTTTGAAAACCAGCTACATTGAGCCATATCTGTCACCACAGGAGGGAGAGGTTTAATGTAAAACAAAATCGAGAGTAGCATTTGCATTTACACATAAAACATCCACAGAATAGAACATTTAGCAGACTATTTTTGTAATTATAAGAAGGAAAGAGATTACGAGTGATGTTGTTCCCCTACACAGAAAACGATTGTGTCCACACAGCTAGTGAGGTCAAGACGACGGGTTTCCACCCAAAAATATGAAGACGGAAACCTGGTACTCGCCCAAGAAGGAGAATCCTTACCAAGTGCTTCTGTTTACACCGACTGCAGTCCAAGGGGCGGCGATACACCTGACGTGGAGCTGTTGAGACCTGAAAACAGAAACTCGATTCTGCTCTGGTGAAGTCTGGCTACAAAGGGAGGTGTCCGATAGGGTCGCTTGTCTCAAACCAGTGAAGAAGTCAACAAGAACCCAGCAGAACTACAGAGTGACTGTTAGCGGGAGAACAGTGACGGAGCGACAGAGACTGGCACAACATTTTCCAGCCAGTACATAGATAGACCCCGTCAGAAGACCGGGGCTGTGTTTAAAGGGGAACTTCATTTATTGTTAGTGGAAGTGTAGTTTTTTTTTTAGTCAAACAATTATGTGATTTATGGAGTCAGATTACAGTTTTTTCTCATAAACAAAATGTTATAATCGGTCTGAAGTATCTGTTTTAAGGAAATGAGCTGCAGATTAAATAACATAACACTGATTGAGAGCTTGGATGAAGAAGTTGTAGGGATTTTACAACAGTTTCAAGAATCATTTTTATTTATTTATTCTTGAGTAACTTTACTGAATTATAATGTAGTGCGTAAGGCAATATCTCATTTTGAGTGAGGGGCACCAGCCCTTCATGCATGTCACCCTCTGTGAGAATAGTTCGTATTTTAGAGAAATATTATTTTATCATATCTTTGTTCAGCAGTAACAACCAATCCTCTAATCCTAGAATTATTGAGACGCATTAGCGACACCAGGGGTATTGTTTTTCGCAGCAACAATGATGCATAATACCAGGACAAAAGCCATTGTTGAAACAAGTAAACAATTGTTTGTGCTAATGGAAGATTTTAGTGAATGTTTTTATACCATCAGAAAACCATACATCATACGATATTTTTTGTACGCCTTATGGGTACACGGAGAAGTTATACTTATTTGATGCAACGTTATGGGTTTTACATGTCCTGTTCAGAATAGGGTAATCATTGCAATATTAATTGAGCATGTTATGCTCAAAGGAGGGAGTGTCATGATTATACAGACATGTTGATTTCAGTGACGTTGTAGTTAAAAATAATAACATGAAGTTAATGATAGGTCTCATAACGACAAAAGGTATGCCGAAGCTTGGGCCTCCTCCAAGGAGGGAGTGGTCCAGTTTTAGATGTTAGGCGAATAGAAGTAATGAATATGTCAGAACTCTGAGTAATATTATCCAAGTTTTGTCTAATAATAATAATAATAGCTTGGATTTATGTAGCGCCTTTCAAGGGACCCAAGGTCGCTTAACAAGTAATAGGACAAAAAAAAAAAAACATAACAAAACAAAAGTCAGACAGACATAACAACAGATCGATTTAGGGGCCGAAAGCCTTGGCAAACAGATGGGTCTTGAGGGCCCTTTTGAAGGCGTCGAGTGTGGGGATGTTGCGAATCTCCGCAGGGAGAGCGTTCCAGAGGGTGGGGGCTGCCACACTGAAGGCTCTGTCCCCGAAGGTTCGCAGTTTGGTGCGGGGGGTGGTAAGCGCCAGAGTCTGAGGACCGCAGGTTCCGGGGTGGGGCATGTGGGTGAAGGATGTCCGATAGGTACTGGGGGGCAAGGGCATGGAGGGACTTGTAGGTAAGGAGGAGGATTTTATATGATATGCGAGACTTGACCGGCAACCAGTGTAGGTGGGTGAGGGTGGGAGTGATGTGCTGCCATGGCTTTGTGTGCGTGAGGACCCTAGCAGCACAGTTTTGGACATACTGGAGCCTGTCCAGGGTTTTGTTGGGAACCCCGAACAGGACACCATTGCAGTAGTCCAAGTGTGTGGTGACAAACGCATGCACCAGGGTTTCGGCAACCGACTCCGAGAGTGACGGTCGGAGTCTGGCAATGTTCCTAAGGTGATAAAAGGCCGATTTGGTCACAGATTTGATGTGGAATGGAAGGAAAGGGTGGAATCAAGGATGACACCCAGGTTGCGGGCTTCAGGAGATGGGGAGATGGAGCAGCCATCAACCTCAACTACACAGGCTAGGAAAGCTACAGAGATACCAGACGAGACACCAGAAGAGACTCCTGTTCGGCCAGGTGAATGGGTGAGGGTGAAAGTTCACAAAAGACAGTGGGCTGATCCCGGTGGACGGAACAGTGAGAAGTTGTAATGAACTTCACACGCGTTCCGGTTTAAAGGTAAAGAAAAAGGAGCAAATTTACACCACCTCACACATTGTCACCCTTCACTGGCAACTTCCAGAACATTATTGGGAGTTAGGACTGATTTGGCAGAGCTGGAACAAAACAATAAATAGAAATAAGATAAAGATAGAAACAGCTCAAAAGACGAATTGTCTATAGATTTTTATAGATTGTCCACTAAAGTGAAAACCTATTTTTGCTTTACATCTGAAAAAGAGTCAAATTTTTGTATACGTTATAATAGTACTCATTATTTAAATTCTGTAACTGACACAACCAGGGAGAAAATAGAGATGATGTCAAGAACAAAGCCAAACCAATTGTGGGGTCCCCTAGGGATAAGAGTCAGAATAGCATTGTTGATTGTGCTCATTACACTTGGCACCTTTCTGGTTGGATGGGGAGTACAATATCAAGTAAGACATGGATCCATTAGTCCACTCATAGAGAATGCCCACATCACTAACAAAACTCCAGCTGAGTTTCAGAGACTTTCACTTATCCCCAGAGTGTTAGATATTGAAAGGGATTTATGCTCCACGTTTCAAATATCTCCGCGTCCGTCTAGAGCTGTGTTATATGGAAGGAATTCAGTGCCACCAAGTCAACCGTACTCTACTTTAATGGCAATATTACAATGCACCAGAAATCATTACATTCAATACAATATCGTTAGCCTAATAGCATAATTGCCCAAGTCATATTTGAATGTTTTTGGAAAACAAGGAAAAGTGCCCTGCAAAAATGCCTAAGTCAAAGCGATGACTTAGGCAGATAGTGATTTTGGACTCTAAAATGCATTCTGATAGGCTGTGGACATAGGCAATAAGGCAGAGTGATGCAGCAGTGGTAGGAGAGTAAAGTTAGGCAGATATCACAATTTGGCCAAAAAATGACTTAGGCAATTATGCTATTAGGCTAACGATATACTTGCAATACAATATACTTGGAATACAATATACTTGGGAACCCAAATTACCTTGTGATCACGTCAGCCAGCCAGCAGAAAGAGACTGAACACAGCTGCGTCTCTTCATTTGTACTCTCTAGCAATGGGAGGGGTCTCTGATCCCCCCACTTTGATTGGCAGCCCAAATATCCCCAACACCCCAAATCTTAAGTTCCCCCACTCACAGGTGGCGAGAGCATTTGCATACAGTGCAAGTCAAGACATGCGGCCACCTTCCCCCGCAGATCCTTTGTCCTTAAAAGTCCATATGGTCTCTCAAAACTCACATGTGCTTGCCCAAAGTCCAGTTCACAGTTTAACCCAAATCATTCTCATTTTTAAGCTTATTCATTTGGAGCTAACATGAATACATTCAAATATTCTACTGCAAGAGCCAAAAGATCAGCTGAGCAACAAGAGGCGGTTATAATCAAGATGATTCACCCCCCCTATATGCAGTTCTTGTATCAAATGATGAGATGGGTTTAAGTGATCGGGATAATCAGTGATGGGGATTTACAGATTAGGGGAATCTCCAAATATACTGGATCCATGTTTTAGTTTGTACCAGAAACACCCCCTGTTAAGTTTATGGACAACCGACCGGTGACCTGAGCTAAATTATTGAAAATGATTACAGTAGAAACAGGCTACTAACCCACAAGTACAGCTTTGTATGTACAAACTCTATGAACAAAATTCCCCAGCAGATTGTGGCGACATTGCAGATATGTCCTGTCACAAAAGTGAGTTACTTATGTTCTAAATAACAGTGAGATTTAAAGTGATGGAGAAAGTATGGGGATGTTCTTTTATAGTGTGTGAAATATGTGGTGCTTGAAACATGTAGGTATTTTTAAATTAATAGAAGAAAATGGTTTCCTGAAAGAGTTATTTGGAGTAGCCATGTTACAGTGGGTGAAAGCAATGTTTAGGGATATAGCACAACTATTAGTAGACATTAATTACATTTAACAACCAGACAGATAGTAAGATTAGGAAAATAGAGTGGAAAGGATTGGATTTATTTTTACCTCAGTGTGTTAGAATTAACTAGGTAATGCGTCCCGAGATCTCTCTCTCTCTCTCTGCCTGTCAGAATGCTACGACCCCATCTTCAGACAAATGACCTCACCACAGGAGACTCCTCCTCCATCGAAAAGACAGAGAACCCGAGCTGAACCAACAACGACCTGAGGCATCCAGAACCATCTCCACCTAAGGCATCCAGAACCAAACCAGCATGCTGATAAAGAGGCAAACTCTCATCGGTCCCCCAGACAGGACATGAAGTTCCAGCCTGAGCCACGAGATTTGGCACAAGAGCAGAGTGTAGGACATGAGAGCGGAATACGCCCTCCATGCAACAGCGCAGAGACTGAAAAGGGGGAGATGAAATGCAAAGCAGTTGGGCCACTGAAAAGGGTTAGACCGGGCGGATGGACTGAGGAGAGGACAGAACCAGAACCAGAGGAGTTGGCATGGGCCAGCAGAACGTGAGGGGGTCGTGGCTTGACGACCAGAGGGGGAGAGAAGGAAAACGGGAGTGAGTGAGTTTACACATAAACACACTTATTAGAAAATAATCCTAAAAACACACTGAGGGTAGAACATATTATTCAATCTTTTCATTATATAACAAATTATTCTTTTAGAGATTCTTATTCATGTGAGAGTTTGGGGAAGATTTAATTTGTTACAATATAGATAGCAGGCAAATCTTTATTTGAATGGAAAATGTTAAAGGTAGAGCTAGAACCAAGCCAAAGAAAGTATTCAAATCTGGAGTATTGGTTTCTCCATTGTAGCATGGTTATTACCATAGGAGAACTGTTAAGGTGGAAACAACATTTGTTTGTCGTCCAAGATGTAGAGTTTTAAAGCAAAGAGCGATTGGAAATTAAAATTCTGAAAAACTAGTATAATTGGGAGTAATACATGCGGGGCCTTGGATCACTCATTTTAATGGTGCATATTTTTGACAACAAATATCTTTCAGGAAGAAGGGGTCGCTCAACCCACCCTGCAGATGTTTTAAATCTTACTTGCAGCTTCAGAGGGAGCGCACAGCACCAGAGTATGAGTTTTTAAAAGACAAGTGCCACCACCTCCTAATGCTCATCCATTTAATCAGTGATGACCTGACATTTAGAGATGTTAATTAAAGGAGAAATATATCTGCCATAAGTCAACATTCCTGAATTGAACTAATTATCACATGCTCGGGCACCCAAGTTTCCACACACTGTAAAAGGAGTTAGCATGGCTCTTCAAGGAGACCAGAATTGAAGATAAATTAGTGTAATGCGTTAGTGATTTCACTGGTTTTCACACCATTTCAGGGACTTTATCACTGCATTAGAACAGACCACCCAAAGCCACCAAGTAGGAACTTTTAAGTTATGAAATTCTACAACTGTTGTAACTGACCACAATCTTCTCCCAGAAATGACAGTCTAGAATGCTGTACCCCAGAGTAGATGTTTGGTGGTATCGTGGAACTAAAACCTTGTACTCAGTCTTGCCACAGGATTGGGCTGGGACCTAGCACAGCCAGTGATGTTTTTTATGTAGTTAATCAACATGGCGAAACACCCCAAAGCCAGTAGGGCTAAGAGACCAGTCCCAGGGGGAGTTTAGGCTCCACTGTGTACAAGGATAACATAGAGCCCAAGAGAGGCCTAGATGTTGCATTTCCATGTCCTAACGTACCGATTGATCACGACGGCCTCTTCTATAGAACATATTGTTTTCATACCTAAATGGTATGAAAGGAGGGAGGGTAAATTTCACATGGGGGGACAGTTTCCAATGCTAGTGGAACAGGATGGTCCACCCCATATACAGATGTTGATGAAAATTATGAGTTAGTTTGAATGAGTTTAAATGATATGGATGTTCAGAGATGAGATTGTTCAATGAATGTCCAGCCGATGTGATTATTTAAATGATGAAATCATGTGAAGAAGTGAGCAAACTAAAATGCTAAAATGGAGTGAATCCATTTAAATTAACCTATACTATTCCAAGATAGTGTATATTTATTTTTACTCTATACTATTCCAAGATAGTGTATTTTTATTATTACATTACACTGGTCCAAGATAGTTTGTTTCATTTTTATTATTTTTCACTGTTCTATATGATAGATTTCATGCATTTTAGAATCATTACTATTTTAAAATGGGTCGTTTCTTTTCACTTTGTAAAAACAAGTGCCTTAACACTGAGCGTGGTATGAGAACGGTTTCTGTGAAAGGAGGGAGGAAGAAATGTTCTAATACCAAGCCATTGCTGCTATTTTGAAGAATGATATTGAATGTTAACACTAGAAGTTATGCACAAGGGAAAACTTTTATGTTTGAACACAGTCAAAGTATTTTTGTATTTTTGTAAAGTTGAGGCTATTCGAAACATTCCATTTTGATTGTATGTTTTTGATGTGAGTTATGTACTATGAGTTCAGATGAAGAACTCATTGATTTCAGTATTATACACACCTTTTAGGTGTGTAACGAGGGACTGTTAGAAATTAAAATCAATGTTTAATAGCATAATGTAGCTTAAACATACCGTCAGTTTAAATGCTATTTTATTCTGGAAAAAAACGGAAGTTCTCAATACCAAGCTTTTATTCTGAAAATCCTTCATGACGACATCCGGGACTACCGTCCATTAGTATCACTAAAGTGGCTATTGACGCCGTTAACATGTATTGCATATAAAGTTATGAAAGAGTTAAGGAAGAGAAAAGGCGTGTTTAGATATTGAATGTACAATGTCTGTATCCTCTGATATGCGTAACAACGGACATTAAAACGTTGGAGAGCCGGCCCGCAGGGAGGAGCCAGCAGAGGATATATAAACAGCGGGACCTGAGGTATTCGGCCTCTTTCTTCACCTGGCAGAGCCAGAAACACAGCTGCTTTTCTGTCGAACAATATTCTGTTTGTAACATTACCGCGCCTTTATTTTAATTAAAGTACCAATTTGAAACCATCTCAGAGACTCCATTTAGTCTCCTTTTTTAAGCTTCTCTCCTGGACGCGAGAATTATTACACGGATAACAATATTTGTGAAGGAGTGCCTCCCCCCTATGAATCCTGTCTGATCTTCCGAAATGATGGAGGGTATAATAGATTCCAACCGGCGAGCAAAAATCTTCGCAAGTATTTTCACATCTACAGACAGGAGCGAGATTGGGCGATATGATGCACAGCTCAACGGGTCCTTGCCCTTCTTAAAGATCAGAGAGATAGAGGCTTGCATAAGGGTGGGCGGCAGTGAGCCTTGGTCGTACGACGAATTAAACATATCTAATAATAATGGGGAAAGTTTATTTGAGAATTTTTTTGAAGAATTCTACCGGGTATCCGTCAGTTCCCGGTGATTTGCCACTATTCATGGACTGTATTGCCTCTTTAATCTCAGCAAGCTGCAGGTTGGCATCGAGTGTCTGTTGGTCGTTAGTCGAAATCTTGGGCATATCCAATTTATCCAAAAATGTATGTAGCTGATCTTCGTTATCAGGGGATTCAGACGTGTAGAGACGAGAGTAGTAGGTTTTAAAGATACCTCCCAGTATCAATAGGTGGGAATTCAAATCGGGGATGGTGGAGAATAGCGATTTCACAAAATTATGATCATCCCAATTGGGAGCATACACAGAAACTAAGATGACCGGCTTCTGATAGAGAGTACCAGAAATGATGACATAACGTCCATTTGGATCTAAAATTGTATTAGTAGGGGTGAAATTTACTTTTTTCCTAATTAAAATGGCTGTGCCCCTTGTCTTTAGGTTAAATTGTGAATTAAACATTTGTCCAATCCAGGCCTATTCAGCTTTGCTGATCAGATTTACAGAGATGTGTCTCTTGTATAAACATTATATCCGCCTTCAGGTTTTTAAGATGTGTCATAATCTTTGTGCGTTTCACCGAAGCATTCAACCCACCAGTGTTCAAAGAGAGTATCCTGACCGCCTGTCCACCACCAGTCCCTGTACCAGTTACATTACCATGACACCGCGTACAGCATCGAAGGTGTAAGATCAGCCCTAGAACATCTACAACTAAAAATGAGAGAACAGTACATAAAGATGACAAAACAGAATGTAAATGAAACAGCTGCCTCAAACAAATGGAAACCTATAGCCCCATCAAGATAAATGCCCCACCCTCTCACTCCCATCCTCTACTCCCTCCCACCTCCTCCCATGCCCTAGCCCCTCCCTCCCCACCCCTGAGCTCCATCTGCCATGAAATTGGAAATAACTTCCCTACCTGAATCATCTCTCCTTCTTCAAGGTGTCTCAGTACCACATCATGCAGATACAACCTCCTTAGTAAGTGTAACAATTGTGAACAGCAAATGTTAACAAGAACATTGTAAAAGTGCAAGAACATCCCGGGTATAGATGTAAATACAAAAATGAAAACAATTAAATTAAATTAAAATAGATAAACATGTCACATCGTGCTGACTTGGCCGAGCAACGTTAGTTATAAAAGAAATGACGTCCCAACAGAACGACGGCTGTAAAGTGTCCAGAACAATTGTGAACAGCATGAGTTAACAAGGACATTCGAAAAAGTGCAAAAAACACCCCGGGTATATAGTGAAAATATAAAAATGTAATCATACAAAAAATAAATGTCGCATTGTGCGCTGTCATGGCTAGGTAACGTTAGATTTACAATCAATTGTGTCCCAACATAACGGTTGTAACGTCCACCATCAATGCAGCGCCAGCGTGGTTTAGCCTAGCCTAGCTCAGCCACCACTAGCCTAGCACAACATCAGTGTTAGTTAGCCGGCTCGCGTTCATAGCCAGCTGCAAAGGCTACAGCCTCCAGGGGCGAGGGGAACCTTTTCTTAGCCCCGCTTCCAAGTGTGATCTGCAGGTGAGCAGGGAACAGAAGAGCCGGTCTGAGGCCTAGGTTGTACAGCTTTGACATGATGTCTCGGTATTTCGCCCGCTGTTCGAGAACCTCCTGTGTGAAGTCTTCGTAGATCTGCACTGGTGTCCCACGGTAGCGGAGATCCCCTCGTCTCTTGCGGCCTCCCGGACAATCAGGTCCTTGACTTGGTACGATGCAGCCGCAATATCACAGGTCGCGGTCTCGCCCCTGGCTGCGGCCTAGCAGCCGGCGCTCTGCGTACACGGTCACGCTCGAGAGGGGATTGGAGAGTTTCATTGCCTAGCAGCTCGACCAAAAGTTCAGAAAAGAAGGTTGTAGGCCGGGGTCCCGCAATAGACTCAGGAAGTCCAATGATTCTAATGTTATTCTGCGGCTCCGACCTTCCAGATCTGCGGTCTTCGCAGCTAGCTTAGCATTGCTATCTGCTAATACCGCACACTTCTCCTCGAGTATACGGAGTCTGATCTTGCAGATTGGCATTGGTCTCAAGAGATTCTATTTGTTCCACATGTTCTGCTACTGTGGTCTGCGTTTGGTTCAGCTTCCTCCAGTACCGCAAAGGCAGCTTTGAAGTCAGCTGAAATGCTAGCTCTGTGCTCCCTCTGTGCTAGCTCTGAGCTAGCTCTGTGCTCTTCAAGCAGGCTAATTATGCTGCCATGTCCGCGCCAGCAACTTCACTAGCAATTGAGACAGCAGTTTCGGTCTTTTTTGCCTGTTTCGTCTCGTTTTCAACGCAGGTTTCGGCATCACATCGGCTTGTTCTGATTTATAGTCCAAATTATGTTCACACAATACGGGTTTAACTCAACTTCGGTGGTTTTAAATTAAATGTAGAAAGTAAAGTCGTGGGAGAACGAGACAACGCAGCCCTCACATGTTCGTCCAACCGGAAGTCTTCCATGAAGATATTATTAAGATGAGATGTTACTTTATTGATTGAACATTTTAGTTTAGAATGTGCTGTCCCACGGTAATTCAGAAGGCTCACAGGTCACATTCCGACCATTATTTAAAACAATAGGTGCTTTCACACCGTCTACAGTTTGATTTGTATAGAGGGAGCTCTGTGGCTGAATGGCCAGCGATTAGGTGTGGCACATTTATCATTAATCAGAGCTAACTGCCTGCCGTCAGATTTCATTTAAAAAACAGGTCTGATTTTAAGACTTTTCTGCGCTCATAAAGAATGATAAGAATAAGAATAATGCGTATTGAACTGGTTTAATTAATTAGTGAGTTTATTTAACACTAGAACCGCCAATCGGGTCAATTTGTGTGATGTGTTGTGTGTGTGCAATGTAACTTTTTTTCAATAAAATATTAAAGTCCTGAAAGTGTGTTATGTAGCACCCTATGTTGTTAAAAATTGCATTCTAATAGCGGGATTTGACGGTGTTAGGTAGGCCTATACAAAAACCTCTGGCGGTTCTAGTGTTAAGGTAATTAGGTACAGTAGAAGCCCTTTTTTATCAGTTACGAATTTAGCAGTTGAACATAAAAGTCAACTAACTGAGGGTCACATGCAATGACAGTGTTGTGTCTAACTGTAAGCTTGTCACTCAGAGTAACCTACAGTTAATTTAGCTGCTGGAGAAGAAAGATCGGTGGGGGGGGGTGGGGGGGAGAGAGCTGTGGTTGATGGGCCATTAGTAAATATACAGCTAAGAGCTGCCGTTTCATTCAGACTGTTTAAAAAACGGTAACAACGGACTATTTTTCTTAGCGGATGCATGTCAATTGAAATCAATACATACAACTATTTTTTAAATCAATAAAAACATTTTCTAAATCCATAAAAGCATTTCAATTAATATTGGGAGTCATGTCGTTACTTTGTTGAGAATGTGGCAATGTAATAAGCGGGATAATTTGCAGCGACTTGTTCCTTATGGGGAAAATAACACCCATCATGCAGATCAAGATCCCTCCGGTACGCGTCGGGATCCTGATCTGCCGACGAGGATCCATTAAAATATAAAATGTTCTAAGCCGTGTCCCTCACTCCTCACATCCCAAGCTGCATCCCCAAAAAGTGTATTATGTTGTTACATCGTTTCAGATGTTATGTTTCAGTTGTGCTCTGTCTATGTTAAAAAGCCTCAGTCACCTTAATTCATGTAATAAAAACATCTCAGGTCAGTAACACTCAAAGCTACATGTGCAATACCATGTTCAGCTATGTTACTATTTATAATGTTATTGTTGTTACATCGAAGATGTACATATTGGAATGATTTCTTAACTTAGGCTATGATTTTTATTGTGTGTTGGAAGGATTTATTAAATTACTATGAATATTGTCATTGTTGAAGGCTTTTAGAGAAGGGTGAATTATAAGCCTGAATTATATAACATTTTATACCTAAAAACATAAAAGCCACAATAAATAAATCACAATTATTCTAGTTCTTTTTACCTCCCGTATTGCTTTCAACCCACCAGCTTTTTGTCACAAACGAGCTGAGGACCAAAATGCAGAACACGGGAAACCAGAGATAGTCGGTAACCAGCGTTATTGAAGGCAATAGGCTGGTAGAAGACAACACGGCATATAGTAGGCAAAGGGCTGGTCGGGGACAGGCGAGGGTTCCAGGAGACAGCAGGACGGGAGTCGCAGGTACAGAACGGGTCAGGGAGCAGGCGAGGCAGGCTGGTCAGGGACAGGCAGGGTCGAAACCGGGAGAGCAATCTGAAGGGTAATGCGGGAAAGACTGGCATGCTGCAAAGTACGATCTGGCACTGAGGTGAAAGTGAAGTGGGCCTAAATACTAATGAGCTGATGGGTGTAACAGAGTGAGAGAGAGACAGGGTGTGACTACTAGGTGACTAAGGAATGTTAATGCAGAAAATAGGTGAGTGAGAAAGCAGATTGTGACAGAACCCCCCCCCCCCCCCCTTAATGGACGGCTCCAGACGTCTAAGAAATTTCTATCAAGAAGAAAAGAGGAAAAAAAAAAAGAGAAGAATCAAGAAAAAACCCTACAGACACCGGGTGGAAGGTGGAGGTATGGGAAAGGTCAGTACTCATCTGAGAATGCTCTCTCGGCCTCTCCCTCCTGGAAATCCTCGTCCTCCTCGCCTGATGACGCTTCCCCCTCCTCCTCGACGAAGCCTCTGATCCGTCGCGGATGAGTGCCCCCCTGCTTAACGCCTGGTTGAGCGTGGGTCCTGGAAGGCTGCTCCGGGTTACGCAGGTGGAAGTCTCGGATGAGTTGAGGGTTGAGGATATGCCGAGCAGGAATCCACTGCCTTTCCTCAGGACCATAGACCTCCCAGTCCACCAAATATTGAACCCCTCTTCCTCTGCGACGGGAACGGAGTAGACGACGAAGGGTGTAGGACCTACACCCTTCGTCGTCTACTCCGTGCATCAAAAAAATCATTTTTAACCTGCTGATCTGTTAAGGGGATAAAAATGTTCCAATTCATGTTGTAATAACGTATGCAAAATATTTTTACAATATGAGGTGATTTAGAGGTGCAACGGCCATCATCTTTTATGGCAAAAGGGAGTAACCAGCATATATATGCATGTGTTTACCTTTTGTTTATTTTTTATCTACTTTAATATTACTGTCATTACCAACACATTGTGCATAATGCACTCTAGCTACAACTTCCATTTCAACATTCAACATAATGTTTATTTGGTAGCCATGCTAACCTGAGACAATCGAGGACAATGCTAATGCTAATGAAGCACAATTCTGTGAGGCAAAAAGACTCCACCCTTGATCTGAAGACATTTGAGGTAATGTACTCTTTATTCTTTGTGTTGGTGTACTTTTATTAAGGATCATTGCCATATGAGTTGTACTTTGGTATATTTAATGAGTAAAATAAAAATGTCTATCAGTTTTATGTAATTTTGTGTTAATTACATGCAGCTAGCTACTGTTTGCTAGTCATCCTGCTAACATTAGTTATTTGTCTAAGGTTCGCCTGTGTGCATTTTATGTCTTATTATAATTGAGCATGTAGTGGGCTTGCAGATCTGCTATTTTTGGCAAGTTTCCCCTCTGAATGGATGCTAAGGTTCAAGTGGATAATGCATGCTAAGGTATTTTTTTAAATTTTATTTACTAAGGTATATTGTAACACTATCCTTATTCATCATTTGACTGTAGAAAACAAAAGACTAATACATTATTTTGTGTTAAACCACTTTATATTTTCAGGCAATCTAGACCACTACCTGCCCCAGTATCCGGCTCTCATAAGATGCTGCCCTCGCCCGTAGGCTCACGCCAGAGGAGCCGTAGCCTGGTCTTCGGTCTGGGTGCCAGCATCACCAATGCGGATGGCATGATTACTGGGGCGAAACTGCCAAATGGTCGTCAGATCTTGCGGTGCATGCTGTACAACTGTGATGTGCAACTACATGACAAGCGACCCGGTATGAATGGAGCCTTGTCACGCTTCATGGCAGCCAAAGTAGTCCTGGAGCAGGTGCGGCCATTTTACGCCAAGGCCAATATCCCAATGGTGAGCGATCGGGGTGCGTGCAACAAGATGGTGGAGCTAGTTGACGTCAACAACAAGCTGCGGCGCATTCCACAGGCCAGGCGCTCCAGTAAGGCTACAGCTCGACAGGTGGATGCAATGGAGCGCAGGCTAGATTCAACATTCCCACTGTGGTCTCCAAACGCAGAGGAGAAGATCCGCAATCCAGAGGACATTGCTTTCCTGGCTAGCATGAAGGGAGACAGAGTGGCCACATTTGGCGCATTCGACGCCAAGTTGCAATCCAAGGTAAAGCGGCGACAGAAGCGTGAAGCTGGGGCAGCTGCCCGGCAGTCACACTTTACCAGTGAGCAGCAGGAAATGAAAGTGAAGTCCAGAATGGCGATGTTGGAGAGCGAAAGTGATGAGGATAGCGTTACAGATGAAATAGCCACTCTACTGGCTGAGAACACACCCCCTTGCAAGCATAAGAAGACTGGCACCACAGCCTTCATTCCACCCGACATCCTCAGCCGGCCAAGTCTCGTGTCACTGGCTACACGGTTGAAGATCACACCGATGCAGCAGGCTGCCTTCACGCGCGGCTTGATCACAGAGTCGGGCGGCAATTGTGCAAATATTTCAGCATCCTACGCGGTCTACGCGATCTGGGTGCAGATGATGCAGCACAGACTCCAGTTAACTTCCAACGGCCGGGAGCTCTGCACAAGGCACGCTGGATGGCCAAGCTCCTCTACACTCTCAAGCTGGCTTTGATGGAGCAGCATATCGCCTTGCTTCCCCAGGGCACCATCACCACACGGCAGCAGGTGCCGAAGATTCGGGCGTTTGCCAACTTCATTACGCACATCTACGCAACATGGTGGCTGACCTGTGACACAGCCGTAGATGCCGCATGGAATGACCTCAAACTCTACCACAACCTGTACACTTACAAGTCTGTTGACGAGGGCATTGCAACCTCGGCCATGAAAGCACTGGAGAGGCACCTCTGGTACCTGACCGGTGAGATGCTGCCCCTGGCACTCTTCAGCAACAAGGTGCCAGCTGATGAGCGGCGTGCACTTGCGGATGCCATCTTGGAGCACAAGCCAGATGATCTTCCCATGCGAGCCCCACAGCAGCGCTTTGGCACTGGTTTCGGCAAGCCAAAGTTTCCAGTCCTCTCGCCGACCACCAGGTTGGCCGACCTCGCCAACCCAGACTGCTGGTTTGGAATGCACCAGCTGCACATCGATCCAGCATTTCTCTCACTCACTGTAGAGGATTGGGCTACCAGTGCATCATTCCAGGCAGGTGTGGTGAATGTGCGTGCAATCAACGTCGTGAATGACTGTGCCGAGCGTGGAGTCAAACTCACATCAGACTTTGTGGCAGCAGCCAAGAGTGAGCAACATCTGCAGAATGTGCTTCAAGCAGTTGAGCATGACCGCTGTGAACAGCCCAATCTTCGCCGCTGCAAGCGCAAGCTGAACACAGTGAAGGACTAAACTAATGACATTGAATTGAATTGAATTGACTAGGACTACATTTTCAACCATTTTGCAGTGATGTTCAATACAAATGTCAACGTTTCTTCTTAAATAAACACATTTAGGTCCTTTCAAAACATCTTCTCGATAACTATTTGTTGTATTTTTGAGAAATTGCCATGTTATGTTATCCATAAATGGGAGTTCTAAAAGCACCGAAAATTGCACTTTTTGGCAAAATGGCAAAATTTGACATGCTGCGTTGCGCCTCTAAATCTGAATGAAATGTCCTCAAACTTTGCACAAATCATTTGTATAGACATTGGAACAAAATGCAACACCTAACAGTTTCATATTTTGAGATTAAATCTTTTGCATTGCATTTTGATGCACCCGAGTGTAGGTAGGGCCCCCATCGATCATCCTCGGGGGTGGTGGTGGAGGGGCGGCGGAAATCATAGTACTCTCCCGGACAGGTTTAATCCTAGAAACGTGGAAGGTGGAATGGATCTTCATGTTCCGGGCAAACTCAGTCGAACTGCTGCAGGATTAATGACCTTGACAATCTTGAAGGGTCTAGTATACCTGGGCGCTAACTTCTTAGACTCCATCCGAAGGGGAATGTTCTGAGTGGAAAGCCACACCCTCTGGCCTACCTGGTACACAGGTGCCTTGGTGCGTCGGCGGTTCGCTGATGTGGCGTACCGGTTAGCAGACTGAAGCAGAGTTGTTCGAGCCTGCCTCCAAGTCCTCCGACAACGTCTGATGAAAGCCTGGACAGACGGACAGGTAACCTCCTTCTCCAATGCAGAGAACAATGGGGTTGAAAACCGTATGCACACTGAAAAGGGGAAAGACCAGTAGCGGAACTGATGAGGGTGTTGTGGGCATACTCCACCCACAGGAGTTGTTTTGACCAGGTCGTGGGATGATCGGAAGCCATGCAGCGGAGAGTGGTCTCCATCTCCTGATTCTTCCGTTCGGTCTGGCCATTGGCCTGTGGGTGGAAACCGGAGGTGAGACTAACCGTCGCCCCGATCAGTTCACAAAACTCCCTCCAAAACACAGAGGTGAATTGGGGCCCCCGGTCGGAAACCACATCAGTCGCCAGTCCGTGAATGCGAAAAACGTGGAGAAGAATCAGTTCTGCCATCTCCTTAGCTGACGGGATCTTAGGCAGGGGTACGAAATGAGCCATCTTACTAAACCGATCTACCACCGTCAAGATGGCAGTCTGTCCGTGGGACGGTGGTAGACCAGTCACAAAGTCCAATGAAATATGTGACCAAGGGCGACGTGGGACCGGTAATGGATGAAGGAGGCCAGCTGGCGCTTGGTGAGATGGTTTGTGCCGATTGCACACAGGACAGGCGTTCAAAAACTCCCGGGTGTCAGCCTCCAGCGTGGCCCACCAGAACCGTTGTAGGACCATCCCCTTGGTACGTTGAATTCCAGGGTGGCAGGAAAGTCTGGAGCTATGAGCCCACTGAAGCACCTCAGCCCTCAAAACCTGAGGCACAAACAAGCGGTTAAGAGGACAAGAACTAGGACCGGGTTGGTCCACCAAAGCGGTCTTAACCCTCTCCTCAATCTCCCAAGCGAGGACGCCGATCACTCGAGGAGAGGAAGAATGGTGTCCGGAATACCCCAGGTGTCTCCCTCCCTCCCGAACTGCCGGGACAAAGCGTCGGCCTTCACGTTGCGGGAGCCCGGGCGGTAGGAGAGGAAAAAATTAAACCGGGTCAAAAATAACGACCACCTGGCTTGCCGAGAATTCAGTCTCTGTGCCGACCTGATGTATTCCAGGTTCTTATGGTCGGTCCAAACCTGAAATGGTTGTTCTGTCCCCTCAAGCCAGTGTCGCCACTCCTCCAACGCCAACTTGACTGCTAGAAGCTCCCGATTCCCCACGTCATAGTTTCTCTCCGCCGGACTCAATCTCCTCGAAAAGAAAGCACAGGGGTGGAGCTTCTGGTTCTCACCAGAACGTTGCAACAGGATGGCCCCCACCCCTACGTCAGAAGCATCCACCTCCACCACCAACTGACCAGCGGGGTCTGGTACTTGCAGGATAGGAGCCGACGTAAACCGGCCCTTGAGGTCCTGAAAAGCCTCCTCGGCTGCAGGGGACCATCGGAACGTCACCTTGGATGAGGTCAGGGCGGTGAGCGGGGCGGCCACGGTGCTGTAGCCACGGATGAACCGTCTGTAAAAGTTGGCGAATCCCAGGAAACGCTGCAGCTCCTTCCGGGAATCAGGGACCCGCCACGAGGTAACTGCTGAAACCTTAGAAGGATCCATCTCCACACTTCCTTGACCCACGATGTAGTCAAGAAAGGCGACCGAAGAAGTGTGAAAATCGCACTTCTCCGTCTTGACGAACAGCGAGTTCTCCAGAAGTCTCTGGAGGACTGTCTGGACATGATGGACGTGTTCCTTGAGGTTCTTAGAAAAAATCAAAATGTCGTCCAGATAAACAAAAACATAATGATCCAACATGTCCCGGAGTACGTCGTTCACCAACGCTTGGAAAACTGCAGGGGCGTTGGTAAGTCCAAATGGCATCACCAGGTACTCGTAATGTCCCGAAGAGGTGTTGAAGGCGGTCTTCCATTCGTCCCCCTCCCGGATTCGTACCAGGTGATAAGCGTTTCGTAGATCCAGCTTAGTGAAGATTGTAGCCCCCTGTAATAACTCGAATGCTGACAAGATGAGTGGCAAGGGGTAACGATTCTTCACCGTGACGTCGTTCAGGCCCCGATAGTCAATGCAGGGTCTCAGGGTCTTGTCCTTCTTCGCCACAAAAAAAAACCCTGCTCCTGCGGGTGATGTGGAAGGACGAATAATTCCCGCAGCCAGAGAGTCATTGACGTAAGTCTCCATGGACTTCCTCTCCGGTGCCGAAAGCGAGTACAACCGGGCCTTGGGTGGGACTGCGCCTGGATGTAGCTCAATGGCGCAGTCATAGGGCCGATGAGGAGGGAGAGATGTCGCCTTAGCCTTGCTAAAAACCTCCTTAAAGTCCAATATTCAGCCGGAACCCCTGTGACATCCGGAACCAGGTTCATATCCACAGATAGTTGAGGTGCGGCGGCCTGCTTGAGGCAAACCTGATGACAGGAGGAACTCCAACCTAGGATGGACCCAGTTGCCCAGTCAATGTTCGGGTTGTGGCGGTGGAGCCACGGATAACCCAAAATCAGAGGGATTTGGGGGGACCGTAGCACATGAAACTGGATTGTCTCATGGTGGTTCCCCGACATGAGCATATGGACCGGTGTCGTCTGGTGTGTCACTGTTCCCAGCAGGTGACCATCCAAAGCATTAGCCGGTACCGGCTGGAGCAGCCGAACCTGTTGGATGCCCAGCTGTAGTGCGAGCTCCTCGTCAATGATGCTAACATCTGATCCGGAGTTGATAAAACAGCCAGAGCCTGAGATTTGCCTGTCAGGAGGAGTCGAGCATGGCACAAGGGTCTTAGATTGGGAATCAACTCAGAGGTTTGACCCACCAGTATACTCCCCATTACTGATGAGCTCTGTCCTTTTACCGGACAACGGGAAACCATATGTCCAGCCTGACCACAGTAAAGGCAAAGATTACCTCTCCGACGTAATTCCCTCTCCTCAGAGGTAAGACTGGTACGACCCACTTGCATGGGCTCGACCTCGTACCGTGAGTCGGTAGTAGGAATGGGAATTCTCCGCCGAAACCGGAAGTCGAAATCTCCCGGAAACCGGAAGTTGTTGTCGCGAGCGGCGGGCCGCTGCTCGCGTCTGTTGCTCTCCTCTCCGGATCTGGATTCGTCTGTCAATCCGAGAGGTGAGCTCAATCAACCCATCCAAGGAAGCAGGGAGATCATAGGAAACCAGCTCATCTCTCATATAATCCGCTAATCCGCTAAAATATGCGTCACACTGCGCCGGCTCATTCCAGCTACTGCGGCGGCTGCTGGTGCGGAAGTCAAGTCAATAGCGTAATCCACCACCGTGCCGGAACCCTGGCTCAAACTTAGCAGGCCTCCAGCAGCGTCGGGACCCAGACGAACGGAACCGAACACCTTCCGCATCTCCGCGGAAATTGCAGCAAAAGAGGCGCAGGCTGGAGTCTGCTGCTCCCACTCTGCAGTTCCCCATAAACGGGCTCTCCCCGTCAGATGATTAACGTGTGAAAGCTACACGAGCCGCCTCGGAGGCGAAGGTGTGTGGCTGCAGTGAAAAACAATATGGAACAGTTTGTGAGAAAAGGACTGCATCCCTCCGGCTCACCAGCGTAGCGTTCCGGCGTTCCCACACGAGGCTCCGGAGCGTATCCCGTCGACCAGGGGCTGGAGCGAGCATCGGAACTGCGGGCGGAGGGACGGTAGCAGCCATGGTAGCGGCTAGCTGTTGTACGGTGGCGGCCATCTGTTGCATCTGGGAGGTAAGGTAAGCCAGCGTTTGTCCCTGGGTTGAGGTTGCCTGGTGGGTCTCGGTAGCTAAGGTAGCTATCGTGACCTCCTGTCTTTGGATGGCATCCTTAACCCTCTCAAAGCGGTCTCTAGGAGACCCGGTGTTTGCTTGGTCCATTTCTGGCCAGATCGTTCTGTCACAAACGAGCTGAGGACCAAAATGCAGAACACGGGAAACCAGAGATAGTCGGTAACCAGCTTTATTGAAGGCAATAGGCTGGTAGAAGACAACATGGCAGATAGTAGGCAAAGGGCTGGTCGGGGACAGGCGAGGGTTCCGGGAGTCACAGGTACAGAACGGGTCAGGGACAGGCAGGGTCGAAACCGGGAGAGCAATCTGAAGGGTAATGCGGGAAAGACTGGCATGCTGCAAAGTACGATCTGGCACTGAGGTGAAAGTGAAGTGGGCCTAAATACTAATGGAGCTGATGGGTGTAACAGAGTGAGAGAGAGACAGGGTGTGACTACTAGGTGACTAAGGAATGTTAATGCAGAAAATAGGTGAGTGAGAAAGCAGATTGTGACACTTTTATGGTGTTGTTACGTCACTAACTGTAAGCTTGTCACTCAGAGTAACATACAGTTAATTTAGCTGCTGGAGAAGAAATATGGAGCTAATTTCAGACAGTTTGAAACGCGAGGGCTGTGCCCGGCACGGGATCTGCCCTCGCTCAAGGGAAAACCTCCAGCGTGACTTGAGACCGCCCCCTTGAAAATAAATGTAATTATAATGAAGCCAGCTGCAATGGATCATTGATCCACCAGGGGGTGCAGTGGGGTTCCACACTGGAGCTCATGTGAAATTAACTCTGATACAGTATGGTAGTGTGTAGCCTTTATTTAACCAGGTGAAAGCTCCTTGAGATCAAAAGATCTCTTTTTCAAGGGTGACCTGCAGGACATTAGTTACACATGTAACATAAAAACAACAGAAAAACAATAAGGATGACATACAACATAATGTACAGGGTACAGTTTACAAAAGGTAGATTTATGTCTGGTAGGCTACTACTGTATAGCGGATCTTAGTTAAGATCCACATGTCACGGATAGGATCATTCTCTGTGCTAAATAAGAGACATGTAATCATTTAGGCTACAACACATCACCATGTTTTTATTTAACAAAATAAGGTTGGTTAGTCCACATCTACTGTACAAAAACATCAGAAAAAAAAACGAACGGGAGGACATTTTGAATTCTAATTTAATCATCATCTTCACCATGATCATGTATGTTTATGTTCGCCGAATTTACATGAAAGCACTGACAAATATGAATATACTGTAGTCAACTTCATTAAACCGTTATTAACGTGCCTAAACTCAGTAATTCACTACAAATATTTATATTTTAATGGAGCCTCGTCGGCAGATCAGGATCCCGACGCGTAGTGGAGGGATCTAGATCGGCATGAAGGTGTTCTTTTCCCCATAATGACCAAGTCTCTGCACATTATCCCGCTTATTACATGGCCACATTCTCAACAAAGTAACGACATGACTCCCAATATTAATTGAAATGCTTTTAAATGCCATTGTCTTAATGTCTTTAATTTTTGGTAAAGCACTTTGAATTGCCTTGTGTTGAAAAGTGCTATAAATAAACTTGCCTTGCCTTGCCTTTATGGATTTAGAAATGTTTTTATTGATTTAAAAAATAGTTGTATGCATTGATTTAAATTGACATGCATCCGCTAAAAAAAATAGTCCGTTGTTACCGTTTTTGAATGAAACGGCAACATATATACACATAAATATACATATATACACATATACACACATATATATATATATATATATATAGACATACATATATATATATATATATATACATATATAATATAATATATATAAATATACACATACATATATAATATATAACACACATATATATATATATATATATATATAATACAAACTTTAATATATATATATATATACAACATATGCATGTTCTGGCCCCTGCGGAATATACTGCCAAAAGTCACGATACGTCATAGATACGTTTTTTTCTTTGCAAAACTAAATGCATTAGTTTGTAGATGGTGTTTTGTATTTGCTAACCACATTGTGTGTTAGTGAATCATGAATCATTTGTAAAAACCTGTTTAGTTTGTTTGTGGAGTTATGGCAGGAAATTAGCTCCATAAAGAAAGATCAGGGGGGGACGTTTCATTGAGACTGTTTAAAAAACGGTAACAACAGACTTTTTCTTAGCGGATGGCATGTTAATTTAAATCAATACATACAACTATTTTTTAAATCAATAAAAGATTTTCTAAATCCATAAAAGCATTTCAATTAATATTGGGAGTCATGTCGTTACTTTGTTGAGAATGTGGCAATGTAATAAGCGGGATAATTTGCAGCGACTTGTTCCTTATGGGGAAAATAACACCCTTCATGCTGATCGAGATCACTCCGCTACGCGCGGGATCCTGATCTGCCGACGAGGATCCATTAAAATATAAATATTTTTTGTGAATTACTGAGTTTAGGCACGTTAATAACGTTGTAATGAAGTTGAATACAGTATATTCATGTGTCAGTGATTTCATGTCAATTCGGCGAACATAAACATAAATGATCGTGGTGAAGATGATGATTAAATTAGGATTAAAAATCGAGAGCCGTGCTGCATTTCCTCCCGTTCGTTTTTTTCGACTACACAACATTATTTTGTTAAATAACAACATGGTGATGTTTTGTAAATGATTACATGTCTCTTATTTAGCACAGAGTATGATATCCGTGACATATGGATCTTAAAAAATGTCCGGTGTAATCCAGCGTACTGTATCTGACTTTATTTCACATGAGCTCCAGTGTGGAACCCCACTGGACCCCCTGGTGGATCAATGATCCATTGCAGCTGGCTTCATTATAATTACATGTATTTATCACGGGGGAGATCTCAAGTCAAGCTGGAGGTTTTCCCTTGAGCGAGGGCAGATCACGTACCAATCACGGCCCTCGCGTTTCAAACTGTCTGAAATGAAGCGCTACATCTGTAGAGGCAATAAAAAACAGTCTCGCCCAATATCCAGACCCAACCTGTCCGGATCAAGACATCCTGAAACTCCTCCACCTAAGACTGACCAGAAATGACTTTGTGTTCAACGACAAAACCTACCTACAAATAAAGGGAAAAAATATATACATGGCTAACTGGGAACAGAGAGTTATACCCACTTGTCCACAATCTCCCAAATGCTACTTCAGATTCCTGGACGATGTATCATGCCTAAACATTTACATATCATCATAATAATTATAATTTCTAATGAGAGTGCATCCAAACTTTTGACTGGTCCTGTATATTGAACAAGACTTCAAAGCACTGAAGTATTTGGCTCAGCTATAAGGATTTGTAGAGTGGGAGAGCTTCTTGTGATTATATAGAAATGCTATCCTTTCTGTATTTTGTAAAAATGCTGCTGACTGTGCAGATGCACACATAATTCAAGTGTAATTCAAACCTGTGTTACAGGTTGGGACGGTGATCTCTCATCAGTTTTACTGCTGTTACACCTGATTCCGTCAACTGCTCAGGGTCGGAAGAGACCAGGGAAGGTGTCGGCCTCCCAAGCGGAGAAGCATCTTGTGGTCTTCAAGAAAGCTTGTATATATATATATATTTTTTTTTCATGGTAAGAATTTTTTATATCAAATATTAAAACCACGTAATTCTAATAGTCACTCCATGTGTATTTATTTTTCTTCTCAGACTGGAACAAGCATCCAAGAGCATCTCGATGCCATCACTACAAGCACTCAAACCTATCTCCTGGCTGTTGGAGTTAAGAAGAATGCAATCCACCAGTTCTTCATCATTCTCGACAAGAATGCCATTCCTTGCAGGTCAACCTCTTCTCTTGGTGCTTTTGATGAGCTATTCAAGGCACATTTTGTGTTTGGCACATCATACAACACCATGCTCCACAACATGTACATGTTCATCAGACCACTGTATACAACATTGATGTCGGCAAAGTCAAAGAGTCTCCTCGTGTTGCTGAAGTTAGCGCAAGGTTGCTTCATTAGTGCTTGAATTTCTCCTCCATTATGAAGGGTTTTGTTTGTCATGCTGAGTTAACTACCTCAAATATGCTTGTTAGGCATATACGATCAGTTCACGGTTACTTGCCTGGAAGAAATCTTCGGCTGAAATGTGTTCACACTGGATGTAGCTGTATGTTTGGTACTTGTTCTGGTTTCAGGAAACATTTAAATACCAAACACACTGAGAATATTGACCAACAGGTTGACACTGTTGCTTTAAGCAGTGTAGAAGAGGGGGTGACAGATAATCCAGTTGAGACGGCCACGTCATCTGATCTTTTAAGATAGTCCATTAAGAGCACCGTAGATATGTGTAAGAGCACCGTAATTATGTGTGCCACTGCTGTCGCACATATCAGGGCAACTGGATTAAGCCAGTCGAGTGTAAATAGTTTTGTGTAATCCATGGAAGAAGTCTTTTTTGATATTCATAGTCAGGCTAAAGATGCAGCTTTACAGTGCTTATCTTCACAGGACATAGATAATTAAAAAAATAGAACAATCCTTTCAAAAGTTGGAAAACCCATTCACACCCTTGAATTCAGAAGCTAAACGAAACAAACACTTCACAGAGAAATGGGGAAATGTTAAACCTATTGAAAATAGAGATGGGTGAGTCCTGATTCATCCGGATCATTAACCCGGATCCTAGTAATGAGCTGGTCGTGACGAGTCTCCCCTCTCGATTAACCCGAGTCCTTTGAGTCCTACATCTGGTGACGTACAAATTAGAACTATAAATTGCGTCACTCGCTACTCTCCTTATAAAATGTAAAATCACATTAGAACGTACCCCAGTCCATCTGCCTAGCCTTTAGAAAGTAGTAGGATAGCTGCCAGAAGTTATCGTTTGGTTCAGGGGAGTGGACGCGGATCAGTGAAACTTCCTGCAGACTCGTGCGGACTCAGAGCCGTAACCATAGCAGATCCAGACTCATCATGCACGAGTCAACAGCAGACTCAGATTCGCAAATCCTGACTCACTGAATCGAGGGAACTTCCTTCACTTCCTGCAGACTCGTGGGGACTCAGAGCTGTAACCGTATAGCAGATCCAGAGATCCAGACTCGTCATGCACGAGCATAGCCGTGGGAACTGGGATGTCATTTTACTTAGGGGGTGCGGACAAAAGTGGGGAGAGATTTCAACAACAGTAACATGAAGTTTTTCAAATGTACACCATTCGCAGCCCCGCCTCCAGCACCCCTACTTCCCGCGGCTATTGTGCACGAGTCAACAGCAGACTCATAGATTCGCAAATCCTGACTCACTGTGCTAAATTTAGCAGACTCGTGCGGAGTCAGAGCCATAACCGTATAGCAGCAGATCCAGAGATCCAGCAGACTCGTCCTCATGCACGAGTCAACAGCAGACTCAGATTCGCCAAATCGCAAAATAACCCTTTTTTTTGGTGATCAAAATGTTTATTAAAGCAAAAGACACTGTGTTGCGGAGATTAATGTAATGTTCGTTTAATATGCTCGTGAAATGCAACAACTTTTCGGTTTCACCGGTAGGATTTCTACGCTCTTGGTGATGCTGACTCATATGACTCAAATAACTCAAATGACTCGTATGATCCGGATCTCTTCAATGACTGACTCCGAGTCCGTAAAAGGATCCGGATTTGCCATCTCTATTGAAAAAGTGCCTGGCACAAGATTTGACAGTAGAAGAAACAGGACTACAAGGACATATGACCAGGTTTTTGTAACATTTGCATATGTTCCCATTTTGGAAACACTGAAGACAATTTTTCAAAACCAAGAACTTGCAGACATATTGAAGCCCAGGCACATGCCCAAGGAACGTGTGTACTGTATGCAGACTTGAGAGATGTCACCTATTTTAAAGAAAGTCCCCTATTTTCTGTTGAAAAAGATGCCTTGCAGATTCAGCTGTTTTATGACGACTTTGAAACTGCAAATCCCTTGGGCTTTACACGTGGTCTACATAAATTAGGTGCTATATATTTTACATTGCCACGGAGCCCCGCAACGTGGGCAACACCTCCGCTTCTTCCTCCCACGGGCCCACCACCTACGGGAAACAGCGATGGGGTCGGGTGCGGTGCCAGAAGCGTGGCAGTGAAGAATAGGGTCTCAACGGACCAGACCCGGGCGACAGAAGCTGGCTTTGGGGACGTGGAACGTCACCTCTCTGGGAGGAAAGGAGCCTGAACTTGTGCGGGAGGTGGAGCGTTACCAGTTGGATCTGGTTGGGCTCACCTCTACGCACAGCGTCGACTCTGGAACCTTACTCTGGATAGGGGTTGGACTCTATTCTTCTCTGGAGTTGCCCAAGGTGTGAGGCGCCGGGCGGGTGTGGGGATACTCACAAGTCCCCAGTTGGGTGCTTCGTTGTTGGAGTTTACCCCAGTGGACGAGAGGGTCGCCTCCCTACGCCTGCGGGTTATGGGGGGGAAAACTCTGACTGTTGTGTGTGCTTATGCACCAAACAGCAGTTCAGAGTATACATCCTTCTTGGAGACCCTGGAAAGAGTCCTGTATGGGGCTCCTGAAGGGGTCTCTTTAATCTTGCTGGGAGACTTCAACGCACATGTGGGCAATGATGGAGACACTTGGAGGGGCGTGATTGGGAGGAACGGCCCCCCTGATCTGAACCGGGGTGGTGGTTTGTTACTGGACTTCTGTGCTAGTCATGGATTTGGCCATAACAAGCCCATGTTCGAACTAAGGATGCTCATAAGTGTACGTGGACTCAGAGCACCCTAGCCAGAAGGTCCAATGATCTATTTCTTTATCGTATCATCGGACCTGAGGCGGTATTTTTGGACACTCGGGTAAAGAGAGGGGCGGAGTTTGTCACTGAATCACCGTCTGGTAGGTGAGTTGGGTCGAGTGGCGGGGAAGCCTCTGGACAGACCTGGTAAGCCCAAATGTGTAGTTCGGGTTGAACTGGGGACGTCTGGAGGAGGCCCAAGTTCAGGAGGCCTTCAACTCACACCTCCGGCGGAGCTTTTTCGGGCATTCCTGTGGAGGTTGGGGACATTGAAACCAGAGTGGGCGGTGGGTCAAAGCCTCTATTGCCGAAGCGGGGAGCTGTGGTCTTAAGGTCCTAGGTGCCTCAAGGGTGTAACCCTCGAACCTCCTGGTGGACACCGGTGGGCAGGAAGCCGTCCGACGGAAGCAGGGAGGCCTTCAGGGATTTGTTATCCCGGGGGAGGCAGTTGCAAGGTACCGACAGGCCCGAAGGGCAGCAGCCTCAGCAGCGGGTGTGGGAGAAGTTCGGAGAAGACATAGAAAAGGACTTTCGGGTGGCACCAAAGTTGTTCTGGAAAACTGTCCAACACCTCAGGAGGGGGAAGCAGGGAACCATCCAAGCTGTGTACAGTAAGGATGGGGACATTGTTGACCTCAACTGATGGAGTATTAGGGCGTTGGGAGGAACACTTTGAGGAACTCCTGAACCCGACAACTCCGCCCTCTACGGTAGAGGCACACCTGGAGTATGACGGGGGATAAACACTAAGCTCCCGGGGGGAGGTCACTGAGGTTGTCAAACAACTCCCCAGTGGCAAAGCCCTGGGGGTGGATGAGATCCGCCCAGAAATAATGAAGGCTCTGGGTGTTGAGGGACTGTTATGGTTGACACGTTTCATCAACGTTGCGGTGGAAGTCGAAACAGTACCGAAGGAGTGGCAGACCGGGGGTGGGTGGTTCCCCTTTTCAAAAAGGGGGGTCAGAGGGTGTGTGCCAATTACAGAGGCATCACACTACTCAGCCTCCCCGGGAAAGTTTACTCTAAGGTACTCAAAAGAAGGTCAGGCCGATGTCGAACCTCAGATTGAGGGAGAAACAATGCGGATTCCGTCCTGGTCGTGGAACGACGGACCAGCTTTTTACTCTCGCAAGGATCCTGGAGGGGGCCTGGGAGTACGCTTATCTACATATCTACATGTGTTTTGTAGACTTGGGGAAGGCGTATTACCGGGTTCCCAGGGAGTTACTCTGGGAGGTGCTGCGGGAGTATAGGGTGAGGGGGTTTCTACTCCGGGCCATCCAATCTCTGTACTCCCAAAGCGAGAGCTGTGTCCGGGTCCTCTGCAGTAAGTCGGACCCGTTTCGGGTGAGGGTCAGGGCTGCGCTTTGTCACCAATCCTGTTTGTGATATACATGGATAGGATTTTGAGCAGTAGTCGTGGGGAGGGGGTCTGCAGTTCGGGTGGATTAAGGATTGCATCACTGCTTTTTGCAGATGATGTGGTTCTAATGGCTTTATCGGTCTGCGACCTTAAGCACTCACTGGGTCGGTTCACAACCGAGTGTGAAGCGGCTGGGATGAGGATCAGCACCTCCAAATCTGAGGCCATGGTTCTCAGCAGGAAACCGATGGACTGTCCACTCTAAGTGTTACGTGCTCCCCTCCGTGTTGTCTTTTCTGTCTCCCTGCTGCGCAGGTGCACCTGGTCTGCCCCTGGCTCTGCCTCTGCCCAGGTGTTCCCAATGCCACTCAGCCGTGTTATAAGGAGAAACTGGAGGAGAGGAGTTCGCCTATCCTAATGCCGGAAGACTCTGCTCTTTGGATGATCACTCTGCTGTTTTTAGCTATAGACCCCATTACCACTGGTACTTTGATGCGTAGCCTGGAGGACCTGGTAGTCAAGTTTTCGCAGCTTTATTTTGTTTCCCATAGGGTTTTGGTTTGATTTCTGGTTTGTATTCTTCAAGGTCAGGCTGCATCCAGATAGGGTTCTAAATGTGTTGTTGAAATTCAAGACTGCCTCAAGGACTTAAAAACATGGATGACCTTAAACCTTTTGATGTTAAACACGACCAAAACTGAAGTTATTGTACTTGGCCCGAAGAATCTACGAACAAATCATCTAAAGATATACTAACTATGGATGGCATTAATTTGGCCTCCAGTGAGACTGTAAGGAATCTTGGTGTTATATTTGATCAGGATTTATCCTTTAACGCCCACATAAAATCAATTTCAAGGACCGCCTACTTCCATCTACGTAACATTGCAAAAATCAGGCATATCTTGTCTCAAAACGATGCAGAGAAACTAGTCCATGCATTTGTTACTTCAAGGCTGGATTATTGTAACTCTTTATTATCAGGGTGTACCAAGAAGTCAGTCAAGTCGCTTCAGCTAATTCAAAATGCTGCAGCTCGTGTACTAACCAGAGTTAGGAAAAGGGACCACATTACTCCTGTTCTGGCTGCCTTACACTGGCTCCCTATAGAACACAGGATAGAATTTAAATTCTTCTTCTCGCCTACAAAGCCCTTAATGGGCAGGCGCCATCTTACCTTAAAGAACTCATTATACCCTACTGTCCTACTAAGGCATTGCGTTCCAAGAATGCAGGGTTGTTGGTTGTTCCTAGAGTCCCTAAAAGTATAGTGGGAGCCAGAGCCTTTTCTTATCAAGCTTCACATTTGTGGAATCAGCTTCCAGTTTGTGTTCGGGCGGCAGACACCCTATCCGTTTTTAAGAGTGCGCTTAAGACCTTCCTTTTTGATAAAGCTTATAGTAGGGCTGATTAGGATTCAGCCCCTAGTTTTGCTGATATAGGCTTAGTTGTCGGGGGACATCTTACTTCTTCCTTCTCTCTGTCTATACCTGTGTACTCTCATGTTCCGATTAACCCAGCTTCCCCAAATTTCTTTCCTTTTGGTGTCTATATACGCTGGGATCCGGAGTCATGGATGATCCTGCGGTCCTGTGTCCTGCATCGCGAGCCCTGGATCTTGAGACGTGGCTGTGGTCCTGGATCATAGGTCCTGGATGGATATCCTCATGGATTCATCTTCCTATTATACACACATGCATTTCCAAACATTTGGACTACCTATGTTGCAAATGTATTATCTTTTCAATTTACACACGGCATCTATTGCACGTCTGTCCGTCCTGGGAGAGGGATCCCTCCTCTGTTGCTCTCCCTGAGGTTTCTCCCATTTTTCCCTTTAAACTGTGGGTTTTCTTCGGAAGTTTTTCCTTGTACGATGTGAGGGTCTAAGGACAGAGGGTGTCGTATTGTCATACTGATATTTTGTACAAACTGTGAAGTCCACTGAGACAAATGTAACATTTGTGATATTGGGCTATATAAATAAACATTGATTGATTGATTGATTGACCATAAATGAGCTGTGTTACTTCAAATCATTTGATGTTCAAATGAAGTATGGGCACGCCAGATTGCGCCTTGTATATTGTTCCATATTGCCATTTTATGCAGACCTAAGGTCAATGTTCTAAAATTATTTTGTATTCTCCATGTTTGACATGAAGATTTTTATGATGATTCTCTATTCTCCATGTTTTGATATTTTGGGCTGACATAGTTGAGCTGAAAATAAACAACCACAGAGAATTAACACCACAGAGAATGATTCTTCATAGATACTGTGCAGTGTTAATGGGTGTTCAATTTGACTCTTATCAGAGCTGGGTTTTCACTGTAAGAGAGTACATTATCAACACAGTGGTGTGTAAGATCAATACTTATCAGAGTAATTTGACCCTCCAGTGTTGACTTCTAATAACTCAATGCAGTGTTAATGAGCATTGGAATTTAACTCAATCAGAGTTGATTTGTTAGCAAAGAAGAGTAAATCATCAACACTCCTGAGAATGATATTTATACTCCAGAGTTATTTAACCTTTAGTGTTAAGTTTAAACAACACAAAACAGTGTAAACGAGTGTTGCTTTTTTTTACTCTATTTAGAGCTAATTTTAACACTAGGGCAAGAGTCAGTTTAAATAGTAAGACCGAATACACTCGGGAATAGTGTTACATTTAACTCTTTAAGTGTTAGGCCCCATTTACACGAGGACGAAGCGGGTACGTTTGCATTTGCGCACCGAATTTGTTTTCAAAAAAGTATTCCGTTCACACGCATTCGGCTCAATTAACGTGTCCGTTCACACCAGACTGCTCGACCCGCTGGAAACGCTTGTAGTACATATGCCGGGCCTGTAAGTGGCTGCTGCCGCCACAAAATACACCAAAAGCAGCGAAGAAGACCCTGGAGCAATGGTTGCCATGGTTGCCCTTCTGTTTATTCTCCGCGGTGGACGGCGTGTGCTCCTGCTGTAAATCTCTCCGGTAGTCCACCAGCAGATTAAAAACACCCACCTCTCCGCCTGTTCCAAGGGACGAGGGAACCGTGCGGCAGAGTTTCCGTTAAAAAAACTGTTTGCTGGTCAACATGTCCGTTAAAGTTGAAATCTTCCAGACAAAATTAGAAAAGTGCCGGTCAGTTGTTATTTATTGAGCTTAAAACAAATTGATAACGACTCTATATATAATAATATAAGAATAATAAACCAAGCCTCTCTTTTCCTCCCCTCTTCTGAGAGCCCAGCAGCTGATCTCTGAGCAGGAGACGTGGGGAGAGGGAGGCGGGGCTATTTCATCGTTATCAGAAAATGATCATATAGGGCAGGGTTCCCCAATTATATTTACCAAAGGGCCAATTTTTGTCAAGCATGACAAGCTAAGGGCCAAAATGTTATTTGTCACTAAAAGTTGTTTTACACTATGTGCAGATGTTACCTCTATTATAATTGTTGTAGTAGTGGCAGTAGTAATTAAACAAACCCTGTGTTGAGAGTAAAGGAAAAATGCATCCTTGAAACAAAATTAGACCGAAATCAAACATTTATTAACAATAATAAATAAATGCTTTAAGAAATACAAATTATTTTGCTGTGGTCTGATGGGGCATAACAATAACACAAAAATAAAAAACAACAGAGTGAACTCTGATCAAATAGTCAGACAGGTCCACATCCAATTCAGCAAACACTGTAACACACACACACTGGGAAAGACAGGAAGACAGAAAGAGTTTCAGTTAGTTGCTTTATAATGTCATACCAAAATACACCGCATTATTAGTTTTAACATTTTTAAATATGTCTACCAAATAATATCAGGCTGTAAATAACAAATAGTATTGGTTTTTTTTTACTTTATTTTTAATATATTATTTTAATGCTGTATTCAATTTGACCAGTTTGTGGGCTGTTGTTAAAAGCTCTGCATTATCCAAGGTTTTTTCTCTATCATATTAATAATTTGTTTTTAATTACGCTGCGTAGCATTTTATTTAGGAAATTAATGTATATATAAAATATAACTATAAAATGGTTATTTTTGTCTTAATAATTATTATACCACAATAAAATTGACAAATTGCAAACATAAATTGATGTTGTTCACTCACCAATCAGTGAGAGAAGTGAGAGCGGCGGGATGAGGCAACCTGTCTGATGTTGGGCTTGTATTCTGTTGTGGCAATCCTGAGGCACTGTCCAAGATGTGCACTGGAGAGTGTGCACTGGAGAGTCTGTTCCTGTCCTGGCTTTTGATAGCATTCATTGAAGAAAATCTTGATTCGCAGATGTATGTTGAGGGGAACATTGTGAGTAGGAACATAGCAATAGCTCTAGTGTTTTTGAAACGAGCTTGGGGAACCACGTTGATCCAAAAGTCACACACTGGTGCATCCTTGTGTTGAGCTTTCAGCAACTCAGAGCTTCCCATCTCTAAGACCTCCATCTGAAGAGCTCCCTCTTCTATGGAAGGCACCAGCCTTTTGGCCTCTCCAGTCCACTGCCCGTCTGCTGACACAGAGAACGGCTGTCTGAGGAAGAGGAGGATGTCACCTGAGATTTTAGGGGAGCTTTGAAATCGCTCCAGTTTTGGTCACAAAATCCTTCATTACTGGATCTTCCGGCATTTCATTCTTCTCGCAGTGCTCACGCAGACGTGGAAAGTGCAGCTTCCTCCCATGAATGTCTCTCTCCAAAAGGTGCAGCTTTGACAGAAAAGCTTCAACCGCCTCGTACATCTCAGCAACAGTGTGGTTCTTGCCTTGCAGCTGCAGGTTAAGGTGATTTAGATGAGACATGATGTCACACAAAAAATTAACATCTGCTATCACCTTGGTGTCAGTTAAAAAGCTCAAAAACTCATGGGCTTTTTGGCTCTGCAGGCTTGATAAGAACGACACCAGTTCATCACGCAGGTCGCACACCCTCTCCAACACACGGCCCTTGCTCAGCCAGCGAACATCGTTGTGTAGTAAGAGATCCTTGTGTTCAGATGACGTTTCCTCTAGCAACGATCTAAAAAGGCGATGCTGCAGACTAGAGCTCTCACGCACAAAGTTAACCAGTCTCGTCACAGTATCCATAGTTTCTTTCATTTTTCCACACAGTTTTGCGCACAACACTGATTTGTGAATGATGCAGTGAAATGTCAGAAGCGCCGGGTTAAAGGCGGAAAGCCTGCTTACCAAGCCTTTGTGCTTTCCAACCATCGACGGAGCCCCGTCGGTTACAACAGAGACGATTTGACTCACATTCAAACCATTCTTTTTGAAGAACTGTGTCAGCTCGTGGAAGATTATTTCCCCGGTCGTGCGCCCGGGCAGAGTAAGCAAACACAGCAGCTCTTCCCGGAATATCTCCCCATCAAAAAATCGTACGAACACAGACAGCTGTTCCAAGTCGGTTCGGTCACAGGACGAGTCTATGGCTAGGGATATAGCCTCTGTTTTCTTCAAATCCGTGAGTAGACCGGAAAAACACTCCTCCGCTAAAACCTCTACTCTTCTGGTTGCCGTGTTAGCCGACAGCGGCACCTGCTTTAGTAGCTCTACAACCTTTATTTGTTGTTTTTCATCATGATTTAAAACTTCACGAGCCATGTCTATCGCACACCGTTTAATTAACTCAGCATCAGCAAACGGCTTCTTGGCTCTAGCGAGCGTCCAAGAGACGTGCAATGAGGCAGCTGTTGCGCTCTCTTGTGCCGATGTTGTTTTCGACATTGTGGAAACAGAGTGCTTGTATGATGCAAGCAAATCTTTTGTGTGCGCTGGTCGGATTTCTCTGGATAGTTAGCATTAAAAACTGGCAGCATGAATAGAGGTGAAGTGCCGCTTCAGGTTGTCTGATTACAGCTACATTCTGCATGCAAATCAAACAAGTCGGTTTAGCATTGGCATGGTCCGGTAAAAAAACAATACTTCTCAGTCCAGTCAGTTTTGAACTGACGGTTCTCCTGGTCTACCTTCCTCTTCTTAGCGAATTCCATCCTGGGTTTGAGTTATCCACAGCCCGTTAGTGTCATGTTGGTCAATCGCTGGGCTGGGATGACAGGCGGCTAGCTGGCGAGCTATTGTTTATCTGTGTTTGCTGCTATTCCAGGTGGTGACGAGTAAGTCAAGCGCGCGAAGCACGTCTTGCATATGCACGCGATAAGGTCAAGAGTCAGGTTTACGAGTGTCGACGAAGGTCAAAATAAAGCGAAACCGCGGACATTTTATTTTATGTTTTTATGTTATAAGAAGTGAATGCCAGTAGATCAGTGCGGGCCATGCATTTGCCTCTCGCGGGCCGCTAATTGGGGTTGGCTGGTATAGGGGGTACACACGGAGCCGTTTGCCCCCCCAGAGCATTCCGTTTGCAGATCTATCCACCTTGGGACCCGTTATCGTTTGCGGGGTCCGTTTTAAATCTCAGATCATGTCCATAAATGGATCTACCACCTGACCTTTAGTCTTTGGCTCTCTTGCTTAATCCTAAAATCTCAGATCTAATACATCATCGCTACTCCTCATTATTTTCATCCTTTTCTCTCTTTCTAACCCTTCACCTCTGGGAACCACCCGGTGTTTTGCTAGAGGGTAACAGGTTAACAGAGACGCCTATTCCGGCAGGGGAGTGTTTCACCATAGACACAGCGTGTCTCCTCATATCTGTTCTTCAATTCACTCTATCCCTGTCCACCATCTCCAACTTATGTCTTTACTCCAACCTCTCCCTGACCTTAAATCTGGGCTTTCCCCTACAAGAAAACGATTATATTCTGTATCACTATATACCATTACAAATACTCAAAATATCCTATCGTATTCTATTCTCCTATTGTAGACCTTCGGGACTCCAATACGGCTAAAAAATATTTGACAGAATTCCAACTTCTCACCAGGGCCATCTTCGGGCTCCTGCGAACCTACCACCATCAGGGAAACATAAAGCAGATCCCTTACTCAAACAAAAAATCGGATCACAAAGGCATTCAGACCAAGCATCCCAGCAGTCCATACCTCCCACCTTCTAAATCAGGGGTGGGAACCTTTTTCCTCTCAAAGGCCATTTCAATTTTTACAACATCCTCCGAGGGCCATACAAATTATGGAACTCAACCTCTGCTTAAAAAAAATAAAATCACTGCCCATTCATTTCACCTTTCTTTCATGCTGTGCAAAGAAAAAGCAACCTCTTAATCCAGATATCTTACCATGACTCGCGCATGCATGCACGTGCACGGTTGTGGCATGACCACCAAAACAGAAAGATATGGACACAAGATGTGTGCAAATGTATTTAGTATCCTATCCATGTGAACATGATTTAAGTGGGTGGTGGACCTAACCTCATCTAAGGGGGTGCTCCCCCTGGTGCACTTTTAGAGCAAAATTAAGGGATCGATGGATACATCTCTCAACACCCATATGAAACAGAACTGTAAGCAGATTTTCTTTTTCTTTATGGATATTTTACAAATCACTAGCTAACCAGATGCTAATAACAACAAAGTTATTGACTGTATGATCAGTATGACAGATGAACAGATCGCCACTGAGCTTACAACTAAAGACACAGCCACGCAAAAACTGCGGCATGTGTGCGGCTCCTTATGCGTACGGCGTTCCGGTGCTCTCCGTCAGCATTACACTCCTAGGCTCGTGTTGTGTTCAAGGACCCTGACCTTGGCCAGGAAAAACAGGCACTCTTTTTGAATTATTTTGGGGTCTAGATTCCATTAATTTCTTTTTTGCGTGTGTTTATAAATTACCTCGATGATCAAATGGTCTCGCGGACCGTATACGGCCCGGAGGTTCCCCACCCCTGTTCTAAATGGAAATGTGATGAACTGGCTACAGACGGGCCTGCAAATCACGAAGGAACATTATGACAAATCCATCACAGATATTCTTGAAACACTAAAACCACTTACCAAAGAGAACGGACAACAATCATGGAATGTAGTTTCCAAATGGCCCAGATCCAAGTACCCCAAGATCCAAGACCAGGTCTTCCTACGTACGGCAGAGGATATTAACCTAATAGGCAAGTCTCGACTCTCAACCAGACCATTCCTCCACAGACAATCAAAAAATCCCTCCTGTCACCACCTGGTTCCCATTCGGTTAAAACACCAATCAAACATAAACAATTATATGAAGATATTATTTATTTTGTTTTTTCAAATATTTTTATTCACGTGTAAAAAAAAAGAAGTGTAACAGTGCATTACAGCAATTAAGGCATTTTAATTGTTCCCCCCCAAAAAGAACCCTTACTCACTTTCCCTTAACCCCCGCCCCATCCCAACCACCCCTCTCCCGGAGCACTGAGGCAACAGTACATCAATACAATACAAAATGTGACCTGCTCTATCGAAATCAGTCGCATTGACCCAAAGACACATTTTGAGTTGTATACACTGTTGGAAAGAGGAGATTCCTAGCTTTCTAATGATATCTGTATTGTTTTTGTACTCCAAATATTAAGCGAAATATGTCACATTATATAATGACTGTCACTGAGTCATCATTTTGAGAAAAAGGCCTTCAAAGTTTTCTCTTCTCTGGAATCCATCGATCTGATTGATTATTAGCGGAGCAAATGATCAAAATACTACGGAGGGAAGATATTTTCGTTTGGATTACTGGTCTGGGGGAAGCTCGCGAGTGTGTGTGTGTGTGTGTGTATACGTGTATGTGTGTTTGTGTAATTGTGCGTGTGTGTGTATTGCGCTTGTTTCCCGGGGAAAACCCTCACGAGAAACACCGGCTGTTGTTATGCCTGCTGTGACGTTAAATTACTCCGTTCTCCGCTTGTAATTATGCCGAAGCTTCAAAGTTGTATTTATCATCTGAATTTGCCGAAACAAGTTTAATATTCTGAAAGCCAAGACTTTGTTTAATTGAAATCAGATGAAAACAAACTGTAACGGACCCTGCCGTGTTATTTATGATTACTCCACGCTTACGTTCATAATGTCAGCCGGAGTGAGGGGGGGGGGCGACGCTGCGGAAGAGCAGATTGCCTGTCATCTTCCCTTTACAAGCTTAAAGAATGTATTTATGGTGTTAGTTTGGAAATAAAAGTTTCATATTCTGAAAGCCAAGACTTTGTTTGTTTAAAATCAAATAAAACACCCAAACCCCGGAGAAATAGTTTTTTACGCAAATCCACGTTTATTTTGAAATGAGCCGTTGCGACTTCCGACTGATTTTGATAGAGATACAATAATATACATGCACATACCTGCATACATACATACATACATACATACATACATACATACATACATGTACACATACTAACACATATCCAGGGATGACACATGGGCTGCATGTGTGGCGGACAGGGGAGTATTCATATCAGAATTATAGACGGCTAAATAAAGGGGAATCCCTACAGCGACACCATATCAGGGGGAAGACAGTCTACATAGCTGATCAGTGGCCTCCAATGAGCGTAAAACTTATCTGAGGAACCCCGGAGAGTAAACTTAATTTTTTCCAACTTTAGAAGAGACATCGTATCACTCAGCCACATTTTAAAAGAGGGAGGTAAAGGAGATTTCCACAAAAGAAGGATTTTCCTACGAGCAATCAAGGAGGTAAAGGCAATGACATTGGTTTGAGTGTTTGTAATGTTGATTCCATCTGGGGGCCTACCGAAAATAGCTACATGAGGGGATGGAGAGATTTTTAGACCTACAATTTCAGAAATACATTCGAAGAAAGATTGCCAGAAGCTAGATAATTTAGGGCACGACCAGAACATGTGAGTCAGGTCACAGGGGGCCTGGGAGCATCTATCACACCGGTCAACCAATCTATCTGGATAAATCCTGGAGAGCTTAGCCTTGCTATAATGTAGTCTATGGAGAACTTTAAACTGTATTAGGCTGAGTCTTGCGCAACTGGAGGATGAGTTAACGGCTCTCAGGACCTTCTTCCAAAAGTCATCAGAGAAGGTGAACTGTAGTTCCTTTTCCCAATTAGTTCTAATCTTGTTAATGGCAGATTCATCAACCGGAGAAAAAAGATCATAAAAGTAAGAGACATGGCGCCGAGACAAAGTTCTTGCTCTAAGTACAAGATCCACTCCACTGGGAGGCAGGGATTGAGGGAATTGTGGAGAGTGGGTCTTAGCAAAATCCCTTATTTGAAAGTAACTAAAGAAATTAGATCCTCTTAGATTAAAGGCAACCCGTAGTTGGTCAAAACTGGCAAACAGGCTATCAATGTATAATTCCCCTATGCAGCGGAGGCCTTCCCTCTCTAAGTGAGAAAATCGGGGGTCAATTGTGGCTGGTAAAAATAGATGGTTGTTACAGACAAGAGTTGCTTGAGGAAGAGTAAGCCAACCAAAGTGACGTCTAACTTGTGCCCAGATCTTTAAAGTGCCAATTACAACGGGGTTAGATGTGAATTGTGAGGGGGAAAGGGGCAGACTGCTACACGCGAGGGCTTGAAGTAACGTGGATCGACATGAGTTGGCCTCCATAAGACACCAGTCACTCTGGGGTGAAGTGAACCAGAGCATGATCTTGTGTGTGTTTGTGGCCCAGTAGTAACCCATAAGGTTAGGTAAACCAAGCCCACCCAGGAACCTGTCCCTCTGCAGTAATGGTCTACTAGCTCTTGCATGTTTACCAGCCCAAATAAATGAGGAAATAATATTTATCAATAGCAGTGAAAAAAGATTTAGGCAAAAAAATAGGAAGGCATTGGAAGATGTATAGATATCTGGGCAGTACATTCATTTTTATTGTCTGAATTCTTCCTGCTAAAGAGAGTGCCAGATGGCCCCACCTCTGCAGGTCAGATTTGACTGTTGCCGTCAGGACAGTAAGATTTTGTTCCCGTAGCGCACTAAAAGACTGCGTGATTGCAATGCCCAGATATTTAAACCCTGAGTTGGATATTCTAAAAGGCAACGACAACGGAGGTAATTCTGTAGCCAATTGGTTGATAGGGAATCATTCACTCTTTTGGATGTTTAATTTGTATCCTGAAAATGAACCAAAAGTGGTCAAAAGTGAGAGAATGTGTGGATTACTAGCTATAGGATCGCGCACATACAGAAGAAGGTCGTCAGCATATAACGAGACCCTGTGTTCGATATCCCCTCTCTGAATCCCCTTAATTCCTCTCTCTGCTATTAGAGCAATCGACAATGGCTCGATAACAATTGCAAATAGTAGTGGGGAGAGCGGACACCCCTGACGCGTCCCGCGAAAATGAGGAAAGAATTTGGAGCCCTTGGTGTTCGTACATACAGAGGAGTGAGGAGAAGAGTACAGAAGTCTAACCCAGGAGACGAGGCCTGGACCAAAGCCCAGCTGTTGAAGGACAGAAAACAGATAGGCCCACTCAACCCTGTCGAAGGCCTTCTCAGCATCAAGAGATATGACAACCTCCGGTTCAGCAGGAGAAGGCGGGCTGTGGATGACGCTGAGAAGTCTTCGGATATTGTTAGAAATTAAAATCAATGTTTAATAGCATAATGTAGCTTAAACATACCATCAGTTTAAATGCTATTTTATTCTGGAAAAAAACGGAAGTTCTCAATACCAAGCTTTTATTCTGAAAATCCTTCATGACGACATCCGGGACTACCGTCCATTAGTATCACTAAAGTGGCTATTGACGCCGTTAACATGTATTGCATATAAAGTTATGAAAGAGTTAAGGAAGAGAAAAGGCGTGTTTAGATATATTGAATGTACAATGTCTGTATCCTCTGATATGCGTAACAACGGACATTAAAACGTTGGAGAGCCGGCCCGCAGGGAGGAGCCAGCAGAGGATATATAAACAGCGGGACCTGAGGGGTTTGGCCTCTTTCTTCACCTGGCAGAGCCAGAAACACAGCTGCTTTTCTGTCGAACAATATTCTGTTTGTAACATTACCGCGCCTTTATTTTAATTAAAGTACCAATTTGAAACCATCTCAGAGACTCCATTTTGTCTCCTTTTTTAAGCTTCTCTCCTGGACGCGAGAATTATTACACGGATAACAATTGGGGACCAGCTGACATGATTCTCGTTAGACCGGGAGAGACTACACAGCCGGCTGTTGCCCGGAACCGCTGGCAATCCGTTCGACACACAAAGAGCTCAAACCATCGGTAAGAAGAAACCTGTTAAGTCAAATTCTTCGATAGTTTATGCAGGACAATTTTAGGATTGTGTGTTGGACGGCTGCTTCCGGTTCCTGAAAATAGCTGGGAAATGTAATGTTTATAACAATAACACGTGGCGTTGTTTTGTCACAAGCAGGTGAGTTAAAATTACTTATTTTTCTTATATTTAACCCTGCATGCTATTCGTTTGTCTGTTATTACATGTCGGCAAGAGGCTAATCACTTCAATAGTGTTTTTGTTACGTTTGAAGTTAACGTGAATAGTTTGAGGATATTCAGCAGTCGGGACTGCTTGAGACAAAGAACACAATCACAGTGGAAGCTGAGAATATTGGAGTGAGTGTTTGTGTTAAAGACAGTGTGAGGCTGTTTTTTCTTTTTAAAAGTCCTTTGTGTGATGAGGGCAATCATTTCAAGTGTTTCTTGTTACGTTTTAATTTAACGCAAATAGTTTGAGGCTATTAAACAGTGGGGGCTGTTTGAGACAAGAACAAAGTTGGGTGAGTGTTTTAATTACAGTGTGAGGCTTTCTTTTTAAAAAAGTCCTTTTCGGGGAAAAGGCCTGAAAAGTTTGAAGCTTTCAGTGGTTGTATTTTCTGTTTTCAAACAGACATTGCGTGTGGATTACGATGAGAAATGCGACATTCGTGCGTTAGATAGATGATATTCTGCTAATTGTGTTTGGATAGCGTCTTAATTTGTCCCATTATAGCGTGTTTAAACAGAGGAGATAACCATACTGGCTCTTAAAGTCAAAACATTACGTGCATGGGTTCAGAGCCGTATGACGTAAGGGTTTGAGGCCCATTTATAAATTGTACAATAAATAGAAATGTTATTTTAAACTGCAGTGTTTTGTGTTACATTTAGTCATTATTTCAACTCCCCTGTGAAAGCCACAAGGTGTTTTCAAATCCCTTTGTTCTTCAGGTTAAAGGTTGGAAAATAAGTTGCCATCTTGTCTTGCCCTCATGTTGAAAATAAGCCACACGGCAGTCGCCATTTCGTGAAATGCTAATTGAAAGTACTCGGTTTGTTCTTACACACTCAGTCACACTCACATGAGGCTAGGCACTCCATATTGAGAAGGACACATCATATTTCTTGGCAGAGTTGGAACTATAAAATAGACAGGTTATCTTACCGTGGGAAGTTTGTTATTTGTAGGAGTCTGGTTTTGTACGTATTTCTGCTTACAAGTGTGTCTTGGCGGATTTCTTTTTTGAATATTCTTGCTTGCAAATGTGTTTTGGCGGTTATGTGCTGTGTTATTCAACCATATTCTCCCATTTTTAAGGAAAATAAGCTTCTTCTTGTTAAAAAGAGGTCAGTTTTGACAAAGATATTATAACATTTTGAAGCTTGATTTTAAGTGTTATAAATGAACACATGCTTCATTGCCGAGATAGAATTGCAAGTGGTTTCTAATTATAAGATAAGAAACCTTACATAATACTCTTTCAAAAAAGCAAACAAATGTATTGAAGCTAACACAAGTTATGACATTTACATAATTCCAAACATTTCGGAAAGTGGAACCCAGTAGAGCCACACCAGATTTCTAATTTTTATATTTCAAGGTCAAAACTGTACACAGTACAATTGTTGTCTATTTTTTTTTTACAATTCTGATTTTAAAAATGTGCATAATTGTTAAAAAAGGAAATAATCATTTATATTTTATAGATTGACTTTGGAAAAAATATATATAAGAATAATCATTTATATTTTATAGATTGACCTTATTAAAAAATACAGATTTAAAGTTCGGACGAACAGCAACGAAGGTACTAGTCAAAGGACTAGTGCTTCAATCTTTGATAATTTCATATTTTTTCATTCAAATAGTTAGAGAACATGTCACCAAAAGAAACTAAATTAAGGCCAGAGGTAGAGCCAGGCACAACTGCAGATATCAAGGAAAGGGTAAAAATCAGATCAGATGCTACAACAGTTCCAAGTCGTAGACAGAAGACATGGAACCAAGCTGAGAGACTGTGGAAACAGTGGCAAACGAGAGGACTGTTTCCAGCAGATGATCAGCCTGGACCAACAAAAGCCCATAGAAGAGCAGTACTCGACTATGAGCACGAACAATGCATACAACAGCTAACTATATGGAGGGAAGCTGAACAAAAGACACCGTAGCTTGTAGGAACAAGACAAGGAGAAGGAAGGTGAAACTTCCAGAGAAGGCAGGGCAGACACTTCCAACAATTCAAGCTCAGGAAGAACCAGAGAATGCAGGGCAGACACCTCAAACAGTAAAATCTCAGACAGTGCCAGAAAATCAGAAGCAGAACCAACAACCAGGAGGTTTCCGAGGAAGCAGAGGCAGAGGAAAAGTTCTCCGGTTTGAGGGATGCTACATATGTGATCAGCTGGGCCATTGGGCTAGAGATTGTCCACAACAACAAATGAAACGCCCAACACATGCACCAAACAACGGCCCTCCATGCAGATACCCCGGGGGAGGTTTCCATGATGACAACGGAGGCAGGGGGTCCCAGAGATGTCAAAGACGAACAGGGGTGCCAAACATGACTCAAATGCCACTGACAGCCTGGTATCAACCACAACAATGAGGAAGCTCAGAGGGCCAGACCACCAGGTGATGCATCTTCAGCACAAGGGTATTTTGAAAACCAGCTACATTGAGCCATATCTGTCACCACAGGAGGGAGAGGTTTAATGTAAAACAAAATCGAGAGTAGCATTTGCATTTACACATAAAACATCCACAGAATAGAACATTTAGCAGACTATTTTTGTAATTATAAGAAGGAAAGAGATTACGAGTGATGTTGTTCCCCTACACAGAAAACGATTGTGTCCACACAGCTAGTGAGGTCAAGACGACGGGTTTCCACCCAAAAATATGAAGACGGAAACCTGGTACTCGCCCAAGAAGGAGAATCCTTACCAAGTGCTTCTGTTTACACCGACTGCAGTCCAAGGGGCGGCGATACACCTGACGTGGAGCTGTTGAGACCTGAAAACAGAAACTCGATTCTGCTCTGGTGAAGTCTGGCTACAAAGGGAGGTGTCCGATAGGGTCGCTTGTCTCAAACCAGTGAAGAAGTCAACAAGAACCCAGCAGAACTACAGAGTGACTGTTAGCGGGAGAACAGTGACGGAGCGACAGAGACTGGCACAACATTTTCCAGCCAGTACATAGATAGACCCCGTCAGAAGACCGGGGCTGTGTTTAAAGGGGAACTTCATTTATTGTTAGTGGAAGTGTAGTTTTTTTTTTAGTCAAACAATTATGTGATTTATGGAGTCAGATTACAGTTTTTTCTCATAAACAAAATGTTATAATCGGTCTGAAGTATCTGTTTTAAGGAAATGAGCTGCAGATTAAATAACATAACACTGATTGAGAGCTTGGATGAAGAAGTTGTAGGGATTTTACAACAGTTTCAAGAATCAGTTTTTATTTATTTATTCTTGAGTAACTTTACTGAATTATAATGTAGTGCGTAAGGCAATATCTCATTTTGAGTGAGGGGCACCAGCCCTTCATGCATGTCACCCTCTGTGAGAATAGTTCGTATTTTAGAGAAATATTATTTTATCATATCTTTGTTCAGCAGTAACAACCAATCCTCTAATCCTAGAATTATTGAGACGCATTAGCGACACCAGGGGTATTGTTTTTCGCAGCAACAATGATGCATAATACCAGGACAAAAGCCATTGTTGAAACAAGTAAACAATTGTTTGTGCTAATGGAAGATTTTAGTGAATGTTTTTATACCATCAGAAAACCATACATCATACGATATTTTTTGTACGCCTTATGGGTACACGGAGAAGTTATACTTATTTGATGCAACGTTATGGGTTTTACATGTCCTGTTCAGAATAGGGTAATCATTGCAATATTAATTGAGCATGTTATGCTCAAAGGAGGGAGTGTCATGATTATACAGACATGTTGATTTCAGTGACGTTGTAGTTAATAAATAATAACATGAAGTTAATGATAGGTCTCATAACGACAAAAGGTATGCCGAAGCTTGGGCCTCCTCCAAGGAGGGAGTGGTCCAGTTTTAGATGTTAGGCGAATAGAAGTAATGAATATGTCAGAACTCTGAGTAATATTATCCAAGTTTTGTCTAATAATAATAATAATAGCTTGGATTTATGTAGCGCCTTTCAAGGGACCCAAGGTCGCTTAACAAGTAATAGGACAAAAAAAAAAAAACATAACAAAACAAAAGTCAGACAGACATAACAACAGATCGATTTAGGGGCCGAAAGCCTTGGCAAACAGATGGGTCTTGAGGGCCCTTTTGAAGGCGTCGAGTGTGGGGATGTTGCGAATCTCCGCAGGGAGAGCGTTCCAGAGGGTGGGGGCTGCCACACTGAAGGCTCTGTCCCCGAAGGTTCGCAGTTTGGTGCGGGGGGTGGTAAGCAGGCCAGAGTCTGAGGACCGCAGGTTCCGGGGTGGGGCATGTGGGTGAAGGATGTCCGATAGGTACTGGGGGGCAAGGGCATGGAGGGACTTGTAGGTAAGGAGGAGGATTTTATATGATATGCGAGACTTGACCGGCAACCAGTGTAGGTGGGTGAGGGTGGGAGTGATGTGCTGCCATGGCTTTGTGTGCGTGAGGACCCTAGCAGCACAGTTTTGGACATACTGGAGCCTGTCCAGGGTTTTGTTGGGAACCCCGAACAGGACACCATTGCAGTAGTCCAAGTGTGTGGTGACAAACGCATGCACCAGGGTTTCGGCAACCGACTCCGAGAGTGACGGTCGGAGTCTGGCAATGTTCCTAAGGTGATAAAAGGCCGATTTGGTCACAGATTTGATGTGGGAATGGAAGGAAAGGGTGGAATCAAGGATGACACCCAGGTTGCGGGCTTCAGGAGATGGGGAGATGGAGCAGCCATCAACCTCAACTACACAGGCTAGGAAAGCTACAGAGATACCAGACGAGACACCAGAAGAGACTCCTGTTCGGCCAGGTGAATGGGTGAGGGTGAAAGTTCACAAAAGACAGTGGGCTGATCCCGGTGGACGGAACAGTGAGAAGTTGTAATGAACTTCACACGCGTTCCGGTTTAAAGGTAAAGAAAAAGGAGCAAATTTACACCACCTCACACATTGTCACCCTTCACTGGCAACTTCCAGAACATTATTGGGAGTTAGGACTGATTTGGCAGAGCTGGAACAAAACAATAAATAGAAATAAGATAAAGATAGAAACAGCTCAAAAGACGAATTGTCTATAGATTTTTATAGATTGTCCACTAAAGTGAAAACCTATTTTTGCTTTACATCTGAAAAAGAGTCAAATTTTTGTATACGTTATAATAGTACTCATTATTTAAATTCTGTAACTGACACAACCAGGGAGAAAATAGAGATGATGTCAAGAACAAAGCCAAACCAATTGTGGGGTCCCCTAGGGATAAGAGTCAGAATAGCATTGTTGATTGTGCTCATTACACTTGGCACCTTTCTGGTTGGATGGGGAGTACAATATCAAGTAAGACATGGATCCATTAGTCCACTCATAGAGAATGCCCACATCACTAACAAAACTCCAGCTGAGTTTCAGAGACTTTCACTTATCCCCAGAGTGTTAGATATTGAAAGGGATTTATGCTCCACGTTTCAAATATCTCCGCGTCCGTCTAGAGCTGTGTTATATGGAAGGAATTCAGTGCCACCAAGTCAACCGTACTCTACTTTAATGGCAATATTACAATGCACCAGAAATCATTACATTCAATACAATATCGTTAGCCTAATAGCATAATTGCCCAAGTCATATTTGAATGTTTTTGGAAAACAAGGAAAAGTGCCCTGCAAAAATGCCTAAGTCAAAGCGATGACTTAGGCAGATAGTGATTTTGGACTCTAAAATGCATTCTGATAGGCTGTGGACATAGGCAATAAGGCAGAGTGATGCAGCAGTGGTAGGAGAGTAAAGTTAGGCAGATATCACAATTTGGCCAAAAAATGACTTAGGCAATTATGCTATTAGGCTAACGATATACTTGCAATACAATATACTTGGAATACAATATACTTGGGAACCCAAATTACCTTGTGATCACGTCAGCCAGCCAGCAGAAAGAGACTGAACACAGCTGCGTCTCTTCATTTGTACTCTCTAGCAATGGGAGGGGTCTCTGATCCCCCCACTTTGATTGGCAGCCCAAATATCCCCAACACCCCAAATCTTAAGTTCCCCCACTCACAGGTGGCGAGAGCATTTGCATACAGTGCAAGTCAAGACATGCGGCCACCTTCCCCCGCAGATCCTTTGTCCTTAAAAGTCCATATGGTCTCTCAAAACTCACATGTGCTTGCCCAAAGTCCAGTTCACAGTTTAACCCAAATCATTCTCATTTTTAAGCTTATTCATTTGGAGCTAACATGAATACATTCAAATATTCTACTGCAAGAGCCAAAAGATCAGCTGAGCAACAAGAGGCGGTTATAATCAAGATGATTCACCCCCCCTATATGCAGTTCTTGTATCAAATGATGAGATGGGTTTAAGTGATCGGGATAATCAGTGATGGGGATTTACAGATTAGGGGAATCTCCAAATATACTGGATCCATGTTTTAGTTTGTACCAGAAACACCCCCTGTTAAGTTTATGGACAACCGACCGGTGACCTGAGCTAAATTATTGAAAATGATTACAGTAGAAACAGGCTACTAACCCACAAGTACAGCTTTGTATGTACAAACTCTATGAACAAAATTCCCCAGCAGATTGTGGCGACATTGCAGATATGTCCTGTCACAAAAGTGAGTTACTTATGTTCTAAATAACAGTGAGATTTAAAGTGATGGAGAAAGTATGGGGATGTTCTTTTATAGTGTGTGAAATATGTGGTGCTTGAAACATGTAGGTATTTTTAAATTAATAGAAGAAAATGGTTTCCTGAAAGAGTTATTTGGAGTAGCCATGTTACAGTGGGTGAAAGCAATGTTTAGGGATATAGCACAACTATTAGTAGACATTAATTACATTTAACAACCAGACAGATAGTAAGATTAGGAAAATAGAGTGGAAAGGATTGGATTTATTTTTACCTCAGTGTGTTAGAATTAACTAGGTAATGCGTCCCGAGATCTCTCTCTCTCTCTCTGCCTGTCAGAATGCTACGACCCCATCTTCAGACAAATGACCTCACCACAGGAGACTCCTCCTCCATCGAAAAGACAGAGAACCCGAGCTGAACCAACAACGACCTGAGGCATCCAGAACCATCTCCACCTAAGGCATCCAGAACCAAACCAGCATGCTGATAAAGAGGCAAACTCTCATCGGTCCCCCAGACAGGACATGAAGTTCCAGCCTGAGCCACGAGATTTGGCACAAGAGCAGAGTGTAGGACATGAGAGCGGAATACGCCCTCCATGCAACAGCGCAGAGACTGAAAAGGGGGAGATGAAATGCAAAGCAGTTGGGCCACTGAAAAGGGTTAGACCGGGCGGATGGACTGAGGAGAGGACAGAACCAGAGGAGTTGGCATGGGCCAGCAGAATGTGAGGGGGTCGTGGCTTGACGACCAGAGGGGAAGAGAAGGAAAACGGGAGTGAGTGAGTTTACACATAAACACACTTATTAGAAAATAATCCTAAAAACACACTGAGGGTAGAACATATTATTCAATCTTTTCATTATATAACAAATTATTCTTTTAGAGATTCTTATTCATGTGAGAGTTTGGGGAAGATTTAATTTGTTACAATATAGATAGCAGGCAAATCTTTATTTGAATGGAAAATGTTAAAGGTAGAGCTAGAACCAAGCCAAAGAAAGTATTCCAATCTGGAGTATTGGTTTCTCCATTGTAGCATGGTTATTACCATAGGAGAACTGTTAAGGTGGAAACAACATTTGTTTGTCGTCCAAGATGTAGAGTTTTAAAGCAAAGAGCGATTGGAAATTAAAATTCTGAAAAACTAGTATAATTGGGAGTAATACATGCGGGGCCTTGGATCACTCATTTTAATGGTGCATATTTTTGACAACAAATATCTTTCAGGAAGAAGGGGTCGCTCAACCCACCCTGCAGATGTTTTAAATCTTACTTGCAGCTTCAGAGGGAGCGCACAGCACCAGAGTATGAGTTTTTAAAAGACAAGTGCCACCACCTCCTAATGCTCATCCATTTAATCAGTGATGACCTGACATTTAGAGATGTTAATTAAAGGAGAAATATATCTGCCATAAGTCAACATTCCTGAATTGAACTAATTATCACATGCTCGGGCACCCAAGTTTCCACACACTGTAAAAGGAGTTAGCATGGCTCTTCAAGGAGACCAGAATTGAAGATAAATTAGTGTAATGCGTTAGTGATATTTCACTGGTTTTCACACCATTTCAGGGACTTTATCACTGCATTAGAACAGACCACCCAAAGCCACCAAGTAGGAACTTTTAAGTTATGAAATTCTACAACTGTTGTAACTGACCACAATCTTCTCCCAGAAATGACAGTCTAGAATGCTGTACCCCAGAGTAGATGTTTGGTGGTATCGTGGAACTAAAACCTTGTACTCAGTCTTGCCACAGGATTGGGCTGGGACCTAGCACAGCCAGTGATGTTTTTTATGTAGTTAATCAACATGGCGAAACACCCCAAAGCCAGTAGGGCTAAGAGACCAGTCCCAGGGGGAGTTTAGGCTCCACTGTGTACAAGGATAACATAGAGCCCAAGAGAGGCCTAGATGTTGCATTTCCATGTCCTAACGTACCGATTGATCACGACGGCCTCTTCTATAGAACATATTGTTTTCATACCTTAAATGGTATGAAAGGAGGGAGGGTAAATTTCACATGGGGGGACAGTTTCCAATGCTAGTGGAACAGGATGGTCCACCCCATATACAGATGTTGATGAAAATTATGAGTTAGTTTGAATGAGTTTAAATGATATGGATGTTCAGAGATGAGATTGTTCAATGAATGTCCAGCCGATGTGATTATTTAAATGATGAAATCATGTGAAGAAGTGAGCAAACTAAAATGCTAAAATGGAGTGAATCCATTTAAATTAACCTATACTATTCCAAGATAGTGTATATTTATTTTTACTCTATACTATTCCAAGATAGTGTATTTTTATTATTACATTACACTGGTCCAAGATAGTTTGTTTCATTTTTATTATTTTTCACTGTTCTATATGATAGATTTCATGCATTTTAGAATCATTACTATTTTAAAATGGGTCGTTTCTTTTCACTTTGTAAAAACAAGTGCCTTAACACTGAGCGTGGTATGAGAACGGTTTCTGTGAAAGGAGGGAGGAAGAAATGTTCTAATACCAAGCCATTGCTGCTATTTTGAAGAATGATATTGAATGTTAACACTAGAAGTTATGCACAAGGGAAAACTTTTATGTTTGAACACAGTCAAAGTATTTTTGTATTTTTGTAAAGTTGAGGCTATTCGAAACATTCCATTTTGATTGTATGTTTTTGATGTGAGTTATGTACTATGAGTTCAGATGAAGAACTCATTGATTTCAGTATTATACACACCTTTTAGGTGTGTAACGAGGGACTGTTAGAAATTAAAATCAATGTTTAATAGCATAATGTAGCTTAAACATACCGTCAGTTTAAATGCTATTTTATTCTGGAAAAAAACGGAAGTTCTCAATACCAAGCTTTTATTCTGAAAATCCTTCATGACGACATCCGGGACTACCGTCCATTAGTATCACTAAAGTGGCTATTGACGCCGTTAACATGTATTGCATATAAAGTTATGAAAGAGTTAAGGAAGAGAAAAGGCGTGTTTAGATATATTGAATGTACAATGTCTGTATCCTCTGATATGCGTAACAACGGACATTAAAACGTTGGAGAGCCGGCCCGCAGGGAGGAGCCAGCAGAGGATATATAAACAGCGGGACCTGAGGTATTCGGCCTCTTTCTTCACCTGGCAGAGCCAGAAACACAGCTGCTTTTCTGTCGAACAATATTCTGTTTGTAACATTACCGCGCCTTTATTTTAATTAAAGTACCAATTTGAAACCATCTCAGAGACTCCATTTAGTCTCCTTTTTTAAGCTTCTCTCCTGGACGCGAGAATTATTACACGGATAACAATATTTGTGAAGGAGTGCCTCCCCCCTATGAATCCTGTCTGATCTTCCGAAATGATGGAGGGTATAATAGATTCCAACCGGCGAGCAAAAATCTTCGCAAGTATTTTCACATCTACAG